>CM022701.1:42955896-43595924 GCA_012295165.1 Asparagus setaceus | reverse complement strand
TGGGGCTTTATCCATGTTTCTTTATTAAAAAATAGAATGGGAAAAGGAATCATTCAAAATATACATAGTAGGATGATATACATGAAGAGTATGGGAAAATGAATTATGTAATAGAGATTAAAAGATGAGAAAAAGATTAGAAGATGACGAGAAGCCCCCAGGTGAAACATACAAATGTTTGAAGCCATAACGTAGAAGCCCAGGTGGCATACATATATCCGATACATTTGCGTGACCAAGTTCTCCCCGAAAAAATAATGCATCTCTCTCCTGGACTCATGTTGTCATTTTTGGGTAAATGTCGTAGTTTCCAATAAGCATGAAATATTTGACTTATGTCCCAATTAGCATGAACATTGAACTTGAAAGTAGTGCAAACTTTATACATGTTTAAGGTAATTTGTGTAGTTTCTAGTTACTGAGATTATGCGCAATGCTAGTAATTTCCTGCGGGTTAAACTCCTCTCTACTGTTGTTATTTGTAGATATTCCTTTCAGTATTTATGTAAATTCCATAACATTGATTTTGGAGTTTCCATTCTAGAGTTGTCAATTTGTTTCTAGCAACCTAAGAAAAGCCTACCAGAGCTGCTAACTATGCATATATGAATCAGTAAAGGTTCAGATTCAGCATACTTATTACTTCATAAATTTAAATTAGAGTTCATGTATTTGTTTTGGAATTCTCATTCTGGTTGTTGCTTTAAATGTCTACCAAAGATTCATGGTTGTTATTTGTCATATGTTTTGTGCTACTTTTATTTTGCTTGGTTGAAATTTAAATGTTTCTTTATTATGTGTTTGGTGCCCCAAATTGATGTGCTATTAAATTATTTTTTTTCCAGCTACCATGTCTTTAAATGATCAATTTAGCATACATGATGATGGTAGTGATGATGAGAGTACTTCTAAATGTAAAAGAAGACAAACATCAAAAGTTTGGGATCGCTTCACAAAGTTACCTACCGATAGTGATGAGAAAACTAAAGTTCAATGTAAAGGTGTAATCATACAATGTTGAGGCATATTGATTCTTGCCCAAAAAGGAATTTAGATGAGGCTGATTCTTCAAGGAAAAATATGCCCCTAGATTAGGAAAAGTATAGAGAAATGCTTGCTAGAGTAATTGCATTGCATGGTTATCCATTCACTTTTGTCGAACATCGAGGAAATCGTGAGTTGCATACTTTTTTAAATTCTGAAGTTAAGCATATTTCTAGGAACGCTGCTAAAACATATTTGGTTAAGTTGTACAAGAAAGAGAAAGAAAATCTTAAACAAGCTTTGAAGCTAGTTCCTAGTAAAATTTATCTAACCACGGATCTGTGGACCTCTACCACCTCCGACTACTATATGTCTCTCACCGCACATTATATTGATGAGTGTTGGATATTGTAGAATAAGATATTAGCTCTTTCTCATGTTCCACCCCCATATAGTGGAGCAATTTTAGTAGAGAAGCTATTTCGTTTGTTGAAGGATTGAGACATTGAAAAAAGAATTTTTACTATTACTTTGGACAATGCAGCATATAATGATGCTTTTATGAGAATTTTAAAAGACCATCCAGTTTTAGAAGATTATTTTTCGGTAATGGTGATTTTTTGCATGTGAGGTGTTGTGCTCATATTTTAAATATTGTTGTGCAAGATGGGTTAAAGGTTATCGATAAATCATTGTCTAAGATAAGGGAATGCATCAAGTATGTGAAGAGTTCTCCTAGAAGGAAAAAGAAGTTTGCAGAGTGTATTGAACAAACTTGTTCAGGTAAAGCGAAAAAATCTGGCAAGATGTGTCCAATAGGTGGAATTCTACATTTCTAATGTTGGAGAGTGTTCTAAAATTTCGTCGGGCATTTGAGCAGTTGAAGTTGATTAATCCAAATTTTACTTTTTTGACATCAAGTGAAGAATGGGTTCAGGCTGAAAAAATTACAAAGTTTTAAAACCTTTTATGAAGCGTTCCGCTCTTTTTGGAAGGAAATATCCAACTTCCAACTTATATTTTGGTGGCGTGTTTAAGATTCAAAATGCATAAGGGAGGAGATGAAAAGTGATGATCAAGTTATAAAATCTATGGCAAATGATATGAAAATAGAGTTTGATAAATATTGGGAATGTTACAGTGTTGTTTTGTCATTTGCGGTCATTTTGGACCTCCGATACAAGGTGAAGTATGTAGAGTTTTGTTTTGAGAAATTGGGGGTTAGTTTTGATTATGTGTTGACTATCTTAGATAAACTGAAGAGTCTTTACAAAGAATATGAGCGGGCATCTATTGATACATTTGTAGCTGAGAGCAGTGGTGAAGAGACCCTTGGAGATGTTTCTAATGATGAGATGGTTGAGTTTGAACAGTTTGAGAGTCAACTATATTCGGTTAGTGAGTCTAAGTCTTAGTTAGAAGAATACCTAGATGAAAAATTAGTCAGTTGGAAGAAAAATGATTATTTGAATGTTCTTGAGTACTGGAAGGGCGAATGCGAGAAGCGTCCTCAATTATCAATGATGGCTCGAGATATATTGAGTATTCCTATTACTTCGGTGGCCTCTGAATCGGCTTTCAGCATGCGGGTCGTGTGCTTATCAAGTATCAAAATCGCCTTCTTCGGAGAATGCTGAAGCTCAAATCTGTACTGGTTCTTGGTTAGATGGGATTCCTTGTGAATTGCCTTTTTTTTCATTATTGCTTTTTGTGTTGTTGTGAAATACATATTTTATCACAATATATTAATATTATTTTTCTTATTAAATGCAGCTCTAGCAGACATTGAAGAAGGGAATTTATTTGTACATGATTATAGTAATCTTGATGTTTCTGCATCGGAAGGCGAAAGTGATTAGTGTTTTATTTTTTTTCATTGTGGTACTTTCTCTCTTCATTTTCTTTTATCTCACTATGTATTTTTTGTGCAAATTTCTTTATGCTGATGAATTTATTTCTCACTTGTAGGTTCTTGTGAAGCTTGTCGAAGATGATGGAGAAGAAGACTTTTTTTTCATCTAGGTATTCTTCTCACTGATTTGATTATTCAGTTGTTGTTGTGAATATGGTTAAATTCAGGATGAAAGTGGTGATTAAACTAGCATTTACCTTAAACTATTATCCAAAACTGTTGAAACTGCTTAAACTTTTGAGGGCGTAAACTGCAACCGGTATCGAGATTTGGGTGCCTTGTAATTTTATGTAGTATAAAATTCATTCATAATATTTGTAAAACATTGTGCAGGTACCTAATTAGTTGGAAAGTCTCTATCTTCATGATTTTGAGCACTTTGAAGAATCCATGAACTCTCCATTTTTCTCACATGAAATGCCTCTCTGTTAACTATCCCATTCATTATTGTAGGATTAAAGTAAATATGTTCTTTCATGATATATAGATTCCTGCTCAGCTGAATCATCTGGCCAGTCTATTATGATCTTGTTGTAATTACGAGGTCCATCAAGAGTGCCTAAATCTTAATTTTATTTATTGCACTCTAATACCTTTGAGCTTCATCGCTCTTTAACTTTGATACCCTAAAGCTTAATTTTACACAAATAATTCCCAATACTCTCGCTCTTTAACTTCAATTAATAATACATTCTCTTCAATCACCATAGATTTTTGCCATTTTTGTATTGTTGCTTCTTACTCTCATTTTTTGGATTTTACTTTCAGTTTCTATTGTGAATATTGATTCAACAGGGATTATTTTTAGCACAGCTCAATACCCCATTTCAGTGTATGAGCAGACGGGAGGGTCTAATAAGCCTATTGCTTCTCGAAGTTCAATTCTGCCCTTTATGTTGGAATGTAGGTTGCAACGTCCATTGTTCGCTGATGAGGGACATGACAGTTTAATTTTCAGTTATCGACGTTTACATCAAACAGGAGATCTTAGAAAAGGGTTTGGTCAAGGAGAACGGAAACTAGGCATGCAGCACTCTGATCTTGAGGTGAAGGGGAGATGTATACCATTATTTCTGTGGAGATCGAATCACCATTTCAGAGCGACGAAGTGCTCTGATTTGAAGGTGGCAGGTGAGATTTACACTATTGTTACTGTGGAGAATTCCCATCTCAGAGGGACAAAATATATGAGATGATCTAGTTTCTCTACCCACTGAGATGGCAGCTAAGGTTTGTAGGGTATAAACAAGGCAAATCTCAGCATGTTGCTGCATAGTGCATAGGGAAGAGCTTCAGGTGTGTAGTGGACATAGCCGAAAGCTCACAATTTCGTTCAGACTCTTGAACACAAGCAATGGGAATGCATATAAGGTTGGTACGACCCTGAAAATGGGTAAGACTTTCTGGGAGATAGACTGTTTAGTCATGGTTCGCAGCTGAAAGCTCTGAAGTTGGAAAAGAATACATAGATATGTGTATATACATATTTTTATAATTTTAACTTTTTTTAGATATATGACTTGCAAATGTATCGCAATCTACTAGTACTATGATAGCATCTTTTGTATTTGGAAGCAAAGTTGGTTGAAGCTGTTTATGAACTTAAATCAAGCAATAATGCAAAGTTCCTATCAATGAGATTTAGTATCATGTTCTCATGTGATATATTGTTGTATTTTTAGTATTTTATCACAAACCCAGCACCAGGTCATAAGTGGCTATTGTTGGTTTTAGTTCTTGAAGTTTGGATTAAACAATATAGAAAGATTTACATTTTTGTTCCTTAATGTAAATATATATGTTACGCAGGGCCCAATATATTATGTATTGTATCATCTGTATGTTTGCCAATAGAATTCTTGTGACTCCTTTGTTGAATAAAAATTCTATTTCTAGTTTCTAATTCTCGAAGGATTCTATTTGTGCAAAATGCCCCTAGAAAGTTTGCAAAAACCCTCCCCAAGAGTTTGCAAAAAACCCTAAAAAATTTGCAAAAAAACCCCCAAAAGTTTGTAAAAAACCCCCTAAAAGTTTGCAAAAAACCCCCAAAAGTATTATATACATAACTATTATAATTAAATGGGCAAATGGGTGGCCCGTTTATTAAATGGGCGGGCAAAAACGCACCCATTTAGAAAATGTTAAATGAGTCATAAATGGGTAAATGGGCAAACCCACCCATTTAACACCCCTAAAATTTTGGATGTATAAACAGTATCAAGTACCAAACTACCATGTTAATATGATAATCTTATAAAAAAACATATAAAAACAACAATGACGATTATTATTAGGAAAAAATGGGGATGAGACGGCGACTCATTTTGTAAAATAAGCTATCAAGAGATACACATGTATGAGACTTATTCTAGCTATCACATCAAAATTTGCGCGTCTCCCCACTTACTTTATTGTTAGCTCATTTTGCTAAATGAGCCGCCAACTTACAACCATCAAACCCTTATTATTATTATTATTATATAGTAATAGTAACGATAATGACAAATTAGATGACGATGGAAAAGGGTCTTTAAGTTTAAGGCATAGTAACTACTGAGTTTAAAGTGGTTTTGTAGAATAAATGCAATTTAAGTTCTGGTCCTTGTTTAGTAATAAAAAAAATTGCACCAAAAGTTTTTGGTTTTATTAGGCCATTTTTTTCTTCTTAAACCAATTTACTTCTAGGTCAGGGAGAGGTAGTCATCGAGAACTAAACTTATATAAATAATCTTACATGTTATTTTATCCATTTGGGTATCATCTTGATACAAGGGTAAAGTTATCTTTGCGTAATATTAATTTTTTTTCCCAAGAGTTCCCTTCTCCTTTATTACATCCCAATTTGGGGGAAAACAAAATCTCAAGGTTTTTCCCCTTCATTATCTTAACTTCCCCCTCATTATCTACCTTAAATGAATTCCTAAATAAGGTTAATGTGTCCCCTACCTTCCCTTATCTCTCATTACCACCAATCCAAACAGGCGCTTAAGCTGGTTTTATTTTTGGGACCAACCTCCCCAGTTTGAAGTTGATATGTTATAGATCAAAACAAGGTCAAAATTAATCCTCACCCAATTTTGTAAGGATTGCCAAACACACCATAACATCTTCAAATGTTGCACATATGTAGTCTTTCTTCAGTCCCACATCGATTAGGATACTAGAATAATTCTCCTTTACCTTGTATATTAACACTACAATATCATAAAGAGATTATCCATTTTCTCCCAAAAGCTCTACATTTATCATGGTATCGAGTTTTCACCCTAGAGAATAACTCTCTTCTAGATCTTGGGGCCGTCGAGGGGCCTTTTATACAAGCACCACTTCCGTGTTCCCCTCAGCGGATTCAACTTCGGCAACAAGTAATTATCGTCATCCTCGCCTACAACCACTGCAACCCCTAATCTGGTTCTGCTAGATCTCCGACAACGAATAATGGATCTCTGACAATCCACCATCGCTTCTTCCCATCACCATTGACAGTCCTCGTTGCCGGCAAAACTCATCCCTGTCACCACTTATTGCTGAGCCACGATGACAACACCTCTCATGCAGCAACACCTCCCCTGCAGCGAACCACACCCTACTATAACCACAACCTCCAGTCTACAAGAAGAAACACCTTGCTGTGTTCTCTTGCCTTGATGTCGACATTGACATGAAGCCATGCTTCTCTCCTCAGGTTTGCCTCAAAGACAAGCCTTCAGCGAACTTCATCAAAACCTAATCTCGACTCCACACAAGTCCTCAACAACCATCAAGGATCGAGACTTTGTCCTCTACCTGCTGCTGAGATCTTGCCGTTGTCCTCATCGCCTTCCTACGCACAGATCTTGCATCCTCAGCCTGACAACCAAGAAGCTTCCGTCATGCTCCAATCAGCCACCTCTCACCGAGGCATGCTAACAACCACCTACACAATTTCGGCTCATCTCGTCCAAACTCGGTTCTCTATCCACCATGAGTTTGATGGGGTTATTACAGATAGTGACATATATTTTCTTGATATCCTTATCTTCTATATTAGGTAGCATATAACCATATATTAGATAGTATGTTCTTTCTATTTATACTAAGTCTTCATCTCAGTATAAATGCATGTAACCATGCTCATGTAGTCTTTCTTTAGTCCCGCATCGGTTAGGATATTAGAACAATTCTCCTTTACCTAGTATATAAACACTACAATATTAATAAAGAGACCATCCATTTTCTCCCAAAAGTTCTATGTTTTTCGTGATCTAAGGATTCTCTGTATAGAAATTTTTCTTTAAGTCAGAAAGTCTTTATTTGACCAAATTAATAATCTCTTTTGCAACTCACTCAGCAAAAAAAAGTCTGTACGAGAGTATAAATTTAGATACCGTTCATGTCGACAGTATCATGTGTTAGATACAACATGCCGTTCACAGCAGTCTTTTTGGACAATTTTGCGAAAGGCTGAAACTTGAAAATGAGAAGGCCTAATAAATCTGTTTTTTTTTTCTTGTAGGAATTAGTATACTTGATAAAATATTAGAGTTTGAGATATGAAAGCCATATCTATTACCTGAGCTCTTTTGCACTGCATGAAATAATCAAATTAATGCATTTTTGTTAAAGATCCCTTTCATTACTCCAGCACTTTAGAGTTGTGGCATGGTTTGTTGGTGATCGACTTATGCTTTACTCTGCCAAGTTTAGGGTTATTTCATGAGCCAATATCTAAATTCACACGACAGCTATTTTTTTGTTTCTTAAATTAAGTTTGAGGTTCGTGGATGATAGAACTTAAATCTAGATTGCTCTGATACTGTATAAAATATCTTTTCCACTACACCAGAACTCTGATATAGCATGCGAGGAGTTATAATTTTATTTTAAACAATTTTCTTGAGTCCGCTAATAACTCAAGCCTCCTAATTCTCTATTTCTAGAAACATTTCTATCTATCTTTATCATCCTCTAACAAGTGCCCGTTGGCACCGGTTAGAAAAATCGTCCTGGAAATGCAGAACTTCTATGGGTAACAACTCTTTCAAAACGAAGGTCTCCAAATGTGAAACAAAATTCCCATTTTGTACTGCAATTTAAAAACTTACAGCTTCTTATTTGCCCTTACTCCAAGGATCTCTATATAAACCTACATCTACAATAAATGCCCGATATTCAAGGATTTACGCGGAGGAGTCGAAGCGCAATTCTATCATCTGCTTCCTCACTGATCCCCACCAACTCTAGTCCTTTGTTACCAACATCATAAACACTATGATTCATATCAATCCCAGTAACATCAAGGCACCTCATTGATACACTCTGTATCGATATATCATCTTCTTCCTCTATATTGAACCTCTCTAGTCCAACATTGTCGATGCTAATAAAGCTCGCAGATTCTTTCCTGGCTATCGATTTACGATGAACATTTGATATCTGTTTGCTGATAGCAGGAACTGCATATCGCTTGAAATCCTCTTCAAGTTCTTTAGCCACTTGGTTCATTGTAGGTCGGTTCTTTGGCTTGTTCACGACACATTTGAGTGCTAATTGCCCCATCTTTAGCATCATTTCCATGTTGCATGCTTCCAACAGTAGATTGGCATCAATTATTTCCTCTACTGCACCTTTCTCCAAACTAGGCCTTGCCTGGAAACATTAGGAAAGAAATTAGAGTAGGAGAAATTTCAAATCCAAATTGAAATAACTCAATGGGAAACATTTTATGAAAATAAAATAAATTCTGTTTTTTCTAACAAAAACTAGCATGAATTTTAAATTCTCACAACAGTACCTTAAACAGAGTTAAACTTCATAATTTTGATGTAGTAATGAAAAATATTTTAAGATGGTATTAGAGCAGCCAATATTTACATTTCATAAACTACTCATTAAAGTGAATTTAAGAAAGTCCCACGGCATAAAAAATTGATTGGGAAAAAAGATGCTCAATATACATGTACATACTTATAAAGTATAAAATCGTAACTCTCAATTCTGTTCATAATTTAGAAGTTTTAATGCAGTGGAAAATACTTTGAGAAATTCACTATGATTTCTAGGAAAACAACATAAGTACTTCATGAGATATTTTATTTAAATTCATTCAACACACCCAATCAATGATGTGATGCTGAGACTCAGGCCTTGACTTATCAATAGCACGCCCTGCAGAGATGAGCTGCAACAGTATCACTCCAAAACTGTAAACGTCGCTGAAAGTAGTCAAATGGTAGCTAGAGCAGTACTCAGGGTCTAAATAGCCAGGAGTTCCTTTGATCTGGCTGCTGACATGCGAAGCATCTCCAACTGGGCCTGATTTCACTAGCCCAAAGTCCGAAACCTTGGGTTCAAACCCTTCCCCTATTAAAATGTTGCTTGGTTTCACGTCCCTGTGGATTATGCTAGGAGTAACACCTTCATGGAGATAAGCTATGCCTGCATACAATAAGACCACGTATCTGGTTTTGACTTTAGATATAGATAGCTAGAATTTAGGGTAATTTCATAAAACCTCCTCTAAGTTGGTGGATTTTGAGATAATCCTCTAAACTTTAAAAATGTCACTTAAACCCTCTTAAATCTGGCATGTTTCACATGCACAGTCAGATCTAACCGTGTCAGTTATGGGATTATCTGATACAAGTTAACAGGAGTTTTGATGATGATACATATCATATGGTAAGATTGTTACCTTTAGCAGCGCCAATGGCAATATGAACTCTCTGCATCCAAGTTAGAGGCTTCTTTTGTCTCCCTACAAAAGTTATCAATAAAATTCAATGAGATATCAGATTATATAGTATTGAAAGATATCCTAGAGAATGTGTTAATTTTACCAGCCATGTAATGTAGGCAACCATTAGGAACATATTCAGTAGACCAATATCTTCTGATCTGAACAAACCAAAAGACAAAGTAAATGTTTCAGCTTAAGTTGGTGGGTTTACAATATCAAGTACTAGCGAAAACTGAGTATCCTAGATGGTCAGGCCATCTAAGATACTCCAAAGCTCGTCTAGGATGTGTATCCTAGATGGGGCTGTCAGGAAATCCCGTCAAATTTGTTCCCCTCGAGGATGCAGTGTTCTTAATAAAGGTTATCTGAGCACTCCAAGTAAGAAGTAAGAAACTTAAGTCCAACCATGTCTTACAATGATGGAGGATTTTGTTACCTTGTGGCAGTATAAAGTTTTAAAGCAAGAGCATTCATCTGATTAGCATTTACAGTAAGTATAACTGTTGTAAAGTAAGAGCATTCATCTGATTAGCATTTAAAGTAAGAATAACTGACGACATCCTGATATCGGCCCTTATATAAGTCTTGGGGATGAATTAGTTGATCGCCTTCTATTTTTCTACCAATTCAACAAGGATATATGGAAATCATGTATGTGCATTTGCAGAGTTAACCATCCTCCCACATTGCATCGGGGTGTCTGGTTTTCTGGCAGTGTGTTTATGTAAATAATGAGTCTAAGATTTTTTCAGCTATTAATTGTGCTGTGACATCTTAGATTCTTTGGAATGAGCATAGTAATAGAATTTTCAATGATTTTGAGTTCTAGTTCCTCTAAGTACTTCAAAAGTGAATTGCAAACATCAAATTATAATGCATTATTATTATAGAATCAAATAAGAGACATTGTAAATAGGTTGATTCGGTGGTTGGACAAAAATTGTGCGGTTGTAGACGTGACACTGCCCCAATACTTCACACATTTAGAAGTCAAGCTCGAGGAGCACTTGCGTTCATAATTGGATGCCTAGTGCTATATTACAAGATAGTAGGGTACACAGAACATATTTGTTCAATTCAGCTCTTCACTCGGCTTATTTTGGTTTGTGTTTTCTGTTTTGTTTTCCTTGCTATATCAATTAGCTGAGGCTTCTTTTGTTCATGGTTTTTCTACCTGCATTCTTTTGGATTCTTACGTTAAACTCTTATTAGTGGAACACAGGTAGTCACTTACCGTTTCCCTCAAAAAGAAGTTAAATCCAAGAGCTTATTTCAAATAATATAAAGTCACACGACAGCTATTTTTTGTTTCTTAAATTAAGTTTGAGGTTCGTGGATGATAGAACTTAAATCTAGATTGCTCGACATCAGATAAAATATCTTTTCCACTACACCGTAACTCGATATAGCATGAGGAGTTATAATTTTATTTTAAACAATTTTCTTGAGTCCGCTAATAACTCAAGCCTCCTAATTCTCTATTTCTAGAAACATTTCTATCTATCTTTATCATCCTCTAACAAGTCCGCTGGCACCGGTTAGAAAAATCGTCCCGAAATGCAGAACTTCTATGGGTAACAACTCTTTCAAAACGAAGGTCTCCAAATGTGAAACAAAATTCCCATTTTGTACTGCAATTTAAAACTTACAGCTTCTTATTTGCCCTTACTCCAAGGATCTCTATATAAACCTACATCTACAATAAATGCCCGATATTCAAGGATTTACGCTGAGGAGTCGGCGCAATTCTATCATCTGCTTCCTCACTGATCCCCACCAACTCTAGTCCTTTGTTACCAACATCATAAACACTATGATTCATATCAATCCCAGTAACATCAAGGCACCTCATTGATACACTCTGTATCGATATATCATCTTCTTCCTCTATATTGAACCTCTCTAGTCCAACATTGTCGATGCTAATAAAGCTCGCAGATTCTTTCCTGGCTATCGATTCACGATGAACATTTGATATCTGTTTGCTGATAGCAGGAACTGCATATCGCTTGAAATCCTCTTCAAGTTCTTTAGCCACTTGGTTCATTGTAGGTCGGTTCTTTGGCTTGTTCACGACACATTTGAGTGCTAATTGCCCCATCTTTAGCATCATTTCCATGTTGCATGCTTCCAACAGTAGATTGGCATCAATTATTTCCTCTACTGCACCTTTCTCCAAACTAGGCCTTGCCTGGAAACATTAGGAAAGAAATTAGAGTAGGAGAAATTTCAAATCCAAATTGAAATAACTCAATGGGAAACATTTTATGAAAATAAAATAAATTCTGTTTTTCTAACAAAACTAGCATGAATTTTAAATCCTCACAACAGTACCTTAAACAGAGTTAAACTTCATAATTTTGATGTAGTAATGAAAAATATTTTAAGATGGTATTAGAGCAGCCAATATTTACATTTCATAAACTACTCATTAAAGTGAATTTAATAAAGTCCCCACGAAAAAAATTGATTGGGAAAAAAGATGCTCAATATACATGTACATACTTATAAAGTATAAAATCGTAACTCTCAATTCTGTTCATAATTTAGAAGTTTTAATGCAGTGGAAAAGACTTTGAGAAATTCACTATGATTTCTAGGAAAACAACATAAGTACTTCATGAGATATTTTATTTAAATTCATTCAACACACCCAATCAATGATGTGATGCTGAGACTCAGGCCTTGACTTATCAATAGCACGCCCTGCAGAGATGAGCTGCAACAGTATCACTCCAAAACTGTAAACGTCGCTGAAAGTAGTCAAATGGTAGCTAGAGCAGTACTCAGGGTCTAAATAGCCAGGAGTTCCTTTGATCTGGCTGCTGACATGCGAAGCATCGCCAACTGGGCCTGATTTCACTAGCCCAAAGTCCGAAACCTTGGGTTCGAACCCTTCCCCTATTAAAATGTTGCTCGGTTTCACGTCCCTGTGGATTATGCTAGGAGTAACACCTTCATGGAGATAAGCTATGCCTGCATACAATAAGACCACATATCTGGTTTTGACTTTAGATATAGATAGCTAGAATTTAGGGTAATTTCATAAAACCTCCTCTAAGTTGGTGGATTTTGAGATAATCCTCTAAACTTTAAAAATGTCACTTAAACCCTCTTAAATCTGGCATGTTTCACATGCACAGTCAGATCTAACCGTGTCAGTTATGGGATTATCTGATACAAGTTAACAGCAGTTTTGATGATGATACATATCATATGGTAAGATTGTTACCTTTAGCAGCGCCAATGGCAATATGAACTCTCTGCATCCAAGTTAGAGGCTTCTTTTGTCTCCCTACAAAAGTTATCAATAAAATTCAATGAGATATCAGATTATATAGTATTGAAAGATATCCTAGAGAATGTGTTAATTTTACCAGCCATGTAATCGAGTAGGCAACCATTAGGAACATATTCAGAGACCAATATCTTCTGATCTGAACAAACCAAAAGACAAAGTAAATGTTTCAGCTTAAGTTGGTGGGTTTACAATATCAAGTACTAGCGAAAACTGAGTATCCTAGATGGTCAGGCCATCTAAGATACTCCAAAGCTCGTCTAGGATGTGTATCCTAGATGGGGCTGTCAGGAAATCCCGTCAAATTTGTTCCCTCGAGGATGCAGTGTTCTTAATAAAGGTTATAATGAGCACTCCAAGTAAGAAGTAAGAAACTTAAGTCCAACCATGTCTTACAATGATGCTCGGTTTCACGTCCCTGTGGATTATGCTAGGAGTAACACCTTCATGGAGATAAGCTATGCCTGCATACAATAAGACCACATATCTGGTTTTGACTTTAGATATAGATAGCTAGAATTTAGGGTAATTTCATAAAACCTCCTCTAAGTTGGTGGATTTTGAGATAATCCTCTAAACTTTAAAATGTCACTTAAACCCTCTTAAATCTGGCATGTTTCACATGCACAGTCAGATCTAACCGTGTCAGTTATGGGATTATCTGATACAAGTTAACAGCAGTTTTGATGATGATACATATCATATGGTAAGATTGTTACCTTTAGCAGCCAATGGCAATATGAACTCTCTGCATCCAAGTTAGAGGCTTCTTTTGTCTCCCTACAAAAGTTATCAATAAAATTCAATGAGATATCAGATTATATAGTATTGAAAGATATCCTAGAGAATGTGTTAATTTTACCAGCCATGTAATCGAGTAGGCAACCATTAGGAACATATTCAGAGACCAATATCTTCTGATCTGAACAAACCAAAAGACAAAGTAAATGTTTCAGCTTAAGTTGGTGGGTTTACAATATCAAGTACTAGCGGAAAACTGAGTATCCTAGATGGTCAGGCCATCTAAGATACTCCAAAGCTCGTCTAGGATGTGTATCCTAGATGGGGCTGTCAGGGAAATCCCGTCAAATTTGTTCCCCTCGAGGATGCAGTGTTCTTAATAAAGGTTATACGAGCACTCCAAGTAAGAAGTAAGAAACTTAAGTCCAACCATGTCTTACAATGATGGAGGATTTTGTTACCTTGTGGCAGTATAAAGTTTTAAAGCAAGAGCATTCATCTGATTAGCATTTACAGTAAGTATAACTGTTGTAAAGTAAGAGCATTCATCTGATTAGCATTTAAAGTAAGAATAACTGACGACATCCTGATATCGGCCCCTTATATAAGTGCGGGGATGAATTAGTTGATCGCCTTCTATTTTTCTACCAATTCAACAAGGATATATGGAAATCATGTATGTGCATTTGCAGAGTTAACCATCCTCCCACATTGCATCGGGGTGTCTGGTTTTTCTGGCAGTGTGTTTATGTAAATAATGAGTCTAAGATTTTTTTTCAGCTATTAATTGTGCTGTGACATCTTAGATTCTTTGGAATGAGCATAGTAATAGAATTTTCAATGATTTTGAGTTCTAGTTCCTCTAAGTACTTCAAAAGTGAATTGCAAACATCAAATTATAATGCATTATTATTATAGAATCAAATAAGAGACATTGTAAATAGGTTGATTCGGTGGTTGGACAAAAATTGTGCGGTTGTAGACGTGACACTGCCCCCAATACTTCACACATTTAGAAGTCAAGCTCGAGGAGCACTTCGCGTTCATAATTGGATGCCTAGTGCTATATTACAAGATAGTAGGGTACACAGAACATATTTGTTCAATTCAGCTCTTCACTCGGCTTATTTTGGTTTGTGTTTTCTGTTTTGTTTTCCTTGCTATATCAATTAGCTGAGGCTTCTTTTGTTCATGGTTTTTTCTACCTGCATTCTTTTGGATTCTTACGTTAAACTCTTATTAGTGGAACACAGGTAGTCACTTACCGTTTCCCTCAAAAAAGAAGTTAAATCCAAGAGCTTATTTCAAATAATATAAAGTCTACAGCAATTAATTACTAAGTGCATTTCGAAATTTTTAGATAAGAATTATTAATCCATGTCATTACTGTTCGAAAAAAGTTCATATATAAGCTTTGTACTAAATAAAAGATATGACTGCCGGCACATCTCGACAATTATAGTTCCACTTCAAAGAAAGTCACAAATTAAGTGAATTTGGATCTTATCTGCCTCTTGTTTGACAATCAAGATACCATTTACAAACCACAACATCTATTTATACTAGAAAGGTCATGATTGATTCTAAATATGGAACAATCAAAGACTCCATGAATTACACTTATTTTATTTTCTGTCAATAATTTCAGATGTCAAGGTAGCAAGTGACAGGTCAGCCCCTAAATTTACAGAGGTCTATATATGTGCAATATACTCCAGAATTTGATATAACGTCTCATATGAAGAAAATATAGTTAAGGACTTACCAGCTTCTTGGCAGAAGCCAGCCAAGCCCACAAGGTTTGGATGCTTCACTCTCCATAGCAGCTCTATCTCTAAACCAACAACACAAGTACTCTCTCTTAGCAAACTACACATACAATAAAATCAATAAGCTGTGATTATGCCCTCAAGTAAGAATCCGATACCATTTTTGAATTCAAGAATGCTATCATAAGAATCAACATGTGCCTTCTTAATTGCGAGAATTTTCCCCCCATCAAACACTCCTTTGTAAACATTTCCAAACGCTCCCGAACCAAGCAAACACTCTTTACTGAAACACTTGGTGGCTTTCTCAATCTCCTCCAAACTGAATCGTCTCAATCCGATCTCTGTTCAAGAAATTAACACAACAAGTAATTATATTATAAAATTATAACTTTAAACTTTCAGATAAGTTAGTTAGAAGTTTTGGTGTTATAGAAGAATTTAAGATAATACTAGTGCAATACAAGTTCAAATATCATCTGAAGCATATTTAACGCATAAAATAACTCATATGAACTTATCTGAAATTTTATCATAATTTTGGAGTTCTGATGCAGTGAAATAAACTTTAAAGACATCACTTAACACTAATTAGCACCTCTCATAGACAACTTATTCTTGTATTTCTTTGAGTACATCCTCTTGATGCAAAAATACAGAAGAAAAGCGGACACCATAGCAGCCAGGCTCAGCACTACAGCAACCAACAATTGAGTTCTTGAGATCGACCAGAATCACCGGTGACATCCTTGGGGACTGTGGTCATTGACGAAGAAACAGATAGATATCGAAATGTCATGGCTAAGTATCAGCATGCATATATATAGAACGCTTGTTTGATCAATATCTTCTTCGTTAGATATATATTTGAGCATGCATGATTGGGCTCAGTCTCTTGGAGGAATATAGTAAGAGAATAAGTGAGAGAGTGGATGGAGGTAGAGAAGAAGAAACCAAGGGAAGACTGTATCGTTTACTACATGAGAATATGTAAAGGAAAAGGATGCAATGCAGTCCAAAACTTGTTAATGTTGCATTTAGTTTGATCCGTGGAAGCTAGCTTTTGGGAGTACTTGGCCGAGTATTTGATGTGAGGGACGGCACATAGTCCACAATTGTATGTAACCGTGTGATGAATAGAATAAGCTCGCCTGCCTTGATGACAATGACAACTACTCTTGTTTGCAAAGTATGAGGAAGGCTATAACTTTATTGGGAAAAAGTAAGCGAGAGTATGAATATATGGGTCGTGGACTGTATTTCACACTTGGTGTACAAATGAGGTCCTGAGGATGGCAGAATCCTTTTTTTAATTTTAATTTTTAAATTTTTTTCCGGGATACAATCAGGAAGAAAACAAGTTCGGGAGAATAATAGAAGATTTTCGATAAAGCTTCGATAATAATATGCTTGGCACCTTTTGATCTCTTCTCCCTAAGTTCATGGTGTTTTTTGATTTTGAGTATCATACTTGTATCTATCTCAAATAAGAACCATACTTCTTGGGAAATGATAATGGTCACTTCGCAATAGGTAATAAGCCGCTTGATGACAAATAGAACATAGTCGAAGAATCAATAGAATTAGACGATTAAATCTGTCTACAATGTGCTCCTTTTTAAACACTCCGTCTAGACCGAAAATTATACACAGCTAAATTCTAGATAGAACACCTCAGACGAATTTATCAAAAACTTGTTTATATTTTTCATCCTAGATTGATTTCTTCTGGGCATTGTCGACAATTTCTCCATTTACGATGCCCCATTTTCTATTAATAGTGACTATTTAGTTAACTCTTCTCATTAAGGGTCAGTTTTGTTTTCTGGACTAGAACAACTGGAAACAGGTGTTAGTTTGTGTTTTCATCCTCCTTTGTTGGAGGCTTTTCCTTTGCTTTCATGAATTGATTGAGTCTAATGCTTGTCAGTTCCTATTATGAATTATGTTGTATTAGCCCTCTAAAATGTTAAAATGTATATAGGACCAAGTTACCATTTTTGTTCGCAATTTAAGTGGGAAAACATTAAATTGCCCTCTAAATTGTAGATAAAAAGTGATAATTATTGTTGTCATATGACTTATATGACATTTCAATGTAATTGGAAATAGTACATTATATAATATGACACAATAATATCTCAAAAAAATAATATATGAGACTATAAGCCTATGAATAATCCCAACTAGCTAGCTAGAATCAACCCATGTGTCCCATGATTTACTCAACATGAGTTTAAAGATTCAAAATTAAAGCTTTGAATCGAATTCGAATGAGGTTCTACATGAGACCCATTAGCACCCCACCCCTCCTCCACATTTGCCTGGTCATCCTCCACAACAAGAAGTCTCCTCCTCAACTTCCATCCCTACACGAACACTCCCTCCCCGACCCCACAGCCGCTTCCTCCGGGTCCCACCGATTCCCTCCCCAACGACCCCCCCAAAAAAAAATCACTCCCCACCTACAAAACCCTCTCCCCCCACATCGATCACCAAAGCCGTTGCAACTGTTCAACCACCCAAATCACCAACATACAAATACAAGAAACCAAAAAGAGAAAAACAAAACAAAACAATGGTAGTATGGCTCGTACTAGTGGGGATACTACTCGCATTCGTCGGAGTGAGCGCGGTGTTCACGGCGTACATCTGCATGCTATGGTACGCAAATTCAAGAGTGCAAGTCCAGCCATCAGCGCCAGCTACGGCCACTACTCCAACGACGGAAGCGAATGGTGCGAAGGGACTGTCTGCGGCGGAGTTGGAGAGTTTGCCGAGGATTATGGACGGAGGGGCGGCGATCGACACAGAATGTGCGGTCTGTTTGGACGATATCGAGATGGGGCAGAGCGCGAGGATCTTGCCCGAGTGCCAGCATGTGTTTCATCGGAGTTGTGCGGATGCTTGGCTGTGTAACCATGCTGTTTGCCCTCTGTGTAGAGCGGTGCCTCTGCCGAGCTCCTAAGTTTTCATGCAGTATTTTTCGAAATCTTACACACAGACGATTTTTTCTTTTTTTCTGTTTTTTTCTTATAATGGCGTGAGATGAGATTATTTTTTCCCCCTCCTTTGAGTAGTGTGAGACTGTGAGATATGCGGAAGTAGATGTACGTAGGTTTCCCAACTTTAATTTCGCCAATATTCAATTTCAAAAGTTATAATTCTCGATTGGTTTCTTGTTTCTTCTTTATTTATTTATTTATTCATTGATTTATTTATGTATTTTTACTGGTAGAATAATGTATTTGTCATATAGTTAGTCAAAATTTCCATGATTAAACTATTTTCCAAGACTTGAAAGCATGTTAATAATCATTATGAAATATGAATATTATCACGTTATATTTGATCATTAGTTAGAAAGAAATATAATTTTGAGTTTCTTACTTTTGAGTACTTTTCTTGCCCTTTTTCTTTTCCATTGGGGTTTTTAATTTTGATTTTTTTTTTTTTTGAAAGATGAGAGATTGAGAAAATCATTGTTTATTTATTTGTTAATTATTTTACATAATGAAAGTTTTAATCTATTTCAACTGCCCATTAAGTTGAGACTAATTTATTTTGCTCAAAATTTTGATTTGACGGAGAAAATCAGATGGATCTTTTTAAAATTTTTAATTTATTTGAATTATGTTTTGAAGTTAGAGTCTTCTTGTTGCTAATTCCGAACTAATGCCATAGATGGTTTGGTAATTGTTGCTATCTACGAAGTGTTACTCATTGTTGCCAAGAATTCCTAAGAACTGTCAATCCCTAGAAAATCTCACATACAACTTACTGTTTGCTAGTTGTCCCCAATTCCTACTTTCTAACTCCCAACGAGACGCGCGGAAGTCCTGTCGTCCATTCTTTGTTGTCAGTTTTGAATTAGAAGTATCTAGAAGTTTACATTACCTTAATGATAGGAGTGGAGATCAAACATAATTAAGAAATAGTTCGCTAATCGTTCATCTAACTATTCGATTGGATATAGTTCATTTAATAGTAAACAAATAATTTTTAGTATTCAGTTCGTTAACAAATAGAATTTAACTATATGTGTGTATTTTCAATTCGTTTAGTTATCAAATATGTGTTTAAATTCTATCTCTTACAATTTTATTGTTATACATGCATGCTGTTATATTTTTGACTCATTTTTATTTTGGAATTTAAGTTCTATACTAGTTTTGACAAATTTAAAGAGCTCTATTCTAAACACAATTTCTTGACTATAACCTATTAGGCTACTAACAAGAGTAATTAATGAATTAGTGTGTCGGGTCAATAACTGGGGAAAGTAATCAGACCCTGGATTAACATATAATGGCGGAGTGAATGCTTTGAATCTATGTCAGACCGATGTGGTTGTTATCCGCATGTAATTGAGGTGATCGCCAATTAAATGTGTGTTTGGTACACAACATCACATTCTAGCGTCGTTCTCAAAAATAGTTTGTTTTTGGAATCATTGCCCTTAAATAGACCGAATCTTACTTCAAGTTCAGCATTCTAGTACGCACAACAGTTCTATGAGAAAAGTTTAGAAGGTAGAATGAAACTTCAAGTTTCGGAAAAATCAACATCTCTCCAAATACTCCATATTTTCCCCTGTTATAGTGCTTATTTGCATTAATATTCTTCGTTAAAAATATCAATAAAGCCGTCCATCTCTTTTTTGTTAACAACTCCTATAATTTTGTGTGAGTCACGTGGGCTGCGGGGGCCACGCGGTTTTGAGCTCGTGTGGGGGCCACCCCACGCGTTCACGAGAACGTGTTTACGCATTCTCGTGAACGCGTTTTCATGGGGGCCCACGTGAACGCGGACGCGGTTTGTCCCTCACACGCGTTTTGAACCCGTTTTTGACCCTATAAATAGGGAATTAAAACCTAGGGTTTAAGCGGGTTGGAGCTAGGGTTTGTGGAGGCCGAAAATAGATTTTTTTGAGCCATCGTTTGAGAGAGAATTTGTGAGAGATTTGAGAGTTTGGTTTGAGGGTTTATTTGTGAGATCTTGAGTGATTGTAAACCCTATTTATTTTCTCTTTCTCTCAGTAGGAAGATCTCTCCTCCTCGCCTGCGACGTAGACAACTTAGAACCACGTAAAATTCGCTATTTTCACGATTTGTGTGATTTGTAATAGCTTATTTGTCCCTCGACAGTGTACCCTAGAACCGATGAGAGGAAGAGTAAATATCCCACTTTGTTGAGATATTTGCTTGATTCTTATTTTCTTGGTGAGGACGGGAATTTTATTGTGATCTAGCTCGATACCACTTGTTGTAAGGAAATTGACCAAAAGACTCCTCCAAATTTATTGGGTCCGTTGTCATGAATGGTTTCGCTCAGACTGGACACAACAAGTGAGACGCTTGTTTGTATCGTTTTCATTCGGCTTGTGCTCTGGGTGTTGGTTTTGATGGAGGAGATTATTTGAACTCGTTTGGGTTCCCCGACTTGTTGTGGATTGAGTCCGTTGTCGTGGATTTATTCCACCTTCCGGACGCAAACAAGGGGACATTGGGTTTCAGTGCCATGGCCGCTTTTGGAAGAAACTTCACCGAGGGAGAATTGCAGTCATGCTGGTCAGCGGTGGCCAGCGGTTTTGAGCTCACGGTTTTGAGCTCGTGTGGGGCCACCCACTCGTTCACGAGAACGTGTTTACGCGTTCTCGTGAACGCGTTTTCGTGGGGCCCACGTGAACGCGGACGCGGTTTGTCCCTCACACGCGTTTTGAACCCGTTTTGACCCTATAAATAGGGAATTAAAACCTAGGGTTTAAGCGGGCTGGAGCTAGGGTTTGTGGAGGCCGAAAATAGGGTTTTGAGCCATCGTTTGAGAGAGAATTTGTGAGAGATTTGAGAGTTTGGTTTGAGGGTTTATTTGTGAGATCTTGAGTGATTGTAAACCCTATTTATTTTCTCTTTCTCTCAAGTAGTAAGATCTCTCCCTCCTTGTGGTGTAGACAACTAGAACCACGTAAAATTCGCTATTTTCTTTGATTTGTGTGATTTGTAATAGCTTATTTATTCCTCGCCGACTAGTCGATCCTGAAGCGATGAGAGGAAGAGTAAATATCCCACTTTGTTGAGATATTTGCTTGATTCTTATTTTCTTGGTGAGGCGGGAATTCTTATTGTGATCGCTCATAATCACTTGTTTGTCTTGTGAAATTCGGCTTTCTAAATTTATTGGGTCCGTTGTCATGAATGGTTTCGCTCAGACTGGACACAACAAGTGAGACGCTTGTTTGTATCGTTTTCATTCGGCTTGTGCTCTGGGTGTTGGTTTTGATGGGAGGAGATTATTTGAACTCGTTTGGGTTCCCGACTTGTTGTGGATTGAGTCCGTTGTCGTGGATTTATTCCACCTTCCGGACGCAAACAAGGGGACATTGGGTTTCAGTGCCATGGCCGCTTTGGAAGAAACTTCACCGAGGGAGAATTGCAGTCATGCTGGTCAGCGGTGGCCAGCGGTTTTGAGCTCACGATTTTGAGCTCGTGTGGGGCCACCCACTCGTTCACGAGAACGTGTTTACGCATTCTCGTGAACGCGTTTTCGTGGGGCCCACGTGAACGCGGACGCGGTTTGTCCCTCACACGCGTTTTGAACCCGTTTTGACCCTATAAATAGGGAATTAAAACCTAGGGTTTAAGCGGGCTGGAGCTATGGTTTGTGGAGGTCGAAAATAGGGTTTTGAGCCATCGTTTGAGAGAATTTGTGAGATTTGAGAGTTTGGTTTGAGGGTTTATTTGTGAAATCTTGAGTGATTGTAAACCCTATTTATTTTCTCTTTCTCTCAAGTAGTAAGATCTCTCCTCCTTGCCCTGGGCGTAGGGCAACTTGCCAACCAATGTAAAATTCGTTGTCTTGTCGATTTGTGTGATTTGTAATAGCTTGTTTAGGTTCTCGGCTGTGTCGCATTCTAGAACTCGATGAGAGAAGAGTAAATATCCCACTTTGTTGAGATATTTGCTTGATTCTTATTTTCTGTGAGACGGGAATTTTATTGTGATCTAAATTTCTCATTACATTATTGTTGTTGGTAGAGTCAATGAAATTCAACAACACAACATTTTGTATATATACCTAGGGTTAATTTTAACTTTAAACTAACACTTCTAGTAAATCAAGTCAACAGGTAGTAGAGGATGCAAATCTCCTATACTGGACCCAACCCATCAAAATTTCTGATATTTATCTTTCATTCTGAACTTAAGCACAAAGGACTCAAGAAAATTGTCGACCAAGACAGCCACAAATTTCAGGGAGAAATCTGACCTTTTTCCTCCTCAAAACAAAAGGAGTCTTTTCGAACCGTTCAAGTTGGGAGGAGCTACTTGTCCTACGTCAAACCACACTTAAAGGTGCTCCAATTTTATAGCTCATAAAGGTTTCTCAACCTTAATGGCTATCTTTTCAATCAATACCCAAATGGTAATTCTTGATTGAATCATTCAAGTCTAGAGTCTTTGTAGGCTTGTAGCCTTTTACTAGAAAGGCTAAATAGCACTTATATTTCTATTGTTTCATCTAATTTTTACTTATATATCCTCGTTTGTATTTGGTAGCAAGATAATACCTAAAGGTTTTAAACTTGTACTTATATACCACTTGATTTTGGTACCAGTCATATACCCTAAAGTTATTAAAATTTGCACTTATATACCCTAAAGTTTTTAATCGACACTTAAATACCCTAAAGTTTTAAAGCTTGTACTTAAATACTCTCAAGTTTGCATAATTGAGGGTATTTATGTGCAAGTTTTAAAAATTTTAGGATATTTAAATGCTAGTTGTAAAACTTTAGGGTATTTATGCCACCAACAAAGGTTAGGGTATATAAGTGCAAATTTAAAAACTTTAGGTATTTTTTGCTCCTATATAAGTTGGGGTATATAACTAAAAAGTTGGTGAAACAATAGGGTATATAAGTGCTATTTGATTAGCCTACTCTAAACTATGATATTGATGCAGCACAGTTCTGATTATATGTAGTGTGTCCGAATTTAAGGGAAAAAATGAATATATTTCAAGTCTCTATTTTTGTTTTGTTTTGTTTTGTTTTTGTTGTTGTAGAAATCACGTTTAAAATAAAATCATTATACAAAACCACATTTAATTGTCAATTTATTTATAAATCATCTTTAAAAGATTTTTGTTGCAATCAACCACCGACCGCACTTTTATTTTTGATTTTTTTGGTAATGACCTTGTCGAACCTTCATTAAGGATCATCTCTATAATATAATTGGTACATGACAACTAATCATTACAAAGAAACCAAAAACTTAAATGAAAATGAGTCCGTGGTTGATTGCAACAAAATGTCGCTTAAAGGTGGTTTATATATATATATATATATATATATATATATATATATATATATATATATATATATATATATATATATAATCGAATATGTTTTTGTAGAATGACCTTATTTTGAAGGTGATTTTTAGGGGAAAACCTTTTTTTTTCCGATAAGTTTTACCAAGATACAAAAAGAATACAAGGGAGCTACTAATGATAGTGAGCACCAAAGCGAATTGCACCATATTGTGCCCTATGAATGAAGGATACGATATGATGAACATCGATTAGGTTCTTTAGGCATGTCACATCTTTGTGTTTTTAAGGATATTTTGAGGATTTCGAATGAAATTTCATAAGAAAATAAGTCAAGATAGTTGATTCCAAATCGGTTTAAAGATGATTTATGTATTAATCAAATTTTAAAATTAGTTTTCATATTGTCACCCGTCCTAAAGCTCTAAGGATCCTATCAGAACCAGCCCTATAGAAATGAGGTGGTTTTAACCATAGATAGAATAGCTAAAATCCCTAAACTAACCCTCAATCATCTCTGTGTGGTATAGATCACCCTATTTGTATTAGGTATTACGATAGAATGCACTTTCGTCTTAAAGGTGATTTACGTAGAAAAAACCCTTTTAGTTTCTCTCAAACTAAACGGCTAAACTACCAAATTGACATTTAAAAATACCCATTTTACCGCATTGGTATTTAAAATATCTCCGATGACGCTTTGGTATTTAAAGTTGGTTTACGTTAGCACATGGGTCCAAATTTTGCGCGTTCTCTTTTCGTGAAACTCATTACGGACCATCTCTATAATATAATTGGTACATGACAACTAATCATTACAAAGAAACCAAAAACTTAAATGAAAATGAGTCAGGGTGGTTGATTGCAACAAAATGTCGCTTAAAGGTGGTTTATATATATATATATATATATATATATATATATATATATATATATATATATATATATATATATATATATATATATATATATATATAATCGAATATGTTTTTGTAGAATGACCTTATTTTGAAGGTGATTTTTAGGGGAAAACCTTTTTTTCCGATAAGTTTTACTAAGATACAAAAAGTACAAGGGAGCTTGTTATGGTCATAACCACTAACTAGGAGATTAAGAAGAAGCGTACGGACGGATAGCGTTCGCTGTCAACAAAAGCAGAACCACGAGCCTCGCTTTTGAGCCACAAGTGCGGCGCTCAGGCCCGCCATGGTCCAATGAACGACTATCACCAGTAAGCCGAGAGGCGGTACAAGTCGGCCGTCAACAACTCTCCCGTGGACGGCAGCGCCGTGATAACGATTCGTCGCCACGCGATTGGCGCCGAGCTATTTCCGTCGCTGCGCCCAGCGTCTGGCGTGGGGCACGACCAGCTATCACCTCCCAACCGCTGAATACGCCGGACGGCCGAAAGCGGTGCTAGTCGTCCTCCCACGTCACCCATTATAGCCGCATCCAACCGGTTGTCGGCCTCCCAAAATGCGAAGCAAATCGACCGCCCTCTTCGGCCGCCCGTCCCACAGGGGCGCAGCGAAGGCGCCTTAGCCGTCCCTTTCGTTGATTACCTCGAGGGCGTCAGAAGGCGTGCAGTCGGCCACCGGCCTCGGCTCCGCCTACCCGCCTGCTGCGTGTCCCTCGCTCAAACGACGGCTATGATGCCGAACCCATCAATCGCATTAAATGCGGCGGCCATGCTCCCCATCTCTCCGTATTTAAGGCACCTCGGACCCATGCATTTCTGACGCCGTCAATCCCCATTAATGGCGAATAGACCACTAACCCTCAATTACCCGCAACTTGACACTGAGCCAGTATGCGGACAAATAAGGCCTTCGGCCAACCAGCGGCTCACGCGTGGAAGAGAGGCTGATTCATGATGGTTCCTTAGATGGAAAGGCGAAAATACCCAACCCTAGGTATAAATGGCAAGCGTGAGCAGCGAACCAAGTAAGTGATCTTTTCAAAGTGAATTCTGCTCCATTAGATTATCTCCCTCTTTACTAACTTGACCGTCGGAGGAACCACGGAGATCCACTCGCCTTTTCCATGGTCCTTCTTTTGCGTAGGTGAATCCTTTGGTGGAATCGGCGTCAGCGGGCATTAGGAGAGAAGGTGGACTCCGCTCTCTTAAAAGCTAAACTCATCCGAGGTTAGTGACTGTGATTATATACATCAGCGGTTTAAGCCGTGGGGCCTCCTTTCTTCTTCTTGCGGTTATGTCCGTGGCGATGATCTTTCAGAGTGGGAACCTACGTGGGCTATGTCACTCAAGCCCGGCTCGGGGAATCCGAGAAGATCACCCAAGCCATGCAAGCAACCATGCAAACCCGCTCAAAGCTTTTGCGGATGACCTCTTCACTGCGCCTCCTCTCCGCAGCCGGCAAAGCGCCATCAGCAACCGGCCCGGACCGGCCGCCATGACATTTAAAAATACCCATTTTACCGCATTGGTATTTAAAATATCTCAGATGGCGCTTTGGTATTTAAAGTTGGTTTCACGTTAGCACATGGGTCCAAATTTTTTGGCGTTCTCTTTTCGTGAAACTCATTCATTGACCATCACGTGACCCTTAATGACCGTTAGAAAGCTGATGTGACATGGATTAGTGGCGTGGACTTGATTAAGCGCTCATGTGCCTCTCACGTGCCATCAATAATCAATTTCGAGATCAAAAGCCCTAAATTGACAGATTGCCCCATTCTTCATGCGTTTCAAAAGATCGTGATGTGGTTTAAGGAGATTGTTGCCAAACTTACGATTCTTTGGTGATCTCGATTTCATGAAGGGAAGTGAAACCGGTGTCGATAACCTCTGAGCGTTATCGTCCTCGTCGAAAAGACAAAGGTGACTATTTTACGCATTTGCTTGTTCCTTGTTGATGCATGAGTTTAAACTTTTATTTATATAAGTGAAATTATAGTTTGGAGTGTTTATAAGTCTTATTATTAACAAATTAGGATTTATGTGAATGATATCAAGTGGTTTTCAAAAATTTAGGGTTTTGTAAGATTTGGAGCAAAGCGAGCAAAATGTGATTGTGGTTGTATTTTTTTTTTGTTCATCATGCAGATGGGTGGGAATATAATGGTTAAATTCAGACATGGTGGTTCTTTTGAGTTTCTATTGTCAGAAGAGTATATTAGTGGCTCCTTTGACGTGCAATTCATTGCGGAAGATATCATGACAATAGACTTGTTGGGAGAAAAATTAGAGAGTATGTGTATCCTGATGCATTCACTTTGTGGTATGGAATACCTCGTGGTGGTGTTGGAGCCGTATTGCCTCTTCTCTTAGATACAGACTTAGCAAAATTTATGGAATATGCACGTAAGGAGGGTGTAATTGAGGTGTTTGCCAATCATTTTGTAGATCAAGCTATTGAAGTGGACATTCCTCGGTTGAAGATCCTCGGTGCAAGCTAATCGGCATGAAGTTCGACCCCGATGAGTGTACTCCTAAAAAAGTAGCGGCTTCAGAGGAAGAAAGAAGATAACCCCTAAGAGAAAGAGGACAACCTATAAGAAAGAAAGCGACATGTAAAAGAAATAAGCACTGTTAGGAAAGTATTATCAAGAGTCAAAAGGGGAAAAATATTGCCACTTCAACTCATCTTGATCGGAATGCATCCTCACGATGATGATGACTCGGTAGAGGATGAAACATACAAAATGGACCCAACTGAAATGGTAGATGATGATGATGAGGAGTTGGTTGAAAAGTCGGAAGGAGAAGGGAGAAGAAGGTGGTGGCCCGATGAAGGCCATTCTAAACATGAAGCTAATGCGAAAAGGGATATGAAAGTGATGTCTCGGTTGATAGTGAAGTAGAAAAGGCACTAAATAGTGACCATGAGGAGCTTCGTGAGATGAGAGAAAGAAATATTGCCTTATTTCTTTGTAGCGGAAGGGTAACATAGCAATTCACGGTGCAAGGATTGAAAAGGAGCGACCAGTGAAGGAGATCTGAGGACAAACAAGCGAGACTCATGCACAACCAATTGAAGCACATGCACTGACCTAGTACCCTAAATGCGAGGAAGCGGTCTAGTGAGGCAAATGCGGAACCACAACATTATGAAGCAAATGAGGACAACCAACTTCGTAAATGTAGAAAGCAGCGAAGCAAATCTGAGAACCACGATGGACTAAATACTTGTTATGGTCATAACCACTAAGGTGATTAAAAGAAGGCAACACGGCGGATAAGCGCTTGTATGTCAACAAAATCGACTTCGAGCCTCGAGCCCGACTACCAAGCGGCCGACATTTGACCATAAGCTGGTCCGGATGACTATCATCATAAAGCCATGACCGGTCTGAGTCGACCCGTCAGCAACTCTCTGAGACGGCCTTGGCGGTGGTCGTCCGCCCGGCCCGATTAGCGGCCGAGGCCATTTCCGTGCTCGTCCCATCGGACTGCGGGGAGGCAACCAGCTATCACCTTCCAGGCGGCTGCTGTACGCCGGACCTTGGCGGTGCTGGTCGTCCTCCCAACCCTTCACCCATTATAGCCCGTCCTACCAATTGTCGGCCTTTCCCAGCGATGCGGCGAGTGGACCCTCTTATCGCCACCCGTCCCGGGGGCGACCGCAGCGGCCACGGTGGTCCCTTCCAGTTGATTACCTCGAAGGCGTCCGAGAGGCCGGCGAGTCGGCCACCGGCCCGGCTCCCATACCTCATCTTGGTGGCTTCCCACTCTCAAGCGGCGGTTATCGTTTTGAGCCATGGCATCGCATTAAATCTTGGCCGGCATAATCCTCCATCTCTCACGGTATTTAAGGCACCTCGGACCCATGCACTCTGGTGGTCATCCCATCCATTAATGGCGAATAGACCACACTAACCCTCAAATTACGCCGTTTGACACAAGGCCAGCCACCGTAGCATACAGAGATTTCTCACCAATCAGCGGCTCACACGTGGAAGAGAGGCGACTCGGCAATGGTTTCGGCCAGCGGAAGAGCGAAAACACCCCACAACCCTAGGTATAAGTAGCAGCGTGAGCAGCGAACCAAGTAAGCAATCTCTTAGAGTGAATTCACGCTCCATGAGATTATCTCCCTTTTCGCGACTTGGCCGGAGGAGGCAGGAGATCCCAACTCCGCCTCTTCCATAGGTCCCTCTTCTTCTTGCCGGGCGAGTCCCTTGATGGTCGTCGCTGGGCTTTAGGAGAGGACTCGGCTTCTTAAAAGCTAAACTCACTCGAGGTTAGTGGCTGTGATTATATACATCAACGGTTTGGCCCACCGTGGGGCCTCTTTCTTCTTCTTGGGTTATGTCCGGTGGCGATGATCTTTAGGGTCGGGGAACCTCTGGTGGGCTATGTCACTCAAGCCCACTCGGGGAATCCAGAAGATCACCCAAGCCATGCAAACAACCATGCAAACCCACTCAGAGCTTTTGCAGATGACCTCTTCACTCGCCTCCGCAGCCTGACAAAGCGCCATCGGCAGCGGCGGACGACCTTGCCGGCCGCCATTCCCGGCTTCGGCGACCGCCCGCCGTCATGAGGCAAATTCCGTTCCGGAAACTCATCATATTGACAAGTCGCGAAGAGACGTAAAGCCCAGCGCCGCCCTCGCCCTATGACAGTGAGCCAGGCCCGATATGGCTTGCCCCTCTGACCTCACCGGCGAGCCCTTCTCTAGCCAGCTGAGGCAGGCAGCCTCAAGGCCCCATCGCATTACAGCCATTCCCAACCATGCCCAGGCGCCGCAGGCGACTACAATCAAGTGTACCCGGCCAGTCGCCCGGCATATCGGAGAACACCCCTTCCGACTCCATCATGAGAGCACCGGCCGAAGTTCAAGATGCCGCGATGGACAAATGCAGGGGCGATAGAGACCGTCCGAACATGTCTGGGACTACCACAACACCATGATCATGATCACGAGCCGAAGCGACTATCTGTCGGCGCTTCGGTCACCTTGGAGGGGCCAAGCTTTGGTGGAATTGGAGAAGAAATCCATTGGCTTGAAGAAGCTGGCGGCAGTTCATCCACCATTTCTTGGCAGCGCCAAGCCCAAACTACCCTCGGTGTGCTCATCCGGACCAAGCAAGAGCGGGGCGAAAGCCTCAGGCCTACATCAAGAGATTCAGGCGAAGAGATTAGAAGTCGAAGACCAGGAGCAAAGTCATATATGGCTCTGGTAGCGGTAGCGTCTGGCGACTTGTCTAAAGCCCTCAACAAGAAGCCCATCGGGGTTCAGAGCACTTGATGTCCAAAGCCCGCGCTTACATGAACATGGAAGAAGCTACAAGATGCGGCGGCCGGAGTCAAGGCGGCCCCGCGGCCATTTTGGCGCCCTCCCGCCCGGCAGTCTTGGGTACCTCATCATCCTCCACGGCCAGGGCCACTATGCGGCTCCAGTAGCCCCTCAGCTAGGTCAGCTCGAGACCGCCTCGAAAAAAGAGCCGAGCACATCCCAAGGAATCCTCCTCCCAGAACAACAGCGAGTCGGTTCGAAAGGAGGGAGGACAGAAAGCGAGATGCTCCCCTCCGGTGTTCACAGTCCTTGATACCTCCCTCTCGGGGCCACGGACAAGGCCAGAGAGGAGCTCCTCCAAGCCCCCGCGGATGACGGACCCAAGCAAGAGATCCCGGCTGATTCTGCCGATACCACGAGATCACGGCCGACACGCGAGACTGCCGTGTTCTCGAGAAAGACATTAAAGACCTCATTGAGAGAGGTTTCTTGAAGAACTTGATCTATGGGAGGCGGCACCCCAAGGGGCGACCAGACCTCGCTCGATCTCCCGGCCCGACCTAGCTTCGAACCTGGGGAAGCCGGACAAAGAAGTCGGGGGTAATCAATACCATCGCGGAGGTCCTACCTTGGGAGGAGAATCCAATGCTTGAGAAGAGGTATGCCAAGCATGCTCACGGGTGAACAGTTGCGACAAGCGAAGGCGGCGATATCCATCTCTTTCAGTGAGGCCGACTTGGATGGAGTCGAAGCGCCTCATAGCGACCATCGTCATATCGTGATATCGGCTTTAAGGTGAAGAGGATCATGATCGACAGGAGCTCTGTCGACATATTGTTTTGGGCAGCGTTCAACAGTATGGGCATCGAGGTCCAAACTCGGCCGTCCTTGGGTCCCACGATTGGTTTCACGGGACATTCGGCTTCGAGGACGAATCACCCTTCCCACATTGTTGGGCAACCCCATGCCAATCGACCATGGGCGTCCGGTTGTAGTAATGGACATCAAGTCGGCATAATGTCATCTTGGGCGAGCGTCTCTCCACCACTTGCGAGCCATCCGTCCACCTATCATCGGATGATCAAATTCCGGACATCGAGAGGGTGGGGATAGTCGGGCGACAAAAAGCCCGAGCTTGCTACGCCCTCTCCACCAAGGAAAAGAGTCGCGACCGCCACGCCCATCGAGAAGACGGCTCTCGGCGAAAAAGGAGGGGCGAAAGGGCGACTCCAGTTGAGGACCTCCATGAGATCCCCATCGACCACAAGAGGCGAGGGCGCTTCGAGGATGGATCAACCTCTCCGAGCCATTACGAGGTGCGATAATTGCTTTCTTTTATCTAATCTTGATGTGTTTGCTTGGAGTCGGAAGACATGCGGGCATTTCACGGCGTCATTTGCCACGAGCTCTCCGTCGGGAAACACACCAAGCGATTCGGCGAAGAAGAGGCACACAGGGCCAGCCAGCGGCAGCGAAGAGGTCGGCGGCTCTTGAGAGCGACTTCATTCGGGAGGTCAATATCGAATGGTTGTCCAACGTCGTCCTAGTGAAGAAGTCTAGTGGCAAATGGAGGGCGTCGTCGACTTCACCGACCTCAACAAAGCATGCCCCAAGGACGGCTACCCCTTCCCGCGTCGATCAATTAGTCGATGAAAGTCACGAGACATCAGTTCTTGAGCTTCTTGGGCCTTCTCGAGGTTACAACCAGATCCGCATGGCGAACATGATCAAGAAGACGTCCTTTGTCACCGGCAGGGTACCTTTTGTTACAAAGTAATGCCCTTTGGTCTCAAGAGCGCCGGAGCTACCTATCGAGGCTGGTCAACAAGATCTTCAAGCCCTTTCGTCATGATGTGGAAGCCTATGTGGGCGACATCTTGGTGAAGTCGAGACTCATGCTGCCCACATCACCGACTTGGAAGAAACCCATGCACCCTCGGCTACGCGCATGAAGCTCAACCCGACCAAATGTGCTTTTGGGGTACAATCGGAAAATTTCGGGATTTATGATCACCCGGAGGAATCGAAATCAACGGAGAAGATAGAAGCCATTGAGCGACTCCCGAGCAGCACCATGAAGGATATCCGAGCTCAGCGGAAGATAGCGCCTCGGTTCCCTCTCCAAGTCGGTGAGAGCCTTCCTTTCTTCAAGATACTCGAGGGGCCAAAGATCCCAAGAAGAAGGAGTGGACCGAGGAGCTTTGCCTTCCCCAGCTCAAGGTCTATCGAGCACCAAGCTCTTAAGCCAACCCAGAAGGGAAACCCTATACACTGTTTGGCGTCTGCTTTGGCGTGAGCTCGGCTCGTTGGGAGGAAGACCACATCCGGCGGTCTATTATGTCGGTAGGATCTTATGGCGGGGAACTCAACTACCCCCTGGTCGAGAAAGCATCCTTCGCCCTCATCACCACTGCCCGTAGACTTCGTCCCTACTTTCAAGCACACCCTATTGTCGTACGGACGAGCCTCCCATTGAAGAAATCCCTAGGGAGCCCCACCACATCTGGGAGAATGGTCGCGTGGTCGATCGAACTCAGTGAATATGACGTGCAGTTCGAGCCCAGGACCACCATAAAGGCACAAGCATTGGCCGACTTCCTCATAGAATCAACCTCGCCAGATGGCGAACCAGATGATCTCGCTGTCCCTGCTCAATCCGCGCCCCCTAAAGGGGCCGGGCAAGCAGCGACACCTCCGCCATGTCCCGAGCCTGGAGACGGCTCCCCTGAAGTCGCCTCTTGGTGGGAATTGAGAGTGGATGGATCCTCAAATGAAGCGAGGGGCGGGGCGGCGTCGTCTTGCGTAGCTCGAAGGAGGCGATCCGCGAAGCGATCCATCGCCTTCAAGTTCCCGCCTCGAACAATGAGGCGAATCTGAACCCTCATCGGCCAGCGGGTCGCCAGCGGCAAAGGCGAAACTGTGTGGCCAGGCTCTCAGGCAGTGCGTTCATCAAGTTAACGGCAAATCGCCGCCAAGGATAAGAGGATGGCTCGATGCACGAAGATTGTCAAGGACCGTTGCCCCCGCCAACTTCAAAATTGTCCAAGTCCCTGGCGCCCGGCCCGGGCCTTGTCGGCTTCGCATCAACCGGCTCCTTGAGTAGCTCGGACCCATCCTCACCGATACACTCCCTCATCCAAGCATCGCGGAGACCGCCTCGAGGGCGTCATGCAAGCAGATACTCCCCATGAGTCTGGCTGGATAGACCCTATCATCCAGTTCTTGGTGGCGGCTCTTTACCTACCGACCGGCGACAAAGTTTCGCGAGGAGCCTCCCCGCTACCTCATGATTGTGACCGGCTCTACGGACGTCCTATCTAGTCGTGAGGGGGCTATCTCGGTGCCTCATTAGGCCGATTATGTTTTGAAGGAAATCCATGAAGGCACTGCGGCAACCACCCGGCGAGAACCCTGCCCGGGAATCATCGTCGAGGATACTATTGGCCGACCATTGTGGCCGACTCCCGGCGGCTCGTCTCCAAGTGCAAGAAGTGTCAACTCTTTGCGGAGATTCCCAGAGCCCGCCAGGCTAACTTCCATCTTCAGCCCTTCCTTTAGCCCAATGGGAATTTGGATATCTTGGGGCGCTCCCCTTGCCCGAGCGCAAGTTCACGATAGTTAAGCCATCGACTACTTCACCAAATGGATCGGCCGAGCCTTTGGCGAAGATCGGAGAAACAACATCACCGGCTTTGCTTGGAAGTCGATCGTATGTCGGTTGGCGTCCCCGCTCATTCATCACCGACAAGCGGCTTTCGGTTATTGGCGGATTCCAAGATTTTTGTGAAGAATGGGGATCAAGCTCAAGTTAACGGTAGCCCACCCCAAGTGCAATGGGGTAGCGGTAGCTAATAAATGCATCCTCCAAGCTCACGAAGAAGAAGGTCGACCAGCGTTCGGCAATTGGGTCGAAGAACTACCGAGCATCCTGTGGTCATACGGGGCGACCCACAAGAGTTCAACGGAGAAACCCGTTCATGCTAACCTACGGTGGTAGCAGTGGAGGTCGGCATGCCCACCATCCGACTCCAACATTTCGACGAGGAGGTGAATTCCGATGGACTTCGAGGACAGCTGGACCTGATGGATGAGATCCGGGCGACCGCTCTACGCAGACAAGTCGTCAATCAGCAACGGATCGCCCGATACTACAACAGCAAAGGCCAGTGAGGGAGATTCAAGTCGGCGACCTAGTCTTGAGGCGGCCGCCGACAAAGACACCCGGCGTGGCAAGTTGGCGCCTAATTGGGAGGGGCCCTACACCGTCCTTGAAGAATCACGCCCCGGAACATACCGACTCAGAAGCCCCGATGGGAGAGTCCTACAACATCCCTGGAACATAGAGCACCTCAGGAAGTTTTTTCAATAATTTAGTGTTGTAAATTCAGTTCATTCCCTCCCAATACAATTCAGCACTCTGCCTCTAATTATTGTTGTTTGTCATAAATTATGCAAGGAACGTCAAAATCACCGTTCGGCCGAATCCAACGCCGATCAACACCTCCGCGGCGTGGCGGCCCGACTCACTACCGAATTGGAAAACAGACCATTTGGCGAGTCAAGGCAATTTTCTAGTCGAGATCGGTCGGTGATCTGTCAAGCTAAGTAGAGTCAAGAAACCCTTCTCGCTAAACCGAGTCAAGAAACTCTTCTCATTTAGCCGAGTCAAGAAACTCTTCTCGCTTGGTCCCGACGGGTGATCTTGCCCATTCCACTAAGGAAACGAGCCCTATTAGCCCGGCCGAAAATCGGATTATCCTTCCTCGATAGGCGGTGAGGCCACTGCTTCGCTCACCAACCCAGGAGGAAGCCGCGGTCTTGAAAAGACCTAGAAGCCACGTAAGTCCTAGGCACCCGACCTCTGTGATTAGTCCTCCCGCGAGTCGTCGGCTCCCGGGGCCGGCTCGAGCTTGCTCTTTGCCTCAAAGCAGTCGGCCTGCAGAAAAGACCTAGGCGCGTAAGTCCTGGGCACCGACCTCTGTGATCGTCCTCCCGCAGTCGTCGCTCCCGGGGCCGGCTCGAGCTTGCTCTTGCCTCAAAGCAGTCGGCCCGAAAAAGACCTAGGCGCCACGTAAGTCCTAGGCACCCGACCTCTGTGATCGTCCTCCCGCAGTCGTCGGCTCCCACGGGGAGCCGGCTCGGGCTTGCTCTTTGCCTTAAAGCAGAGATCGGCCTGAAAAAGACCTAAGCCCGCGTAAGTCCTAGGCACCCGACCTCTGGCGGTCGTCCTCCGCGAGTCGTGGCTCCCACGGGGCCGGCTCGGGCTTGCTCTTTGCCTTAAAGCAGAGATCGGCCTGTAGAAAAGACCTAGAAGCCACGTAAGTCCTAGGCACCCGACCTCTGCGGTCGTCCTCCCGCGAGTCGTCGCTCCCGGGGCCGGCTCGAGCTTGCTCTTTGCCTCAAAGCGAGATCGGCCTGCCGAAAAGACCTAGGCGCCACGTAAGTCCTGGGCACCCGACCTCTGTGATCGTCCTCCCGCGGTCGTCGGCTCCCGGGGAGCCGGCTCGGGCTTGCTCTTTGCCTCAAAGCGAGATCGGCCTGTAGAAAAGACCTAGGCGCCACGTAAGTCCTAGGCACCCGACCTCTGGCGGTCGTCCTCCGCGAGTCGTCGGCTCCGGGGCCGGCTCCGGGGCTTGCTTTTGCCTCAAAACAGAGATCGGCCTGTAGAAAAGACCTAGGCGCCACGTGAGTCCTAGGCACCCGACCCTCACGGTGGAGTCCTCCCGCAGTCGTCGGCTCCCACGGGGCCGGCTCGAGGCGCTCTTTGCCTCAAAACAGAGATCGGCCTGCAGAAAAGACCTAGAAACCGCGTAAGTCCTAGGCACCCGACCTCTGTGATCGTCCTCCCGCAGTCGTCGCTCCCCACGGGGGCCGCTTCGAGCTTGCTCTTGCCTCAAAACAGAGATCGGCCTGCAGAAAAGACCTAGGCGCCACGTAAGTCCTGGGCACCGACCCTCTGTGATGCGTCCTCCGCAGTCGTCGCTCCCGGGGCCGGCTCCGGAGCTTGCTCTTTGCCTCAAAATAGAGATCGGCCTGCAGAAAAGACCTAGGCGCCCGCGTAAGTCCTAGGCACCCGACCTCTGTGATGCGTCCTCCCGCAGTCGTCGGCTCCCCGGGGGAGGGAGCCAGGCTTGCTCTTGCCTCAAAGCAGAGATCGGCCTGCCGAAAAGACCTAGGCCACGTAAGTCCTAGGCACCCGACCTCTGTGGTCGTCCTCCCGCAGTCGTCGCTCCCCACGGGGCCGGCTCGAGCTTGCTCTTTGCCTCAAAGCAGATCGGCCTGCCGAAAAGACCTAGGCGCCACGTGAGTCCTAGGCACCCGACCTCTGTGATCGTCCTCCCGCAGTCGTCGGCTCCCACGGGGCCGGCTCGAACTTGCTCTTGCCTCAAAGCAGAGATCGGCCTGCCGAAAAGACCTAGGCCCACGTAAGTCCTAGGCACCCGACCTCTGCGGTGGAGTCCTCCACGAGTCGTCGCTCCCCACGGGGAGCCGGCTCGAGCTTGCTCTTTGCCTTAAAAGCAGTCGGCCTGCAGAAAAGACCTAGAAGCCACGTAAGTCCTAGGTACCCGACCTCTGCGGTCGCCCTCCATGGAGTCGTCGCTCCCAAGGGAACAGGCTTCGGTAACCCACACCCGATGAAGATCGGCCTTACCAAAGAATCCTGGAAGAATCGGACGTGAGACCTTCACAGCGTCAGACTCGGCGAAGACGGACAAATACCCCGCGTGCAAGCGGACCGATGTGGTAGACCAAGCCCCGCGGGGGCGGCTAGTCTTCGGTCTACTTATTATGTTCATTGTAAGCCCCACGGGGGATCAATTCGATCTACTTATTATGTTCATTGTAAGCCCCACGGGGCGACTCATCCTCGATCTACTTACTATGTTCATTGTAAGCCCCAGGACTTCGTTTTCAATAAAAGAGAAAGAAAGAGCCAAGAATGAGTCGAATAGACAACCACCATCGCTAAAATCACGACCTTTCATTGATATTCCAAGCAAAATTTACAATGGTAAAAATATATACAAGTCCAAACAGGCGCTCCGGTCGTTACTCTTGGTTTCTTTCTCCTTGCTTTCGTCGTCTCCCCTCATTTCGCCTCATCATGCAGTGCTCCCTTGAGAAGGGAGGTGCATAATAGTTAGAAGTTAATGAAAGGGCCATGGGTGCAAACATCGACCTCATGGTTTCATATCGCACAATAGCCGGAACCCATGGATGCAAACAAGGCGCTCTTCCTCGGAGAAACACTTCGGCGCTCCAACTATTCCTCGGCGAAGCGGCGAGGGGCGACAGGGGCGTACCCTAACACCAAGATGCGGACAAGGGGCAGTGCCTTGGCTCCCGGAAAAGTGTTAGATGAGCTAGGTGTGTCTCCAGTACAAATGGCCAAACTTCGATAGCCATATTGGTGGCTTCCGTCATCTGTCGGCGGCTCTCGATTCGACCAGCGATGGCGTCGACCCCCTCTGGAACATTCATTTCACTTGGACTCGTTTCCAACCGACTCAAGCGAAAGAGCGGCATTATGGTCATAACCACTAACCGGTGATTAAGGAGAAAAATGAGACAGCGCGGATAAGCGTTTGTATGTCAACAAAACCGACTTCGAGCCTCAGCGCCCGACCCACAAGGCGGCCGACACTTACCGACCCGCCATGGTCCAATGGATGACTATCATCATAACGGCGCGGCGGTGCGAGTCGGCCCGTTAGCTTTCTCTCCCGGGACGGCTGCGAAAGCGGTGTGGTCGTCCGCCCGTGATTAACGGCGAGGCTATTTCCGTCGCTTCGTCTCGCCGGTTGCGGGGAGGCAACCAGCTATCACCTTCCGACCTTTCGTCTGCTCGGACGGCAGCGAAGCGGTGCTAGTCGTCCTCGACCCTTCACCCATTATAGCCCGTCCCTACCAATTGTCGGCCTTTCCCAGCGATGCGGCGAATTGAGACCCTCTTATCGACCACCGTCCTCGGGGGCGACCGCAGCGGCCACAGTGCGTCCCTTCCAGTTGATTACCTCGAAGTCAGGAGGCCGGCGAGTTGGCCACCCGGCCCCGGCTCCATACCTCATCTTGCGTGGCTTCCTCCACTCAAGCGGCGGTTATCACGATTTTCGAGCCCATCGACATCGCATTAAATGCGGCTGACCCCTGCTCCCCATCTCTCCACGGTATTTAAGGCACCTCGGACCCATGCATTACGGTAGTCAATCCCATCCATTAATGGCGAATAGACCACACTAACCCTCAAATTACCCGAATTTGACACTGTAAAGGCCGCCACCGTGGCAGATGAGAGATGCTCAGCCAATCAGCTCACGTGGAAGAGAGGGTGACTCGGCAATGGTTTCGACCAAGCGGAAGAGCGAAAATACCCCACAACCCTAGGTATAAGTAGCAACGTGAGCAACGAACCAAGTAAGCAATCTCTTAGGTGAATTCTGCTCCATGAGATTATCTCCCTTTTCTTGCGACTTGACCGAGGAACCACGGAGATCCCAACTCGCCTCTTCCATAGGTCCCTCTTCTAGCTGCGACGAGTCCCTTGATCGGTCGTGTCGCTGGGCTTTAGGAGAGAAGGGACTCCGCTCTCTTAAAAGCTAAACTCACTCGAGGTTAGTGACTGTGATTATATACATCAACAATACTGAACAACCAACACAAGCAAATCCTGAACAACCAACAGGCCCAAATCCAGAACAAGATGATGATGATATTGAGGGTCTGATTGTAGGTGGTCCTAGAGCAAAAGGAGTGTTGCCAAGCAATACAAAGTGGCCTAAATCTTGGACATCTTATAGTGGAGGATATGAATCGGTCGAGAGATAGTCTTGATGAGGAAGCATTGGAGCCAAGTGAAGATGAATCAGTAGTTATCCCTAAAAGGAAAAAGAAAATGAAGGAGCCAATAAAGTACAAGTTCTTCAATGAAGATGTGGACATGAATCAGTGGAGCTAGAATGCGGATTGAGATTCACTTCAAGAAATGTGAAGAGGCTATACTCATGTATTCTATGCAAAAACACTATGATTTGGTCTATATGAAAAATGACAAAAAGAATTCACATTGGATGTTCTATGTGCAATTGGGAGTTATTTCTTTGGGCGAGATCTTATAGATAGTATGGCATGGCAGATTAAGCATGTATCCCCTACACACACATGCAATAGGACATTCAAGAATAGACTAATAACGAGAATTGGATTGCTCAAACTTACCTAGACCAGGTTATTAAAGAATCCTAAATTGAAGCCAAGGGAAATTCTGGCGATATGAGAATAAAATTTGGAGTAAATGTAAATGAGAGGAAATGTGCAAGGGCCAGGACAAGGCACTCAATGCGTGCATAGCTTAATGCAAAGGCGTATGGATTGCTCAAGCCTTACATAAGAGAGTTGTGCAAATCAAATGAAGGCACCACAATTTGTTTTAAAGGTCCATGAATCAATACACAGTGAACCGGCTATATTCATGAGAGTTTATATATGTTTTAAAGCAATGAGATTGGGTTTCCTACATGGTTGTAGGAGATTCTTTGGCTTAGATAGATGTTTTCTCAAACACTCATGTGGAGGACAGTTATTGAGTGCAGTTGGGAGAGATGGAAATAACCACATGTATCCAATAGCATGGGCTGTAGTGGAGGGAGAAAATAAGAACTCTTAGACATGGTTTCTTAGATGTTTGAATGCAGATTTGGAAATGAGGGATGGTCAAGGATGGACTGTAATGTCAGATCAACAAAAGGTATGATATAATTTTTGTTTGAACTTAAATTATTGCTAGATTATTCAAATTGACAGTTTATATATGTGGTTGTTTGATAGGGCCTTGTACCTGCCATTCATGAAATGTGGCCAGAAGTAGAGCACAGACAATGTGCAAGGTACATATATTCTAACTGGAGAAAGGCTCACAATGGTAGGGTTTTACAAAGACAGTTCTGGAAATGTACAAAAGCAGCCACAATGGGAGAGTTTGCATATGAAGCTGCCAAACTGAGGGGTATTTCAGAGAAGGCATATGATGATTTCATGGATAGGGACCCTCATACATTTTGTAAGTCTCATTTCAAGACTCATAGCCAATGCGACTCCATAGATTACATGTCTGAAACTTTCAACTCCTTTATTTTACTGGCGAGATTTAAACCTATAGTATCCATGTTAGAGGATATTAGGCTATCTTTGATGGAGAGGATGCAACAAAAAGATGCTAATACATAAATTTGTTGGTGGAATATCCTAGAGTGCATAAAAAACTGGAAGAGGCTTATAATGAACAAATTAATTGTGAAGTACGTTGGAATGGCTCAACAAATGAGGATGGTTTTGAGGTGATACATAGACATGTAAGCCATATACTTGACATAGGCAAGAGGACATGTTCTTGTAGGGTATGGAAGTTGACAGAATCCCTTGCACACATCTTTGTAAGTGCAATTTTATTCCTTAGGAGGAAACGAGAGGAATATGTATCAGTTGTTATAAGGATGAATGCTACTTACTTACCTATGAACATTTGTTGGGTCCAATGGAAGGCTACAAATCTTGGGACAAAGAAGGGGAAGGCATGGTGCGCCTCCAAGTATTGTTAGAAGGAAGATAGGAAGACCAAAGGCGCAAGGAGGAGAGACCCATCCGAAGGCCACCAAAGACCTTGCTAAAGCATCAAGGCGGGGAATCCTCAAAGGTGTAGTCATTGCCATTCCAATGACCATTCAATCGACATTGTCCACTTGCACCACCAAGGAATCAAAGACCTTCCACTCAACAGGTAACTAACTACTTTAAAGCATTGTACTTGAGTTGGTTTATAACATAATACTATTGACTCAAGTCAAATTCTAAGTTCGGTATGCACCGTCTGAGACTAATGTCACCTTGATTCAAGTCAACAAAGAAAAAGAGGAAGGCCAAGAGGAAGCAAAACTAGAGTTGGCTTATCAACGGATGATCGACAACAACTAATACAATTCCTAAAACCGGTTATTTATCGAAATAGGTCTACAAGGGATTCATCTTGGGTTTGTGCATGTTTGTGCATGTTGGCTTATCAAGGCGGGGAATCCCTGACTTTGTGCATGTTTTGTTGTAAGATATATGTTTAAAGTTAACTTTTTATTTTTGCACAGTGAAGCTCAAGGAAGAGGAAGAGGACAAGGAAGAGGTAGAGGTGGTGGAAGGGGAGGAGCAATCAACAAAGAGCACCTCAAGGCTTTGGTGTTTGGCAGGGAGAACATGGTGAGATGGTCTTCATGGATCCAACTGTTAGTCAATCACCTATTGTGATGAATGAAAGTCAAAGTGCATCTGAAATTGTAGACCAAAATCAACAATCACAATTTACAACTCAACAACAATGAGGAACACACCAAATAGGATGGGACTAAAGCTTGTAATTTATATAATCGGACATGTATTTTGATATGGCGGTGTTAATGCCATTATTCTTGCCTTGTATTTTGTTATACATACTTTGTACTATGTTTGGACAAATTACGTTGTTTATGCAAGGTTACTTGTTTGTTATGTAATATGATATGGACAAAATGCTCGTGTATGTTTATGCAATGCGATGGTGTAATGAGAAAATATTTGCAACAAAAATATAGACAACATCTTTGCCAAATTTACATATAATATTGTCAATAAGCACATCATTCATTTGCTCAATAAGCATTACATTTAAACAAAACAACATAAATACAACACCATTACATTACCCACTCAAATACAACAAGAAAAATATAACAAGGACTAACATCAAAGTAGCACACTTGTACAATTTTAGAGACCTTTTACGTAAAATAAAAGCATGCTTGATCGCCAATCTCTTCCAAACTAGTTTGCTATTTCATTTTGGCACATAATCACCTTGTTCTTCAACATGTTATTTTCCTCTTCACGACAATTGATCTCATACTTTAGCGATGATTTTGACGAATGCACGAATGTAGATTATTGCTCCTCTCTTCGGACAATCCATCTACTTCATTCATGTGGCAATTCAACTTTAATATTTCATCTCTTAGAAGAGGCACTAAATTAGCAGCAACTTTGCACATTGGCGGATCATACCATTCCCACAACCCACAACCAATATTCTGAACATTTAGTTCAAACAAATTTTTAGAAAATTAAAAATTACCCAAGCATGAAATTCAAATTGAACTCAAACTCACCTTTTGGCATCTGTAGAACCTTCTGCCTGGATTTTCTAAAGTGAATGAGGTTAGATAAATGCAATCTAACCCACACTTACACTTCTTTACCCCCTCAATTTTTGCTTCTTCATTCCACTCTCGAATGAGCGCAATTTGTTGAATCCATGAGACATTCCACTATTCCCGCCAAGGCTCCTCCTTGATAGCGAGCTTGAAGGCGACATCCTTGAGATCTCCGAAGCAATTTAGCCTATCTCCCTCGACCAAATAAACCCCAACGAGTTTTCCCCAATTTTGTTGTGCCCTAGTTCATCGTTTCATCCCGCTTTTATTCCCTCCCAAAATATGTTAATCAAGTCCACGTCACTAATCCATGCCACATCGGCATTTTCTAACGGTCATTAAGGGTCACGTGATGGTCGCGTGATGAGTTTCATAGGAAAGAGGCGGCAAAATTTGGACCCATGTGCTAACGTAAACCAACTTTAAATACCAAAGCGTCATCGGAGATATTTTAAATACCAATGCGGTAAAATGGGTATTTTTAAATGTCAAATAAATAACAAAGACCTATAAGTAAAAAAGCAACAAGCCCTCTTAACTCTCTGCGTGAACGCAAAGCGACAGTTCACCTCCCAACTGAACCCATCCCTTTCCTCCGCGTGAATCCAAACCCAAACCCACACCACTTTCCGCTCTTTCACCAACTCTCCTTATAAAAACCAGTTACCAGAGCGCTCCTCCGTTACTAACGCCAGCCCACAGTTACACTAACTCCAACACTCCTCTAACGCAAAAATATCTCCATCTCTCATTTAAACCCCTCAAAATCCTACACCCCGTCATCAAAATTCACCGAAAATGCTGCTCTGGTTAGTTTTCTTGGCTCTGTTTCTACTCTGCGCAGGGATGAGCGCGGTGTTTCTAGTCTACATCTGCATTCTGTGGCTAGCTTCTATGGGCCCACCGCCGCCGACTCCGAAAGCGTCGGCGAAAGGGCTGTCGGCAGCGGAGCTGGAGAGGCTGCCGGGGGTGGAGGACGGAGGTCACGTGAGGGGCACGGAGTGCGCGGTGTGCCTTGATGACGTTGAGGACGGGCAGGCTGCACGGGTGATGCCCGTGTGCCGGCACGTGTTCCATCGGTCCTGCGCCGACGCTTGGCTTTCCGCCAATGCCGTGTGCCCGATGTGCAGGGTAGCCATGCCGCCGCCGCATCCGACTCCCGAAGATGCCCGGCAGGTTGTTGATGGTGATGTTAATTCTGTGTGAATATTTGTTTTATTGAGTTTTTGCTTGTGGAGTTTGAGAGTTGGTGACAAAATGGGTGAGCTTAATTTTGATGGGAAAGACAAATAGGGAAAGAGAACAAAATGTGGTGCCAATTTAGGCCAAAATTTTTGAAGAAAAACATGCTTGGTTTTTAGAAACTTGTAAATTGTTGTTATGGAATGAAGATAAAAAATCACTAGTATATTAGAGCTCTTGATTCGCGTGATTAGGTGGCATGAGATGAATTTTGCAAGGGACAACAACTTTTGGGTAAGGATGACAATTGGAGATTTTGGATGATTTGCGTGCAATATGCAATGTTTTTATGTGGATAATATTTCTCAAAATGTGAATACACATTTTTGAAGATGTCCCAGTATCATATTTCTGATAACATATTTGATGCAGCCTGATGATTCTGAGGAATAAATTGTTGTGGCTTGTTTTCTGGATTAAACTTGAAGTGGTTCTCAAAGAATACGCCACCTTAGGTCCTTAACGCCAAAGAACCAGAATATTCTCTTAATCTCCAGGTGAAATATTTTTTTAAAAATATGATTAAATCATATTCAGTACCATCTGAACATTTTGAAGGACATTTTCAATATAATTAATCGTAAGTTTACAAACTAGGTAATGTGTAGCAAGCAAGAACAACTCCACATTCTAGAAGTGGAGAGCAACTAGCCAAACGAAATAATAAGCAAGGAGAATTTAATTTATTTAGTAATAAACGTCCCACCTAATGTGACTTTGTCAAACTCTCTCTTGGTGCCTGCCATAATCACTCCACCTGGAATAAATTTATGGCATATGGGCGTCTACTGTAGTTCCTTCTTATCAAAAACTAATTAGTAGTGGAGCTTTTTGGAACAACTACTGTGCATATGATTCATTCATTGAGTATATACCATTTGATCATGACTGAAAGAAACTTATACCTTCTGTTAGGAGTGTTTCACATTCATTCAGTTTAATACTTACAAAGACATGAGATGAGATTTAACCTGACCAACTGAAAACGCTTAGATTGATATATGATTAACTATGTTCCAACTCATGATTAAATTTATATAATTAGTTCTTTCGAGCAAATTTGAATCCAAGTAAATTAGTAGAGTCTATCTCTATTCATGGGTCTTTGTAGCCACAACAGTTTCTTGCATAATTTGACCCCAACTACATATACAAGTTGAAGAGGGAAATGGAACATATCCTAGTGATGTTGTTGAAAGTACCAATAGGACCCCTATGCTCTTTAAACTAGTCCTCAAAGCACTTCGCTATGATCTCCTTATCCTTTCATGATGAGAGATAACTATGTCCACTTTCTTCCGAAAAGAACAAGATTATCTAAAATAGTAGATGAATTAGTAAAGTCATTACTCCCTGAAATAAAAGATTTTCAATTTGGCGTCCATAGAGCATTCCAAAGGGAATAAAAGGACATTGAATGATGGTCCCTTGTGTTTTGCTAAACTTCTTGGTTGACTAATCACGGAGTTAATCAGGGCTCTTAGAAGCTAAAGGGCTATGAGAAAGAGTTAAAAGCTAAGGCCTCAAATAGTTTCAGGCCAACTTAATAGTGGGGCAGTCCTTGGTTCTTCTTTGGATGCCATTTCTACACAGTTGGTATTTCTGTCGCTTATTTAAGTTGGCACATCAATACAATGTCGCATAGAGTAGAATGCAGCCTCAAGGGCTACCTTATTATGTATGCATTGAGAACGACGCCCAATAATTGTGTTGGCGTAGAATGAAGGCCTGAAATGTTGGGATTGGGATCTCTACTTGTCGTAGTATTCACAATATTTCTTGTCATCTCCACTTCACTTTATCTTATCCACAAAATCAAAGGTGAAGATCGTTAGCGTATATTAGAAATCTATCGTTAATAGAGGATCCCATCGAAATTTCGTTGGGCCTTACAAAGAAATAAAATGGAAGAAAAAAGTAACATCAACAAATAGGGAATGAGAAGCTAAAGAAAAGAATACTTATTGACTAGCAAAAATAAGAAAACCAAAGTGGAAAAAAAAAATCCTTTACACAAGTAGAATCAATTTATTCCAACAGTTTCTCCCTCCAAAGTACTCCGTAAACAAAAATCATGTCGGACAAAGCAATAGTTTATGAGTGATCTTATATATTGTGTGATGCGTATGTGATTCTTAAGGTGGAACCTCACTTTTACTAGCATTTGTCTCCATCAAATATTAAATTGATTTCTTCAATTATTGCTTAAACATAATACATATGCTCTAATGAAACAATCTATTGAAAATAGTGACCTTATCATCCACGCAGCAATCATGATAATTCGTAAGCTGCTCTAAAATATCAAAGTATCACAAGAATTCCCCAGTGTAGGTAGCACCAAAAGTCTAAAGAATCAGAAAGCTCTTTGTGAAGACAAGAATTTCACCAAATAGAGAGCCACATATATCACCGATACAAACATATATAAGTCAAAATAAAAAATGGCAAACTAATATGTCATCAACAAATATATATAACCAACTACTACTGAATCGAGAAAGAACTTGTCCAAACTAGAGAATTTTTTTTCCAATATATAAATAACAGTAAAAAACTGAAGAAAAACATATATAGCTAGTTCTCTGAATATTGCCATAGTTAATGGTGAAGAGAATGATACAGCTTATTGTAATAACTGGGAGATTGGTCTGAGTACAATTGGGAAGAGAATGGGTTACCACCAGATCCAGTAGAAGTATAACCTCCCACAAAAACGAGAACATTGGCAGCAAATCTTGCGACTTATTGCACCTTCTTCTCTTTCTTTGCGGGTGGCTGGTACATAAGTATCTGACTTAAGATTATACCATTCATCAAAACACCCAAAAGACAACCCAAAATCACTAAATAAAAGTTAAGGAAAACATGGTAGAAACTCAATATAAGAAAATATCTCCACTATATTACTGAAACTGTGTATTTGCACAGCACCTGCTTTTACATAATATATGTATATGCAAATGAGCCAACTATTGGATAAAATATCTCCGCTATATTACTGAAACTGTGTATTTGCACAGCACCTGCTTTTACATAATATATGTATATATGCAAATGAGCCAACTATTGGCACACTAAACAACAAGTTTTAACAAAGGCGTTTTTGCCTTTAAATCCAAAGTTTTACCCTCATTGATTTTTAAACTCACTTCTATCAACACATGTATACCCAAAAGAAACTCTTTTTATCCTTAAACCCAAAACAACAAAGGCATATTATTTGTGTTGGGCGCAGAGTCACGCCCACACGCCGCGGAAGTGATATCACCTGAGAGAAGACCATGTTTTATATTCCCGTTTCGCGAAGGAAACAAGAATAGAAAGCAAATATCTCAACAAAGTGAGATATCTACTCTTCCTCTCAACGGTTTTAGGACTGAATCAAGGGAACCTACAAATAATAGCCAATACACAGTAAACAGTAAAGACACGAGATTTTCGTGGTTCGGCAAACTTGTCTACATCCACGGAAGGGGTGAGGGGAGATTCTACTATGAAGAAGAACACCGACGACTTGTACAATCCACAAGCTCGTCCCAGAGATAAAGCTTTGATTTTTACCTAAAAGAAATTGACCTCTCTCTTGTAAAATCTCTCCAATCTCTCTCTTTAGCCGCCGCCAAGAAAACCCTAGCTTTTTTTTCTTTTTCTCCCCCACACAAAACCCTAGGTTTAGATACCTATTTATAGGGAAAGAAAAAACGTTGTGTCGCGCAGGGCAACGTGGGTGGCCCCCACCCACATTCCCATGTCCACAATTTGTATACAATATTTAAAAAGAAAAATAAAAAACCTCAATACTCCAGTCTTCTTCCTCCTCTATCTTTACCCATAATCCATTCTCATTCTTCTCACTCTTTTCATTCTCTCCACCTCTTCGATTGGGCCTCCCTCCACTCTCTCCACAACCCTCCTCCCCTCCTCCCTCTCCTCCACCACCTCATCCCACTCCTCCACAAACCCTACCTCCTCGACTTTCTCATCGTCGGCTTACATCATCATCTCCCTCCTATCTCTCCTCCTAATAGAGCTGTAAGCTGTAAGTATAGCAGCTTACGTTATAAGTATAGCGGATTAACTGTAAGTAAAACAACTTAAGCTATAAGAATAGCAGTTTCAGCTATAAATATAATAACTTAAGGATTTAGTATAGCAATTTATTGTACAGTTGTATGCATAGCAACTTCAACAACATATAATATAAGTCGTTATACTTACAGCTTAAGTTGCCATACATACATCTTAATTGTATGGATAGTTGCTATACTTACGGCTTAAGTTACTATACATACGGCTTAAGTTGCTATACTTACAACTAAAGTTGCTATACTAACAACTAAACTTAGTACACTTCCAGCTTTAGTTGCTACACCATGTACAATAAATTGTTATATGATAGAGGGTGATGGAAGACATAACGAGTGTTTCTTTTTATTCTTTGAGAATGAGAGAAGAATTTTATTAGGAGAAGAGAGAGGAAGAAGATGATGATGATGTAAACCGATAATGAGAAGATGAAGGAGGCGAAGTGTTAGGGGAGACAGAGGGATGAGGTGGTGGAGAAGAGGGAGGAGGAAAGCAGTGGAGAGGGTGGAGAGAGGCTCAAACGAAGAGGCTGTGAGAGTGGGGAGAGTGAGAAGAGGGAGAAGAAGGGGTTATGGGTAAAGAGGGAGGGAGAAGATAAAGGCAATTTGGGGGTCTTGATTTTTATTTTGTAAATATTATACAAATATATTTGATGTTTTGGGCTAAAAGATAAAAAGGGAAAGTTTTTGGGTGTCTAAGTGTAGATATAAGCGGGTTTAAAAATAAATGAGGGTAAAGCTTTTGGTTTAAAGGCAAAAACCCCTTCATAAAAGTTAGCGTCTCCAAACCACATCCTAGAGGAACAAAAGAGCAGATGAATCAATAGAAATTGAATTATTATCATGATCAGATCTCTTCATAAAAGGATAAATTCCAACTCTTTCTTAGGTTGAATTGATTGACTAATTTAGTCCCAAAAAGTTCAAGCATTTGAAAGGATGTAGTTAGTCTATATCTTTGTTCAGTCTCCTAATTCAAGGATAAACTGTGACAACTTCAATCCCACTTCTGGTGCTCATTGTTAAAACACGTTGCTCAGCCTTCATGTGTCAGGTACCAGAGAAACAAGGCATAAGCTACCAAATATGATCAATGAGAACCCTTACTTAACATCTGATATGATTTGGGAGACCAAAGTCATTGACAGAATCCTTGAGTGCAAGGATAAAGTGATTATATAAGAATATGAAGGTGAGGCTTCACGTGTGTGAAAATGTATTGCTTGTCATACACATGATCGCATGACACGCAATGATATGATGACTTTCAGAATACCACTCATATGATAATGTTTCAAGTGATGCTGAAAGGAGTAAAGAAGAGTTTGTGACCATGGATCTTAAACCAGAGTTAACAAGATTAAGTATGTATTAGGATTTCATACCAGGTTGAGAAGACCTCCATCTGGAACTAGTTAAGACTAGTCCAATATTTGTAACATGAGTTGCAATAACTCGCCCTAAAGACAAAATTCTTGTAACATGAGTTGCAATAACTCATGAAGCTCTGTCGCCACTCATTTCGAGGCAAAGAACCAAACAAACCTAACTCAGTTACCAAACCTCAGGCTTTAGCTACTCAAGTCGCAACTAGCAAAACAGCCCCATTTACTAGCTAAACGCAAACAAACTAAAGTAAATACAAAGCATTCCATGAGTAAGAGTATTAACATCAAAAAGAAAATGCAATTAGTATCGAATTTCATTGAACAGATAAAGAGAAGAAAATTGGAATGAAGGATCAGATAGTGCTGTTATTTGAAACTAATACTTGCAGTATAAGGACAAAATGCAACTGATTAGGTTAGTGCAAAAAAGGATACTATTCATTGGTGTATTTTCCTGCATGCTTGTAAACAACCTAGCTGCAAAATAAATAAACAAGTAACATGTCCGCATCCAGCTCACATACATACAAAATATGCTCACTATTATTTCTAAAACCGAGACTTATATGTGAAGAAAAATCATATATTGATAAAATTTCAAACTCAGCAGACACTAAAAATTAAGGAAAAAGGCTTTGTCGTTTTCTTGGCTACAAGGGAAACCTTGGCAAGGCACGAGGATCGGCCGAAGCCCGAGTTCGATCCCCGACCCTTACCAAGTAAACCTCGGGTGTGTGGGCTCTAGCCGAGTTCCATTCCCACACTCCAGGTTAGGCAGACTGTATCGAACTAGGGACCTTGGGAGTGTTGGCAGTATTAACACTACGTCCCTAGATCACCTGCAATACCCTCGGTAGGTAAAGGCTATGCTGCTGTTGTAAAATTTTAGACACAATACAAGAAAAAGATTTTTCATCTATTTTTAAACTCACCTACTTCTAAACTTACTTATACACGCAAAAAACTTTATTGAACTTACTTTCAAACACACTTTGTATTTCAATAGTGATATATGCAGTGAAAATATACAGTGAAAGTTACTATACTATCGGTTTGAGTTGTTGTGTTCAGATGTAACTTTACCATATTTTTGTGGCTACATATACATTGTATTTTTAAACCAAATACTTTAACCGTTATGTTTTTTTTTTGGAAACACTAATGTTACTACTTTTTGACTTCAAACCCAAAGTTTTACTCTAATTTATTTGTGAACCCACCTACTTCCAAACCGAGTTTTTCACTATAAATTCAAGATTTTTCTATTAAGTGTTCTTAAACCCACTCACTTCAAACATCACTCTTAGACCTAAAAATTTCACTGGATTATTTTTAAATGCACTTTATATTTCAGCAGTATAATATCACGGTGTAAGTTGTTGTATTTTGTTGTAATTTTTAAGTACTCAAAGATTTAAACTATTACTTTTTGTCTCTTTTTATATTAATGCAGCGACAGCGTGGGTCAATTTTGCTTGTTGAGAAAATATTATAATGGAATGAATAAAAGAAATGAAAGAATCCAACAAAGAGGAATTTTGCCAAATACCTTGAAATGCTAGGAATTGACCACAACATATCCTATAAATTTATGATTTAACTTCTTAGGATCATTTTTGACAACGGGCTAAGTCGAATTGAGACCAGAAACAATTCTAGTTCTTGCTGAATTTTATTGAAAAGCATGTAACTGCACTCACCAACAGATCTCCCAAGGTTCATAAAGCATGTTAAGAAGCTGAGCTCTCCAGTGCTTTTGTTCTGCACATCAAAGTTCATGTACATCACGGATGCAAATAGTCATTGGATATATTTTTATTTAACCTCGTAAGTCTGAAAAATTGATGAAAATAAAAAATAAGATTAAGTTGTAACAAATCTATAACCATGATTATAGTCTTCAAAATTTTTCTTTTGTCCATACGAGAAATGTTTATGCACAATTCCTATTACCACAGCAATAGACCCTTTTTTTTGTACAGAAACAAACAGAAATGATTTAATTTTAGTAACATTTTGATAACATTATAACAGCATATTATATAGGAGAAGGGTATGAAAACAAAAGGTAAATGAGAAGACTCTTCTTTATCAGCGGGATTGAGAGAATCATAGCCAACCCCAAAAATTTGAGAATAAAGACTTTGTTTTGTTCTTGCTGCTGGATGGACAAGCTTTACTTGTGCTGAAATATCAATTGCTATAGTTGAAGCAAGAATCCGATATAATGTTTGCATGGAATATGAACTGGCAACAGGCTAACAATATAATTAGGGCCTGATCTAGCACAAATCAGCATAAGTAATTTCTAAAAGAAAGCAATCCATATTTCTATTGTCACAATTGGTAATCTACTCCTTTGCTGGTGACTAAGGAAATTTTAAGAATGTAGAGGAGTCTAACAAGGAAGTAGTATGGGGAGAAACAAATAGGAAAGTGCCCTATTGAGAGGTTTCATGTAGCATGACAGGCATTTTCTAGGATTTCATAAAACAAGAAGAATCTCCCTCCATAAATCAAGATATGAAAGAGGTTTCTATAAGAGAAAATATGGGAAATAGACTATTTCTCTTGAAAGGGGCCCAACAAGGACGGGTACCTTCCCGGCATGCTGAACACAGTAGCAAGGTGGGTGAATCGGTTCAACCTGTTTAGTCGGTCTTTATTCAGGGGCAGTTCTTGAAAGGGAAGAGAGGTTTGTAGCCTTGTTCATAACAGGCTTTTTAATCTAGTGATGTATGCTCAGGCAAGTTGATGATATAATATTCAATATTCCCGTACCCTATCTCTTACAAATTTACTAATTTTTTTGGTCATGTGTCCATGCCTGTGATCGTATCCATATCCATGTGTACCATAGATAGTATGCCATCAAGAACAGTTTTCAAGCATATAAAGGTTTGTGAAGAGAGGCTTACATAAAAAAAAGGAATAGAAAACATCTTTAAAGGAGATGTAGAAGGATGGCTTCAGCTTGTCCAATGGTGAAGCCAAATTTTGATGTTGGATAGACACTTTGGAGAGATTTTGGTAATTAGATAGCAGATTGGTCTTGGATGGGAGTTCACAAAGAATTCTGTGCTGGAGAAGATCTATATGCCATCTTTCTGATGATCAATTATACCTTAAAATGTGACATATATACTCCCCACGGGAACGACAGTATCAGTAGGTTAGTAATTGGCATTTGCAAGGTAGATAATCAGTTCTTGAGCAAAGAAAACTTGCAAGGGCCAACTGTATAGATGATGCAAACACCTTTAAGTATGAGTGGTTATTTTTTGAAATTTGCAAGATGCTGCACTATAAAAGTCAGATGTTTAACTAAAGAGGTATGAACTGCTAGGAGAGGAGCATTCTTTCAGATTTGTTGATGAGAATATTGGAGGAATACCTTTAGGTATAAGACTGATCCAGGCATTTAATGATTCTATATCCAAGTAATAGTTCTGACAAATGAACATAGTAGTCTGACTAATGGACATAGTAGTCAAGAGAGAAACTGTACTCAGAATGCTAGGAGATGGGCAAAGTATATGTATTACGGGATGATCAATCACTTTCCATGAGTTGTGCTATAATGCTTGTCTAAATGCAGTGATCATTCTCCTATGCTTGTATGGAAAAAAGTGGTGAGTGACATTCAAGAAATTTATCAGTTGATCACATGGTTTAGGCGAGGAAGGTTGCACTTAATGCTTGTGTTGGAAATATATAAATATATATGGACTTATATGTAAATATACATCCCGAATCCTATAAATATAGAACTATAGAAGAGCCTCGATTTGAACTCTCTAGAAATCCAAATACTATTATTTACATGGTATCGAGCCTCCAACAAAACCCTAGATTAATAATTTAAAAAACATATTGTTCATCCACAAACCCTAGCCGCTATAGTTTTTAAAAATTTTTAAAAGGCTCTTGTTCACGTGACGATAATTTCCTTGTTCATCAAAATTTTTACGTTTCTTGTCGCGTGAACAATATCGAGAAGAAAAAAGGGTTATTACTTTTAGCCCCTCGAGTCTTTGCACTCTCATCAGGGAGTCCCGCACTCCCTCTAGTCTCTGTACTCTCTCATCAGGGAGTCCCGCACTCCCTCTAGTCTCTGTACTCTCTCATCAGGGAGTCCCGCACTCCCTCTAGTCTCTGTACTCTCTCATCAGGGAGTCCCGCACTCCCTCTAGTCTCTGTACTCTCTCATCAGGGAGTCCCGCACTCCCTCTAGTCTCTGTACTCTCTCATCAGGGAGTCCCGCACTCCCTCTAGTCTCTGTACTCTCTCATCAGGGAGTCCCGCACTCCCTCTAGTCTCTGTACTCTCTCATCAGGGAGTCCCGCACTCCCTCTAGTCTCTGTACTCTCTCATCAGGGAGTCCCGCACTCCCTCTAGTCTCTGTACTCTCTCATCAGGGAGTCCCGCACTCCCTCTAGTCTCTGTACTCTCTCATCAGGGAGTCCCGCACTCCCTCTAGTCTCTGTACTCTCTCATCAGGGAGTCCCGCACTCCCTCTAGTCTCTGTACTCTCTCATCAGGGAGTCCCGCACTCCCTCTAGTCTCTGTACTCTCTCATCAGGGAGTCCCGCACTCCCTCTAGTCTCTGTACTCTCTCATCAGGGAGTGTTGGCAGTATTAACACTCGTCCCTAGATCACCTGCAATACCCTCGGTAGGTAAAGGCTATGCTGCTGTTGTAAAATTTTAGACACAATACAAGAAAAAGATTTTTCATCTATTTTAAACTCACCTACTTCTAAACTTACTTATACACGCAAAAAACTTTATTGAACTTACTTTCAAACACACTTTGTATTTCAATAGTGATATATGCAGTGAAAATATACAGTGAAAGTTACTATACTATACGGTTTGAGTTGTTGTGTTCAGATGTAACTTTACCATATTTTTGTGGCTACATATACATTGTATTTTTAAACCAAATACTTTAACCGTTATGTTTTTTTTTTGGAAACACTAATGTTACTACTTTTTGACTTCAAACCCAAAGTTTTACTCTAATTTATTTGTGAACCCACCTACTTCCAAACCGAGTTTTTCACTATAAATTCAAGATTTTTCTATTAAGTGTTCTTAAACCCACTCACTTCAAACATCACTCTTAGACCTAAAAAATTTCACTGGATTATTTTTAAATGCACTTTATATTTCAGCAGTATAATATACGGTGTAAGTTGTTGTATTTTGTTGTAATTTTTTAAGTACTCAAAGATTTAAACTATTACTTTTTTGTCTCTTTTTATATTAATGCCGCGGCAACGCGTGGGTCAATTTTGCTTGTTGAGAAAATATTATAATGGAATGAATAAAAGAAATGAAAGAATCCAACAAAGAGGAATTTTGCCAAATACCTTGAAATGCTAGGAATTGACCACAACATATCCTATAAATTTATGATTTAACTTCTTAGGATCATTTTTGACAACGGGCTAAGTCGGAATTGAGACCAGAAACAATTCTAGTTCTTGCTGAATTTTATTGAAAAGCATGTAACTGCACTCACCAACAGATCTCCCAAGGTTCATAAAGCATGTTAAGAAGCTGAGCTCTCCAGTGCTTTTGTTCTGCACATCAAAGTTCATGTACATCACCGGATGCAAATAGTCATTGGATATATTTTTATTTAACCTCGTAAGTCTGAAAAATTGATGAAAATAAAAAATAAGATTAAGTTGTAACAAATCTATAACCATGATTATAGTCTTCAAAATTTTTCTTTTGTCCATACGAGAAATGTTTATGCACAATTCCTATTACCACAGCAATAGACCCTTTTTTTGTACAGAAACAAACAGAAATGATTTAATTTTAGTAACATTTTGATAACATTATAACAGCATATTATATAGGAGAAGGGTATGAAAACAAAAGGTAAATGAGAAGACTCTTCTTTATCCCGGGATTGAGAGAATCATAGCCAACCCCAAAAATTTGAGAATAAAGACTTTGTTTTGTTCTTGCTGCTGGATGGACAAGCTTTACTTGTGCTGAAATATCAATTGCTATAGTTGAAGCAAGAATCCGATATAATGTTTGCATGGAATATGAACTGGCAACAGGCTAACAATATAATTAGGGCCTGATCTAGCACAAATCAGCATAAGTAATTTCTAAAAGAAAGCAATCCATATTTCTATTGTCACAATTGGTAATCTACTCCTTTGCTGGTGACTAAGGAAATTTTAAGAATGTAGAGGAGTCTAACAAGGAAGTAGTATGGGGAGAAACAAATAGGAAAGTGCCCTATTGAGAGGTTTCATGTAGCATGACAGGCATTTTCTAGGATTTCATAAAACAAGAAGAATCTCCCTCCATAAATCAAGATATGAAAGAGGTTTCTATAAGAGAAAATATGGGAAATAGACTATTTCTCTTGAAAGGGGCCCAACAAGGGCGGGTACCTTCCGGCATGCTGAACACAGTAGCAAGGTGGGTGAATCGGTTCAACCTGTTTAGTCGGTCTTTATTCAGGGGCAGTTCTTGAAAGGGAAGAGAGGTTTGTAGCCTTGTTCATAACAGGCTTTTTAATCTAGTGATGTATGCTCAGGCAAGTTGATGATATAATATTCAATATTCCCGTACCCTATCTCTTACAAATTTACTAATTTTTTTGGTCATGTGTCCATGCCTGTGATCGTATCCATATCCATGTGTACCATAGATAGTATGCCATCAAGAACAGTTTTCAAGCATATAAAGGTTTGTGAAGAGAGGCTTACATAAAAAAAAGGAATAGAAAACATCTTTAAAGGAGATGTAGAAGGATGGCTTCAGCTTGTCCAATGGTGAAGCCAAATTTTGATGTTGGATAGACACTTTGGAGAGATTTTGGTAATTAGATAGCAGATTGGTCTTGGATGGGAGTTCACAAAGAATTCTGTGCTGGAGAAGATCTATATGCCATCTTTCTGATGATCAATTATACCTTAAAATGTGACATATATACTCCCCAGGGCGACAGTATCAGTAGGTTAGTAATTGGCATTTGCAAGGTAGATAATCAGTTCTTGAGCAAAGAAAACTTGCAAGGGCCAACTGTATAGATGATGCAAACACCTTTAAGTATGAGTGGTTATTTTTGAAATTTGCAAGATGCTGCACTATAAAAGTCAGATGTTTAACTAAAGAGGTATGAACTGCTAGGAGAGGAGCATTCTTTCAGATTTGTTGATGAGAATATTGGAGGAATACCTTTAGGTATAAGACTGATCCAGGCATTTAATGATTCTATATCCAAGTAATAGTTCTGACAAATGAACATAGTAGTCTGACTAATGGACATAGTAGTCAAGAGAGAAACTGTACTCAGAATGCTAGGAGATGGGCAAAGTATATGTATTACGGGATGATCAATCACTTTCCATGAGTTGTGCTATAATGCTTGTCTAAATGCAGTGATCATTCTCCTATGCTTGTATGGAAAAAAGTGGTGAGTGACATTCAAGAAATTTATCAGTTGATCACATGGTTTAGGCGGGGAAGGTTGCACTTAATGCTTGTGTTGGAAATATATAAATATATATGGACTTATATGTAAATATACATCCCGATCCTATAAATATAGAACTATAGAAGAGCCTCAGATTTGAACTCTCTAGAAATCCAAATACTATTATTTACATGGTATCGAGCCTCCAACAAAACCTAGATTAATAATTTAAAAAAACATATTGTTCATCCAAACCAAACGCCGCCGACCACGATCTGCCGCGCTCTCGTCTGTCGTCCTCCGCCGTCGTCGTCCTCCACTGCGTCGTCCGGCACCAACCTCACCTTCGCCGCAACCTCGCCTTGATCTCACCGTCGAACCTCCGCAACCGTTGTTCGTCCTCGCCGTCGTCTTCCTCGCCATCGTCTTCATCACGCCCGTCTTAGTAGCCGTCGTCTTCCTCGCCGTCGCCTTCGATTCGCCGTTAGTCTTCGGCGGCGGTCGGGCTTGATCCTTAAGTCGGGTTTAAACCCTAGCCACTATTAAAACCCTGGCTATAGTTTTAAAAAATTTTAAAAGGCTCTTGTTCACGTGACGATAATTTCCTTGTTCATCAAAATTTTTGATTTAACTTCTTAGGATCATTTTTGACAACGGGCTAAGTCGGAATTGAGACCAGAAACAATTCTAGTTCTTGCTGAATTTTATTGAAAAGCATGTAACTGCACTCACCAACAGATCTCCCAAGGTTCATAAAGCATGTTAAGAAGCTGAGCTCTCCAGTGCTTTTGTTCTGCACATCAAAGTTCATGTACATCACGGATGCAAATAGTCATTGGATATATTTTTATTTAACCTCGTAAGTCTGAAAAATTGATGAAAATAAAAAATAAGATTAAGTTGTAACAAATCTATAACCATGATTATAGTCTTCAAAATTTTTCTTTTGTCCATAAGAAATGTTTATGCACAATTCCTATTACCACAGCAATAGACCCTTTTTTTTGTACAGAAACAAACAGAAATGATTTAATTTTAGTAACATTTTGATAACATTATAACAGCATATTATATAGGAGAAGGGTATGAAAACAAAAGGTAAATGAGAAGACTCTTCTTTATCCCGCGGGATTGAGAGAATCATAGCCAACCCCAAAAAATTTGAGAATAAAGACTTTGTTTTTGTTCTTGCTGCTGGATGGACAAGCTTTACTTGTGCTGAAATATCAATTGCTATAGTTGAAGCAAGAATCCGATATAATGTTTGCATGGAATATGAACTGGCAACAGGCTAACAATATAATTAGGGCCTGATCTAGCACAAATCAGCATAAGTAATTTCTAAAAGAAAGCAATCCATATTTCTATTGTCACAATTGGTAATCTACTCCTTTGCTGGTGACTAAGGAAATTTTAAGAATGTAGAGGAGTCTAACAAGGAAGTAGTATGGGGAGAAACAAATAGGAAAGTGCCCTATTGAGAGGTTTCATGTAGCATGACAGGCATTTTCTAGGATTTCATAAAACAAGAAGAATCTCCCTCCATAAATCAAGATATGAAAGAGGTTTCTATAAGAGAAAATATGGGAAATAGACTATTTCTCTTGAAAGGGGCCCAACAAGGGCGGGTACCTTCCGGCATGCTGAACACAGTAGCAAGGTGGGTGAATCGGTTCAACCTGTTTAGTCGGTCTTTATTCAGGGGCAGTTCTTGAAAGGGAAGAGGTTTGTAGCCTTGTTCATAACAGGCTTTTAATCTAGTGATGTATGCTCAGGCAAGTTGATGATATAATATTCAATATTCCCGTACCCTATCTCTTACAAATTTACTAATTTTTTGGTCATGTGTCCATGCCTGTGATCGTATCCATATCCATGTGTACCATAGATAGTATGCCATCAAGAACAGTTTTCAAGCATATAAAGGTTTGTGAAGAGAGCTTACATAAAAAAGGAATAGAAAACATCTTTAAAGGAGATGTAGAAGGATGGCTTCAGCTTGTCCAATGGTGAAGCCAAATTTTGATGTTGGATAGACACTTTGGAGAGATTTTGGTAATTAGATAGCAGATTGGTCTTGGATGGGAGTTCACAAAGAATTCTGTGCTGGAGAAGATCTATATGCCATCTTTCTGATGATCAATTATACCTTAAAATGTGACATATATACTCCCCACGGAACGACAGTATCAGTAGGTTAGTAATTGGCATTTGCAAGGTAGATAATCAGTTCTTGAGCAAAGAAAACTTGCAAGGGCCAACTGTATAGATGATGCAAACACCTTTAAGTATGAGTGGTTATTTTTGAAATTTGCAAGATGCTGCACTATAAAAGTCAGATGTTTAACTAAAGAGGTATGAACTGCTAGGAGAGGAGCATTCTTTCAGATTTGTTGATGAGAATATTGGAGGAATACCTTTAGGTATAAGACTGATCCAGGCATTTAATGATTCTATATCCAAGTAATAGTTCTGACAAATGAACATAGTAGTCTGACTAATGGACATAGTAGTCAAGAGAGAAACTGTACTCAGAATGCTAGGAGATGGGCAAAGTATATGTATTACGGGATGATCAATCACTTTCCATGAGTTGTGCTATAATGCTTGTCTAAATGCAGTGATCATTCTCCTATGCTTGTATGGAAAAAAAGTGGTGAGTGACATTCAAGAAATTTATCAGTTGATCACATGGTTTAGACGCAGGAAGGTTGCACTTAATGCTTGTGTTGGAAATATATAAATATATATGGACTTATATGTAAATATACATCCTGAATCCTATAAATATAGAACTATAGAAGAGCCTCAGATTTGAACTCTCTAGAAATCCAAATACTATTATTTACATGGTATCAGAGCCTCCAACAAAACCCTAGATTAATAATTTAAAAAACATATTGTTCATCCACAAACCCTAGCCGCGACCACGATCTGCTTGCGCTCTCGTCTGATCGTCCTCCCGTCGTCGTCCTCCACTCGCCGTCGTCGGCCACCAACCTCACCTTCGTCTCGCCCGCCTCCTCGCCGATCTCCGTCGAACCTCCGGCAGGCCTTGTTCTGCGTCCTCGCGGTCGTCTTCCTGCATCGTCTTCATCACCGCTCTTCGTGGCCGTCGTCTTCCTCGCCGTCGCCTTCGACTTCGCCGTTAGACCGGCGGACGGTCGGGCTTGATCCCTAGAACGGTTTAAACCCTAGCCACTATTAAAACCCTAGCCGGCTATAGTTTTTTTTAAAAAATTTTTAAAAAGGCTACTGTTCACGGCGAACAGTAATTTCACTGTTCATCAAAATTTTACGTTTCTTGTCAGCGTGAACAATATCTGAGAAGAAAAAAAAGGGTTATTACTTTTAGCCCCTCGAGTCTTTGCACTCTCATCACGAGTCCCCGCACTCCTCTAGTCTCACTCTCTCATCACCGGAGTCCCGCACTCCTGCACTCATCTGAGTCTCTGCCTCCTTGATATGATAAGTTAGACCATGTTTCTATTTGTGGGGTTTGATATCTAGGTGGTATTTGGGGATTTGTCAGACGATTATCGTTTGAGATTCGTTATTTGGGTGTGTATTTGGGGAGAGTTTGTCGGTTGATACCAAACCCACCGGTGTTGAGAAGTTGTTTCATCTAAACTTACGGATCGTAAGTTGGATGGAAACAACTACATGCAATGGAAGACCATCGTCGAGATGAGTTTGAAGGGTAGGAGGAAGAAGCATCACATCTTTAAGAAGCCTACACCACTCACATAGGACTAGGAAGGAGATGACGCCATTACCTACACCCGACTTCTACGGCCATGGGGAGACCGGATTGAGGATATGGTGCTTCACACCAGGCTAAGAGGCTCGAGACTACCTTGCGCTTCTCTACTCGGAAAGGGTAATCTCTCAGAGTTTATGGCGTCCACCGAGATGACGGTCGGAAGGAACTTGGAAAGACTTCTATTGAGTTTGATGGTTGCATGAGGTGGAACACACTATTCCCCATTATCAATGATGTTCGGCCGTCATTCTGAGATGGCGGTCTGTATTTCTTGGGTGGAGTCAGGAGTTCTCTTCGCTCGACCACGATACTTGGGAGTTCTACTACTAACTCTTTGGTCGAGACCTACAGATTTTCTGGCGGTCCTTTCTGATGGCTCGGCGTCCCGGTGACTATTGAGCCGATCCTTTAGTAGCTTACACTCCGCCGGGGGGCGAGGACATGGAGGCTTTCAGTCCGCGAGCCGGGAGAGGAGGCGATGGAGGCCGCCTTGGAGGGTACCTGAAGCGAGTGGTGGACCCATCTATTGCAATCTGCAGAAGGAGGGTCACACAAAGTACAATTGTCCGTTCTTTGCGGGGCGCTTCAAGTCTTCAACACATGTTGCGGCCACGATGGTACCGCCAAACCGGGCAGCGCTCTCGGACTTCGTTACTAAGGAAATTTTAAGAATGTAGAGGAGTCTAACAAGGAAGTAGTATGGGGAGAAACAAATAGGAAAGTGCCCTATTGAGAGGTTTCATGTAGCATGACAGGCATTTTCTAGGATTTCATAAAACAAGAAGAATCTCCCTCCATAAATCAAGATATGAAAGAGGTTTCTATAAGAGAAAATATGGGAAATAGACTATTTCTCTTGAAAGGGGCCCAACAAGGACGGTACCTTCCGGCATGCTGAACACAGTAGCAAGGTGGGTGAATCGGTTCAACCTGTTTAGTCGGTCTTTATTCAGGGGCAGTTCTTGAAAGGGAAGAGAGGTTTGTAGCCTTGTTCATAACAGGCTTTTAATCTAGTGATGTATGCTCAGGCAAGTTGATGATATAATATTCAATATTCCCGTACCTATCTCTTACAAATTTACTAATTTTTTGGTCATGTGTCCATGCCTGTGATCGTATCCATATCCATGTGTACCATAGATAGTATGCCATCAAGAACAGTTTTCAAGCATATAAAGGTTTGTGAAGAGAGGCTTACATAAAAAAGGAATAGAAAACATCTTTAAAGGAGATGTAGAAGGATGGCTTCAGCTTGTCCAATGGTGAAGCCAAATTTTGATGTTGGATAGACACTTTGGAGAGATTTTGGTAATTAGATAGCAGATTGGTCTTGGATGGGAGTTCACAAAGAATTCTGTGCTGGAGAAGATCTATATGCCATCTTTCTGATGATCAATTATACCTTAAAATGTGACATATATACTCCCCACGGAACGACAGTATCAGTAGGTTAGTAATTGGCATTTGCAAGGTAGATAATCAGTTCTTGAGCAAAGAAAACTTGCAAGGGCCAACTGTATAGATGATGCAAACACCTTTAAGTATGAGTGGTTATTTTTGAAATTTGCAAGATGCTGCACTATAAAAGTCAGATGTTTAACTAAAGAGGTATGAACTGCTAGGAGAGGAGCATTCTTTCAGATTTGTTGATGAGAATATTGGAGGAATACCTTTAGGTATAAGACTGATCCAGGCATTTAATGATTCTATATCCAAGTAATAGTTCTGACAAATGAACATAGTAGTCTGACTAATGGACATAGTAGTCAAGAGAGAAACTGTACTCAGAATGCTAGGAGATGGGCAAAGTATATGTATTACGGGATGATCAATCACTTTCCATGAGTTGTGCTATAATGCTTGTCTAAATGCAGTGATCATTCTCCTATGCTTGTATGGAAAAAAAGTGGTGAGTGACATTCAAGAAATTTATCAGTTGATCACATGGTTTAGACGCAGGAAGGTTGCACTTAATGCTTGTGTTGGAAATATATAAATATATATGGACTTATATGTAAATATACATCCTGAATCCTATAAATATAGAACTATAGAAGAGCCTCAGATTTGAACTCTCTAGAAATCCAAATACTATTATTTACATGGTATCAGAGCCTCCAACAAAACCCTAGATTAATAATTTAAAAAAAAACATATTGTTCATCCACAAACCCTAGCCGCCGCCAGCCCTGATCTGCCGCCGCTCTCGTCCTGATCGTCCTCCGCCGTCGTCGTCCTCCACCTGCCGTCGTCCAGCACCAACCTCACCTTCGTCTCGCCCGCAACCTCCGCCTTCGATCTCACCGATCGAACCTCCAGCAGCCGTTGTTCTCGTCCTCGCCGTCGTCTTCCTCGCCATCGTCTTCATCACCGCCGTCTTCGTAGCCGTCGTCTTCCTCGCCGTCGCCTTCGACTCGCCGTTCGTCTTCGACAGCAGTCGGGCTTGATCCCTTAGGCTGGGTTTAAACCCTAGCCACTATTAAAACCCTAGCCGGCTATAGTTTTTTTTAAAAAATTTTTAAAAAGGCTACTGTTCACGGCGACAGTAATTTCACTGTTCATCAAAATTTTTCTGTTTACTGATCGCGTGAACAATATCTGAGAAGAAAAAAAGGGTTATTACTTTTTAGCCCCTCGAGTCTTTGCACTCTCATCACCGGGAGTCCCCGCACTCCCTCTAGTCTCTGTACTCTCTCATCACCGGGAGTCCCCGCACTCCCTGCACTCATCTGGAGTCTCTGCACTCCCTTGATATGATAAGTTAGACCATGTTTCTATTTGTGGGGTTTGATATCTAGGTGGTATTTGGGGATTTGTCAGACGATTATCGTTTGAGATTCGTTATTTGGGTGTGTATTTGGGGAGAGTTTGTCTGTTGATACCAAACCCACTTCAGGTGTTCAGAAAGTTGTTTCATCTAAACTTACAGATCGTAAGTTGGATGGAAACAACTACATGCAATGGAAGACCATCGTCGAGATGAGTTTGAAGGGTAGGAGGAAGAAGCATCACATCTTTAAGAAGCCGCCTACACCACTCACATAGGACTAGGAAGGAGATGACGCCATTACCTACACCCAGCTTCTCGACGCCATGGAGACCAGTATTCAGGATATGGTGCTTCACACCAAGACTGCAAAGGAGCTCTGAGACTACCTTGCAGTTCTCTACTCTGGAAAGGGTAATCTCTCCCGAGTTTATGACGTCCACCAAGAGATGACCCGGGTCCAGAAGGAGGACCGCACTTGGAAAGACTTCTATTCAGAGTTTCGATGGTTGCATGAGGAGTGGAACACACTATTCCCCATTATCAATGATGTTCAGCAGATGCAGCTACAGAGAGAGCAGATGGCGGTCCCAGATTGGGTGGAGTCCCACAGGAGTTCTCTTCAGCTCGGCCACAGATACTTGGGAGTTCTACTACTAACTCTTTGGCTGAGACCTACAGTTTGCTACAGCGGTCCTTTCCTGATGGCTCTCAGCGTCCCAGTGACTATTCAGACCGATCCGCCTTAGTAGCTTACACTCCGCCCTCAGGTGGACGAGGACATGGAGGCTTTCCAGGTCACGGAGCTGGGAGAGGAGGTCGCAGTGGAGGCCGCACTGGAGGGGTCTACACTGAGCAGAGTGGTGGACCCATCTATTGCCAATACTGCAAGAAGGAGGGTCACACAAAGTACAATTGTCCGTTGCTGCAGGGCCGCTTCAAGTCTTCAGCACATGTTGCAGCCACCACTGATGGTACACCGGCTCAGGCCACTGTCTCTCAGACTCCGGCTGTTACTAGTATCCCTACCGTTACTATATCAGATGATGAGTATGCACGATACCAGTTATTTCTTCAGATGCAAAACTCATCCTTGACACCGGCCAACTCTACTGCCACACTTGCCAAGTCAGGTACTTTCTTTGCTTGTCTTTCTTCGTCACCAGCGCCTACCACTTGGATTATCGATTCAGGTGCAACTGACCACATGACTGGGAATCCAGGTATCTTGACATCCATTAAGCTCACCAATTCTTTTCCAGATATAACTATTGCTGATGGGTCTAAGTCCAAAGTTTGTGGTGTTGGAACTGTAAATGTTTCATCAATGTTACCATTGTCTTCTGTCCTACATGTTCCAAAATTTTCTTGTAACTTATTATCTATTAGTCGAATTACTAGGGCTTTAAACTGCTCAGTAACCTTCTTTCCTGATCGTTGTCTTTTTCAGGAACTTGGCACCCGTCGGACGATTAGCACATGGAGTGAAGCAGGAGGTCTGTACTATTTGGATGGACAGCGTTGACCTATGACATGTATCAGTGGTGGTGGAACTGCTTTTGACATGCACTGTAAGCTGGGTCATCCGTCATTAGAGAATTTAAGAAAGTTAGTTCCTACTTTGAGTGTGAGTTGTTTAGAGTGTGAGTCATGTCAGATGGGAAAGCATCATAGAATGCCTTATCCATCTCGAGTCAATAATCGTGTCAGTCATTTGTTTGAACTTGTGCATTCTGATGTCGGGGGACCTTGTTCAACAGAATTATTATTTGGTTTTCGGTATTATGTTCTATTTATTGATGACTTCTCTCGTACAACGTGGCTTTACTTGATGAAAGATAGATCTGAAGTTTTTATGCATTTTAAACATTTCTGTTCTGAGATTCACAATCAATTTGGGTTGAAAATAAAATCTTTCAGATCTGACAATGCGAAAGAGTATTTTAATCATGAGTTTGATCAATACTTGTCCACACATGGTATTATTCATCAGTCATCATGTATTTATACACCTCAACAAAATGGGGTAGCAGAACGTAAAAATCAATATTTATTATCAGTTGCTCCAACCTTGTTATTTCATATGCACATGTCTAGACAGTATTGGAAGAGCAAGAAACAAACTGTTGTATCAAGATCAAGTGCAGAATCAGAGTATCGTGCCATAGCTGATGTCACTTGTGAAATGATTTGGATACAACGATTATTAAAGGACTTGGGTTGTGATCCTACATCTCCCATGCGGTTATCTTGTGATAACCAGCAAAGACTACATATTGCAAACAATCCAGTCTTTCATGAAAGGACTAAACACATTGAAGTGGATTGTCATATTGTGCGTAACCAAGTTGTGGAACGAAGAATATTGAGACTCGACATGTTGCTTCGGAGATCACTAGCGATATTCTCACCAAGTCATTAGGAAAATCACGTGTGCAATTTATATGTAACAAACCGGGCATGCATGACATATACGCCCAGTTTGAGGGGAGTGTTGGAAATATATAAATATATATGGACTTATATGTAAAATGTACACCTAATCCTATAAATATAGCACTACGTAAGAGCCTCAGATTTGAGCTCTCTAAAATCCAAATACAATTGTTTGACTTGGAATAACAAAATTGATAGTTAGTCCTTAAGACTAAAAACTTAAAGAAAGTTAAAGAGTTGAGGAGCTAACCCAACAAAATTGGATAATCCAGACACAAGTGTAAAGCTAAGCTAACACAACCCGAATTTACTAGATACCAAAAGCTGGATATACTTTGACAAAAGGAAGACTAGTCGCAAAAGCATAAAGTTTTATTGGACCCATCTTGCAATACAAGAAGGTCCCAAACATAGTAGCTGAAGCCTAATCCCATACTCAGGAAGACCAAAATCTAAATGTTTTACAATGGAAGCAATAAGAGCTCGAGACTACCTTGCAGTTCTCTACTCTGGAAAGGGTAATCTCTCCCGAGTTTATGACGTCCACCAAGAGATGACCCGGGTCCAGAAGGAGGACCGCACTTGGAAAGACTTCTATTCAGAGTTTCGATGGTTGCATGAGGAGTGGAACACACTATTCCCCATTATCAATGATGTTCAGCCGATGCAGCTACAGAGAGAGCAGATGGCGGTCCTGTATTTCTTGGGTGGAGTCCCACAGGAGTTCTCTTCAGCTCGGCCACAGATACTTGGGAGTTCTACTACTAACTCTTTGGCTGAGACCTACAGTTTGCTACAGCGGTCCTTTCCTGATGGCTCTCAGCGTCCCAGTGACTATTCAGACCGATCCGCCTTAGTAGCTTACACTCCGCCCTCAGGTGGACGAGGACATGGAGGCTTTCCAGGTCACGGAGCTGGGAGAGGAGGTCGCAGTGGAGGCCGCACTGGAGGGGTCTACACTGAGCAGAGTGGTGGACCCATCTATTGCCAATACTGCAAGAAGGAGGGTCACACAAAGTACAACTGTCCGTTGCTGCAGGGCCGCTTCAAGTCTTCAGCACATGTTGCGGCCACCACTGATGGTACATCGGCTCAGACTATTGTCTCTCAGACTCCGGTCTATTACTAGTACCCCTACAGTTACTATATCAGATGATGAGTATGCACGATACCAGTTATTTCTTCAGATGCAAAACTCATCCTTGACACCGCCAACTCTACTGCCACACTTGCCAAGTCAGGTACTTTCTTTGCTTGTCTTTCTTCGTCACCAGCCTACCACTTGGATTATCGATTCAGGTGCAACTGACCACATGACGGGAATCCGGGTATCTTGACATCCATTAAGCTCACCAATTCTTTTCCAGATATAACTATTGCTGATGGGTCTAAGTCCAAAGTTTGTGGTGTTGGAGCTGTAAATGTTTCATCAATGTTACCATTGTCTTATGTCCTACATGTTCCAAAATTTTCTTGTAACTTATTATCTATTAGTCGAATTACTAGGGCTTTAAACTGCTCAGTAACCTTCTTTCCCGATCGTTGTCTTTTCGGGAACTTGGCACCGTCGGACGATTAGCACATGGAGTGAAGCAGAGGTTCAGACTATTTGGATGGACGGCGTTGACCTATGACATGTATCGGTGGTGGTGGAGCGCTTTTGACATGCACCGTAAGTCGGGTCATCCGTCATTAGAGAATTTAAGAAAGTTAGTTCCTACTTTGAGTGTGAGTTGTTTAGAGTGTGAGTCATGTCGATGGGAAAGCATCATAGAATGCCTTATCCATCTCGAGTCAATAATCGTGTCGATCATTTGTTTGAACTTGTGCATTCGATGTCGGGGACCTTGTTCAACGTAATTATTATTTGGTTTTCGTATTATGTTCTATTTATTGATGACTTCTCTCGCATAACGTGGCTTTACTTGATGAAAGATAGATCTGAAGTTTTATGCATTTTAAACATTTACGTTCGAGATTCACAATCAATTTGGGTTGAAAATAAAATCTTTCAGATCTGACAATGCGAAAGAGTATTTTAATCATGAGTTTGATCAATACTTGTCCACACATGGTATTATTCATCAGTCATCATGTATTTATACACCTCAACAAAATGGGGTAGCAGAACGTAAAAATCAATATTTATTATCAGTTGCTCCAACCTTGTTATTTCATATGCACATGTCTAGACAGTATTGGAAGAGCAAGAAACAAACTGTTGTATCAAGATCAAGTGCAGAATCAGAGTATCGTGCCATAGCTGATGTCACTTGTGAAATGATTTGGATACAACGATTATTAAAGGACTTGGGTTGTGATCCTACATCTCCCATGCGGTTATACTGTGATAACCAGGCAGCACTACATATTGCAAACAATCCAGTCTTTCATGAAAGGACTAAACACATTGAAGTGGATTGTCATATTGTGCGTAACCAAGTTGTGGAACAGAAGAATATTGAGACTCGACATGTTGCTTCAGGAGATCAGCTAGCAGATATTCTCACCAAGTCATTAGGAAAATCACGTGTGCAATTTATATGTAACAAACTGGGCATGCATGACATATACGCTCCAGTTTGAGGGGGAGTGTTGGAAATATATAAATATATATGGACTTATATGTAAAATGTACACCCTGAATCCTATAAATATAGCACTACGTAAGAGCCTCAGATTTGAGCTCTCTAAAATCCAAATACAATTGTTTGACTTGGAATAACAAAATTGATAGTTAGTCCTTAAGACTAAAAACTTAAAGAAAGTTAAAGAGTTGAGGAGCTAACCCAACAAAATTGGATAATCCAGACACAAGTGTAAAGCTAAGCTAACACAACCCGAATTTACTAGATACCAAAAGCTGGATATACTTTGACAAAAGGAAGACTAGTCGCAAAAGCATAAAGTTTTATTGGACCCATCTTGCAATACAAGAAGGTCCCAAACATAGTAGCTGAAGCCTAATCCCATACTCAGGAAGACCAAAATCTAAATGTTTTACAATGGAAGCAATAAGAGCTATGAGTATATGGCTAATATCCAAGGAGAAGGGAACTCTGGTGCAAGATTTAGTGCACTAGAGACCAGCGAGATTCCGGAAGGATCACGAGATATTACTATTAGTAGGGCTCAGAATTTGTTGGTAGATTGAGAATATATTGCGTTGGCTTCTGATTGATTTGTTTATGTCAGAAACATAGGGTCAAGGACCTTGATGCATATTCAGGCCCCTTGGTAAATAGGTTACACAGATTCGATCTAGCTGCCTAACTACCAATGGACCCAGTCATAATATAGTGGTTACTTTAATATAGCATATTTGTGGTAGGAATTGAGTATGACTGCTGGAATTTTTCCGAGAAACCACCTTAAATATAGGGTAACTCTACAGGTGCCACCTTTGAATTTCAATTTATACACGAACCCCAAGGGTTTGTGTTGTTGGGCTGTAAATGTTTCATCAATGTTACCATTGTCTTACGTCCTACATGTTCCAAAATTTTCTTGTAACTTATTATCTATTAGTCGAATTACTAGGGCTTTAAACCGCCAAGAACCTTCTTTCACGATCGTTGTCTTTTTGGGAACTTGGCACCGTCGGACGATTAGCACATGGAGTGAAGCAGAGGTTCAGACTATTTGGATGGACGGCGTTGACCTATGACATGTATCGATGGTGGTGGAGCTGCTTTTGACATGCAATCATTGGGTCATCCGTCATTAGAGAATTTAAGAAAGTTAGTTCCTACTTTGAGTGTGAGTTGTTTAGAGTGTGAGTCATGTCGATGGGAAAGCATCATAGAATGCCTTATCCATCTCGAGTCAATAATCGTGTCGGTCATTTGTTTGAACTTGTGCATTCGATGTCGGGGACCTTGTTCAATGTAATTATTATTTGGTTTTCGTATTATGTTCTATTTATTGATGACTTCTCTCGCATAACGTGGCTTTACTTGATGAAAGATAGATCTGAAGTTTTATGCATTTTAAACATTTCGCTCGAGATTCACAATCAATTTGGGTTGAAAATAAAATCTTCGGATCGACAATGCGAAGAGTATTTTAATCATGAGTTTGATCAATACTTGTCCACACATGGTATTATTCATCATCATCATGTATTTATACACCTCAACAAAATGGGGTAGCGAGCGTAAAATCAATATTTATTATCGGTTGCTCCAACCTTGTTATTTCATATGCACATGTCTAGACAAGATTGGAAGAGCAAGAAACAAAGCTGTTGTATCAAGATCAAGTGCGAATCGAGTATCGTGCCATAGCCGATGTCACTTGTGAAATGATTTGGATACAACGATTATTAAAGGACTTGGGTTGTGATCCTACATCTCCCATGCGGTTATACTGTGATAACCAGGCAGCACTACATATTGCAAACAATCCAGTCTTTCATGAAAGGACTAAACACATTGAAGTGGATTGTCATATTGTGCGTAACCAAGTTGTGGAACAGAAGAATATTGAGACTCGACATGTTGCTTCAGGAGATCAGCTAGCAGATATTCTCACCAAGTCATTAGGAAAATCACGTGTGCAATTTATATGTAACAAACTGGGCATGCATGACATATACGCTCCAGTTTGAGGGGGAGTGTTGGAAATATATAAATATATATGGACTTATATGTAAAATGTACACCCTGAATCCTATAAATATAGCACTACAGAAGAGCCTCAGATTTGAGCTCTCTAAAAATCCAAATACAATTGTTTACAGCTTGGAATAACAAAATTGATAGTTAGTCCTTAAGACTAAAAACTTAAAGAAAGTTAAAGAGTTGAGGAGCTAACCCAACAAAATTGGATAATCCAGACACAAGTGTAAAGCTAAGCTAACACAACCCAGAATTTACTAGATACCAAAAGCTGGATATACTTTGACAAAAAGGAAGACTAGTCGCAAAAGCATAAAGTTTTATTGGACCCATCTTGCAATACAAGAAGGTCCCAAACATAGTAGCTGAAGCCTAATCCCATACTCAGGAAGACCAAAATCTAAATGTTTTACAATGGAAGCAATAAGAGCTATGAGTATATGGCTAATATCCAAGGAGAAGGGAACTCTGGTGCAAGATTTAGTGCACTAGAGACCAGCGAGATTCCGCGGAAGGATCACGAGATATTACTATTAGTAGGGCTCAGAATTTGTTGGTAGATTGAGAATATATTGCGTTGGCTTCTGATTGATTTGTTTATGTCAGAAACATAGGGGTCAAGGACCTTGATGCATATTCAGGCCCCTTGGTAAATAGGTTACACAGATTCGATCTAGCTGCCTAACTACCAATGGACCCAGTCATAATATAGTGGTTACTTTAATATAGCATATTTGTGGTAGGAATTGAGTATGACTGCTGGAATTTTTCCGAGAAACCACCTTAAATATAGGGTAACTCTACAGGTGCCACCTTTGAATTTCAATTTATACACGAACCCCAGTGGGTTTGTGTTGCAACCAACCACTTCTCAATGAAATTTTTCACTAAAAACTCATAAATACCCCTAAAAACTCATGTTCAAGGCACATGACTCATTTTGTTAACATTTAGGTCTAGTTAGGATACAAGTCACGTACCTTAAACGTGAAATTTTTAAGGTTATTTTTGTTTTTTTAGTGAATTTAACTGCAAGGTGGTTGATTGCAAGTTGCAACAACAATCCACTTTAAAATTGATTTATGTACAAACTAAAATTCAAAGATGGTTCATGTAGAATTATCTTATTTTTAAGGTAGTTTCTATGGAAAAAACCGTAATTGTTGTTATAGATGAAGGTATGTCTATGTTGCACGGATATGGGTGCGAAAGCATGCACACCTGCGCATACGTGACACGATAAATTTGTGAAACATAGGCTATGGGGACATGGCTATATATATATATATATATATATATATATATATAGAGTAAGCTTCTATGAACTTAAGTTCATAATGAATAGTGGTGCACCAACTTTTCTAACCACTCATCTTGCTTTGGGATCCGTGAAAGATATAAAGGCCACTTTGAGATTTGTGCATTACAAATCTCAAGACAAGATGAGTGGATAAAAAGTTGGTGCACCACTATTCATATGAACTTAAGTTCATAGGAGCTCTTTATATATATATATATATATATATATATATATATATATATATATATATATATATATATATATATATATATATATATATATTGAAAATAATAATTTATATGAGATCAATATTGTTTTATATTACATGTTATGAGAACTAAAATCCTTATAACATTTTTGTGTTTCTTCTATTCAAGATTATAAATTGAAAACCGATGATTTTTTAACTAGATATCCAAATGACCATTTAAACTCAATATTGTATAGGTTGAAACGAGCCCGATCCAAGTCAAACGAGTTGTAGAAATTTGAGACGAAGTGTAAGATATATGTCCAAGAAATGTATTACGAGTGTTTTAAACTAAAACATGTATTATATAATTGGGAACACATCTGCATAAATGTATGTATATACTCAAGAAGTGTCCGACTCAGACATGGACATGGGAATTGCGGACATGGATACGGGAGCCAAGATGAAGTGTCGGGGTAATTTAGAGGTATGTGCTTGAACACTCTAATCATTAAACACAATTATCATTTATTGTTGAATAATATTCTCTATTCTATTTATTTATTATGTAAATGAGCTATTTGGGTTAATTGCATATATACCCTTAAATCATGTGTATTATAAAACTACCCCCATATTTCAAGATTTTGCAAAACTACCCCAAATCTTAGTATTTGCAAAATACCCTCAAATCATCAATTTTGGAGAAAGATACCCCAAATCAATCAATCATCAACTTTGATAAACTAATTTGTAACTGCAATGTAAAAAATCAACAAGATAGTCAAATTTTTACTCATCAAGTTGATGATTTGTTGATTCTAAGGGTGTTTTCTTTCCCAAAATTGACAATTTGAGGGTAATTTTGCAAATACTAAGATTTGGGGTTAGTTTTGCAAATACCCATGATTTAAGGGTATATATGCAAATAAACCTTTATTTTTATAAGATAATTGATTCTTTAGTTGGTCAAATCGGATTAATCATATCAATATTCTAACTCTTATCTGACCTATTTATTTGTCGGGTTAAGCGTATTGAATCAGTTATGTTTCATGGCAAGAATTGATAAAGTATAAGGTAGAGATGATGTGATACCTTAAGGGCACTAAATATTTTTTCCTTGAACGGCGTCTTAGCTCAAAAGTTTTTACTATTACAATAATCAACTGCTTCCATTATTCCACCTTGGTACACAACAATATTTTAATTATTATTATTATTATTATGCTTACGAAAAATCACATTGAGAATAAAATTGACAAGCAAATGTTAATTTCAGTAGGGACTGAATTAAGCAATTTGTTGATTTACAAATTCCTCGACAATGTAAGAATTGATTTTTTACTTACAGTATAATTTTTCCATATCTGTGGGACTCTGGCAGAGAAAATACAGCATGTTTAGATGCCTGAAAAGTGTGATTGCAGCATTAGAAATAGTGAAATACATAGATACCAAGTCCGGGACAAACAGAATTGGTAACTCCTGAAAACATATTTATGATTTTCAGCTTGGCATGACAATGGATATTTGATTCCTTAGATCTTTCATTTCTTTTCAGTAAGAATTAATAAAGGAATTCAACAAAGTGTATAAGCAAATATATTTAAAAACTCACAAATAGCGCTTCAAATAGGATAGGGTCAATTTGACCAGCTAAAATTGTCAGTGCTACTGCACAATATCTATTCAGAAGCCACTTAAGAAGAACAGGAGAAGAATTCAATGAAACATGATACTCAGTTGGGAAATTTGTAAACTTTAATTGCAGACTACAGAAATGAATTAGTAGCAAGACTTACCTCGTAGGCTCATATACTATGTCCAATTATAGCATGAGGAATTAAAATAACCACAACCAAAAGTCATTATAAACAAATATTTCTGGTTAGCAACATGAAACTTCCTCCATTCAATTTGTAGTAACGATAAAATAAACCATGCATATGAAATAGGATACAACAATGCCTTCATCCAAACTTTAGCTCCTACCAGCTGAGAATAATAGTAAATTATTGCAACTAAAACAATAGCTGCGTAAGACAATATAGACTCTAGTTAAAATCAAGCACAATAGAAATCAAATAACACCAAGGCAAAAGTGAAAATTTCCCAGCTCAAGCACTCTGAAATGATTTGATAGTATCCAAATTGTAGTCGAAAACAATACCTTGGATTAACAGAAAATACAGTTCCCCATAGGCTGAAAATGGAATCCCTTTGTGCAGACAATATGCCAACGAATTGTGAGGCCGACAACTTCAAGCTCAAAGGCTCCAACACTAAGGCCCCTGGCACTATTGTGCTTCAAAATTTTATATATCTACAACGTAAAACAAACAATTATTAGATACTGTTATTGGGAATAGGAGAGACACTAGATAAACAAGTACAAAATTAACTATCAATATTTTGCTTCAAAAGAAACCCCTCATACAAGTCCAGAAAAAAAATTCAAATTTCCACCCACAATGAAAGGAGACGAATTCAGAAATTGTTGCCATTGCATATTATTCTAGAGAGCTTAAAGTAGAATTCAAAGATGGTTCATGTAGAATTATCTTATTTTAAGGTAGTTTCTATGGAAAACCGTAATTGTTGTTATAGATGAAGGTATGTCTATGTTGCGGATATGGAGTGCGAGTGCGGACCACAGAACTGCAGTGCGATCGGGACACGATAAATTTGTGAAACATAGGCTATGGGGACATGGCTATATATATATATATATATATATATATATATATAGAGCAAGGCTCCTATGAACTTAAGTTCATAATGAATAGTGGTGCACCAACTTTTCTAACCACTCATCTTGCTTTGGGATCCGTGAAAGATATAAAGGCCACTTTGAGATTTGTGCATTACAAATCTCAAGACAAGATGAGTGGATAAAAAAGTTGGTGCACCACTATTCATATGAACTTAAGTTCATAGGAGCCTTGCTCTATATATATATATATATATATATATATATATATATATATATATATATATATATATATATATATATATATATATATATTGAAAATAATAATTTATATGAGATCAATATTGTTTTATATTACATGTTATGAGAACTAAAATCCTTATAACATTTTTGTGTTTCTTCTATTCAAGATTATAAATTGAAAACCGATGATTTTTTAACTAGATATCCAAATGACCATTTAAACTCAATATTGTATAGGTTGAAACGAGCCGATCCAAGTCAAGCGAGTTGTAGAAATTTGAGGCGAAGTGTAAGATATATGTCCAAGAAATGTATTACGAGTGTTTTAAACTAAAACATGTATTATATAATTGGGAACACATCTGCATAAATGTATGTATATACTCAAGAAGTGTCCGACTCAGACATGGACATGGGAATTGCGGACATGGATACGGGAGCCAAGATGAAGTGTCGGGGTAATTTAGAGGTATGTGCTTGAACACTCTAATCATTAAACACAATTATCATTTATTGTTGAATAATATTCTCTATTCTATTTATTTATTATGTAAATGAGCTATTTGGGTTAATTGCATATATACCCCTTAAATCATGTGTATTCGCAAAACTACCCCCATATTTCAGTATTTGCAAAACTACCCCAATCTTAGTATTTGCAAAATACCCTCAAATCATCAATTTTGGAGAAAGATACCCCAAATCAATCAATCATCAACTTTGATAAACTAATTTGTAACTGCAATGTAAAAATCAACAAGATAGTCAAATTTTTACTCATCAAGTTGATGATTTGTTGATTCTAAGGGTGTTTTCTTTCCCAAAATTGACAATTTGAGGGTAATTTTGCAAATACTAAGATTTAGTTAGTTTTGCAAATACCCATGATTTAAGGGTATATATGCAAATAAACCTTTATTTTTATAAGATAATTGATTCTTTAGTTGGTCAAATCGGATTAATCATATCAATATTCTAACTCTTATCTGACCTATTTATTTGTCGGGTTAAGCGTATTGAATCAGTTATGTTTCATGGCAAGAATTGATAAAGTATAAGGTAGAGATGATGTGATACCTTAAGGGCACTAAATATTTTTTCCTTGAACGCGTCTTAGCTCAAAAGTTTTTACTATTACAATAATCAACTGCTTCCATTATTCCACCTTGGTACACAACAATATTTTAATTATTATTATTATTATTATGCTACGAAAAATCACATTGAGAATAAAATTGACAAGCAAATGTTAATTTCAGTAGGGACTGAATTAAGCAATTTGTTGATTTACAAATTCCTCGACAATGTAAGAATTGATTTTTTACTTACAGTATAATTTTTCCATATCTGTGGGACTCTGGCAGAGAAAAATACAGCATGTTTAGATGCCTGAAAAGTGTGATTGCAGCATTAGAAATAGTGAAATACATAGATACCAAGTCCGGGACAAACAGAATTGGTAACTCCTGAAAACATATTTATGATTTTCAGCTTGGCATGACAATGGATATTTGATTCCTTAGATCTTTCATTTCTTTTCAGTAAGAATTAATAAAGGAATTCAACAAAGTGTATAAGCAAATATATTTAAAAACTCACAAATAGCGCTTCAAATAGGATAGGGTCAATTTGACCAGCTAAAATTGTCAGTGCTACTGCACAATATCTATTCAGAAGCCACTTAAGAAGAACAGGAGAAGAATTCAATGAAACATGATACTCAGTTGGGAAATTTGTAAACTTTAATTGCAGACTACAGAAATGAATTAGTAGCAAGACTTACCTCGTAGGCTCATATACTATGTCCAATTATAGCATGAGGAATTAAAATAACCACAACCAAAAGTCATTATAAACAAATATTTCTGGTTAGCAACATGAAACTTCCTCCATTCAATTTGTAGTAACGATAAAATAAACCATGCATATGAAATAGGATACAACAATGCCTTCATCCAAACTTTAGCTCCTACCGGCTGAGAATAATAGTAAATTATTGCAACTAAAACAATAGCTGCGTAAGACAATATAGACTCTAGTTAAAATCAAGCACAATAGAAATCAAATAACACCAAGGCAAAAGTGAAAATTTCCCAGCTCAAGCACTCTGAAATGATTTGATAGTATCCAAATTGTAGTCGAAAACAATACCTTGGATTAACAGAAAATACAGTTCCCCATAGGCTGAAAATGGAATCCCTTTGTGCAGACAATATGCCAACGAAATTGTGAGGCCGACAACTTCAAGCTCAAAGGCTCCAACACTAAGGCCCCTGGCACTATTGTGCTTCAAAATTTTATATATCTACAACGTAAAACAAACAATTATTAGATACTGTTATTGGGAATAGGAGAGACACTAGATAAACAAGTACAAAATTAACTATCAATATTTTGCTTCAAAAAGAAACCCCTCATACAAGTCCAGAAAAAAAAATTCAAATTTCCACCCACAATGAAAGGAGACGAATTCAGAAATTGTTGCCATTGCATATTATTCTAGAGAGCTTAAAGTAGAATCAAATGATTGAATCCATGAAAAGATCTATATATATTCTTGAAATATTAGGGTTTTACGTCCATCATGGATGCTTCAAAGGAAATGAAAATTGGGAGGGCACAAGACTTAACGCTATCCGCATTGAAGTTTGGCACTGACAGGGACACAAAGGATTAGAATGCTGAATGTCTAATTGTTCAAAAATGGTGTAAAGACTAAGAAATAGCCTAAAAATCATAGGTAAAGAACGCTTCGACACCATTTTGCAAGATAAAGATATATAAAACGGTGTGCAAATTATTGCCAAATCAAGCTTAAACAGCATAGTATGAAACTTTAGAAGAGGACAATCAGACAAATACTCTCATTCCCCAAAAAAAAGGGTTACATCACAAGGAACCTATTTGAAAATTACTCATAACATGGTTAAAAGAAAAAAAAAAAAGGAAAATTATGTTTAGGCCTGTGGGATTTTTAGAAATCCTCATGCCTTTTCTCCCTTTCTTTTAGGTCCTGGAACAAAAATTCACCCCTTTATACCCCCAATCGAGAATCTTCTGCTAAATTGTAGGATTTGGGGTTAGTTTTGCAAATACCCATGATTTAAGGGTATATATGCAAATAAACCTTTATTTTTATAAGATAATTGATTCTTTAGTTGGTCAAATCGGATTAATCATATCAATATTCTAACTCTTATCTGACCTATTTATTTGTCGGGTTAAACGTATTGAATCAGTTATGTTTCATGGCAAGAATTGATAAAGTATAAGGTAGAGATGATGTGATACCTTAAGGGCACTAAATATTTTTTCCTTGAACGACGTCTTAGCTCAAAAGTTTTTTACTATTACAATAATCAACTGCTTCCATTATTCCACCTTGGTACACAACAATATTTTAATTATTATTATTATTATTATGCTTACGAAAAATCACATTGAGAATAAAATTGACAAGCAAATGTTAATTTCAGTAGGGACTGAATTAAGCAATTTGTTGATTTACAAATTCCCGACAATGTAAGAATTGATTTTTTACTTACAGTATAATTTTTCCATATCTGTGGGACTCTGGCAGAGAAAAATACAGCATGTTTAGATGCCTGAAAAGTGTGATTGCAGCATTAGAAATAGTGAAATACATAGATACCAAGTCCGGGACAAACAGAATTGGTAACTCCTGAAAACATATTTATGATTTTCAGCTTGGCATGACAATGGATATTTGATTCCTTAGATCTTTCATTTCTTTTCAGTAAGAATTAATAAAGGAATTCAACAAAGTGTATAAGCAAATATATTTAAAAACTCACAAATAGCTTCAAATAGGATAGGGTCAATTTGACCAGCTAAAATTGTCAGTGCTACTGCACAATATCTATTCAGAAGCCACTTAAGAAGAACAGGAGAAGAATTCAATGAAACATGATACTCAGTTGGGAAATTTGTAAACTTTAATTGCAGACTACAGAAATGAATTAGTAGCAAGACTTACCTCGTAGGCTCATATACTATGTCCAATTATAGCATGAGGAATTAAAATAACCACAACCAAAAGTCATTATAAACAAATATTTCTGGTTAGCAACATGAAACTTCCTCCATTCAATTTGTAGTAACGATAAAATAAACCATGCATATGAAATAGGATACAACAATGCCTTCATCCAAACTTTAGCTCCTACCAGCTGAGAATAATAGTAAATTATTGCAACTAAAACAATAGCTGCGTAAGACAATATAGACTCTAGTTAAAATCAAGCACAATAGAAATCAAATAACACCAAGGCAAAAGTGAAAATTTCCCAGCTCAAGCACTCTGAAATGATTTGATAGTATCCAAATTGTAGTCGAAAACAATACCTTGGATTAACAGAAAATACAGTTCCCCATAGGCTGAAAATGGAATCCCTTTGTGCAGACAATATGCCAACGAAATTGTGAGGCCGACAACTTCAAGCTCAAAGGCTCCAACACTAAGGCCCCTGGCACTATTGTGCTTCAAAATTTTATATATCTACAACGTAAAACAAACAATTATTAGATACTGTTATTGGGAATAGGAGAGACACTAGATAAACAAGTACAAAATTAACTATCAATATTTTGCTTCAAAAGAAACCCCTCATACAAGTCCAGAAAAAAAATTCAAATTTCCACCCACAATGAAAGGAGACAATTCAGAAATTGTTGCCATTGCATATTATTCTAGAGAGCTTAAAGTAGAATCAAATGATTGAATCCATGAAAAGATCTATATATATTCTTGAAATATTAGGGTTTTACGTCCATCATGGATGCTTCAAAGGAAATGAAAATTGGGAGGGCACAAGACTTAACGCTATCCGCATTGAAGTTTGGCACTGACAGGGACACAAAGGATTAGAATGCTGAATGTCTAATTGTTCAAAAATGGTGTAAAGACTAAGAAATAGCCTAAAAATCATAGGTAAAGAACGCTTCGACACCATTTTGCAAGATAAAGATATATAAAACGGTGTGCAAATTATTGCCAAATCAAGCTTAAACAGCATAGTATGAAACTTTAGAAGAGGACAATCAGACAAATACTCATTCCCAAAAAAAAGGGTTACATCACAAGGAACCTATTTGAAAATTACTCATAACATGGTTAAAAGAAAAGGAAAATTATGTTTAGGCCTGTGGGATTTTTAGAAATCCTCATGCCTTTTCTCCCTTTCTTTTAGGTCCTGGAACAAAAAATTCACCCCTTTATACCCCCAATCGAGAATCTTCTGCTAAATTGTAGGATCTTCTTAGTTCTTAGCCTAACTACCTTACCTTTGTACATGATTAATGTCACTACCTACCAGACCTTTTAGAATGATTTCATTCTACAAAGGGGTTAAACGGAGTGAATCCAGCAAACTAAGAGAAAATGAGGAAAAGGATTTTACTTAAAACCCCAGAGGCGTAAACACAATTTTCCGTAGAAAAAGTTATTGATGAGAAAGGGGGTCATACTAGATTTTTCAATGACTAGGAGAAAGCTTATCATAATATCCCCAGAAAACATTTATATCAGACAACCTTCATCTTCTATTTTTCCACAAGTTGATATTATTCAACTATCAAATTTCTCACTACCCTAGGAGATAAACTGTGTAAACCACATAAAATTTCCAAAATAAACCGACACCTTCCAATGTTTTATTTACTTTATTTATAATAGAATAGTATAAAGTTGCATTGCTACGCTCGGATCCTGTAGAAGTATTGATGAGAAAAGTGATCGAGATAAAAATAATGAAGTAACATCTCAAACTAAGACCACTCTTAAGACTGAAATCTTAGGAAACCTAGAAAGCATTAAAGAAAATTACTAATCAAAGTTCTCATTTGAATAGTAAAGACCTATCCATAATGTCTCGAATTAAGTAACATTACTGTCAGATGTACATAGCAAAAGCCTCTTCATTAATATATTTATGTGTTAACCGACGGCTCCACTTCTTCATGCACTAAATGAAAAGATACACCTTTGTCATATGTTCACAGAATATATAAGCCACTTTTCATATATAAGCTGACTACGAGTTCTTCTTCCAAACATCTTTGAATGCTTAGGATCGTGCTGCGAAAGCATCATGGGCATGTATAGAAGATTCTGTCAGAAAATAGTATCATACTGTAACAACTAACGAAACTATACCTTTGGTTCACTTCATTACCTACCACCTTAATGTTCAAAACTTTTCCATCTCTTCCTCCACCTTTTCCTTTCCCTCCATTCTTCCTTCCCTCTTCCACTTCCTTCCTTCTTTTCTTCTTCTCCTCTTTTCTTCCTCCTCCTCCTCCTCCTCCTCCTCCTCCTCCTCCTCCTCCTCCTCCTCCTCCTCCTCCTCCTCCTCCTCCTCCTCCTCCTCCTCCTCCTCCTCCTCCTCCTCCTCCTCTCTTTTTTTCATTTTGAACGAATGGGGGGTATTGTAGTAACTTCGCATTTTTTTAAAGCAGAAATAATTCAAAAGTGTGACTTTGAGGGGATAACACACATATAAGGTGGTTTCTATAAAAAAAAAACTTTAAAGGTGGTTTTATAAAAGTTTTGAACTTATAAGGTGGTTTGTATGAAAAACCCTTCTTTTTAAGAAAGAACTTTCCACAAGTGTTGGAAGCACTTAAATACATCAAAGATTATAGCCTATAAATTACTATTTGCCGATAGTATACAGATTATGCTACAATACTCTTCCATGGTTTAGCACTTATTCTTTAATTAAGTGAATCACATTTTTCGCGCAAACAAATCAAGTTGTCAATCATTTCTCATCGCCTATAACGCAGACAACTAGGATTTCAATATAGTTTGTTTTCTTACTTATAAATGAAACTTCAAACTCTTAAGGTGTGCTTGGCAAACTCCTAAAATCGGGCCAGATCAACCCGCCCAATGTTGAGCTTGCTTTTGATTGGCCAAAATTGGTCGGGCCTAGCTGAGTTTTTCTTAGGCCAAAAGAGGCCATAAAACCAATTTGGTGTTAGGCCAGGGGGTGATGGTCCAACACTAAACTGGTTTAAAGTAGAACTGACTAGGGTTGAACCTCTGGTTTTTGGATGATCGCCATTTGGCAAATCTCTAAAAGCGGGCGGGGCTGAACTGGCCGATTTTGGTATTTTTGTTTGGCGAAAAATAGGGCCAAAATTGGCCAGTTTTTAAGCAAAATCTCTTAAAGCTGGTTTTAGTTTGGACCACCCCTATGATCCAAACAAAACCAGTTTAAGATAAACTGGCCATGACTGATCTGGCCTATTTTTGATAGATTGCCAGACACACCCTAGACATTATGAAATAAAGGCACCAAGACGAGATTTTTTTTTCTTGTCGTCCAAAATATTTAGTGAAATATCTTTTATCCTGGCATCTAGTACACAGTAGAGTAGATGCCCTTTGTAAATCCTATCAAGTTTACATCTTCACCCATAAAAGATTCTTTAAATTAAACGATTAAAACAGATGATTAGAATTATCGAGGAGCTAGACAAGTTGAAAATAACTACAAATTTTGCTAGGGTTTAGGCAAGAGTGAAGATCGATCTCTGTACCTGGGGAGCTTGGCGGTGATTGATCCAGCAACGATGAAAGGAGACGAATTCAGAAATTGTTGCCATTGCATATTATTCTAGAGAGCTTAAAGTAGAATCAAATGATTGAATCCATGAAAAGATCTATATATATTCTTGAAATATTAGGGTTTTATCCATCATGGATGCTTCAAAGGAAATGAAAATTGGGAGGGCACAAGACTTAACGCTATCCGCATTGAAGTTTGGCACTGACAGGGACACAAAGGATTAGAATGCTGAATGTCTAATTGTTCAAAAATGGTGTAAAGACTAAGAAATAGCCTAAAATCATAGGTAAAGAACGCTTCGACACCATTTTGCAAGATAAAGATATATAAAACGGTGTGCAAATTATTGCCAAATCAAGCTTAAACAGCATAGTATGAAACTTTAGAAGAGGACAATCAGACAAATACTCTCATTCCCAAAAAAAAAAGGGTTACATCACAAGGAACCTATTTGAAAATTACTCATAACATGGTTAAAAGAAAAGGAAAATTATGTTTAGGCCTGTGGGATTTTTAGAAATCCTCATGCCTTTTCTCCCTTTCTTTTAGGTCCTGGAACAAAAAATTCACCCCTTTATACCCCCAATCGAGAATCTTCTGCTAAATTGTAGGATCTTCTTAGTTCTTAGCCTAACTACCTTACCTTTGTACATGATTAATGTCACTACCTACCAGACCTTTTAGAATGATTTCATTCTACAAAGGGGTTAAACGGAGTGAATCCAGCAAACTAAGAGAAAATGAGGAAAAGGATTTTACTTAAAACCCCAGAGGCGTAAACACAATTTTCCGTGAGAAAAGTTATTGATGAGAAAGGGGTCATACTAGATTTTTCAATGACTAGGAGAAAGCTTATCATAATATCCCCAGAAAACATTTATATCAGACAACCTTCATCTTCTATTTTTCCACAAGTTGATATTATTCAACTATCAAATTTCTCACTACCCTAGGAGATAAACTGTGTAAACCACATAAAATTTCCAAAATAAACCGACACCTTCCAATGTTTTATTTACTTTATTTATAATAGAATAGTATAAAGTTGCATTGCTACGCTCGGATCCTGTAGAAGTATTGATGAGAAAAGTGATCGAGATAAAAATAATGAAGTAACATCTCAAACTAAGACCACTCTTAAGACTGAAATCTTAGGAAACCTAGAAAGCATTAAAGAAAATTACTAATCAAAGTTCTCATTTGAATAGTAAAGACCTATCCATAATGTCTCGAATTAAGTAACATTACTGTCAGATGTACATAGCAAAAGCCTCTTCATTAATATATTTATGTGTTAACCGACGGCTCCACTTCTTCATGCACTAAATGAAAAGATACACCTTTGTCATATGTTCACAGAATATATAAGCCACTTTTCATATATAAGCTGACTACGAGTTCTTCTTCCAAACATCTTTGGAATGCTTAGGATCGTGCTGCGAAAGCATCATGGGCATGTATAGAAGATTCTGTCAGAAAATAGTATCATACGTATTAACTGCATTCTTTTTGGTTTTTCATGAAAACCACCTTATAAGTTCAAAACTTTTATAAAACCACCTTTAAAGTTTTTTTGATAGAAACCACCTTATATGTGTTATCCCTCAAAGTCACACCTCCGCTACTATTTTCCATTCTAAATTTTTTTCCTCCTGCCCTTTACCTCTGCTTTCCCATCTTCCTCCCCTCCCCCACTCCTCGCCTCTTTCCTCCTCTTTCCCATCCTCCTCCTCCTCCTCCTCCTCCTCCTCCTCCTTCCTCCTCCTCCTCCACCTCCTTCCCTCCTCCTCCTCCTCTCTTTTTCATTTTGAACGAATGGGGTATTGTAGTAACCAGCATTTTTAAAGCGAAATAATTCAAAAGTGTGACTTTGAGGGATAACACACATATAAGGTGGTTTCTATAAAAACTTTAAAGGTGGTTTTATAAAAGTTTTGAACTTATAAGGTGGTTTGTATGAAAAACCCTTCTTTTTAAGAAAGAACTTTCCACAAGTGTTGGAAGCACTTAAATACATCAAAGATTATAGCCTATAAATTACTATTTGCCGATAGTATACAGATTATGCTACAATACTCTTCCATGGTTTAGCACTTATTCTTTAATTAAGTGAATCACATTTTTCACAAGAAACAAATCAAGTTGTCAATCATTTCTCATCGCCTATAACGCAGACAACTAGGATTTCAATATAGTTTGTTTTCTTACTTATAAATGAAACTTCAAACTCTTAAGGTGTGCTTGGCAAACTCCTAAAATCGGGCCAGATCAACCTCGCCCAATGTTGAGCTTGCTTTTGATTGGCCAAAATTGGGTCAGCCTAGCTGAGTTTTTCTTAGGCCAAAAGAGGCCATAAAACCAATTTGGTGTTAGGCCAGGGGGTGATGGTCCAACACTAAACCTGGTTTAAAGTAGAACTGACTAGGGTTGAACGGCCTAGTTTTTGGATGATCGCCATTTGGTAATTCTAAAATCGCCAGACTGACCTACCAGCCAGATTTTTTTGGCGAAAAATAGGGCCAAAATCGCCCAGCTTTTGGCCAAAAATGCCTACTAAACTGGTTTTAGTTTGGACCACCCCTATGATCCAAACAAAACCAGTTTAAGATAAACTGGCCATGACTGATCTGGCCTATTTTTTGATAGATTGCCAGACACACCCTTAGACGTTATGAAATAAAGGCACCAAGACGAGATTTTTTTTTTTTCTTGTCGTCCAAAATATTTAGTGAAATATCTTTTATCCTGGCATCTAGTACACAGTAGAGTAGATGCCCTTTGTAAATCCTATCAAGTTTACATCTTCACCCATAAAAGATTCTTTAAATTAAACGATTAAAACAGATGATTAGAATTATCGAGGAGCTAGACAAGTTGAAAATAACTACAAATTTTGCTAGGGTTTAGGCAAGAGTGAAGATCGATCTCTGTACCTGGGGGAGCTTGGCGGTGATTGATCCAGCAACGATGAGGTATCCAAGGAGCTTGGATATGAGAGGGAGCAAGCAATCCTTTTCTGGGAATTTTCCCGCGCTCAGAGGTCCAAGTATGCACCCAAAGTTCATGCCCAAGATCACAAGCTCCATTTTTATTAGGGATTTTTCCCCCCTCGCTGATCGCTTTGATTAATGAGCTGAGAGCCGCGAGCTGTGAGTGTGAGATTTGCTAAAAGAGGAAACTCTGGTCAAAGGGCAGTCTTTTACTCCTTTCAAGAGGGCGGGATATAAAAAATTTATTGAGGGACCCCGAGTTAATTTTAAAAAAAATTTGTCTCTTTTTTTTTTGGGAGGAATGGGAAGATGACCGTAGCCTATGCTTCTTCCATTCAATTCAAGCACAGACCTGAGCGTGTAATAAAACGAAGGCTAAATATCAGAACCCACCCCCCTTAACTTCGTACAATTACCGGAAAGCCACCCTTAACTTTCAAATATCAGAACCCCCTAAGTATCGGGATTATCACAAACTCCCCTTTAATTTTTAGATTTTATCAGAAACTCTATTTAACTTTGAGAATTTATCAGAAAACCCCCTTAAATTAGGGGGGTATTCGATAAAATGTCAAAGTTAAGAAGGATTTTCTGATAACCCCTAAACTTGAAGGGGGCTTTTGATATTTTCAAAGTTAAAGAGGGTTATCTGATAATCACTTTCCTCCGTGTGACAAGTACATTGCTTTTTTACCAATTAATAAATTGCGTGTGCTTTGCACATATTGGTATTTGTTTTATGTTTTGATTTTTTTCATTGACTGGAAAATAGTAACAGTTAAAATTTTATGTTAATAGATGAAATAGTAAAATAAAATTTTTATAAAAAAATGTACAAATAAATATTATAATTTAATAATAATATATTTAAATAATTAGCACATATAATATTTTAATATATTTTAATAATTATAATAGTATAAAGTTGCATTGCTACGCCGGATCCTGTAGAAGTATTGATGAGAAAAGTGATCGAGATAAAAATAATGAAGTAACATCTCAAACTAAGACCACTCTTAAGACTGAAATCTTAGGAAACCTAGAAAGCATTAAAGAAAATTACTAATCAAAGTTCTCATTTGAATAGTAAAGACCTATCCATAATGTCTCGGAATTAAGTAACATTACTGTCAGATGTACATAGCAAAAAGCCTCTTCATTAATATATTTATGTGTTAACCGACGGCTCCACTTCTTCATGCACTAAATGAAAAGATACACCTTTGTCATATGTTCACAGAATATATAAGCCACTTTTCATATATAAGCTGACTACGAGTTCTTCTTCCAAACATCTTTGGAATGCTTAGGATCGTGCTGCGAAAGCATCATGGGCATGTATAGAAGATTCTGTCAGAAAATAGTATCATACAGGTATTAACTGCATTCTTTTTTGGGTTTTTTCATGAAAACCACCTTATAAGTTCAAAACTTTTATAAAAACCACCTTTAAAGTTTTTTTTTGATAGAAACCACCTTATATGTGTGTTATCCCCTCAAAGTCACACCTCCGCTACTCCTTCCTTCTAAATTTTTTCAAAAATGCCCGCTTTCCCCTGCCTTTCCATCTTCCTCCCTCCACCTCCTTCCTCCTCCTCCTCCTCCTCCACCTCCTTCCCTCCTCCTCCTCTCCTCCTCCTCCGCCGCCGGCGCCGACCTCTTTCCCTCCTCCCCCCCAACCTCTCCTCCTCCTCCACCTCCTTCCCTCCTCCTCCTCTCCTCCTCCTCCTCCTCCTCCTCCTCCTCCTCCTTCCTTCCCAAACCAAAACCCTCCTCCTCCTCCTCCTCCTCCTCCTCTTTTTCATTTTGAACGAATGGGGTATTGTAGTAACCATTTTTTAAAGAAATAATTCAAAAGTGTGACTTTGAGGGGATAACACACATATAAGGTGGTTTCTATAAAAAAAAAACTTTAAAGGTGGTTTTTATAAAAGTTTTGAACTTATAAGGTGGTTTGTATGAAAAAACCCTTCTTTTTTTAAGAAAGAACTTTCCACAAGTGTTGGAAGCACCAGAAATACATCAAAGATTATAGCCTATAAATTACTATTTGCCGATAGTATACAGATTATGCTACAATACTCTTCCATGGTTTAGCACTTATTCTTTAATTAAGTGAATCACATTTTTCGCGCAAACAAATCAAGTTGTCAATCATTTCTCATCGCCTATAACGCAGACAACTAGGATTTCAATATAGTTTGTTTTCTTACTTATAAATGAAACTTCAAACTCTTAAGGTGTGCTTGGCAAACTCCTAAAACTGGGCCAGGACTGAACCTGGCCCAATGTTGAGCTTGCTTTTGATTGGCCAAAATTGGGTCAGTTCTAGCTGAGTTTTTCTTAGGCCAAAAAGAGGCCATAAAACCAATTTGGTGTTAGACCGGGGGGTGATGGTCCAACACTAAACTGGTTTAAAGTAGAACTGGACTAGGGTTGAACCTGGCCTAGTTTTTGGATGATCGCCATTTGGCAAATCTCTAAAACTGGGCCAGGACTGGACCTGGCCCAGTTTTGGGTATTTTTTTGTTTGGCGAAAAATAGGGCCAAAATTGGCCCAGTTTTTTTAGGCCAAAAATGCCTACTAAACTGGTTTTAGTTTGGACCACCCCTATGATCCAAACAAAAACCAGTTTAAGATAAAACTGGGCCATGACTGATCTGGCCTATTTTTTGATAGATTGCCAGACACACCCTTAGACATTATGAAATAAAGGCACCAAGACGAGATTTTTTTTTTTTCTTGTCGTCCAAAATATTTAGTGAAATATCTTTTATCCTGGCATCTAGTACACAGTAGAGTAGATGCCCTTTGTAAATCCTATCAAGTTTACATCTTCACCCATAAAAGATTCTTTAAATTAAACGATTAAAACAGATGATTAGAATTATCGAGGAGCTAGACAAGTTGAAAATAACTACAAATTTTGCTAGGGTTTAGGCAAGAGTGAAGATCGATCTCTGTACCTGGGGGAGCTTGGCGGTGATTGATCCAGCAACGATGAGGTATCCAAGGAGCTTGGATATGAGAGGGAGCAAGCAATCCTTTTCTGGGAATTTTCCCGCGCTCAGAGGTCCAAGTATGCACCCAAAGTTCATGCCCAAGATCACAAGCTCCATTTTTATTAGGGATTTTTCCCCCCTCGCTGATCGCTTTGATTAATGAGCTGAGAGCCGCGAGCTGTGAGTGTGAGATTTGCTAAAAGAGGAAACTCTGGTCAAAGGGCAGTCTTTTACTCCTTTCAAGAGGGCGGGATATAAAAAATTTATTGAGGGACCCCGAGTTAATTTTAAAAAAAATTTGTCTCTTTTTTTTTTGGGAGGAATGGGAAGATGACCGTAGCCTATGCTTCTTCCATTCAATTCAAGCACAGACCTGAGCGTGTAATAAAACGAAGGCTAAATATCAGAACCCACCCCCCTTAACTTCGTACAATTACCGGAAAGCCACCCTTAACTTTCAAATATCAGAACCCCCTAAGTATCGGGATTATCACAAACTCCCCTTTAATTTTTAGATTTTATCAGAACTCTATTTAACTTTGAGAATTTATCAGAAAACCCCTTAAATTAGGGGTATTCGATAAAATGTCAAAGTTAAGAAGGATTTTCTCGATAACCCCTAAACTTGAAGGGGCTTTTGATATTTTCAAAGTTAAAGAGGGTTATCTGATAATCACTTTCCTCCGTGTGACAAGTACATTGCTTTTTACCAATTAATAAATTGCGTGTGCTTTGCACATATTGGTATTTGTTTTATGTTTTGATTTTTTTCATTGACTGGAAAATAGTAACAGTTAAAATTTTATGTTAATAGATGAAATAGTAAAATAAAATTTTTATAAAAAAATGTACAAATAAATATTATAATTTAATAATAATATATTTAAATAATTAGCACATATAATATTTTAATATATTTTAATAATTATAATAGTATAATCAAAATTTAAGATAATTATAAATATTATTATTTATAATAATTATACATAGTAAACTATAACACTATTAAAAACATAAATCAATATATTAATTTATTTAATAATTTAAGTAATTAGTCTATTATGATATTTTCCAATAATTTGTTTAATAGTATAATTATTAAATAATAGAATAATTCTTAGCTTAAGTAATACTATAAAATAATTAGACTATTATACTATATATTTATAGTATTTATTAAAGGAAACTATATATACTTCTAAATAGTATTTAATAGTATATTATTTTATCATACTATTATTAAACAATTAATAGTTATAATATTATTTAATAATTATAGTTATGAAAAATAATTTATTAAATAACTATTTCTGCTATTTTGTTATAAGTAATAATTGCCTATAATAGATTATATATTATTTTAATAGTTTATTATTATTATAAATTATTGAGCATAGTCTAGTGAATGACAAAAGATTTTAAAAAACGAGGAGATGCCTAGTTAATAAGAAGTTATGAATAATCAGTGAAGAATTATTTAAATAATAAGTATAATTTAGAATTATAAACATTGTAGGGAAAAACAAAAACTCTAAAGTTTTAACACTCACATTCTCTTTTATTAGTATAGTATAATTTTACTAAAAACCAATTACCAGAGCTCTTCCATTACTAATGCCCGCCCACGGTTACACTAAACTCCAACACTCCCTGATGCAAAATTATCTCCCTTCACTAAAAGAGGCAGTTGAGTTCCTCCCTAAACAATGGCCATTTCAACCCCCCATCAGCAGAATTCAAAGAAACAAAATGATGCAATGGTTAGTTTTCTTGGCTCTGATCCTACTGTGCGCAGGGGTGAGCGCAGTGTTTCTAGTCTACATCTGCATTCTATGGCTAGCGACCAGCGTCGGAGCTGGAGAGATGGCCGGTGGGGGGATGGAGGTCACTTGAGGGGAACGAATGCGCGGTGTGCCTGGACGACATCGAGGAGGGCAGGAAGCACGCCTTATGCCCGGTACCGACACATGTTTCACTGACCGTGCGTGGCTCTCGGTCAATGTCATGTGTCCAATGTGCAGGGATAGCGATGCTGCCTCCGCCTCTGCTACCCGAGGAGAGTCAAGCAGGTTGTTGATGGGGGTGGTGTTGATTGCGCGTAAGCTTTTTATTTTATTTTATTTTATTTTATTGAGTTTGTGGTGTTTCGCTTGAAATGGAGTATTTTGTGAGATCGCCAAGTTTTGCTACAATACTCTTCCATGGTTTAGCACTTATTCTTTAATTAAGTGAATCACATTTTTCGCGCAAACAAATCAAGTTGTCAATCATTTCTCATCGCCTATAACGCAGACAACTAGGATTTCAATATAGTTTGTTTTCTTACTTATAAATGAAACTTCAAACTCTTAAGGTGTGCTTGGCAAACTCCTAAAACTGGGCCAGGACTGAACCTGGCCCAATGTTGAGCTTGCTTTTGATTGGCCAAAATTGGGTCAGTTCTAGCTGAGTTTTTCTTAGGCCAAAAAGAGGCCATAAAACCAATTTGGTGTTAGACCGGGGGGTGATGGTCCAACACTAAACTGGTTTAAAGTAGAACTGGACTAGGGTTGAACCTGGCCTAGTTTTTGGATGATCGCCATTTGGCAAATCTCTAAAACTGGGCCAGGACTGGACCTGGCCCAGTTTTGGGTATTTTTTTGTTTGGCGAAAAATAGGGCCAAAATTGGCCAGCTTTTTTGTAGCCAAAATGCTTATTTTCAACTTTTAGTTTGACCACCCTATGATCCAAACAAAAACCAGTTTAAGATAAAACTGGGCCATGACTGATCTGGCCTATTTTTTGATAGATTGCCAGACACACCCTTAGACGTTATGAAATAAAGGCACCAAGACGAGATTTTTTTTTTTTCTTGTCGTCCAAAATATTTAGTGAAATATCTTTTATCCTGGCATCTAGTACACAGTAGAGTAGATGCCCTTTGTAAATCCTATCAAGTTTACATCTTCACCCATAAAAGATTCTTTAAATTAAACGATTAAAACAGATGATTAGAATTATCGAGGAGCTAGACAAGTTGAAAATAACTACAAATTTTGCTAGGGTTTAGGCAAGAGTGAAGATCGATCTCTGTACCTGGGGGAGCTTGGCGGTGATTGATCCAGCAACGATGAGGTATCCAAGGAGCTTGGATATGAGAGGGAGCAAGCAATCCTTTTCTGGGAATTTTCCCGCGCTCAGAGGTCCAAGTATGCACCCAAAGTTCATGCCCAAGATCACAAGCTCCATTTTTATTAGGATTTTTCCCCTCGCTGATCGCTTTGATTAATGAGCTGAGAGCCGCGAGCTGTGAGTGTGAGATTTGCTAAAAGAGGAAACTCTGGTCAAAGGGCAGTCTTTTACTCCTTTCAAGAGGGCGGGATATAAAAAATTTATTGAGGGACCCCGAGTTAATTTTAAAAAAAAAATTTGTCTCTTTTTTTTTTTTTTGGGGAGGGAATGGGAAGATGACCGTAGCCTATGCTTCTTCCATTCAATTCAAGCACAGACCTGAGCGTGTAATAAAACGAAGGCTAAATATCAGAACCCACCCCCCTTAACTTCGTACAATTACCGGAAAGCCACCCTTAACTTTCAAATATCAGAACCCCTAAGTATCGGGATTATCACAAACTCCCCTTTAATTTTTAGATTTTATCGAAACTCTATTTAACTTTGAGAATTTATCGAAAACCCCTTAAATTAGGGGTATTCGATAAAATGTCAAAGTTAAGAAGGATTTTCGATAACCCCTAAACTTGAAGGGGCTTTTGATATTTTCAAAGTTAAAGAGGGTTATCCGATAATCACTTTCCTCCGTGTGACAAGTACATTGCTTTTTACCAATTAATAAATTGCGTGTGCTTTGCACATATTGGTATTTGTTTTATGTTTTGATTTTTTTCATTGACTGGAAAATAGTAACAGTTAAAATTTTATGTTAATAGATGAAATAGTAAAATAAAATTTTTATAAAAAAATGTACAAATAAATATTATAATTTAATAATAATATATTTAAATAATTAGCACATATAATATTTTAATATATTTTAATAATTATAATAGTATAATCAAAATTTAAGATAATTATAAATATTATTATTTATAATAATTATACATAGTAAACTATAACACTATTAAAAACATAAATCAATATATTAATTTATTTAATAATTTAAGTAATTAGTCTATTATGATATTTTCCAATAATTTGTTTAATAGTATAATTATTAAATAATAGAATAATTCTTAGCTTAAGTAATACTATAAAATAATTAGACTATTATACTATATATTTATAGTATTTATTAAAGGAAACTATATATACTTCTAAATAGTATTTAATAGTATATTATTTTATCATACTATTATTAAACAATTAATAGTTATAATATTATTTAATAATTATAGTTATGAAAAATAATTTATTAAATAACTATTTCTGCTATTTTGTTATAAGTAATAATTGCCTATAATAGATTATATATTATTTTAATAGTTTATTATTATTATAAATTATTGAGCATAGTCTAGTGAATGACAAAAGATTTTAAAAAACGAGGAGATGCCTAGTTAATAAGAAGTTATGAATAATCAGTGAAGAATTATTTAAATAATAAGTATAATTTAGAATTATAAACATTGTAGGGAAAAACAAAAACTCTAAAGTTTTAACACTCACATTCTCTTTTATTAGTATAGTATAATTTTACTAAAAACCAATTACCAGAGCTCTTCCATTACTAATGCCCGCCCACGGTTACACTAAACTCCAACACTCCCTGATGCAAAATTATCTCCCTTCACTAAAAGAGGCAGTTGAGTTCCTCCTAAACAATGGCCATTTCAACCCCCATCAGCAGAATTCAAAGAAACAAAATGATGCAATGGTTAGTTTTCTTGGCTCTGATCCTACTGTGCGCAGGGGTGAGCGCAGTGTTTCTAGTCTACATCTGCATTCTATGGCTAGCGACCAGCGTCGGAGCTGGAGAGATGGCCGGTGGGGATGGAGGTCACTTGAGGGGAACGAATGCGCGGTGTGCCTGGACGACATCGAGGAGGGGCAGGAAGCACGCCTTATGCCCGGTACCGACACATGTTTCACTGACCGTGCGTGGCTCTCGGTCAATGTCATGTGTCCAATGTGCAGGGATAGCGATGCTGCCTCCGCCTCTGCTACCCGAGGAGAGTCAAGCAGGTTGTTGATGGGGGTGGTGTTGATTGCGCGTAAGCTTTTTTATTTTATTTTATTTTATTTTATTGAGTTTGTGGTGTTTCGCTTGAAATGGAGTATTTTGTGAGATCGCCAAGTTTTGACGGATACTTGATTTTGATGGGAAAGGCAAATAGACGAAGCGGACAGATTGTGGTCTCAATATCAATTTAGGCTAGAACTTTTTAAGGAAAACATGCTTAGTTTTCAGAAATGTGTAAATTTTTGTTATCAAAAGGAGATGAAAATCACTAGTATATTAGCTTTCGGTTCACATAGTAGATGGCATGAGATGGGTGCTGCTTCGTGTCCCATAGAATTTCGAAACGGACAAGAACTTTTGGGTAAGTTTGACATGTGGAGATTTAGGATGCTTTGGGTGCAAAATGCAGTATTTTTATCCGGATTTTTCCCCTCGCTGATCGCTTTGATTAATGAGCTGAGAGCCGCGAGCTGTGAGTGTGAGATTTGCTAAAAGAGGAAACTCTGGTCAAGGGCAGTCTTTTACTCCTTTCAAGAGGGCGGGATATAAAAATTTATTGAGGGACCCCGAGTTAATTTTAAAAAAAATTTGTCTCTTTTTTTTTTGGGAGGGAATGGGAAGATGACCGTAGCCTATGCTTCTTCCATTCAATTCAAGCACAGACCTGAGCGTGTAATAAAACGAAGGCTAAATATCAGAACCCACCCCTTAACTTCGTACAATTACCGGAAAGCCACCCTTAACTTTCAAATATCAGAACCCCTAAGTATCGGGATTATCACAAACTCCCCTTTAATTTTTAGATTTTATCAGAACTCTATTTAACTTTGAGAATTTATCAGAAAACCCCTTAAATTAGGGGTATTCGATAAAATGTCAAAGTTAAGAAGGATTTTCGATAACCCCTAAACTTGAAGGGGCTTTTGATATTTTCAAAGTTAAAGAGGGTTATCTGATAATCACTTTCCTCCGTGTGACAAGTACATTGCTTTTTACCAATTAATAAATTGCGTGTGCTTTGCACATATTGGTATTTGTTTTATGTTTTGATTTTTTTCATTGACTGGAAAATAGTAACAGTTAAAATTTTATGTTAATAGATGAAATAGTAAAATAAAATTTTTATAAAAAAATGTACAAATAAATATTATAATTTAATAATAATATATTTAAATAATTAGCACATATAATATTTTAATATATTTTAATAATTATAATAGTATAATCAAAATTTAAGATAATTATAAATATTATTATTTATAATAATTATACATAGTAAACTATAACACTATTAAAAACATAAATCAATATATTAATTTATTTAATAATTTAAGTAATTAGTCTATTATGATATTTTCCAATAATTTGTTTAATAGTATAATTATTAAATAATAGAATAATTCTTAGCTTAAGTAATACTATAAAATAATTAGACTATTATACTATATATTTATAGTATTTATTAAAGGAAACTATATATACTTCTAAATAGTATTTAATAGTATATTATTTTATCATACTATTATTAAACAATTAATAGTTATAATATTATTTAATAATTATAGTTATGAAAAATAATTTATTAAATAACTATTTCTGCTATTTTGTTATAAGTAATAATTGCCTATAATAGATTATATATTATTTTAATAGTTTATTATTATTATAAATTATTGAGCATAGTCTAGTGAATGACAAAAGATTTTAAAAAACGAGGAGATGCCTAGTTAATAAGAAGTTATGAATAATCAGTGAAGAATTATTTAAATAATAAGTATAATTTAGAATTATAAACATTGTAGGGAAAAACAAAAACTCTAAAGTTTTAACACTCACATTCTCTTTTATTAGTATAGTATAATTTTACTAAAAACCAATTACCAGAGCTCTTCCATTACTAATGCCCGCCCACGGTTACACTAAACTCCAACACTCCTGATGCAAAATTATCTCCCTTCACTAAAAGAGGCAGTTGAGTTCCTCCTAAACAATGGCCATTTCAACCCCCATCAGCAGAATTCAAAGAAACAAAATGATGCAATGGTTAGTTTTCTTGGCTCTGATCCTACTGTGCGCAGGGGTGAGCGCAGTGTTTCTAGTCTACATCTGCATTCTATGGCTAGCGACCAGCGTCGGAGCTGGAGAGATGGCCGGTGGGGATGGAGGTCACTTGAGGGGAACGAATGCGCGGTGTGCCTGGACGACATCGAGGAGGGGCAGGAAGCACGCCTTATGCCCGGTACCGACACATGTTTCACTGACCGTGCGTGGCTCTCGGTCAATGTCATGTGTCCAATGTGCAGGATAGCGATGCTGCCTCCGCCTCTGCTACCCGAGGAGAGTCAAGCAGGTTGTTGATGGGGGTGGTGTTGATTGCGCGTAAGCTTTTTTATTTTATTTTATTGAGTTTGTGGTGTTTCGCTTGAAATGGAGTATTTTGTGAGATCGCCAAGTTTTGACGGAGACTTGATTTTGATGGGAAAGGCAAATAGACGAAGCGGACAGATTGTGGTCTCAATATCAATTTAGGCTAGAACTTTTAAGGAAAACATGCTTAGTTTTCAGAAATGTGTAAATTTTGTTATCAAAAGGAGATAAAAATCACTAGCATATTGGCTTTCGGTTCACATAGTAGATGGCATCAGATGGGTGCTGCTTCGTGTCCCATAGAATTTCGAAACGGACAAGAACTTTTGGGTAAGTTTGACATGTGGAGATTTAGGATGCTTTGGGTGCAAAATGCAGTATTTTTATCCGGATCAAATTTCTCATAATATGATACACATTTTCCAGAGATTAATGTATTATATTTCACATGAGGAGATTATTTCATATGGAGTTTCTCACTATATCAGAGAATCCTCTCATATTAAGAGGACTGCCCTTATTTTCTTTTGAAAAGGTTGCAATATCTTTTTTTAATAACGGGATGACCATATTGATGTAGTCTAAAGATTCTCAAGACTAACGAATCAGAATATTCTCTTAATCTCCAGATGAATTTATATTTATATTTTTCATTTACATCCTGATTTTTAAATATAATCACTGACATTATATCTTCGAAGTGTTTGAATATTATATCATACTTAGTGTCATCTGAACTTTTCAAGAACATATCTCCAACCCACAATCCTAAGTTTGCAAATTAGGAAATGTAGAGCAACTAGCAAGAAGAAGAATAGATTAACTAAAGAGAAGGGGAAAAGACAAGCAAGAAGAACTTAATTTCGCAATAAAGGTCCCACCTAATATCACTTTGTGAACCTCTCTTGGTGCCTGCTGTAATCACTCCCCTAGAATAAATTGCTCATAAATTTACGGCCTTAAATGGACTTCAACTGTAGCAGTGTTAAGCCCATGCTCGCACGGGTGGATTTTTTATTAAAGTTAAGTGAGGGATAAATTTGAGGAATTAAAATAATTTGGAGGAAAATTTACAATTATCATGACTTGAAGGTAAATTTAAAATGCATACAATTTGGGGTTATGTATAAAAAATTCAAAACTAAAATATGAAAATTTCAAAGAAACCCCAAAATCAGTTTGGTATTTGGAACTAAATCTCCAATATCTTTAAAACTCGAATAAGCCCTAATATCTTTTGGCAAAACCCTCAAAATTAACATTATTAGTTTATACACGCTTAAATGACCAAAATACCCCCAATATATTTTGGAAGAAATTCCAATAAGTTTTATACTTTATCACTTAATCCCCAATAACTTCTGAAAATTCTAATAATGGATGTTTATAATTTTTAAAATTTTGAGAGGTTTGTTTGTAATATTTAGATTTTTAAGTTGTTGTTTATAATTTTAAATTTTAAAGGGTTGTGTATGTAAATTTATATTTTGGTGGTTGCTTGTAACTTTTAAAATTTTAGGTTTTGGGTTCTTTGTATTTTTTTAATTTAAAGGGTCTATTTGCAAATTATTTATTTTTAGGTGGCTATTTACAATTTCTTATTTTTCATTATGTTATTTGTCATTTGTTATTTTTATGGGTTTTGGTAATTCTCATATTTTCTGTGTGTTTGTTTCAAATTTTCGATTTTTCAGGAGTCGCTTGTAATATTTAGAGTTTTCAGGGGTGTTTGTAGTTTTTATTTTTTCTAGGAGTTCTTTATAATTTATAAATTTTTGGGGGTCATGTATAATTTAGAATTTTTAGGGTCTTTTGTAATATTTACATATTTAGGGTTTTGTTTTTAAATTCAGATTTTCTAGGGACTATATATAATTTTAAATTTGCAAGGGTTTGTTTGTGATATCCTAATTTGTTCGAGTTTTCTATAATTTTAGTAATTCAAAGGAAATTGTTTGTATCCTTCAAAATTTTCAACGTATTGTTTGTGATTTTAGATTTTTAAGAAGCTATTTGTAATTTTTATATTTTAATAATTATAATAGTATAATCAAAATTTAAGATAATTATAAATATTATTATTTATAATAATTATACATAGTAAACTATAACACTATTAAAAACATAAATCAATATATTAATTTATTTAATAATTTAAGTAATTAGTCTATTATGATATTTTCCAATAATTTGTTTAATAGTATAATTATTAAATAATAGAATAATTCTTAGCTTAAGTAATACTATAAAATAATTAGACTATTATACTATATATTTATAGTATTTATTAAAGGAAACTATATATACTTCTAAATAGTATTTAATAGTATATTATTTTATCATACTATTATTAAACAATTAATAGTTATAATATTATTTTAATAATTATAGTTATGAAAAATAATTTATTAAATAACTATTTCTGCTATTTTGTTATAAGTAATAATTGCCTATAATAGATTATATATTATTTTAATAGTTTATTATTATTATAAATTATTGAGCATAGTCTAGTGAATGACAAAAGATTTTAAAAAACGAGGAGATGCCTAGTTAATAAGAAGTTATGAATAATCAGTGAAGAATTATTTAAATAATAAGTATAATTTAGAATTATAAACATTGTAGGGAAAAACAAAAACTCTAAAGTTTTAACACTCACATTCTCTTTTATTAGTATAGTATAATTTTACTAAAAAAACCAATTACCAGAGCTCTTCCATTACTAATGCCCGCCCACGGTTACACTAAACTCCAACACTCCCTGATGCAAAATTATCTCCCTTCACTAAAAGAGGCAGTTGAGTTCCTCCCTAAACAATGGCCATTTCAACCCCCCATCAGCAGAATTCAAAGAAACAAAATGATGCAATGGTTAGTTTTCTTGGCTCTGATCCTACTGTGCGCAGGGGTGAGCGCAGTGTTTCTAGTCTACATCTGCATTCTATGGCTAGCGACCAGCGTCGGAGCTGGAGAGATGGCCGGTGGGGGGATGGAGGTCACTTGAGGGGGAACGAATGCGCGGTGTGCCTGGACGACATCGAGGAGGGGCAGGAAGCACGTCTTATGCCCGTGTACCGACACATGTTTCACTGACCGTGCGTGGCTCTCGGTCAATGTCATGTGTCCAATGTGCAGGGATAGCGATGCTGCCTCCGCCTCTGCTACCCGAGGAGAGTCAAGCAGGTTGTTGATGGGGGTGGTGTTGATTGCGCGTAAGCTTTTATTTTATTTTATTTTATTTTATTGAGTTTGTGGTGTTTCGCTTGAAATGGAGTATTTTGTGAGATCGCCAAGTTTTGACGGAGACTTGATTTTGATGGGAAAGGCAAATAGACGAAGCGGACAGATTGTGGTCTCAATATCAATTTAGGCTAGAATTTTTGAAGGAAAACATGCTTAGTTTTCAGAAATGTGTAAATTTTTGTTATCAAAAGGAGATAAAAATCACTAGCATATTGGCTTTCGGTTCACATAGTAGATGGCATCAGATGGGTGCTGCTTCGTGTCCCATAGAATTTCGAAACGGACAAGAACTTTTGGGTAAGTTTGACATGTGGAGATTTAGGATGCTTTGGGTGCAAAATGCAGTATTTTTATCCGGATCATATTTCTACACACATTTTCCAGACAGATTAATATATTATATTTCACATGAGGAGATTATTTCATATGGAGTTTCTCACTATATCAGAGAATCCTCTCATATTAAGAGGACTGCCCTTATTTTCTTTTTGAAAAGGTTGCAATATCTTTTTTTAATAACGGGATGACCATATTGATGTAGTCTAAAGATTCTCAAGACTAACGAATCAGAATATTCTCTTAATCTCCAGATGAATTTATATTTATATTTTTCATTTACATCCTGATTTTTAAATATAATCACTGACATTATATCTTCGAAGTGTTTGAATATTATATCATACTTAGTGTCATCTGAACTTTTCAAGAACATATCTCCAACCCACAATCCTAAGTTTGCAAATTAGGAAATGTAGAGCAACTAGCAAGAAGAAGAATAGATTAACTAAAGAGAAGGGGGGAAAAGACAAGCAAGAAGAACTTAATTTCGCAATAAAGGTCCCACCTAATATCACTTTGTGAACCTCTCTCTTGGTGCCTGCTGTAATCACTCCCCCTAGAATAAATTGCTCATAAATTTACGGCCTTAAATGGACTTCAACTGTAGCAAGTGTTAAGCCCATGCTCGCACGGGTGGATTTTTTTTTTATTAAAGTTAAGTGAGGGATAAATTTGAGGAATTAAAATAATTTGGAGGAAAATTTACAATTATCATGACTTGAAGGTAAATTTAAAATGCATACAATTTGGGGTTATGTATAAAAAATTCAAAACTAAAATATGAAAAAATTTCAGCAAACCCCAAAATCAGTTTTGGTATTTGGAACTAAATCTCCAATATCTTTAAAACTCTGAATAAGCCCTAATATCTTTTGGCAAAACCCTCAAAATTAACATTATTAGTTTATACACAGTTAAATGACCAAAATACCCCCAATATATTTTGGAAGAAATTCCAATAAGTTTTATACTTTATCACTTAATCCCCAATAACTTCAGAAAATTCTAATAATGGATGTTTATAATTTTTAAAAATTTTGAGAGGTTTGTTTGTAATATTTAGATTTTTAAGTTGTTGTTTATAATTTTTAAATTTTAAAGGGGTGTGTATGTAAATTTATATTTTTGGGGGTTGCTTGTAACTTTTAAAATTTTAGGTTTTTTGGGTTCTTTGTATTTTTTTAATTTAAAGGGTCTATTTGCAAATTATTTATTTTTTTAGGTGGCTATTTACAATTTCATATTTTTCATTATGTTATTTGTCATTTGTTATTTTTATGGGTTTTGGTAATTCTCATATTTTTGGTGTTTGTTTACTTTTCGATTTTTAGAGTCGTTTGTAATATTTAGAGTTTTCAGGGGTGTTTGTAGTTTTTATTTTTTCTAGGAGTTCTTTATAATTTATAAATTTTTGGGGTCATGTATAATTTTAGAATTTTTAGGGTCTTTTGTAATATTTACATATTTAGGGTTTTGTTTTAAATTGATTTTCTAGGGACTATATATAATTTTTAAATTTGCAAGGGTTTGTTTGTGATATCCTAATTTGTTGGGAGTTTTCTATAATTTTAGTAATTCAAAGGAAATTGTTTGTATCCTTCAAAATTTTCAACGTATTGTTTGTGATTTTAGATTTTTAAGAAGCTATTTGTAATTTTTATATTTTTAATAATTATTTATTATTTTATGGGTTAACATGCAAATACAAATGATTTGAGGGGTATATAATGGTCTTGAGGGTTAATTTTGTCAATAAAAATATAAGATAACCCCATTTATGGAGGTTAAGTGCAAAAATTAAACATTTTGGGGGTTTTCATGAGTTTTAAATATTTTGGGGTTTAGTGCTAAATCATAAAGATATGAGCGGTTTATTGAATTCACTCTTTAAAAATTAAGAAGGGCTCTATGACAATTTTTGAATTTTTAATTATAAATTGTTATGACTTGATTAGAATTAACAAAGATTTGATTATTAGAGTTTTTAATTTTTATGGATAAAATTTTCTAATTATGAACATGGATAGTTTTAATTTGATAAGAATTCTTCGGTAGATGAAATTAGTTGTACACATGTCATTTTCTAATAGGATAGAGGGATATATAATATTTTCTTATTAGGGATTTAACACTTGGCACGTTTTTGTACACATGGCATTTTATGGTGCATCTAGGGATAGTTCACCAATTTCTCTTTACTATATAAAGGAGGATTCCTCCTTACCAACAACCTACTTAGTGGGGAGGAAAGTAAAATATTATCTTCTGCTACGAATGTTGCAACATTCATTCAGCTCAATACTAATAAAGACATAAAATGGGATTTAGTCTGAAGTCCTGAAAATATTTGAACTAATGACTAAATGAAAATTATTGCTTCAGAGTCTATTTGGATCCAAGTAAATTAGTGTGGTCTATCTCTTGCAAGCCAACAGTTCCTCCATAATTTGAGTAGCATCAACAAGTCGAAGAGGAAATGAAAAATAATAATAGTCTACACAAGCAGAATCAATTTATTCCAGCAGTTTCTCCCTATATCAGAGAATCCTCTCATATTAAGAGGACAGCCCTTATTTTCTTTTTGAAAAGGTTGCAATATCATTTTTTTATAACGGGATAACCATATTGATGTAGTCTAAAGATTCTCAAGACTAACGAATCAGAATATTCTCTTAATCTCCAGATGAATTTATACTTTTATTTTTTCATTTACATCCTGGTTTTTAAATATAATCACTGACATTAAATCTTTGAAGTGTTTCAATATTATATCATACTTAGTGTCATCTGAACTTTTTCAAGAACATAACTCCAACCCACAATCCTAAGTCTGCAAATTAGGAAATGTAGAGCAACTAGCAAGAAGGAGAATAGATTGACAAAAGAGGGGGGTCCCACCTAATCTCACTTTGTGAACCTCTTTCTTGGTGTCTGCTGTAATCACTCCCCCTAGAATAAATTGCTCATAACTTTATGGCCTTAAATGGACTTCAACTGTAATTCCTCCTTACCAACAACCTACTTAGTGGGAAGGGAAAGTAAAATATTATCTTCTGCTATGAATGTTGCAACATTCATTCAGCTCAATACTAATAAAGACATAAAATGGGATTTAGTCTGAAGTCCTGAAAATATTTGAACTAATGACTAAATGAAAATTATTGCTTCAGAGTCTATTTGGATCCAAGTAAATTAGTGTGGTCTATCTCTTGCAAGCCAACAGTTCCTCCATAATTTGAGTAGCATCAACAAGTCGAAGAGGAAATGAAAAATAATAGTAGTCTACACAAGCAGAATCAATTTATTCCAGCAGTTTCTCCCTCCAAAGCATGTCTTCAATAAAAATCATATGTAACAAAACTATAGTTTCTGAGTGATCTTATATACTATGTGATGTGTATGTGATTCTTAATGTCGAACCTCACTTTAGTAGCATTTGTCTCCATCCAATCTTAAATTAATTTCTTTAATCATGCTTAAATATTATATATTCTCTTATTGAAATGAAAGGATCAATTGAAAACATAGATGTTATAATCCAAGCTGCAATCATGCTCATAAGTATGCTGCTCTAAAATATGAAGCTCTCACAAGAATACCCCAATGTAGGTAGCACCAAAAGTCTAAAGAACTAGAAAGTTCATTGTGAAGATAAGAATTTCACCAAACGAAGAGCCATACACATCACCATACAAATATAACAAGTCAAAATAAAAGTTGAGAAAGAATTTATCCAAAATAAAGAATTTTTTCTCCATATATAAATAAACAGTAAAAAAACTGAAGAAAAACAAATATAAAGTTATGATACAGGTTACTAGAACTAGGATATTGTTATGAATACAATTTGGAAGTGCAAGTGTGTTTACCACTGGATTCAGTATAAGTATAACCTCCCAGAGATCCCAGAAAAAGAGAACATGGGCAGAGAACCATACTGGCTTATTGCACCTTCTTCTCTTTCTTTGCTTGTGGCTGGTACATAAGTATCTGACTTAAGATTGTACCATTTGTCATAACACCAAGAAGACAGCCCAAAATCACTAAATAAAAGTCAAAGGAAAACATGGTAGGAACTCAACGCAAGTACTAAATCCGCAATATTTGCTAAGACTGTGTATTTGCACAACCTGCTTTCACATAAATATATATATATATATATATATATATGTATGTGCAATTCAGTGAACTATTGGCACACTAAGTAACAAGTTTTAACAAAATCCAGTGTATCCAGAGCACATTCTAGAGAGAAAAAGCAGATGAGTCGATAGAAATTCTCTTCATAAAAGGAAAAAATTCCAATTCTTTCTTATGCTAAATCGATAGAATAATGTTACTCCCGATATTTTGCAGCATTTGAAAGGATGCAGTCAGACCTATATCTTTGTTCAGTCTCCTAATTCAAGAATAAACGTTGATAATTTCATTTTCAGTCCCAGGTTCTATGGTCATTGTTACAACATGTTGTTCAATCTTCATGTATTAGGTACCAGAGAAAAGCATAAGCTACCAAATATTCTTACTGGGAACCGATAATTATAACTGATTTGATTAGGGGGACCAAAGTCATTGTCAGAATCCTTGAGAGTAAGGATAAGGTAATTACTCAAGAATGTGAAGGTTGAGACTTCACTTGTGCGAAAATGTAGGTGACTAGGTGCCATCTACACACATGATTCGTATGACACACAATGATCTAATGACTTTAAAACTAACATGCATATGATAATGCCTCAATTGAGATGCTGATAGGGAAAAGAAGAGTTTGTGACTACGGATCTTAAAACAGAGTTATTTTAACAGGATTATGTATCAGGATAAGATGCAGATTGAGAGGATCTGCATCGGGAAATAAAGAACCAGTCCATTAATTCATGGTAGGTAATAAAGAACTAGTTAAGGAATTTACATCTGCAGGCTTCCCACTTAAAATTTGTATGTTTGCTATAACTCACCCTACAGCCAAAATTCTTGTAACATGAGCTGCAAACCTGCAATAACTCATGAAGCTCTGTTGTCACTTCACTTTGAGTGGCAAAGAACCAAAACAAACCTAACTCAGTTACCAAACCTCAGTCTGTAGGTACTCGAGTTGCTACATGCAAAACATCCTTGTTTACAAGCATCAGTGTTGTGTCATGATGATATTAGTATGGTGGCATATTCAAACAATATAAGTAACTATACATGATCAGTGGCGGAACCAGAAATTTTTTTTAGAGAGGCGGATGATATGTATCTATTTTTCTAAATAAAAATGGTCTACTAATTTTAAATGGACTAAATAAAATGGGCTACTAATTTGTAAATGTTAAATGCAAGATGTTTGAAAATTCAAGGTGTGCTGCAAAATTTTTAAAACTATGGGGCCGAATTGTAATAATAAAAGGCTTAGAAATGCAAATTTTAGATTGCTAGGGTGCAACGGCACCCCTAATCAACTATACAGATCAGCCCCTGTAACATAGTCTACCAGATCATAGAGAGTAACAAAAAGCAGAGGCATGACCAGCACAGGAGGCTAGTCAAACAAACTTTAAGAGTAGTAACATCAAAAAGAAATGCAATTACTATCAGACACCATTGAACAGATAAAGAGAACAAAATTGGATTAAAGGATCGGATAGTGCTGTAATTTCAAACTAATGTAGTATTAGGCTAAGGACAAGAAACTTGAGTTAAACTGATTAGGTAACTTGAGTTAAACTGATTAGGTCAGTGCAAAAGGATACTGCTCATTGGCGTATTTTCCTGCATGCTTGTAAACACCCTAGCTGCAAAAGAAACAAATAAGTCACAGTCTATTATAAATATGCAGACTATTAATTCTAGATCAAATAAGTAAATTTAACTATTGATAAAACCGAGGGATACATGTGAAGAAAAATAATATATTGCTAAAATTTCAACAAAAAAACACTGTAAAAGAAATAATTGAGAAAATATTCTAATAGAACGAATAGAAGAAATGGACAAATCCAACCAACAGGAATTTCACTTAAATACCTTATGAAATGATAGGACTTTATTATAACATATTCTATAAATCTATGATTTAGTTTCTTGGAACTGTTTTTACTTTGACAAAGGACTTAAGTCAGAATTGAGACCAGAACACAATTCTAGTTCTTGCTGAATTTTATTGAAAAGCAAGTAACTGCACTCACCAACAGATCCAGCAAAGTTCATAAAGCATGTTAAAAGCTGAGCTCTCCAGTGCTTTTGTTCTGCATATCAAAGTTCATGTACATCACAGTTCACAAATAGTCACTAGAAATATTTTCTTCAAAATCATAAGTTTGCAAATATGACAAAAATATAAAATAAGATGGAAGTTGTAAGTTGTAACACATCTTTAACCATAACTGTAGCCTTCAAACTTTTTCCTTTTCCATCCAGGAAATGTTTAACAATGTACAAGTTCTATTCCCACAACAATAAATCATTTTTTCTTTATGAAAAAAAAAGAAATGATTTATTTTTAGTAAGAAATAACTGTTTGACAGGTTATAATAGGATAATATATAGGAGAAGGGTAAGAAAACAAAAGGTAAAGGAGAAGACTTTTATCCTATGGAGTCGAGAATGTACCCGACCCAAAAATTTGGGATACAGGCTTTCTTTTGAATCTTATTTTTGTCGTTGGATAGACAAGATTAAGTTGTTCCGAAAAATTAAATGATATACTTGAGGCGAGAATCCGACATGATAATTGTACCGAATATGAATTTGTAACAGGGTTAAGATTGGATGAAGTTCTTGTACATCTAAATCTGTTCTCATCCTAGTGTGCATGTATAGCCAGCCCAGGGCCGAAGACTAACATGATAATTAGGGCCTAATCTAGCATAAATCAGCATAAGTAAATCCCAAAAAGGCAATCAAGATTGCTACTGTCAGATTTAGTAACCAAATCGTAGTGACTGACAAAATTTTAAGAATATAGAGAAGTCGAACAAGGAACTAGTATGAGGAGAAACAACTACGAAAGTTGCTTTATTGAGCGATTTCATGCAAGGAAATGATGACTGAGGCATTTTCTGGAGTTCCATAAAACAAGAAGAATCCATCCCTCCTTTAGTCAAGAGATCAAAGAGGTTTCAGTAAGAAAAAGTATAGATGACATACTACTGCTATTGAAAAGGACCAAATAAGGACAGGTATCTTCCCAGCTTGCTGAACAACAAACCAGGGTGGCCTGATCAGTTCAACCTGTTCAGTTGGTTGTTACTCAGGGTCAGTTCATGAAAGGGGAGAGAGGTTTGTTGCCTTGTTGATAACAGACGTCCCAATCTAGAGATGTTTGTTCAGGCAAGTTGATGACGTCCTATTCAATATTCCTGTACACTATCTCATACAAATTTGTTTCATCAAGACTCATGTGTCCATGCATGTGTTAGTACCTATACCCATGCGTATTTTACCACTGAAAGTGTATATTAAGAACATTTGTCAAGCATATAAAGGTTTGTGCAGAGAGGCATATATAGAATAGGAATAGAAAACATCTTGAAAGGAGATGTAGAAGGATGGGTTCAGTTTGTCTAATTGTGGAGCCAAAATTTGACGGTCGAGAGACTGTGGCTATTACATAGCAGATTGGTGTTGCTTGGGAAATCCACAAAGGATTTTGAGCTGGAGGAGATTCGTACGCCACCTTTCTGGTTTGTACGGTACTCAGTTTCACCTTAAAATGTGGCAAAGAGTCATCTATGGGAGTAGAATACTCTCCATTGGGCATGGCAGCATTGCTTCGTTAGTAATTGACATTTGCAAGGTACTGTATCAAAATAGCAGAACATATTCGGTTCTAGAGCAAAGAGAACTTGCAAGTGCTAGTCGTATAGATGCTCCAAATACATTTGAGTATGAATGGTTGCTTTTTGTAATTTGCAAGATGTTGCACTGTAGAAGTCAGATGTTCAAATAAAGACGTATGAACTGGTAGGAGAGGAGCATACTATTGGATTTGTTGATGTTAATGTTGGAGGAATACCTTTAGGGATAAGACTGTTTCAGGCATTTAATGATTGTATATCCAAGTAATGGTTTGGACTAATAAACATAGTAGGCAAGACACAAATGGAAATAAATAAATAGTATTTGGAATGCTGGAAGATGGGCAGGTACATGTTTTACAGGGTGATTAATTATTAATCACTTTCCATAAGTTGTGTTATAATGCTTGTCTCAATGCATTGGTCATTCTTCTATGCTTTGTATGAAAACAGGGTGGTAGAGAGACATTTAAGTATTTGATCAGTTGATCACAAGGTTTAGATGCAGGGAGATTGCAGTAAATGTTTGAAATCACCAAATTGATAGTTACCCCTTAAGACTAAAAACTTGACGAAAGTTGAAGAGTTTAGGAGGTCAAAACCAACAAAATTGGAGAATCCAGACACAAGTGTACTTACGGTGTAAAGCCAAGCCAACTGCCATGTTAACACAAATCCATAATTTACTACATACCAAAAGATGGATATATTTTGAGAGAAAGGAGACTAGTTGCAGGAGCATACATTTCACTTGGCCCCATCTTGCAAGACAAAAAGGTTCCAAACATAGTTACGGACGCCTAATCTAACACCCAGGAAGACCAAAATCTTATGTCCTATGATGAAAGTCATGAGTTATGTTGCTAATATGATCAAGGGGAATGGAAGTGTGGTCCAGGATTTAGTGCACCAAAGACAAAGGAGATTCCATGGAAAAAGCACAGGATAGGGGTGGCAATCGGGTTGGTAGAGAATGGATTGGGTTGGCTTCGGATTGGTTCGTTTATATCAAAAATATAGGGCACACAGTTATTAATCAGGTCAGGGACCTCGATGCATATCGAGGCTTATTGGTAAATGGTTACACAGTTTCAATCTGGCTACCTAACAACAACATACCAAGTCATAATATAAGTGGTTACTTTAACATGTCCTGCTTGCGGTAGGAATTGAGTATAGTCGTAGGTGAAGGTATTTGTTTCAACACTCTAATCACTAAACACAATTATAATTTATAACTGAGTAATAGTCTCTATTCTATTTATTGATGTTAATGTTGGAGGAATACCTTTAGGGATAAGACTGGTTCAGGCATTTAATGATTGTATATCCAAGTAATGGTTTGGACTAATAAACATAGTAGGCAAGACACAAATGGAAATAAATAAATAGTATTCGGAATGCTGGAAGATGGGCAGGTACATGTTTTACAGGGTGATTAATTATTAATCACTTTCCATAAGTTGTGTTATAATGCTTGTCTCAATGCAGTGGTCATTCTTCTATGCTTTGTATGAAAACAGGGTGGTGGAGAGACATTTAAGTATTTGATCAGTTGATCACAAGGTTTAGATGCAGGGAGATTGCAGTAAATGTTTGGAATCACCAAATTGATAGTTACCCCTTAAGACTAAAAACTTGACGAAAGTTGAAGAGTTTAGGAGGTCAAAACCAACAAAATTGGAGAATCCAGACACAAGTGTACTTACGGTGTAAAGGCAAGCCAACTGCCATGTTAACACAAATCCATAATTTACTACATACCAAAAGATGGATATATTTTGAGAGAAAGGAGACTAGTTGCAGGAGCATACATTTCACTTGGCCCCATCTTGCAAGACAAAAAGGTTCCAAACATAGTTACGGACGCCTAATCTAACACTCAGGAAGACCAAAATCTTATGTCCTATGATGAAAGTCATGAGTTATGTTGCTAATATGATCAAGGGGAATGGAAGTGTGGTCCAGGATTTAGTGCACCAAAGACAAAGGAGATTCCATGGAAAAAGCACGGGATAGGGGTGGCAATCGGGTTGGTAGAGAATGGATTGGGTTGGCTCCGGATTGGTTCGTTTATATCAAAAATATAGGGCACACAGTTATTAATCAGGTCAGGGACCTCGATGCATATCGAGGCTTATTGGTAAATGGTTACACAGTTTCAATCTGGCTACCTAACAACAACATACCAAGTCATAATATAAGTGGTTACTTTAACATGTCCTGCTTGCGGTAGGAATTGAGTATAGTCGTAGGTGAAGGTATTTGTTTCAACACTCTAATCACTAAACACAATTATAATTTATAACTGAGTAATAGTCTCTATTCTATTTATTATAACCTAAATGGGGTTTTATTTTAATAAGATAATTTGGTTTCTTTACCTGTTCAAATCGAATTAATCATATTAAATCTTCTAACTCTTGTCTGACTCATTTATTAGTCGGCTTAAATGGATTGAATCAGTTATATCTCATGTGATTATGTGACATTTTAGTGGTACACATGGCAACAATTGACAAGGTACAAGGTAGAGATGATGTGATGCCTTAAGAGCACTAAATATATTATCCTTGAAGACGTCAACTCAAAACTTTCAAATAACGTGATTTTTTATATGACAATAGTCAACTGCTTCCATTATTCCATCTTGATACACAAAAACATTTTAATTTTTTATTATGCAAGTAAAAAACACATCGAGAATGAAAATTGCCAAGTGTAATTTTACTAGAGACCTAATTAAGTAATCGCTAATAGGTCAATTTATAAATTCATCGACAATGTCAGAGTTGATCTTTTTTACTTACAGTATAATTTTTCCATATCTGGGGGACTCTGGCAAAGAAAAAGACAGCATGCTGAGATGCCTGAAAAGTGTGATAGCAGCATTAGAAATACATAAATATCAAGTCCAGGACAAACAGAATTGGTAACTACTGAAAACATATTTGAGATTTTCAGCTTGGTACAACAACAGATATTAGGTTGCTTAGATTTTTCATTACTTTTTGGTAAGAAATAACAAAGGAATTCAGCATGTGCATAAGCAAATAGATTAAAAAAAACTTACATATAGTGCTTCAAATAGAATAGGGTCAATTTGACCAGCTAAAATTGTTGGTGCTACAGCACAATATCTATTCAGCAGCCACTTAAGGAGAACAGAAAAGAAAATGAAAAATGATACTAAGATGGGAAATTTCAAAACATTAATTGCAGACTACAAAATGAATAAGTAGCAAGACTTACCACATATACTGATGTCAAATTATAACATGAGGAATCACAATAACCACAACCAAAAAAGTCATTCTAAAAAAAATATTTGAGGTTTGGCAACACGAACCATTCAGTTCATAATAATTGTAGAACAAACAATGCATATGAATTAGGATACAACAAAGCCTTCATCCATACTTTAGCTCCAACCGGCTGAGAATAATAGTAAATTATTGCAACTAAAACGATAGCTGCAATAAGAAAGACAATAGACACAAGTTAAAATCAAGCACACTAGAAACCAAATATTACCAAGGTAAAAGTGAAAATTTCCCAGCTCAAGCACTTGGAAATGATTTGATAGTATCCATACTGTAGTTGAAAACAATACCTTGGATTAACAGAAAAAGCAGTTCTCCATAGGCCGAAAATGGGATTCCTTTGTGCAGACAATATGCCAATGCAATTGTGTAGCCGACAACTTCAAGCTCAAAGGCTGCAACGCTAAGTCCCCTGACACTATTATGCTTCAAAATTTTATATATCTACAACATAAAACATGCAATTAGTGGACACTGTTATTTGCAATAAGAGAGACAGTTCAAAGCACTTGATACAAATAGCTACCAATATTTCGCTTCAAAACGAAACCCAATAGTACAAGCCCAGAAAAGATCAAATTTTCACCCACAATGAAAGAAGACGAATTCAGGAAATGTTTTTGTGCATATTATTGTAGAGAACTGAAAATAAAATCAAATGGTCGAATCCATGACGAGGCCTATAGATATTCTCGAAATATTAGGCTTTTACATCCATCATGCATGCTTCAAAGGAAATGAAATCAGTGAGGACACAAGACTTAATATTATCCGTATAGAAGTTAGGAGCTTATAGGAACATAAATTGGAATGACTAATTGTTCAAAAATGAAGTAAAGACTAAGAAATAGCCTAAAACACAGGTAACTTTGACACCAATTTACAAGATAAAGAGAGATAGAACAAACTGTACAAACTATTGCCAAATCAAGATTAAAAGGCATAATATGAAACCTATGTTACACGGGTATGGTTGTGGGTACGGGTGTGGACACAGGACACGGTAAATTTCTAAGGTAGGATCACGAGGACACAACTATATATATATATATATATATATATATATATATATATATATATATATATATATATATATATATATATATATATATCATATATATATATACATACATGTTATGAAAACTAATACTTCTGTAACATTTTTATATTTCATGTAGTAAGTATACATTGGGAAACTACTTGTTTTTTTTAACTAGATATATAAACGACTCTTTTAAATCATACTTCTAAACTGCGTATGGGTTGAAATGAACCCGATCCATGTTAAGAGAGTTGCAAGAGGTGGGCATGAAATGTAAGATATCATCCAAGAAGTGTGTGACAAGTGTTTTAAACTAAAACATATATTATATAATTGAGTACACGTTTGAATAAATGTATGCATATTCAGGAAGTGTCCAAGGAGTGTCAAACTCGGACTCGGACACAGGAGACGGAGTGTTGGGTAACCTAGTGTGAAGCTTTAGGAAAGGACTATCGAACTCTCTGCCTTTCCACAAAAAAAAAGTGAAATGACAAGAAACATATTTGAAAATTACTTACTCATGACATGATTGAAAGAAAAGGAAAGGAAAATATGTTTAGGCCCATGGGATTTTTTTAGAAATCCTCATCAGCCTTTTCTCGCTTCTTTTAGGTCTTGGAATAAAAAATTTACCACCTTTATACCCCCAATTGAGAGTCTTAATGCTAAAATTGTAGGATCTTTTTAGTCTAACTACTTTCATACAGGACTTATGTCACTAGCTACAAAAACTTTCAGAATGATTCGAACTCTACAAGGGTTAAAGGGGATGACTCCAGCAGCCAAAAAAATTGAGAGAAGACAAGGAGGAAAAGGATTTTTCTTAAAATCTCAAGGCCTAAACAGAATTTTCCTTAGAAATAGTTTTTGATGAAAGAGCAGCCATAATAGAGCTTTTAGTGACTAAGCAAAAGCTTATCATACATAATAAGCTAAGTTGCATGCAAACGGGTATGGGTACCGGTACGGTTACCGGTATGGGTACGGGACACGGCAAATTTGTGAAATTTAGGATCCAGGGACACGGCTACATATATATACATATATATCCAAATTAATAATTTACATGAGATCATTATTATTTTTCAATTCATGTGCTATTTTAGTTTAAATTCCTATCATATTTTTAAATTTATTTGTTATGTTGATTATTATAAATTGGAAACTGCTCATTTTTCAACTATACACTGAAGCCACCCTTTTACATCATAGTTTTAAACTTGGATATGGACTGATCAAAACCGCCACATGTCTAACGAGTTTTAAGAAATGAACATGAAGGATAGGGTATACATTCAAGAAGTGTATGACAAATATTTTAAATTAAAACATATATCACATAATTGAGTACACGTCTGAATAAACGTATGCATATAAGAGAAGTGTCCATGAAGTTTGGGTACGTCTACGTGTTGGGTACGTGTCCAGTACAGGTACGGCTTCATTGTAGAAGTACCCGAATAACATAGATAATAAGGGAATATTTCTATTAGACAACCTTCATCTTCTATTTTTCCACAAGCTGATATCATTCAATAGTCAAATTCCTCACTATCGTAGGAGATAAACTATGACCACATAAATTTCCAAAATAAACCAACATCTAGTAATGCTTTATTTACTTTTCCATATAAAAACATAGTATAAAAATTGTAATTGCTACATTTTGACCCTGTCGAAGGTATTGATGAGAAAAGTAGTCGAGATAAAAATGATGGAGTAACATCTCAAACTCAGACCACTCTAAATTCTCATGAGACCTACAAAGCATTAAAGAAACTCAATTACTTATTAAAGTTCTCATTAAGATAGTAAAGGCCTCTCAATAGATTCCATAATGTCTGGGAATTATGTCATATTGTCGTCATATATAGCAAGCAACGTCTTCATTAATTATCTTTATGTCTTAACGGATGGTTCCACTTCTTCATGCAGTAAATGAAATAATACCGATTTTATTACAACAAATATAGCTGGTTATCAAGATCCTCTGCATGCTTAGGATCGTGGCAAGAAAGCGTCATGGGAATATTATACAATTTTCCACGGAAAATAATATATTACAGGTATTAACGGTATTCTTTTCTTAGAAAGAACTTACCACAAGTAGTGGAAGTATAACTTTCTACAAGCAGTGGAAGTATCAGAAATGGATCAAAGACTATAGCCTGTTTACTCTTTACCAAACTCAAAGTCTCATTGGCCCCTAAACTTTGCACTACTTTTCTAGGAAGCCCTTAAACTATAATTTCAGTCTATTAAGCCCCTAGATTTTCCCCTACTTTTCTAGGAAGCCCTTAAACTATAATTTCAGTCTATTGAGCACCTAAGTTTGTAATCTCATTCTATTTAGCCCTCCTGCTGGTTCAATGTAGCTATAGAAGGGTATAATGGTCTCATTTAATTTGTTTTTTGAAGAGATCAGAAAATTAGTTAAAGGCAGGTATTCACTAATACCTGCTCTGGGTTTTAAATTATCTTCCTTCTTGATTTAAAGTATCAGTTTTACAGTAACTCTCCACTAACTCCAATAAGGGATTTTTATACACATATTTGTCACGTTTGTCATGTTGGTTCATGTTACAATATTTCAACTTTACCTAGTTGACATAGTATTTTTGGGAGTTTGGGGCTAAAATCACCACAAGGGCTAAATAGAAATTATAGAATAACAGTAAAAATTAAATAAGATCATTATACCCATCTATAGCTATGTTGAACCACTATGGGGGCTAAATAGAATGAAGTTAAAAATTTTAGGAGCCTAATAGACTGAAATTATAGTTTAAGCGCTTCCTAGAAAAGTAGGGGAAAGTCTAGGGGCTTAATAGAGTAAAATTATAGACTTATAGTTTAGGGGCTTTTTAGAGAATTAGTTCAGAGTTTAGAGGCTTGTAAGACTTTTGAATTCACTCTTAACCAGTAGTGGTTTTCTTTACATAACTAAATCACATATCACACACATACAAACCAAGTTGTAGATCACTTCCTGTTGGCTATAACATTTAAAACACAGACAGCTAGGGTTTCATTCGCGGTTAAATGGGTCACTTCTTGTCGCCTAAACGGATTACTTCAATATTGCTCCTTTTCCCCTTACAAATGTAGCTTCAAGCTCTTAACTCTTACACGTTACAAATACAGCTACACAAATTTCAGTCTATCATCTCATACGTGTAGAGTAGAGGTCTTTGTAAATCTTATCAAGTTTGCATCTTTTCACCCCTTTAAGCTTCTTTAAATCGAATTTCAATACAAAAGTTTATTACTTTCATCTGAGATCCTTCAGATCTACTCTCATACCATCGACAAAACTTGAATTTGATCTTTTCCTTTAGCAAAATAAACGATTAAAACAAACAATTAGAATTATCCAGGAACTACAAAAGTTAAAATCTATAAATTGTGCCGGGGTTTAGGCGAGAGTGAAGATCAATTTGTACCTGGGGGAGCTTGACGGTGGTCGATCCGGCAACGATGAGGTATCCAAGGATCTTGGATATGAGCGGGAGCAAGCAGTCCTTTTCTGGGAATTTTCCCGCGCTCAGAGATCCAAGGATGCACCCAAAGTTCATCCCCAAGATCACAAGCTCCATCTTTCTTAGGGTTTCTGTCTTCTTTGATCGTTTGATCAATGAGCTGAGACTGGAGGATTTTTTATAAGATTATAAAACTTCCTATCGTTGCTGGATCTCTGATGTATATAGTTTTTATGGGACTCCGATCCCTGTATATTTTTTCCAGTTGTGGCTCGTCGTTCCCAAGGGGACGAACCTAAACGGACAATCTTGTGTTTGGCTATTTTGTAAAATTGGGCGACGACTGAAAGTGGCCCAATTTGTCTTGTTTCTTATGTGTGTGTTTGTGAGTTTGAAATTAGGTCGAGGTTTAAGCGCAGTGCACACGGCGATTTTGTATTTCTTTTGTTTGGCATCTTGGGAGGCTAGTTTTGGCGATTTTTGTCTTCGAATAGTTCTTATTAAAGCTGGTTTTGTTTTGGGCCAGGGGGTGTGGTCAAAAAAAGCGGTTGGCGGGACAATCTGGGCGTTTTCTTGTTCTGAAACGGTATATGTCAAATTTTTAGGCTAGATTGGGCCTCATTTTTTAAGCCTAAATAGTAACACTAAACTAGTTTTCATTTGGATCGAAATTTAGTCCGAATGAAAATCGGTTCTTCCTAAAAATTCGGGGCCGGATCACAGCCCATTTAATTGCTAAACAATCCTTAGCGGTACCTTTAGACTAGGCATGGGCGTGGGCCGGGCCGGTTCAGGGCCTGTGAACCAACTTGCTAGATTTAAGGAAGGGCGGAGTCTGATTGGATCCGCGCGGGCCAGAATGGGCCGGGTCCGCCTCTCTAATCTTGGATTCGGAATTGGACTCAGCGGCTCACGACCTGTCTAGAGGTGGGCCGGGTCGGAATCGCCCTACGGCCCATGGCTTACGGGTTATATATATATTGCTGATGTATATAATCACAGTCAAAACGGGTTTGAGATCGAAGATGATGGGGATCCGCTCACTCCCCCGAATACCTAGCTCGAAGTCAATGTTTCTCCCCGCACGTAGAAGCTCGTGAGAGGACGGGGCTTGGCTCCCCCGCTGTACCTCCGACGATCAAGTCAGTGTTTTGAGCTTGAGTGGAGAAGAAAATGAACAATAAGTGTTCTTAATTGAAGAGTGCAGGGGAGAAGCAGACGTACCTTTTTCTTGAGAATAGTTTCTCTTTGTAGGAATAAGAGAGGGGCAATTTGGTTATTTTAGCTCTGGTTTTACACAGGTCAGCATTTGTGTGGAGTGAGTCATTACTGATGTGATGTGGGTGAGACATGGGCAATGGATGCAGAGGCCATGCGCCATTAATTGTGATGTTGACTTGTTGTTGGCGCAGGCTCAAGGCCAACTAGTAAAGCGAGGAGAATCTTGTAGCAGTTATTGCTAGCCGATCAAATCAAATCTTGTGCTTGGAAGTCGACCTCTTGTGAGACGATAGAGGCATTCAGCGTCGTGATCTTTGTAGCCGTTCTGCTATCGTGATCGTCCAGAATCTTGTAGCGGTATTTATGTGAGACGGACCAGATATGATGCTTCCTTGGCGCCGATCACGTAGCCCGTTCACTATGCGGCGTCAGAATTACTATAGCGAGCGGATCGACCTCTTATGTAGCGGACGACCAGGGGGCGCTTTAAACCCGATCGATCTTGTAGCACCCGTCTTGTAGCGGTCGTCCAGAATCTTGTATGACGGTCGACATCTTTATGTGAAGCGACCGAGGGCATACTTCGCGCTCGGTAGAACCAAGGGACCCGTTCTTGTAGAAGTCGTCCAGAATCTTGTAGCGGTAGTCGACCCCTCATGTGGCGGCGAGGACACCTTTCATCGGTAGAGCAAGTGGGACCCGTTCTTGTAGAAGTCGTCCGAATCTGTAGCAGCGGTGTGTGGTATTGTAGCGGGGCGACCCGATGGGGCGAACACCATAGCCGGTCGACGGGGCTAGCGTTTGGTCGGTATTCTTAGCCGTCGGTCCTCTTGTAGCAGAGAGGCGGCCTTGAGCGGCCATTTGTAATGTAGAAACACTTGTGAGAGCGAGAGATCCCCGCCGACCCGAGTTAGCTTACTTTGGCGTGAGATTGGGTTCGTGTCGATTTTCATCACGAGGATTAATAAAAAATCTTTTTGGGGTATCAACATATATATATATATATATATATATATATATATATATATATATATATATATATATATATATATATATATATATATATATATATATATATATATATATATATATATATATATATATATATATATATATATATATATGAAAATATGATTCTAAGGAGCCACCTTAGATTGAATATAAGGATGCACCTTCAAAAATACATTATATGCAATTAATTTACTTGATCCACTCCGTTCATTTTGATCTATATGTTTTGGATAGTGTATGAATAAAAAATTAGGCATATTGGTTATAGTAACTAGTGCATCAAGTGATTGTAAAGCTAACGATTTTCGACAATACAACTAAAGTGACAATGACAAATATGTGTTAGAAGTATTGAAACATCATGATTTTTATTTTATAGATGTTTTAAGACATTTTGATCATGATGAATGGAGTGGATCATCCATTAGAGTAGCCCAATCCACGCATCGAGATGTGCATCCTTAGATTCAATCTAAGGTGATGTTTGGGTCGAAAGTTGTTTCCATTGTAAAACTTGAGAAAATTACACTTTTGATTCTCAGTTACAAAGAAATTTAAGTAACTCTCTTACAAAACTCGAACAAAAGACACTACAAGTGTAGATCTCCTGTTTTCGTGGGACTTTGCTGTCTTGGGGGCGTAATCCGTGGACCACCGACGTGATCGTCAAATCGACGGGGTTTAGTTGATGCTTCGCAAAGGAAACAAGAACTTAAGCAAATATCTTAGCAAAGTAAGATATCTACTCTTCTCAAGAATAAGTCAAAGCTTAAACTCGAGGAATCTCCGTGTGGATTGTGCTTTTGAACTCCAGAAGCTTGGATTCTCTCTCTCTCTTTGCAATAGCTCGCTTATCGATCTCGATTGCCCCTCAAGTGGATGTAGGAGGGTATTTATAGCCCTTGGGAAACGTGCCCTCTGAAGAAACACAATTGTCATAAGTGCCCAACATTTGCAGTTAGCGCGGCTCGAACTGCCTCGGCATAAGCTTCGCCTCGCTCGCTGGCGAGGCGGTGTATTCTCGGCAGCAATATACCTACTAGCGGCGGCGGTGTATCTCCACTGTTTATGCGGTTTCGCTACTTTTTGCACGATTAAATGCCCTAAAATCATGCCTAGTGGGCGATTTTCGCGGTAACCGCCCATTAAAGTATCGAGCGTCTCTGCATTGATAAAGTCAAGTGGGCCCCATCGGCATTGATTTAGACCCTTCAAGAGCTCGTTTCAAGTATTACGGGTGTCTGCCTTTGGCGAACACAAATAAGTGCCTCGCCTATAGCGAGACACATCAAGGTGTCTCGCTTCGTGGCGAGGCACCCACAAGTGTCTCGCTAGTGGCGAGGCACCCACAAGTGTCTCGCTAGTGGCGAGGCACCCACAAGTGTCTCGCTAGTGGCGAGGCACCCACAAGTGTCTCGCTAGTGGCGAGGCACCCACAAGTGTCTCGCATTATGGTGAGACACAATCTTCCCATGTGTTGACTTCTTGAGATTTTGACGACGTTGTCCTTCGATCTTCTCATGATTTAGTCATATTTGAGGTTCTTCGGCAATTTTGATGCCTCTGGATACCCCTCCAAAGTTTTGGACTCCTCGTATTTTGTCGAAGTGCGGAATACTTTGGATAAGATACGCTTGCTTCCGTTCAACGTTGAACTTTGTAGAAGAGGCCCGTGTTTTGCTTCGCCAACCCCTCGGTACGCCGATGTCGCTATCCATATTCTGAGTTCAATAACTGTTGCATTTGTATTTGAATGGATTGAAATGTCGAAGTCGATTTTGGACTAATCATCTTCATCTTGAAGGTCACCACTTGGGTTGCGATTGAATGCCTTGAGAATCATTCAGAAAAAGCGTCGTCTGGTTTTCTGAACATCAGTTTTCCAGGAAAGCTTCTATATGGAATATGGAACCGATTTGTTTTGAATATACTGCCTTGACTCTCGTGCGGAGGATAATCATCAAGATCTGGAATTATCAATACACTTCGATGTTTCTCTCTTCGTGCACGACTTTTAAAAGTGTCTGACTTGAAGAAAGCGAGCGGGACAATCTGAAGTGTCTCGCTCAAAGGTGGTGGTTAAAGTTGTCTCGCTTGAGCTTCCGGAGGCGATGTAATGGCACATTTGTACTAGCAATGAGTTACAAAGTGCATTAAAATCACAGTAGGAGAAAGTGCTTAACCCTGGCAGGAGGAGTGAACCCACTGTCTCAAGTTATTGCTTGTACGATAGATATAGGATTTTTGGCAAACCCTCAGCCATCAACGGATTTGATGAGCCTTTACCAACTACCGTTTGAGTTGGGCTAGCATGTAGATTGTCTAAGTCCGTTCTACATTTTACGTTGTGCTAAAAGAATGAACTCTCTTAGACTTTGTGCTACGATATTGAATACGTAGACTTGATCAATTATCACGGAATTGACTACGGCATGTGTTAGATGCGGACTTATCTCCGGTAAGGGGCGAGATAACATCCCTATGCATGAAGGCATAGTTTAGGTGTCATTAAGTAATGACATCTATGCTACGATATTGAATCGTAGACTTGATCGATTATCACGGAATTGACTACGGCATGTGTTAGATGCGGACTTATCTCCGGTAAGGGGCGAGATAACATCCCTATGCATGAAGGCATAGTTTAGATGTCATTGGGTAATGACATCTATGCTACGATATTGAATCGTAGACTTGATCGATTATCACGGAATTGACTACGGCATGTGTTAGATGCGGACTTATCTCCGGTAAGGGGCGAGATAACATCCCTATGCATGAAGGCATAGTTTAGATGTCATTGGGTAATGACATCTATGCTACGATATTGAATCGTAGACTTGATCAATTATCACGGAATTGACTACGGCATGTGTTAGATGCGGACTTATCTCCGGTAAGGGGCGAGATAACATCCCTATGCATGAAGGCATAGTTTAGGTGTCATTAAGTAATGACATCTATGCTACGATATTGAATCGTAGACTTGATCGATTATCACGGAATTGACTACGGCATGTGTTAGATGCGGACTTATCTCCGGTAAGGGGCGAGATAACATCCCTATGCATGAAGGCATAGTTTAGATGTCATTGGGTAATGACATCTATGCTACGATATTGAATCGTAGACTTGATCGATTATCACGGAATTGACTACGGCATGTGTTAGATGCGGACTTATCTCCGGTAAGGGGCGAGATAACATCCCTATGCATGAAGGCATAGTTTAGATGTCATTGGGTAATGACATCTATGCTCTGATATTGAATCGTGAAGCGATCAATTATCACGGAATTGACTACGGCATGTGTTAGATGCGGACTTATCTCCGGTAAGGGGCGAGATAACATCCCTATGCATGAAGGCATAGTTTAGGTGTCATTAAGTAATGACATCTATGCTACGATATTGAATCGTAGACTTGATCGATTATCACGGAATTGACTACGGCATGTGTTAGATGCGGACTTATCTACGGTAAGGGGCGAGATAACATCCCTATGCATGAAGGCATAGTTTAGATGTCATTGGGTAATGACATCTATGCTACGATATTGAATCGTAGACTTGATCGATTATCACGGAATTGACTACGGCATGTGTTAGATGCGGACTTATCTCCGGTAAGGGGCGAGATAACATCCCTATGCATGAAGGCATAGTTTAGGTGTCATTAGGTAATGACATCTATGCTCTGATATTGAATCGTAGACTTGATCGATTATCACGGAATTGACTACGGCATGTGTTAGATGCGGACTTATCTCCGGTAAGGGGCGAGATAACATCCCTATGCATGAAGGCATAGTTTAGGTGTCATTAGGTAATGACATCTATGCTCTGATATTGAATCGTAGACTTGATCAATTATCACGGAATTGACTACGGCATGTGTTAGATGCGGACTTATCTACGGTAAGGGGCGAGATAACATCCCTATGCATGAAGGCATAGTTTAGGTGTCATTAGGTAATGACATCTATGCTCTGATATTGAATCGTAGACTTGATCAATTATCACGGGAATTGACTACGGCATGTGTTAGATGCGGACTTATCTACGGTAAGGGGCGAGATAACATCCTATGCATGAAGGCATAGTTTAGGTGTCATTAAGTAATGACATCTATGCTACGATATTGAATCGTAGACTTGATCAATTATCACGGAATTGACTACGGCATGTGTTAGATGCGGACTTATCTACGGTAAGGGGCGAGATAACATCCCTATGCATGAAGGCATAGTTTAGGTGTCATTAAGTAATGACATCTATGCTACGATATTGAATCGTAGACTTGATCGATTATCACGGAATTGACTACGGCATGTGTTAGATGCGGACTTATCTACGGTAAGGGGCGAGATAACATCCCTATGCATGAAGGCATAGTTTAGGTGTCATTAAGTAATGACATCTATGCTCTGATATTGAATCGTGAAGCGATCAATTATCACGGAATTGACTACCCGGTGTGTTAGGCGACTTATTCCGATTTAAGGGCGGGAATAACACCTATTACGCATAAATAGGCGTAGATTTAACAGATCATTAAGTCAGTAATGAGACTGGCTATATATTGAATACATAGACTTTGTTTGTTATTTTTTTGTGTCTTCTCTTGGGGCAAAGACGAACCCGTTGTGTCTTCTCTTGGGGCAAAGACGAACCCGTTGTGTCTTCTCTTGGGGCAAAGACGAACCCGTTGTGTTGAAGAAGAAGAAGGTATTTTCTTATCTTCCGCTTCAATTGACAACTCTTTGTTCACGCGAACTGAGAGTTAAAAGATTCCTGATGCACGTGCACCAAGGAATCTATAGAGAAACTCAAAGTGGGATCTCCACTTCGAGAATCAAGTTGGAGTCGGGCCACGCGGCATTGATTCTGAAGATATCTTTTAACTCATGTGAGTAAAAGGTGGAATTTGGATAACCCTAACTGCATGAAGGTCTGATTACCCAATTTACATGGTTTGGCCCTAACTATTGAAAGTTTTGACCAAGTGGGAGTGAAAATTTAAAATGACCCTAACTGTTTAAAGGTTTGGTCGTACTGGACCCAGTGAGTGTAGATTTGATTTCAAAACTAAGAATTAACTATCAGAGGTAATAATTAACATGATAGTTATTTTCTTTGTGGTCCTGCCATCCTATTGAAGAGGATTGGTGGGAGAGTTTAGTGGAGTTATCAGAGATAACTTTCTTGTGGGCCTACCATCCTGTTGAATAGGAATTATAGGAGATTTTGGAAGAGTTGGCAGACGATGAAGGAAAGAAGGTATTTTCTTATCTTTCGCTTCACAGTGGGAGTTTGGAGACCGTGACTATTCAAAAGTCTGATCATCCAAAATATTGGGGGTAAAATTGGCGAAGGGTATTTCTAGGCTATCGGAATATGATAAACCTGGGTCCTTCATCATAAGACGGGTTATCCTGAGTACACTAAGAATAGTATCTCTTCAGGAACTTCCCATTAATTGGCATCGTGATCTTATTACTGTCCTGCTACCACGTTTAGCGAACAAATTTGGATCGCCTCATTACCCACAGGGTTGCTCTTGTAGATATCCGGGCGTGATGCGATAGGCGAAAGAGCTTCACCAAGTTCGTCACTTTGGCGTTATGACCCGGCGTCAATTAGAGCCTGGATACCGTATTTAAGGACAAAACAACTCTTGGTAGGATGATGGACCCTCCTGTGGTATGCACAGTATTTAGGATCTGAAGTCTTGTCAGCCTCCTCCTGATTTGTAATAGGTGGCAACTTAATTTTGTTGCTGTCAAGGAGGTGCTTGAAAATGATCGAACTTCTTCATCTCGAAGAGTATGTCCGTGGAATTGATTTAGAAGCTTTTTGTTGCTCCCGAGGTTGTTGGCGTGGTCGTAATTGCGACGTTTGATTTACATCAACAGCAGCCACATATGCTTTTCCTCTATTGCGAGAGGCAAAATTTACTTTTGAGGGTCGACCATCTTTTAGCCTCTTCGGCTTTCTTCCTTTTGAGGAAGCGTTAGGCTTGTTCTCCTCGTATTTTCGAGATCTTTCCATGTAGTTGGTGGGGCGACCCCATGACTTCCAACAGATCAATGGAGAGATTATTGTGGCTGCGTCGCAATATGAATTTCGGTGATTGGATCTTTGCGGTTTATGGCCTTATTGCGGGCGTTTAGCAAGCGATCAATCGTTTCTCCACTCTTACGCTTTTCATCCAAGAGGGTTCCAATTGAGACTTGTGTCGTCATCGAAGAAGTTGTTGAGAACAAGCTTTCCATATCATTCCAACAGTTGATGGTACGGCGTTGAGTCTTGATACCAATCGAAGGCGGCCATGAAGGGTTCCAACGAATGACCGAATCATCAAAGGCTCATTTTCGAGATCACCCCAAATGAGACTTGAAATAGATCAAGTCTTTGTGTGGCGAACCCCTCCCGTCAAAGGTGTGAAATTAATCAAACTGAATTTGTGGGTAAGGGATTGAATCCCACTCTCGGATATGGACACGGGATACCAGTCCTTTTGACTTCTGTTGCGGACATCAAAGCATTGATTTTATCTTCAAGCTCTTTCATCTTTTCGCCATCATCCTCCCCTTGTTTTGGATTACTTCCAATAGGAAGAATTGGACCATTTCCACCTTGAGCACCAGATGCAGCTTTCTTTGGAGGTTGATCAGCGTAAATGTGTTCATCTATCTCCGAATCACTGTCTTCGACATTATGGGCATTATGGCGGGTAACTCCACCTTGTTGACTGGATTCAGGCTGTAGATGAGGCGTTTGATTTTGCAATTCCCTCATCTGTTGCAAGGCTAGCTCCATCTCCGTTTTCATTTCGGCCTTAAGCTCTTCTCTTTGCTTGGCTAAGGCTTCTTGTAACATTTGAGCTAGGGTTTCAGGTGTAATTGCAAAAGCTTCTCTGGGATGGCGACCAACACTTGACATTGTATCATTGGAAGCTATCGCCGAATTGATGTCGGAAGCTTCGTCATCAGATGACTCTCCCTCATGCATCCTTCTATAGTCGATGCGTTGGGTAGCTCGCAATTGTAACCGAGACATTCTCTGAGAAATCTGAGACCCAACCTTTCCTCGAGTGAAGTCGGGATCGCATCCGTCACGGTCCTTTCCTTTGTTCACCATGTTGATAGTCACTTCGGAAACTCATCAAATTGGATGGATGATCTCTTTCTTCTTCGATATCGTCTTGGCTGGCGGATCTTTCGTTCGACGAAAGCCGTTCGAATCTTGAAGCTCTTTGTGGGTGGCGTTCGACTCGAACGAGGCACATCGATACCGGCGTCTTAATCAATTTTGCAAATGAGCAAGAACAATCTATTTCGTCGATCGTCCTCTTTCGTGTGTTACCACCCGGCGATGATGTGGTTGGTGTGGGTTATTGCAAATAACATTTCCACCCCAGATGTAACTTGGTTCCTCACCGAGGACAAGTCTTCTTTGGGGAATCGACTATTGGAAGTTGCTTCGCATGAATAACAAGCGTTTGATCACCTTTGGTGACTTTGCGAATCACACGCCGTTTTGTCTTTATCGGCGGACTTGCGGACCCTCTTAGGGATACTCAAGCGAGGCATAGCGGGAACTCTTCGGTTTGAGATCGTCGGATGGCTCGAATATTCGAACATCACACGGGATTTGGAGTACGACCCAACGTCGTTGTTCATGGATTGAGTGATCCAAGCGTTCCATTCTTGGTGTTTTGACTTTGGTTCTCGATTGTGGACCAAGGCGTGAACACCGAAATTGAAGGCTTTCGGACTTAACGGTTGATACCTCGGTAGGAGAAGTGGAAGAAAGGCGGAAAAATCCATTTTTGCTAAGGCATGGAGGGCGGTATTGGCGAAGCGGTTGACTGCTGGCGCGAGCGTTTAACCTACATTGTTGGCGGCGGCTTAAACTTATCTCGCTAGGCGGCGGCTTTCGAGCTATCTCGGTGAAGGCGATGGCGATCACGGACTTTTGAGCGATTTTGATGTCGACCGGGACCCAAATTTTGTAATTTTGGGTCCATTCCTGGATGATTTCAACTCCTGCGCCTTGCGAACAGCGGCTTGCGTGCCTGGCGACACGTGCGACGCTTTAGTGCTCCTTCCTTGTCAATCGGGTCCTTTTGGCGAGAACCCATTCTTCCTTGGGAGGAGTGTTGGTGGATTGAAGTTGGCGTTGTAACTGGCGGCGCCGATCACACGAGTTCGTATTGTAATGAACTCCGTGCGGTGATTCCATGGCCTTTGCAAGTTGTCGGGCCATCTTTTGGCGTTGTCTCGGCGAGCCCTCTTCGTCGAGGCGGTTGAATTTTGTTGAATGACTCCTTCTTCGAAAGGAGTCAACTTGGCGAGCTCGGCTTTGAGATCCACCGGGTGTTGTTGAGAGAAATGCGCCTCCGTCGTGGCGAATGAGAATCGTTAGCATCACAGCGAACCTCCCTCTTAGGAGATGAGATCCTCCGATGCTTGGGGCGAGGGGACTTCGATGAAGAAGAGGAGAGATATTCTTAATTTGGCTTGATCGAAGAAGTAGTCGATCCATCAACCATGAGGTCGGCTTGATGTTGCAAGGCTGCGACACAACGATCTCGAGCTCGAACCGTTGGCTCCCTTGTGGTCGCCATCGTGTTTGGGTCGAAAGTTGTTTCCATTGTAAAACTTGAGAAAATTACACTTTTGATTCTCGTTACAAAGAAATTTAAGTAACTCTCTTACAAACTCGAACAAAAGACACTACAAGTGTAGATCTCACTTTTCGTGGGACTTTGCATGCTTGGGGCGCGTAATCCGTGGACCACCGGCGGCGATCGTCAAATCGGCGGGGTTTAGTTGATGCTTCGCAAAGGAAACAAGAACTTAAGCAAATATCTTAGCAAAGTAAGATATCTACTCTTCTCAAGAATAAGTCAAAGCTTAAACTTCGAGGAATCTCCGTGTGGATTGTGCTTTTGAACTCCGAAGCTTGGATTCTCTCTCTCTCTTTGCAATAGCTCGCTTATCGATCTCGATTGCCCTCCAAGTGGATGTAGGAGGGTATTTATAGCCCTTGGGAAGCGCCCTCTGAAGAAACACAATTGTCATAAGTGCCCAACATTTGCGGTTAAGCCATGGCTGAAGTACCCTCAGCGTAGTTGCCTCGCTCTTGGCGGGCGTTAAGGCTACCATTGCGGCGGGCAATATGGGCTGCCTCGCTAGCTGGCGGCGGTGTAAATCCCTCCATTTGTTGTAACGGTTTGGCTGCTTTTAGGCGCGATTAAATGCCCTAAAATCACGCCTAGTGGGCGTATTTTCGCGATGTAACCGCCCATTAAAGTATCGAATGTCTCTGCGTTGATAAAGTCAAGTGGGCCCCATCGGCATTGATTTAGACCCTTCAAGAGCTCGTTTCAAGTATTCTAGACACAAGTAAGTGCCTGCCTATAGCGAGACACATCAAGGTGTCTCGCTAGTGGCGAGGCACACACAAATGTCTCGCTAATAGCGAGACACATCAAGGTGTCTCGCTAGTGGCGAGGCACACACAAATGTCTCGCATTATGGTGAGACACAATCTTCCATGTGTTGACTTCTTGAGATTTTGGCGGCGTTGTCCTTGATCTTCTCATGATTTAGTCATATTTGAGGTTCTTCGGCAATTTTGATGCTCTGGTGACTCCTTAGAATCATATTTCCCATACATATATATATATATGTGTGTGTGTGTGTGTGTGTGTGTGTGTGTGTGTGTGTGTTGCACAAAATAAACATCACCTGAGAAAAATATCATAAACACACATATATACGTGGTTCGGACATTGTTGTGTTAGTCACTAAACTGGATTGTGGGCTTCTAGAATTTTTAAAAATATTTTATTTTTAGTTTTGTTAAAAAAATAAAAATAAACATTAATAGCTAACTTGAGCCAGGCTGGGCCGGGGTGGGCCTGCCGGTAGTGGGCTGGGTTGGGGCCTGGCCGGGTTTTGACCCAAATCGGGCTAGGCCTATTCGATCCACTGTTTGAATTGGTCCATGTCCAACCTTAGTTTGGATACATATGACGGGAGGGGAGGGGAATGATTAAAGTAAATACAAGGGGAGGGGGTGAGGAGGGAGGGGATGGAATATAACTATTCGTGTTTGGATAGACATGAAGGGGAACTGGAGGCATGTTGTAACTTGTATTTGTTTAGAGGCTTTTGGTTCATCCATTTTTATAGAAAAGGATCTGAAAGTGACATTTTTATAATTAAATCATTTCAGCTGCTTCTCTAAAACTCTGTTTGGTTCATCTGTATTTTTCAAAATGGGGTTTCTATAAAGTGTGGAAAAAGGGTTTTTTTAGAAATCCAAATCCTCTCACTTTTGGTTGAAATGAGAGAGAAATCTGACACGGTATAGTAAAATTCATTGTAATATTCCTATAACCCATTTCCACCCGCTCATTCCTTTTCTCAAGGTGGTTTTAGAGGGAAAACGCTAGGCTCTACGCTCCGTTCCCAATCTCAATTTCCCTCTATTTCACATCATTCACCTACCGCTTCTCATTAGCGGCTTCTTTTCCTTCCTCTTTCATTTCACTCCCCTCTTTTTCACACCTCATCCACCTCCAGGATAAACCACTAGAAAAATTTCACCCAAATCTAAGTTACAAAAGCAAATTTTTGGTCCGCTGTTGAAGAATCATGGTTGGATCTATGGTTGATGATGATTTTGAGTAAACTTTTCATCTTTTTCTTATCGTGGTTGGTTCTTGCTTAATCAAGGTTAATTTCTTGCTTAATATTAATACTTCTTCTTCAAAACTATGATTTCATAAAGTGATGTATACTTCTTTTAACATAAATTTCTTGATCCCTTAAAATTCGTAATTTTTAGTTAAAGAATTATTATTTTTGGTTTCAATTGCTTAATGTTTGTGTTGTTCCTCTTTGATATCACATGCATGCTGTGGTTAAATTATTAGTTACAAAATAGAATTTTTTAAGTTAAAGTGAGGTATTACGTACATGTTATGGTCAATTTAGTTTTTTCATAATATCTTTTCCTTTAGTTTTGCTTCAATGACTTTGGTTGTGGACCGTTTAGAGGCTTCAAAGATTTCCTAGCCTCTGTTGAATAGATAAATATCATAATTAGAGAGATTAGAGGTTCATGCTTGTATTAATATGAGCTAAATACTTACCACAATTAGTGAAGAAACTTAACGCATAGGAGAAGTAGAATAGAATTTAGAGTTGCCCCAAGCAATCAATTATTTAATCCATTAGAGTTGCTAAACTTTGGAGGCCTAATTTTCTTTCTGAGTTTGTGAAATACCTACAAGCAAATCAGCTACTACAATGATAAATTAAACAAAAATTAGATAAATTAAGCAAAAGTTATGCGTAGGAGGGATTTATTTACAAGAGATTCTTGGTTGTTAAACTATTTGGATGGTGTTTAGATTTGGATGGTGTTTAGAAATGTTATTTTCTTATATTTTAGTTTTGGTATATGGGATTGATTGGTGTAAGAGAGATAAAAAGAAAGGGCGGAGTGTTCTTTCGATTTTGCTTGCCTCCCACTCAAGAGAATTCTTAATAAATTCTAGTCCTAGATGAGGATTTTGTTTTGTGACCCACTTATTCTTTTTAGAATTCAAGCCATATTTATATGCATTTTATTAAATGAGATTATAATGAGATTTTAATATCAAATTTATAGTGAATGTAGATGGATGGTGTAGATGAAAAATAATTAAAGAGGATGTGTGCTAATACAATTATTTCTTTCGTGCTTACAATATTAACTTGTCTTTTGAGAATGTGTGCCAGGTGCAAGTCAATTTCTAATCAACCAAGAGAATAAAAGATGAAGAAGCTATATTAAAGAAATGTCCACTTTAAATGTGTATTGGAAGGCTATAGTGATAGTTGTAGATCTTATATTTGAATGAGACGAAGTGCATTTTTTAAATTTACGGATATAATAAGAGAAAATGGTTTTTTAAAGGACACAAGAAAGGTAAAAGTCGAAGAACAATTCACTATGTTTCTAAGCATTGTGGGTCATAAAACTAAAAATAGAGTAATAAGGACTTATTTCATAAGATCGGGGGAAATAGTTAGTAGGTACTTGAATAAAGTCCTACTAGCCATGAATGGTTTATGTGATCGCTACATGAAGCAAGCACTTAATACAGTACCTCCAGATATTGACAATAATCCAAACTATTTTCCTTACTTCTAAGTAAAAAATAATTCTCTAAATATCCAAGCTAAGTATTTAAATGGATTACTGATTATTTTGTAATGTACAATTTTTAATAGGATTGCATTAAGATGATAGATGTGATATACGTTGACGTAATGTTACCCTTTAACCTAGTTGTACGGTTTAGAGGTTGCAAATGTGTAGCACATAACATTTTAATAGCTTGCACCCCTAATAAACTATTCACATATTGTGCAAAGTATAAGGGCAGTGACACAACGAAGAGTGGAATGTAGTTTACTTGATTGTTGTATGTTGGATTATTTATGATATTTATGTATTGCAGTAAGTCATCCTTGTGCTGTTTAAAAAATTATAGTGTTTAATGCTTTGCTTGCAACTCTTCTCTAATGTATTACCTATGCAATTTATGTTATGCCTTTGATTGTTAGATTTATCCTAACTATTCTATAATGTTTTACAATATATGCATATAGTATTGCTAACAATAGTGCAGAAAAACAAGAAAACTCCCTCTCCACCAAATGCAATGTCAAATACTTCACGTGGCATTAACATGAACTTCATGCCATATCACAATTCAATATTCACTTCATCTTACCAATTCCACCATATGTAGAACTATAGTGGAATGAGTCAGCCACAAATTTTATACACTAGCATGTTACGCGGTCCTCAAGTCTTGCATATACCCTCCTATAGTTGTCATGCCCTGTGTCCCAAAGCACCTGACGAGCACGTGATTAGGCTAAGCAGCATATACAATTGAGGCAAACACCACCCAAAAGTATATACTTTAGCATATAACAATAATTGGTACATACATCTCATTCACCATACACAGAACAAGATTATAAAATCACACATAAAAGAAAATACAAGGAACTAATATATGATATAAGTAAGTATTTAGTACAAATACACAACGGAAGCAAGATACTCACCAAATATTAACAAGTCCCACAGATAATGAATTACATAAAAGATATCACGAGTCTGATTTCAATATCATCATATGACCTCATAAGTCTGAAACAACTACTACAACTCTCAAGTATATCAAAGTCACTACATAGCAGTGAATAGCAGTGAAATAATGAACATAAACAACAAAATCTTGTGAAAATGCTAAAACAAAACTAAATAAATGGATAGGCAAGTTGGTCGACAAAACTCTATACACGGGAGATCATTGGATTTCGATGTGCCTAAAAGCAGGGATAGAAGGTCCGGGTTCTCCATGGTGTGCAAACTAGGACGGTCAAAATGCCGTCTAGCAAATGGTAAAATGATGGATGGTTTGTGCACATATAATGTGTATCATGAATGCATGACTGGTTTAAGCATAAGAAAGGCTATACCACTGTATCACTTTGCTTGCTTTCATGAAAAGAACATGCATCTCACAAATCCAAAACATAGCATAGAAGAAAATAGATAATCAGAATAACATCAACACATAGATAACAACGAGAGTGCACCTAGCTCCTAGAGTGTGATGCAAATGTAGTGTGTGCATCTAACTAATCAGCTTTTATGTAATCTTGTATAGGGAAAGCTTTTCACGGGATAATGTGTGTTTGGTGTACCCATTGAGAACATTGCTTGGATTCTTACTTTACCTGGTTTGTGTGCACATACTCATCTGGCACTAGTGCTCAAACACAAGCCTAGGCCACACATTATCTATGAGATGTCCAAATTCCTCCTGTTAATTAACCCACATGAACATGTAAGCGTCAGAATGCCCAGCATGCATTTTTAAAAAAAAATTTCAAAGTGGTGCTAGTATTCATTATAAGAGAAAATTGTAATAGGGTAGGCTAATCTCCCTCTAACCAGGCCGTGTCACCAATCTCAAGGAAGGTAGAGCAGTTCCTAAAAATTTTATTTCCCTAAATACGTACTAGTATCACTTTGATTATCAAAAGATGAAGTGCATGCTTCTAGAAATTTATTTTTTCCTGCTAATTACTCTTATTAAAAGAAACCCTTGATTAGTAGAAAGCAAAGAATTAAACAAACATCAAAAGTAAAATGCAAAGAAATATTGATTTTATTATCTTTTTAATATATTATAAAATTTAAGGAAAAGGAGAAGGAGATGGGATCTTGGATCTCCAAACTATGTCCTCGAGCCCACCTTTTTTTCAAAATAAAAAAAATCCAGAGAACCATGTCACGTCTCTTTCACACTTCAAGTCTCTTTCACACTTCAGGTCTCTCTTTCTTTCTAATTTCTCTCAATCTTTTCTCTATAATTTTTTTTGTGTGTCCCTCCCGAATGACAAGAGAGGTGTCATTTATAGGGAAGGCTAGGGGAAGTTATCACCAGGTATTGAAAAAGGATTGGTGGGACAGTTTTGGTAACTTCCTTATAGAAACTTCCTTATCAAGATTGTTGCATCCGTTTATCACAATGAATGTATCTTCTTTGCTTTTCATATCTCACATCTCATATGCTCACCTGAGTAATTATGGAAAATATGTGAGCTGATGAGGCATATATTTTGTATTAATTTAATAGAGGGATTTATGTATCCTCAAATTCAAATTTAATTTCGTTTATATGAGGAGCGAGTATCCCCAATTTGTGTTTTATTATCAAGGCTTATTGGGCAAGTGACAGTGTAAAAATATTAAAGTTGGATTGTAGGTGCCATAGGACACCAAATTAACAAGTGAGGATGTATGTGTCTCTGATATTAACAAGTGAGGTGAAGGTATATGTGTCTTCCCTTGAATTGTTTTTTTGTGGACACTAGAAGAGCAGAAGTTGTATTTGCCTTCTTTTTTTCAATTGTAGTGGAGATATATATGTCTCCATTATTAGGTGGGGGTATTGAAGATAACAATATTATTAGAGAGTATTAGGCTCTTTAAATTAAATTTATTTTTTCAAATATGAATTATTTTTGGTGTCTATAGAATATTTTATTTACTTGGCCCGAATAACTCAATCCATAGAGAACGTCCATCTCGTGGGTGCCCTCTTTGACTAGGTTTTCAAAGCAAATGAAACATGCCCGTCAAATACTGAAGCAACTCATCATGACTTGATACATGCAGATACTTGATCCCTTTTTTGGTTTCTCTTTCTTAGGGTATCATGCTTTATACTTGACCAAGTTTTTGATGGTAGAGAATCACGAGCCTCCACTCACAGTAGCAATGTATCGCAAACCAAGAATTTTTTTGATTTCAAAATAGAGAACGTTCTTGATTTAGTGTCATGAAGGACACACTCAATATCCAAAAGTAGGCAATCATCATCATCATGTATATAGCACAGCCTAATCATGCATACCCTTAGAGGCAAGTCTCATGATAACGTACCGAGCAACTAAAGGTCCAATGTGTAACCTAGGCCAACATGCATAATGTCCATGAATTCTAGGTCAGAGCATAGCATAACATAACATAACATGGCAAGAACATATAATAACACTATATGATAACATAGCACAATAAGCGTTACTTGCACACTTAGCATGGATGTAGCATGAATTCAAAGAAACACACATAAACATGAAACTATAGCCAAGTGACTAATATATCATCTACTTTATATCAGGATAGCAAGAACAAGCTTAATTGCATAGTTGATATCATAATACATGCAATGAAACTAAAGAAGAATGAAAAACAAGCTTAAATAGATCAAATTCTAAAAATTAAAAGAAACTGTTTTCTTGTGCTGAGTGTGTACGCTCAGATGTTGGGCGTGTGTGCTCACCTCGATTCTACATCAGCTAAGTTTTGATAGCAGATTGAGAAAAATCAAAATAGAAATCATCTTTGAAAAACCCACTTGAGCACGTGCGCTCAAACACTATAAAATATTCTGCTCTCTGAATTTCATTGAGCGCGTGCGCTCATACTGGAAACCGCGATATCCAAAACATTTTCGATCCAAGACTCACTCAATTCAAAACCAAATGAAAAAAAACTAACTTCTACCCAAGTTTTGTACCGCCAAAAGAAAACTATTCTATTAATTTACATATCAAAACATCAAGTATTCACCAACCATCATTAGAGCTCGAGGGCTCGCAATCTAAATAAAAAATGGGGACAACCCCTTATCCAAATTACTCTTTTCAACTCAAAAACATCAAAAGGGTGCAAAGATCTCGAAATACACAAAAAAATCCATGAAAAATATCTCAAATTATAAAATAAAGACTCAATCTTACAAATATATCATCTATCTACAATATTAGGTCATTCTCCTTGAAAAAGATTGTGGATCGAGATCCGCCTCTTCGAGAAATCCTCCTCTTGATCCAAACCCACAAATTTAAAAAGTAATCAAAATTAAAATTTTCTTAATTGAAAAGATACAGGAAATCAAGATCTAAAAGACTCATAAATTAGAATTTTGAAATAATTAATTTAGCAAGTAAAAACACTTACCTTGGGGTGTAGAACTATCTTCTATTGGTCTCCAAGCTCTCCAAAATCTCAACCCTAGCTTTTGAGAGAGAAAATGGTGCTTTTATATGAGGTATCATGAGATGGGTTGTGGGTTAATGGATACCCTTCTAGTGGATCCAACCCAATAAGATAATATGTCTTAAAGCCCATTATCCTCTTAAAACCTAAGTCATTATGTCAACCACTAAAACAAATTAAAAAACTCAAAATTTAATTTTTAATGAAAGATAAAAAAGAATAATTGTGACCTTCCACTTGAATAAAGAATGAGACACATGTAAAAAATCGATGATTCGACAAATCGAACGTTCAAAATTATCTAATCGAGATCTATAGTTCTAATGATTTGAGCGGGTTAGGATCCTTACAATAGTTCTCAAAACAGTGATCCTCATCAGATTTCGCCACCCACTGGTGAATCTATTGGGCATAAAGGTCTTGTAATTGATGAAGGAGAAGATATCACCTAGTAAAGAAAGAAAGAAATCAGCACATAAAATAAGGTGTCTGCATTTATGAGGAACAATTTGAATTCAATGAGTGTTTCTAACAACTTTTGGGGACCAGAGTATGATGAGGTCCCTATATCTTTTCTTGCAAAACTAGCTTTAGATGGGTACAAGGTTGATAAGAACTTCAAGAATGAAGCATATAAAATGGCAACTATGAAGGTCAACTTGAAATTCAAGACTAATTTCACTCATACTCATGTGATTAATCACTTGAAAAGATTAAGAACCAAATTCAAATATATGAAGAATTGCACCAATATATATAAGTGGTGCTGGATGGGATGAGGACACCTAGACTGTGGTCGTGGATAATGAGACATTGAAAGCATGGTCTCATGTAATTTTTCTTTTAAAAAACTTGCATGTAATTTGCAACTTATGCTAAGTCTTTTTTTGGGAGATTTAGCCATGTGTTGATATTGTAATATTGGTATACGATTAGTGAATGTGTGATACTTTATAATTGCAGGATAAAAGTAACTTTAGGCTCAATAGATACGTAAATAAGCCTCTTCCTTATTACAAGTATTACAATTGATCATGAGTAATGACCAAGCCAGAGTGAATTTATTAGGCTTGTTTATGAGAAAATTGGTAGTAATAAACATATTCCTATTCCTGATAAATATGGTGAGCTTCCATCAGAAAGTGAAACTAAACCTCATTCTAATGCTAACACTTCAACACAACCCACTAACCGCTAGTGAAGCTAATTTGAAGCCATCATCAAATAAGAAAGCAAGAAAATCCACTTATGATGATGAATGATATGTAGTTTTGTGGAGTCAATATAACACTCAATTAGAAATCAATACATAATTCATTGGACTGGATAACTGGCCACGAGTTTGAAGGCTCATAATGATGAATATTCTGATGAATTTATGTACAAGTGGTTAGATCATTCATGTGATAATGAGCGTGAGGCTAGAAGATTTTTTTTGTCAATAAAGAAAGCACAAAATAGGTATATCACAAAACTGACTGCAGATCAAGGCTAAGATGTTTGCTGATTTAGATGGGTTTGAGCATTTTGGTGACTGTTTTTCGTGTATGCACAGATCTACGTTTTGCAAGTACATATAAAATACAAATTTATGCATTTTCTTTTGCTTTTCATGTTGCTTGATGTTGAGTAAACTGCTATGATGCATATGCTCAGTTGGGTTTTTCTTTTGGTTAGTGTACGAATTTTATTTTCTTAGTGCAAAGAAAATATAATTAAGCCACTGACTTATAGTTTGTAAACAATCTATGATGCACATGCAACCTACCTATGTGACCAATTAGAGAACTTATGCTATCAATAAATATTATTGTTGTTAAATTGTGTTTAACTCATATATGATGTATATATATGTACGATTGTATGAGGTCCATTCGCTATTCCGATATGCATTTGAAATCAAATATGATAATGATGATAGTCTCATGGGCAATCTGAGAATGCAACCTTAATTACATTTGTGAGGTTTAGGTGAGGTATTCTTTGATAAGAGTGCAATCTACATTGTCACTATAATGTTTAGATGAGACAATTTGTCATAAGAATGCAACCTACTTACAATTATAATTATTATGTGAGGCAATCCATTTTGACAAATTGACCTTATTTTTGAGCCCTAACAAATATTATTATTTTGGTTCTTGATTTCAAAAATAATCTACAAAGTTTCTAAATTTAGTTTTATTTTTATAAGAATGCAGCTCATATGCTCAGTTTTTGTGCTATTTTTAGGGTTAGATGAGCTGTGGTATTATGCTCAGTATCATAGTTTGGTCAGCCAATCTAATTGATGCATGATTATGGAATATTTTTGTGCTTGCTACTACTATTTCATACTTGAGTTTTTGAGTTATTTTTGTGTTTGCTGCTACTTCACACTTGATGCTCATTGTTGCTCATATTTATCTTTGAGCTGCAATTTATATACACATAATTTTTGCTCAGTTTTATGATGGTTGCCCACTTTTTTCCTCAGTTTTTTGTTAGCTCTTAGAGCTGAAATTTATATGCACATGATTTGTGTTCAGCTTTATAATGGATGCTATGTTGCTGTGTTAGTGTTAAATTGCATTTATGTTGCTCAGTTCTTTATTGTTTGGTGCTTTTAAACTACAGCTCAGTTCTTTGTTGTTTCATGCTTTCAAACTGCTGCTATGTTGATAAGTTCTCTGTGGTTTAGTGCATATATTTACTATATTCTTTTGATTTTAATATGCTATTATGTGTCTTGTTTGCTTCTTAAACTGCAACAATTTCATTTTGGCTATAAGCTCTATTACATGCTATATTGTTACTTTTATGTTCTTGTTGCTAGTTTATGCTCCTTGACTATTACTTAAACTGCTTCTTGTTGATTCATGATTTGTTGATGGTTCATGATTTATTGGTTCATGATGTGTTGATAGTTTTCAAGTCAGATAGGGGAAATTTTGGGCAATGATGATGGTATAATTTTGATAATGCAATCTATCTTGTAATTGCAATGTTTAGGTGTAACTATCATTGATGAAAAATACAATCTATGTTATATTTTACAATATTTAGATGAAACAACTCATTATGTGAGTGCAATTTATGTTGCAATTGCACTATTAAAATGAGGCATTCAATCTTGATAAAATTACCTTTATCCGAGTCCTCTTATAAGGTATTTCTACATGTGTCATTTTGAGTATTTTTTGGTAATTTCAATCATAATTCAAACTTTTGGATATGATTTATATTTATATATTTCATTTTGGGTGATTTTTGGTACGATTATAATTGACATTTTGACTAATCCTTGGTTTTGTTCACGTATTATAAACATATTGTTCTCATTATTTTTGTTTAAAAATTTATTCATATTTCAAACATAAATTGAAAATTTTGGATTCACATCACTTCATTCTACAAGTGTAGGATATATTATTTACAATAATGAGAATCATGCACACACAAAAAAATGCATTAGTACATAAATCTTCGGATATTCTACATGTTTCAATTCTTTCTTTAGTTTTGTATCCTCAATGCATTCTTCTCTCAAAATGAACTTTCTTCAACATGTTTATAACCCATATTTATGAGATCACTATCTTCATGAGCCCATTCAAAAAGTTATATTATTTATTTGGATACTTTGCACACACAGTATAATCTCTCCTTATTCTTCCCATATTTACACATCTTCATTGGTGTTGGAAGCTTACATTGGCACCTTACTTTATTTTTATCAATTGATGAAGATGTAAGCATCATCTCCTCCTGTAATATCTTGTACAAAATTGATAATTGTTGCTTTTAAAGAGGATATGTTACTTGTAAAAATATGTATTGAAAGAAGAGCAAATGGCACAAATATAGACATCACACCTCTCAAAGAGTCATTGTATTTGAACACTAAACAAAGGATATTGAGGGGCATGGTTACCTCTCTAAACTACAGATTAAAATTTGTCTCCTTGTGAATGGTAAACTCATCAATGACGTCGTGAATCAATTTTTTATTATTGGTTCTTATCAATCCAAACTAGAGAATTGGAAGTAATATGTGGTTATTGGTTTCATTTCCTATAATCTTGTTCCCTACCAAACTAAAGAATTAGAAGGTAATATGTTTCCACACATGCATTGGCGGCCAACTAAAAACAATTGGAAACCAATAAAAATGGTCATTTCTATAAAAAAAAGGCGTTTCCTATTATTTACGGAAATGAACTAAACAACCTCTTAGAATAGAGAATGGAAAAGAAAGGAAAACTACATGACCAATATACCCTTTTGAAAAAAATATCCCATTTTTTATTAGAAGTTGAAATGCTTTTCGTGATCACAAATAGTGCTATTTAAATGATTAAACATTCAATATTGTCTCTACTTGTAGTTTGAGGTGGTAGGAGATAAAATTCAAAAACAATATTTGCTTTAATTATTTAACATGGTTATGGTTATTTTATTACATGGGCTGGTAAACACTTGATTCAATATAAAATTTTTCTTCATTATCTTTGCTATTATACTTTGTTCATCCATTTTTCTTGCTCTCTTCTCTTTTTTCCATATGGGAGTTTCTATTTACCTCTTTATTTCACCTATATCTTAGATATGTCAAGTGAATTGTTACAATATGTATATCTATTAAGAAATATGCATGAGTAGCATATGTTTTGGGTGTCCTTAATATGTCGATATCGATTGCTAGGTCTAAGAATATAGGAAAAAATAGCTACTATCAAAATTATAAGATGAAACATACAAGCCGTGCAGATATATTATTTCTAGTGCTAGTTCTAAGATTAAAAATAAGCAATATATAGAAACCTGATTATGAAATTGGCAAATCTTTCACCGCCCTTATGGATTCCTATCTTTTCTCTTTGATCTATGTCATGATAGAGAAAGAAACATAGAAGCGATAGGGTTTTTCTTGCATAGAATATTCTAAGATTTATCAAAGTGTTGTGAAGAGTAAGAGTAAGTTTGGAATATAAAAATAAATTAAAATTAAAATTCAATCCCTCCTCTCCCAATCCGTCCACTTTAGGAGGGTTAAGAAAATGAGTAAATTTGCTTATTTCTAGCCCTCCTCTCCCTTCCATTATTAATTAAAAATAATAGACAAACATAGTTTTTTTATTGTTAGCATTGTAACCATCTCAACCCCTCTCCTCCCTTCTTAAAAAAATCTATCCAAACCTACTGTAGAAGTCTGAAGTTTTAGTTACTCGAATCCAAATGCGAGTCCGAATCTAGAGCCGACCAAAACTAGGTTCAGGTATAAGTATTGATAATCCCTCCTTATATATTTTAGAAAAATGGGTGGCTTACTCCTAAAGGCACCAAAAAAAATTGCCAAGTGGCATCAAAATTGCCACATGTCTCTCTCAATTTTGTTAAAATTCAATCTATATAGAGAGGGTAGATGAAACATAATATATTAATTGTTGTTTCCTTGTCTTAATAAATTGCAGGAGCTCTAAATTATTAATCCATTAGAATATTATATTGGCAGAATCTTTCAGTATTGTTGGGTTAAATACTAATATTGTGAATTTGAATGTTTTCTATTGTAAATTTAGCGTCATATTCTCTTTTCAAAGATACTAGTCTTCATCATCTTTACAAAATCTTAGCTGAAATATCCATTCTTTCTATCTAAAATTGTTGTTCAAATAGTGAAAACTTTCATCTTTTCTATTTTCATAAATTGTTATTCGAAAGGTAAACTAGATTGATTACGATTATTTGACAAAAAGAGATTATTTTTAGGAGATGAGTAAATTTTTATGGGTATGAGAGATAGTACGTTGAGATCTCTGCATCTCTCATAAAAGAGTATATCCGTTGATCTTGATGGAAGTATAATTGCGCTTATGATGAATCTATATCATAATTTTTTAAAGAGAATGAGCTATATTGTAATATCATAATGGATGTTTCTTTATAGTTTGAAATTCTAATATATTTATAAGTACATTTTAGGGATCAATATTTTGAAAATTGTATTTATTTTCTAGTAATTATTAATTAAAAATCTTGCTCCACAAAATTGTAAGTTCTTTCGCTAATAATCATTTTAGGTAGGGATAAGTATTTTCTAATTAGTTAAAATTTATATTTTGAAAATTGCATATTCTTTTCCAATTATTTATAAATAAGTATCCCTAAATATCAAAGGTAGAAATTCTAATAAGAAATTTTCTAATTGATTCTTAATAATAGTTTGGGAAAAAATAAAATATTAACCAAAGAACATGTGTCGTAGTTAAATGATGTTTTAGAAAAAATTGTATTTTGAAAACTATATATTCTTTTCCAGTTAATTAGAATACTAAACCTTAAATATCAAAATAGAAATGTAAAAGTCAAAGAGTGTGGTCTAAAGAAGATAAATTTTCTTACTTCTTAGGCATGAATCCTCTATATCCTTGTTTGTAGAGAATGCCTACAACTCAACAAAACCTTCCTTCATTCCTGAACCCCATGAATAATATTAATTAAATAAATTATATAAAAATTCTTTGGATAATGGAGTTTATTGGATAACTAATATTATTCATCACATAAGCAATTGCAAGCACACTCTATAATGAAAAATGCAGAAATCTCTTCTATTCAAACTAGCAATAATGCACTCGTTTTCTATGTTTTATAAAGAAGATAAATTTTATACAGTCAAATGATTTTTATTTCTTTTATCGAGAAAAATGTTAACCAAAATTATAGCCCTAAACTGATAAAGGTATTCTAGCATACTTTGACAACACATCAGTTTGATAAATGTTAAGTATTATGTCCGTGCCATGAGGAAGAGTGTAATTTATTTGATGTATATCTTAAGATTTTATCTTATTTGGGTTTCTCGTGTTTAGTCTATGCAATATTTAAATGGAAAAGAAGCCAAGAATATATTATGTAAACATAAAAGTTCTAAGTATTGTAATTTCACATAAAAATTATTTTAATTTCACATAAAAATTATTTATATTTCATAAATTCAAATTGTGCATGCATTAGAACGTGAGAAAATAAATATTTTATAAATAAATATGAATATACGGTTCTTTAAGAACTAAACAAATAGAAAATACAACGTTATTTGATATATTATCTAAGAAAGAGAGTATTATCTTCCTCGGCACCCCGATCCCCACACCAAAAAAATTGATATACAATGCTACTTGGAGATAGCCAGAGATGGAAACAACATGCAGAGATAACAAACGGCAGGTGACAGTGATGACTAGCAATCGATGGCCGACAATCATGGATCAGAATAAAATTAGGGCTAGGGGAGAGTGTGTGAATAAGGGGTATATTTAAAAATTGTTTAACATAAGGGTCTATTTTGCAAAAAAAATATTAAAAAATTTCTGCCAACGGGAATTTTAGTCCCTTGGGAGATTATTGGGGCACAATTCTAAGTGTTTAGGAAAAAAGAAAAGTTTGAGAGGTTTTGTGGGAAGCACCTTAAAGTATTGAGGGTTTTATGAAAATTATCCTAAATAAAAGATGAAAATGCAACTGATTTTTGCAGTTGCAAGGTAAGCCACCAATGTCGCATTATTCAAGAGTTTAAATTATAAATTTAATTTAATTTTAATATATTTTGTATAATATAATTATCATTTTATATTCTTAGAATACAAATATCTTATGCCATTATTCTTTTAAATTATTCTAGAGGATTCCATTTCTAATTCAAACAAAACATGAAGAAAGTGTAAAAATACCCCATAAATGAACCTATGCATAAATACATTAAATTTTGTGTTTTGTTCATTATAGGATCTGATTAGCCAAGTCAAACTATAAAATTTAAAAATAATGATAGGAAAAACATAATGAGAAAACAAAAGAGAAAAATAGAAGAAAAGAAAAGCAAAAATGACGGAAGAAATAGAAGAAAAAGAGAATGAAAAATATGACTGTTAGATTATATATATATATATATATATATATATATATATATATATATATATATATATATATATATATATATATATATATATATATATATATATATATATATATATATATATATATATATATATATATATATATATATATAATTTGAATCTGATTACAAACTATTTAATATTTAATAATTATTTTTTTCTACTAATAGATATTTTTAATCTGATGAGGGTCCTTAGGTAAAGATAAGATTAGGTATCCATATGATAATTATAATTTGATTAGGACTACCAAATATTTAATATTTATGATTAGCGAATTTCTAATTACGAGATAGTTTTAATTTAATGGTAATTCTTAGATAAAGATAAGATTAGATGTACACATGTCATCTTCTACAAAGGCACGTAGTAATTTTTTGAGATGAGGCGCTTTTGAATTAAAACCACCAATTTCTCTTTATGTATAAAGAAGAGATTAGTAAGGACACAATATTGGCCCAATATATAGCAAAAATAAAATAAAATAAAATTGACTAATCCATCAACTTTTTAAGAGAAAGACTAATCCATCAACTTTAAATATAATTTGACACGTGTACTATTTTGCATATATGATTATATGTACAAAGACACATGCATTTTTCTTTAATTTCTTTACCTAAATATATGATTATGAGATTTTTTAAATATGGATAGTTATAATTTTATTAGAATTACCAAAATTTTATTATTATAAAATTTTAATTATGGATAATTTTAATTTTATGAGGATTCTTAATTGAGTAGTGATAACTATATGACTATTCATACACTACTTCTACAGTGTAAGAGAGAAAAGTGTGGAGTCCATTTTCTTCAATTTTTTCAAACTTGATGACTCAAGGGAGCATGTACTTCTCTCTCTTGTAGTGTAGAATATTGAAGGAGATAATAGTATAGTTATCATTATTCTTCTTAGTTATGTGAAGATAGGATTGAGTGTCCACGTGTCATCTTCGATAGCATAGAGGTATCGTGGCTATTTTTGGTATGACACATGTCGGTTTCTTAGTGCATTTAGGTGACACATGTCGGTTTTTGTGTCTTTAAGAATACCACCAATTTCTCTCTCTCTCTCTCTCTCTCTCTATATATATATATATATATATATATATATATATATATATATATATATATATATATATATATATATATATATATATATATATATATATATATATATATATATATATATATATATATATATATATATATATATATAATAAAAGGAGGGATTCTAGTTTTTATAATATTATATGATTTAGCAACCATAAAAAGCATGAGTCAAAGACTGTGGTCTAAAGAAGATAAAAGTCATACACTCAAATGGTATCTTATTTCTTTTTTGAGATAAATATTAACCAAAATTATAGCCCTAAACTAATAAAAGATATTCTAGCATACAGTGACAGCAGATCAGCTTGATAAAACTTCTTGAAATTTTCTATGCATTTTGCAACCTTGAAGTCTCCAGAATTTGTGAAGCTAGTTGATTTGAATCACATGTTATGCATATTAATGCTAACCTGAAGTCAAAAACTTTACATGACTTTAAGGATGCATCAAGATTCACAGGAACCATTTGAATTGTTCATGGATTAGTTCCATGTTCAATTCACATTGGAAGGAAAAAAAAAAAAGATTTACTCAGGTCTCAAGTTGATAACTTCTCCTAATTTTACTTTCTCAGCAAACCGGATCTCACTTGTATATTTATATATTTCATTGGAAAAAAAACCTCAACCAGGATAACAATAAGCTTTGCTGCATTAATCGCCTCCTACTTCTAATTTTTAGGGGCTAAAAAGGTTTTTATGCAGCCAAAAAGTATCAATTAAATTCTCTTTGCCATTAAAAAATTTGAAATTTTTACTTTATCACAATCATCAATTATTTTAATTAATGATTATGATTAGTGCAAAGAAAAGTAGAGGCTAGTAGATCATGGTGATTGTTGACTATACTAATTAGTAATGTTAGATTTAGAATGAATTACAACGATTGTGATCAGAAACGTATACGTTTCACAACTCTTTTAACAACTTAGATGATAAAAATATCTGAGGAATATACTCATCCAGTCAGTTTCTCCCTTGTTGTCATTGATTGCTACTGCAACTTCCATCCCACTTCTTCTATTGGTCGCCAAGCATGTTAGATTGATAGTTTTTGTTAGGTAAATGTTAGGATGTTCGTTTTCCCATAGTAAGTATGAAAACACTTCAGCCATTACCAACTGCATCTACTCATCATAATAATATCTTGACTTTGATCGCATCTATTCACCTATTAACGATGGCATTGGGAGTTAAAAAGATATATTAAATATGCTTAGTGGGGATAGTCCAGGATTAAATATGTGATATAAATAGTTTAGTGGGGGATAACAAAGAAGGTTCATTATTTTTCCGTGCAACTTAACTAATTAAGCACCGATATCTTATTATAGGCCTAAACAAGTGAGAATTGTTGCAGAGAAGGGGCCAAATGATTTAATATTGTTTCATCAACCAGTCTTAATCAAAATGAACTAAAATAATCAGTAATTATGACAGGGTTATGTTGAACGATACCAGATGTAGGTTATGTGCCGACCCAGCTGGCTCGATCAGTTTGTGTGGCTCAGGGAAATCTCTCGGTCATCGTCACTGCCTCACTATTAACTCAATCTCCCCTCCTACTTCCTACTTCCATTGGCTGTCTGCGGATCTTGAGCATTCAATTGACTTTGGAGAATGCTGCATCAAGTCTTTTTATGATGGCAACCAAACCTCTGGCGAGTAGGTACCGCGTGGTCTTTTTGTCGACTTCTCGTTTGCTCGAAGAAGGGCGATTGCATCAACGGTGAACCAAATAGTAACTCTTATCGGTGTACTGATTCTCAATGCATGTTCAATTGCACTAACCCATATATTGTTTATACTTACTCTGCTGAATGCTTTCTTCTTAGAGTCCTTGTGAGGGATTTTGCTGCTTTCTTCAATTAGTCGGTCTGAATTCATAACAGCAACAACAACAACTACAAAGTCTTTGGTTGGAATTCTCAAATGTGACTTTATGGTTTGGAGCTCCAACAACATTTAAGTATTCATAATTAGAATTAACACATGTTATCAAATTGACTAAAAGTGCACAAATAGTCTGACTCAATGGCTAAAGGACTGGATCGGAGTATGAAAGGTCCCTTTAGTTACAACAAATACATCCAGGAAAAAGGAAATATGACATGTTAATTATGTGCGGGTGTAACTATATATATATATATATATATATATATATATATATATATATATATATATATATATATATATATATATATATATATATATATATATATATATATATATATATATATATTAATGGGTATCCTTGTCATATGAGGGGATTCATATATATATATATATATATATATATATATATATTAATGGGTATCCTTGTCATATGAGGGGATTCATATATATATATATATATATATATATATATATATATATATATATATGACATGTTAATTATGTGCGGGTGTAACTATATATATATATATATATATATATATATATATATATATATATATATATATATATATATATATATATATATATATATATATATATATATATATATATATATATATATATATATATATATATATATATATATATATATATATATATATATATATATATATATATATATATATATATATATATATATATATATATATATATATATATATATATATATATATATATATATATATATATATATATATTAATGGGTATCCTTGTCATATGAGGGGATTCATATATATATATATTAATGGGTATCCTTGTCATATGAGGGGATTCATATATATATATATATATATATATATTAATGGGTATCCTTGTCATATGAGGGGATTCATATATATATATATATATATATATATATATATTAATGGGTATCCTTGTCATATGAGGGGATTCATATATATATATATATATATATATATATATATATATATATATATATATATATATATTAATGGGTATCCTTGTCATATGAGGGATTCCCTTTTATATATATATATATATATATATATATATATATATATATATATATATATATATATATATATATATATATATATATATATATATATATATATATATATATATATATATATATATATATATATATATATATATATATATATATATATATATATATATATATATATATATATATATATATATATATATATATATATATATATATATATATATATATATATATATATATATATATATATTAATGGGTATCCTTGTCATATGAGGGGATTCATATATATATATATATGACATGTTAATTATGTGCGGGTGTAACTATATATATATATTAATGGGTATCCTTGTCATATGAGGGGATTCATATATATATATATATATATATATATATATATATTAATGGGTATCCTTGCATACTGTGACAGCAGATCAGCTTGATAAAACTTCTTGAAATTTTCTATGCATTTTGCAACCTTGAAGTCTCCAGAATTTGTGAAGCTAGTTGATTTGAATCACATGTTATGCATATTAATGCTAACCTGAAGTCAAAAACTTTACATGACTTTAAGGATGCATCAAGATTCACAGGAACCATTTGAATTGTTCATGGATTAGTTCCATGTTCAATTCACATTGGAAGGAAAAAAAAAAGATTTACTCAGGTCTCAAGTTGATAACTTCTCCTAATTTTACTTTCTCAGCAAACCGGATCTCACTTGTATATTTATATATTTCATTGGAAAAAACCTCAACCAGGATAACAATTAGCTTTGCTGCATTAATCGCCTCCTACTTCTAATTTTTAGGGGCTAAAAAGGTTTTTATGCAGCCAAAAAGTATCAATTAAATTCTCTTTGCCATTAAAAAATTTGAAATTTTTACTTAATCACAATCATCAATTATTTAATTAATGATTATGATTAGTGCAAAGAAAAGTAGAGGCTAGTAGATCATGGTGATTGTTGACTATACTAATTAGTAATGTTAGATTTAGAATGAATTACAACGATTGTGATCGAAACGTATACGTTTCACAACTTTTTAACAACTTAGATGATAAAAATATCTGAGGAATATACTCATCCAGTCAGTTTCTCCCTTGTTGTCATTGATTGCTACTGCAACTTCCATCCCACTTCTTCTATTGGTCGCCAAGCATGTTAGATTGATAGTTTTTGTTAGGTAAATGTTAGGATGTTCGTTTTCCCATAGTAAGTATGAAAACACTTCAGCCATTACCAACTGCATCTACTCATCATAATAATATCTTGACTTTGATCGCATCTATTCACCTATTAACGATGGCATTGGGAGTTAAAAAGATATATTAAATATGCTTAGTGGGGATAGTCCAGGATTAAATATGTGATATAAATAGTTTAGTGGGGGATAACAAAGAAGGTTCATTATTTTTCCGTGCAACTTAACTAATTAAGCACCGATATCTTATCATAGGCCTAAACAAGTGAGAATTGTTGCAGAGAAGGGGCCAAATGATTTAATATTGTTTCATCAACCAGTCTTAATCAAAATGAACTAAAATAATCAGTAATTATGACAGGGTTATGTTGAACGATACCAGATGTAGGTTATGTGCCGACCCAGCTGGCTCGATCAGTTTGTGTGGCTCAGGGAAATCTCTCGGTCATCGTCACTGCCTCACTATTAACTCAATCTCCCCTCCTACTTCCTACTTCCATTGGCTGTCTGCGGATCTTGAGCATTCAATTGACTTTGGAGAATGCTGCATCAAGTCTTTTTATGATGGCAACCAAACCTCTGGCGAGTAGGTACCGCGTGGTCTTTTTGTCGGCTTCTCGTTTGCTCGAAGAAGGGCGATTGCATCAACGGTGAACCAAATAGTAACTCTTATCGGTGTACTGATTCTCAATGCATGTTCAATTGCACTAACCCATATATTGTTTATACTTACTCTGTTGAATGCTTTCTTCTTAGAGTCCTTGTGAGGGATTTTGCTACTTTCTTCAATTAGTCGGTCTGAATTCATAACAGCAACAACAACTACGAAGTCTTTGGTTGGAATTCTCAAATGTGACTTTATGGTTTGGAGCTCCAACAACATTTAAGTATTCATAATTAGAATTAACACATGTTATCAAATTGACTAAAAGTGCACAAATAGTCTGACTCAATGGCTAAAGGACTGGATCGGAGTATGAAAGGTCCCTTTAGTTACAACAAATACATCCAGGAAAAAGGAAATATGACATGTTAATTATGTGCGGGTGTAACTATATATATATATATATATATATATATATATATATATATATATATATATATATATATATATATATATATATATATATATATTAATGGGTATCCTTGTCATATGAGGGATTCCCTTTATATATATATATATATATATATATATATATATATATATATATATATATATATATATATATATGTGTGTGTGTGTGTGGGAATGATGTATATGAGGTGGCATTCATTTTGTTAAATGAAACACTGGAGAGGAGTGGTGAGGTCCACACCTCATGATGGACTCTCAGCCTCACCATACCATTAAGAAATTTCATTTTAAGCAAAATGTTCTTCATCCCACATGTTAATATTTCACACACATATATATATATATATATATATATATATATATATATATATATATATATATATATATATATATATATATATATATATATATATATATATATATATATATTAATGGGTATCCTTGTCATATGAGGGATTCCCTTATATATATATATATATATATATATTAATGGGTATCCTTGTCATATGAGGGATTCCCTTATATATATATATATATATATATATATATATATATATATATATATATATATATATATATATATATATATATATATATATATAGAGCAAGGCTCCTATAAACTTAAGTTGATAGGGAGGAGTGTCCACCAACATTTGTAACCATTGATCTTGCCTTGAGATCCGTGAAATCAAGATGCACACAAATATCAAAGTGGGCTTTATATCTTTCACGGATCCCAAGGCAACATCAATGGTTACAAAATGGTGTATACTATTCCCTATCAACTTAAGTTTATAGAGCCTTTATTTATAGAGAGCAAGGCTCCTATAAACTTAATTGTATAGGGAATAGTCATACACCAACTTTTCTATCCATTGATGTTGCCTTGGGATCCGTGAAAGATATAAAGCCCACTTTGAGATTTGTGCATCTCTTAATTTCACTAATCCCAAGGCAACATCAATGGTTACAAAATGGTGTATACTATTCCCTATCAACTTAAGTTTATAGAAGCTTCCTTTTCTTTTATATATATATATATATATATATATATATATATATATATATATATATATATATATATATATATATATATATAGAGCTCCTATAAACTTAAGTTGATAGGGAGAAGTGTCCACCAACATTTATAACCATTGATCTTGCCTTGAGATCCGTGAAATCAAGATGCACACAAATATCAAAGTGGGCTTTATATCTTTCACGGATCCCAAGGCAACATCAATGGTTACAAAATGGTGTATACTATTCCCTATCAACTTAAGTTTATGTATAGCATATATATATATATATATATATATATATATATATATATATATATATATATATATATATATATATATATATATATTAATGGGTATCCTTGTCATATGAGGGATTCCCTTATATATATATATATATATATATATATATATATTAATGGGTATCCTTGTCATATGAGGGATTCCCTTATATATATATATATATATATTAATGGGTATCCTTGTCATATGAGGGATTCCCTTATATATATATATATTAATGGGTATCCTTGTCATATGAGGGATTCCCTTATATATATATATATATATATATATATATATATATATATATTAATGGGTATCCTTGTCATATGAGGGATTCCCTTATATATATATATATTAATGGGTATCCTTGTCATATGAGGGATTCCCTTATATATATATATATATATATATATATATATATATATATATATATATATATATATATATATATATATATATATATATATATATAGCAAGACTCTATAAACTTAAGTTGATAGGAGGAGTGTCCATCAATTTTATATCCATTGATCTTGCCTTGAGATCCGTGAAATCAAGATGCACACAAATCTCAAAGTGGGTTTTATATCTTCACGGATCCCAAGGCAACATCAATGGATAGAAAAGTTGGTGTATGACTATTCCCTATCAACTTAAGTTTATAGGAGCATATATATATATATATATATATATATATATATATATATATATATATATATATATATATATATATATATATATATATAGCAAGACTCTATAAACTTAAGTTTATAATAAGATAATAATTGTCTTTTGTATCCATTGATGCCAGCTTTGTGATCCAAGTGAAAGATATAAAGCCCACTTTGAGATTTGTGCATCTATTGATTTCAATGATCTCAATATATATATATATATATATATATATATATATATATATATATAATTATTCCCTATACACTTAAGTTTATAGGAACCTTACTCTCTCTCTCTCTCTCTCTCTCTCTATATATATATATATATATATATATATATATATATATATATATATATATATATATATATATATATATATATATATATATATATATATATATATATGACATGTTAATTATGTGCAGTTGTAACTAAAGAGGCTTCCTTCCTCTCTCTATAACTAAGCTATAACTAAGGAAGGAAGCCTCTTTAGTTAGGAAGGAAGCCTCTCTAGTTACAACTGCACATAATTAGCATGTCCAACAAGAACTAGAAAGTTGAATAAAATTAAAACTTGTAAGATATGAATACTCAACTTGCAAGATGAAAAATGGTAACTTTCTAAAATTATATGAAAGACAGAGACAAAAGAACCACCACTTTATCCTCAAAGATTGTAATTTTATACTTGTTTCAAAATTTCAGGTGATCAGAAAGAATAGAGAGATAAAAAATATCTGGTGCACCCACTTCTACTCTATTGGTGATCAATTCATTATTCAACAACAACATCTACCCCTCATATAAGCAATTTCTCTCTCTTGTCTACAAAAGGAAACTTATCCTTTGTTGCATACCCACAAAAGGCCAGGTCTCTATCTTTGCATAACAAAACAATTCTCATAAAGAAATTCAAATGGTTGATGCTTGTTTAAAGAAAGCATACCTAAAAGGAAGAAGAAGCAAAAACAGAGAGGCTAACCATACTAATAATTCTGACCAGAATTCCACAAACTGACATTTTCTAAGTTGCAGCTGTCTTTGAAGCGGTCTCCAAGTTTAATACATGAGCAGTTAGTATGCATAATGTTAACATCTGTTGGGAATAAAGAAATATCCAATGCCAACCAAAACTGATGTTAAGGGAAAACATACCTCAACCCTTCTATCTTCAGACTAGAATTGGTATAAAATCACCATGCAAAATTGAAAATAAGCCGACAAATGGGGCGTTTCAGAAAACTAGCCAGGTTTGGCCGATTTGAGATAACCCCTTAAACTTTAACACTGAACCCCATGTAAACTTGGGGCGTTTCAGAAAATCCCCCAAAACAAATTAACACTCTTAACTATTAAATCAACAACTCTATTTAAATCCTAATTAATTTAACCCTTAATCGGGCAAAAGTTTTGGGGGTAGCTGAAATTTACCCCTAAAATTCTTAAAAAGGATATGAAAGGGCTTTTTTGCGAGGGGCATTTAGTGATCTGGACATAATGATTGTCATGTGCGCAGTCAGATGTAATGGTGTTAATTTGGGTGTTGGATAGGGACAGTGTTATCCAACAAAACATTAGGTGGGTTAAGTGACATTTTCAGAGTTTAGCGGGGTTATATATATCAAGATCAGCCAAACTCAGGGGTGCTTTGTCACCCTTAAAAATGACTGTGCTTAGCAAGGCAACCAGAAGGGTAAGCTCCTTGATCAGACTGTCAAAAGATATGCACAAAAGAAAATTAGGAACCACAGTTTGTCCAGATGCTCAAATCCAGTAGTTTTTCACTTGGTTTTAGGGAATTAGATTTATTTACCAAACTGGAACAGCATGAATTGAAGCAAAAGCTCAGAAACTTTCTTAAAATGTGCATCCCTAATTTAAGAGGTTAAGAAAGTACAACTTCCTTCCAACATTCACACTCAACTTTATACAACACGCTTAAATTAAGAGCTTAAAATGTTCGTCCTCGATTAATTTTAATGCATTATAGGTTTGTTTGTTCAGTACACCACCCACCATCATAATCTAATCAATGTAATTTTCCCTGCCAAATAAAGTCCTTAATAATCTTTCTCTCATATCTACCAAACAACTAACCCAGAAACTCATCAGTTATTCCTTAACAACCTAGATATATTTGGTTCTTTACGACCATGACCTCAATCACATACAAACGTCTACCATTTTCTAATGCATTGACAACTTGCAGAATTCTTCAGCAGTAAAATTTTAGGAGTTAATCAAATTTTCAGCAACCAATAGAGATAACAGCGAACTTAACCTTCACGAAGAACTCATAAACCTTGCTTTCCTAGTCTTACAAAACATCTAGCTAAGCATTTTTTTCCTTTCACCTCTTAACATTCTATCAAATAAGTAACGGTAAAAGTAAATAATCCTACATTGATTATTAGGAGTCACTCAACCAAACAAAAACCTCATAAAAATAAATGAAGGTTAGGTACTCCATGAGGTACTATTATATGTCCAAGGGAGGGTAGATATCTATATCATAATACACAAAAATATAGCCACACAAAATGGGGCTCATTGAAGAAAAACTACATAAAAGAATTGAAAAAGGAAAGGGAAAAACTAACAAACATCAGCATATACAACTGAATCCTCTCGCAAAAAAAGGAGAAGGAGATTTAGATATCTCGCCTACAAAGCGGGCAAGAACCATGCCTGATAAGCCAACTGTCAATGCACTGCAAGTGAAACATATGCCTACAATGAGGCAAGCACCTTTCCCCAATTTGGAAGTCCTGAAATGAATAAAATCAAGTTAACATTTCCTCCAAAACACGAAATTGTTTGAACATAAAGCTATCAAAATATGTCCATAAACAAACCTGAAGGCAAACAGAACAGCAAATTTTCTCTCCAGAGTCATCAACATTGTTCTCTTTTGAAATCTTAATTAATTTAACCCTTAATCGGGCAAAAGTTTTGGGGTAGCTGAAATTTACCCTAAAATTCTTAAAAGGATATGAAAGGGCTTTTTTGCGAGGGGCATTTAGTGATCTGAACATAATGATTGTCATGTGCGCAGTCAGATGTAATGGTGTTAATTTGGGTGTTGGATAGGGACAGGGTTATCCAACAAAACATAAGGTGGGTTAAGTGACATTTTCAGAGTTTAGCGGGGTTATATATCAAGATCAGCCAAACTCAGGGGTGCTTTGTCACCCTTAAAAATGACTGTGCTTAGCAAGGCAACCAGAAGGGTAAGCTCCTTGATCAGACTGTCAAAAGATATGCACAAAAGAAAATTAGGAACCACAGTTTGTCCAGATGCTCAAATCCAGTAGTTTTTCACTTGGTTTTAGGGAATTAGATTTATTTACCAAACTGGAACAGCATGAATTGAAGCAAAAGCTCAGAAACTTTCTTAAAATGTGCATCCCTAATTTAAGAGGTTAAGAAAGTACAACTTCCTTCCAACATTCACACTCAACTTTATACAACACGCTTAAATTAAGAGCTTAAAATGTTCGGCCTCGATTAATTTTTAATGCATTATAGGTTTGTTTGTTCAGTACACCACCCACCATCATAATCTAATCAATGTAATTTTCCCTGCCAAATAAAGTCCTTAATAATCTTTCTCTCATATCTACCAAACAACTAACCCAGAAACTCATCAGTTATTCCTTAACAACCTAGATATCTTTGGTTCTTTACGACCATGACCTCAATCACATACAAACTTCTACCATTTTCTAATGCATTGACAACTTGCAGAATTCTTCAGCAGTAAAATTTTAGGAGTTAATCAAATTTTCAGCAACCAATAGAGATAACAGCGAACTTAACCTTCACGAAGAACTCATAAACCTTGCTTTCCTAGTCTTACAAAACATCTAGCTAAGCATTTTTTTTTTTCCTTTCACCTCTTAACATTCTATCAAATAAGTAACGGTAAAAGTAAATAATCCTACATTGATTATTAGGAGTCACTCAACCAAACAAAAACCTCATAAAAATAAATGAAGGTTAGGTACTCCATGAGGTACTATTATATGTCCAAGGGAGGGTAGATATCTATATCATAATACACAAAAATATAGCCACACAAAATGGGGCTCATTGAAGAAAAACTACATAAAAGAATTGAAAAAGGAAAGGGAAAAACTAACAAACATCAGCATATACAACTGAATCCTCTCGCAAAAAAAGGAGAAGGAGATTTAGATATCTCGCCTACAAAGCGGGCAAGAACCATGCCTGATAAGCCAACTGTCAATGCACTGCAAGTGAAACATATGCCTACAATGAGGCAAGCACCTTGCCGTTTCCCCAATTTGGAAGTCCTGAAATGAATAAAATCAAGTTAACATTTCCTCCAAAACACGAAATTGTTTGAACATAAAGCTATCAAAATATGTACATAAACAAACCTGAAGGCAAACAGAACAGCAAATTTTCTCTCCAGAGTCATCAACATTGTTCTCTTTCGAAATCTTAATCTTTTCAAGCTTATTAACGGAATCTTTCGACATGCCTCCGGTGCCCCCGGTCTCAAAAATATCAAGAACCTCAATGAAGGGAGCATCAACAGCACTCATCTACAATGAACAATATCCCCCAAAAAAAACATAAGTTCTATACTATGCTGCAAGTTTCATTATGCAGTAAATGTTAAAATATACCTGACTCTGCACTGCACTCTGAACCGCAGGGCCAACCTTCTCTCTAACAAGCCTTCCACTCAAAAGGCTAGCGAGGATGTCAATCTGCAAGCAATCAATTGCATAAAATGAATACAAATATCATAAAATTTATTCTTTGTGAAAATGAATTGGGTTTATATTTGAAATTACCACATAGAGGATGCTCCATATACCAGAATCATTCGAATGCCAAAGAGCAAGAGAAGATTCAACGACTTCAATAGAGAAAACAGCACCGGAGATCGCCCCGATTCCGGCCCCTCGAAAAGCCCACTGTCAATGCACTGCAAGTGAAACATATGCCTACAATGAGGCAAGCACCTTGCCGTTTCCCCAATTTGGAAGTCCTGAAATGAATAAAATCAAGTTAACATTTCCTCCAAAACACGAAATTGTTTGAACATAAAGCTATCAAAATATGTCCATAAACAAACCTGAAGGCAAACAGAACAGCAAATTTTCTCTCCAGAGTCATCAACATTGTTCTCTTTTGAAATCTTAATCTTTTCAAGCTTATTAACGGAATCTTTCGACATGCCTCCGGTGCCCCCGGTCTCAAAAATATCAAGAACCTCAATGAAGGGAGCATCAACAGCACTCATCTACAATGAACAATATCCCCCCAAAAAAAAACATAAGTTCTATACTATGCTGCAAGTTTCATTATGCAGTAAATGTTAAAATATACCTGACTCTGCACTGCACTCTGAACCGCAGGGCCAACCTTCTCTCTAACAAGCCTTCCACTCAAAAGGCTAGCGAGGATGTCAATCTGCAAGCAATCAATTGCATAAAATGAATACAAATATCATAAAATTTATTCTTTGTGAAAATGAATTGGGTTTATATTTGAAATTACCACATAGAGGATGCTCCATATACCAGAATCATTCGAATGCCAAAGAGCAAGAGAAGATTCAACGACTTCAATAGAGAAAACAGCACCGGAGATCGCCCCGATTCCGGCCCCTCGAAAAAGCCCACTCTCAGTAGCCAATCCAATTACCCCACCAGTGATCGCTCCTACAACTAAACCCACTGTTCAAAAACAATAAAGATCAAATTTTGATCAGAAAAACTAAATTAAGACACAAAATAATTGGGACCCAACTCAAAAATTGAGACAAATCACAAACCTGTAGCAAAGACGCAGGTGACAATAGCGCATATGATCTTTTCAGCTAGTTGTGAAGCCAAAGAAGTTGCCCTGTCTCTAACAACAGAGGAGGAAGAAGAAGATGATGAAGGAGCAGTGAGAAGATCCATGATCCAATTGGAGAAAAAACAAAACAACAACAACAATAATAATAATAATAGGGGTATTTGACAAAAGAGTAATTAGAGGTATTGAATTATATAGAAGGAGGGAAGAGAGAGAAAGAGAGCAAAAGCTCAAAGCTTCGTCGCTAAGAGATGGAGGACGGAACGACAGGAGAAAAGGGATATGGGCCAGCACGCAATTAATGTAAATTTTTATGGCTGCGAAAATATCTGAGGAGGGGGCTTCTAATTTTCTTTTGGTTCCGTTTATGGGCTCTCTTTATAGCGCAATAAATATACGTGGCTGAGAGAATTAGATGGGAGAAGCTTCTTTGTTTGACGAATTGAGCTATGTGGGGTTTGGGTTGATTAAGCAAAGCCCATGGAGTTTTGGGGCTTAATCTTAGTTTAATTAAACTTGGGTGATTGGTGAAGAACTGGTCCTAATGGGAGTACCTGAATTCTGAGGTTTTATTGTGAGTGATTAATGTATCGGAGAAATTAAATGGCTTTGTTCTCCTGATGACTTGAGAGTGAAGGAAGTATCTTAATACAGTACCATTGTGATCATTTACAAGGACATATGCTCTTGAAGGTTCCTATATATAGTGATTTGATTGCATGGAGAGTAGTAAGATATTATGGAGTCTTAACTGTGATTTATGTATGACATATGCGTATAAGATAGCTGTCATGTATCGCGTGGAATAAAGGCTTTGTTGTTGTTGTCTTCGTTTGTGATGAAAGATCGAGTAATTGAACAATAAGATTATTTATACAAAGCTTTGTTGTCTTTTTTTTTCTTTTTCTTCTTTTTTTTTTTTGGAAACTAACTTTTTATTGTTCTTTAAAATAAATGTAAAATATAAATATGAAGAACAATTCAACTCTGATTCATCAACAACGGCAGGTCATTTACCACTAAAGATCTTGATTCCACAGAGTTAGCTATCAATAAACTCTTTTTAGGCCTTAAACTCCTAACTTGACTGAAAATATTATTTAAGATGTAGGTCAGTAACAACGTCTAATTAAAAGGATTAAAATCAAATATAGGACCTTTTATAAATTTTACATAATTGAGAGATGTACAGCATAGAACTATTTGCTCCGTAGAGCTGATGTCCAACTCTAGTAGCCCAACAAAAAGTTATTTTCTCATGAATCTTTCTTAGTAACAACTCCCTTTCCAATGCTCAACTTGGTCCGCAGGGACCAATACAGCTTGTTCTGTTATTGATTTTTACTCCTGTTTAACTTAGAATTGTCCTTAAATTATTTCAATCCATGCTTAAAGGATGAAGCATGAACAGAATAAATAGGATGTGGATAAGGATTATGTTGTTTCTAGAACAATATGAAAACATGAAACAATAGAGGGTATGGAAAACTTATGAATTAATTTCATGATTCATTTTAGGAAATATTATAGAATACTATGTAAAATAGGAAGAGAATTAGATACTAAAATTTGTAGGGAGTTGAGCGCATTTAAAAATTTTGGTCAAGTGGCTTAGTTCAAGATCATTGACAAAGGAGAGGTCTAAACTAGATTTCCCTAGATTTTATTCAACTTAGAGATTAACCAATATCCAACTCACGGGTTCAGATCCTCTCTAATTATGTAGTAATTGGAGAGCGTACTGGCAACTATCTCAATTCTAATGGATGAGATCACATTCAAATCTGAGCGATCCTAGATTCACTAAATTTCTGGATAAAAAAATTCAAAAATCCTAATAAAATTACAAGTTCATTTCGTACAACATTGTTTTAAAATAATAAATGATTGTGATTCAGAAAATAAGATATCAGCCATATAACCACAGCAGAAAGGATTTCAGATCCTTCCATTGAAAATCTATATTAAGATGTGGAACATATATTTTCTCTACTACCTAGAGCTATCTACATGCAAATGGCTTATCCAATCCCCATCCCTCCATCTTCTACAAGATCCTATACTATGGCCAGTTGTCCATGCCCATGTCCTCATCCCCAGCAACACTTGATCCATTCATAAATTACTCAGATTGAATTGTCAAATTTTGCAATTTAAAGCCCTCCCTCCTCTTAAATATACACTGAAGAGTTTGGTGAGCACGGATAGTGCATCTTCAAGATAGAGGGCTCAAGCACAGTACCAGCGCATTCATTTCCGTTGGGCACATAAACCGTTGGGTCACATTATTTGTCGTCGTGGGGACCAAAAGTTTGATATTTGGGGTTTTAAACATTAGTCCCATAAATCTTTAGCATTTTGTATTAGTCCCTCAAATCTTCATATTTTGATGTTAGTCCCCCAAATTATCATAACGTGTACCTTAATAATGATTCGTCAATTACCAAAATAGTTTCACCAGTTTAATTCACTCACCCCAATGGCATTCCCTCTAAAGTTACAACACTAACTAACATTAGTGACTGATATCAACACATTATGGTCATTTGGGGGTCTAATATCAAATATAAAGATGTGAGGGACTACTACAGAATACTAAAGATTTAAGGGACTCATCAAAAAAACCCTTGATATTTTGAACACTTCTCTGAATCTGGCTTAAATCGTGGGTCCCAGGCTCGGACCGAATTCGTGGGACTTTATTACTAACACTTTGGGTCGAGCCCTGGTCTGCTCATATTTGAACAGGGATTAGGTGCGAGTCATGGGAGTCGTGGCGTGTGGGAGAACAGGAGGAGGTGATTTTTGCCATGGAGAAATATTGTGATGGCTCTAGATATCCAGATCTCTATATTTATGTATTATACTATGTATAATTAGTAGTGGGTAATAAATAAGCCAGCTCATATTTATACTATTATATTAAAAACTTATATAGTGAGACTATAAAAAGTTTGAAGGGCATGGAAACATTGTCCCTCATCTTGCTAAAAATGCAAGGACAATATAGTCATTTCATACAACTTTTTCTTTTTCTTTTTTTTCTCTTTCTTTATTTCTAGAACTTTCTAAAACATATCATAGAGCTTACTTATTATATATACATTACGTTGTGTATTATAAATGTCAGGATCAAGATGCACGCCTAGAAGGGGGGTTGAATAGGGTTGCATAACTTTTTCAACAATTTAAATCAAACACAGAATAATGCTGCAGAAAATAAATAATTTAAACAACAAGCAACCGCAATCACAAACACAGAGGGTTTTATAAGTGGTTCAGATAAATCCTACCCTACTGGGACTTCCACACTATATGAGATTTTTCTAGATTACAAACCCTAATCTAATAGGCGATACAAGACAACACCCTAGTCTAACCCTAAATTAGTCGTCTACTCCAAATAATCTAAAACAGGTGTAAACCTAGCTCCCAGCTAGTAATCCTAACCCCTCAATTAACCCTAACTTGAATACGCACAAAACCGATCACACGATAGTAAAGAAAAGAGTTTTCACACAAAAAAATATCGTTAAAGCACAAATTGAGAAGAGCATATAGCCCTTTGATAATCAAATCATTCTCTAAAGGATTCAACTCGAGATCTGGAAGAACGGGGTTAAAAACTATGGTCCAAGGGGCACTCCTCAACGGTCGAAGATCCAATGGTGAAGAGCGCGACGAGGAAGTGATCAGAGAAGCTTCAGGGTGATTTCGACAAGATCTCCTCTTCAAAACTCAAAGCCCTAACAATCTCTCTCTCTCTCTCTCTCTCTGTGTGTGTGTGTGTGTGTGTGTGTGTGTATCTCAATTAGGTCAGAAGAAAAACAGTGAAACAAGAGAAAGAGAAAGTATACCTCAGCTGTAACAAATAGCTAAGATTAAAACTTGAATTCTAAATTATTCGCTCCAGTCTCATCGACGAGTGAGAGGGCTCATTGATGACCATGGCTCATCAATGAGTGTTATTGCTCATCGATGACCAAAATGTCTCTGGACTTTGTCCTTCATCGTTGAGCAGTTAGAATCAATGACCTCACAAGCAGACTCATCGATGTTGTTAATGCTGAAAAATGCACACAGTCAAATGATCTCTGCTTTGATCTGAACTTATGACGTGGAGCTCACTTTCTCTTCTAGTGCCTGGAAGTGATGACGGATGGAAGGGATTTGGTTATGCCGGAGAACGACCTGTGAAAAGATGGAGTTGGGATCTCCGGTGATCTCTCCGACGGTCAAGTTAGTAATGGATTTTTATGTTGGAAAATCTTACAAGAAAAAAGGTTAGGGTTTTTGTTCTTAGTTACCTCTTTCATTGAGCGGTACCCTATTTATACGAGGGATCTGAGGGCATTCTTGTTTCTTTAATTGATTTGGACTTGAGGGGTGACTCAGATAGACTTTCACGTGGCAACCGTTGATTGGGCTAAAGTTTGGTATGGGCGGCCGTGTCGGATTTACCTTTACAGGTGTAGAACGATCATTGGTCTTAGAGTTTGTACTGTTCCTTCACTATTAATGAGATGGGATTGCCGACGTGCACCACACTGTTAAATTTAAGGTGTCTTAAATACTGTGAGGGACGGAGATATTAAGACACTGACTGTTCATTTAATGTGATATGGACGTATTGTCGGGGTCAAGTCCTATGCCACCGTCACTTACGTTGAGCACATAAGATTGTCGAACGAGGAATCACCATCAAACGGTTGTAGAATCGACCGACTTAATTATCTCGGCTTTCATATGCAGACGACCGAGAGAAGAGCAATTTAACATCGTTTGGTGTCGTTCACGAGGGCACCAGTTAACGAGTCGAGTATTGATGCCTATCGACTAGTTTCGCGGAAGGGTTCAGCCGAAGAGCCGCGTAATGACGCCTTCCGCGTCGTCCACGAAGGCTTTTGGCTGAGAGAGCCGAGTGATGACGCCTTTCGTGTCGTCCACGAAGACTTTTGGCTGAGAGAGCCGAGTGATGACGCCTTTCGTGTCGTCCACGAAGGCTTTTGGCTGAGAGAGCCGAGTGATGACGCCTTCCGTGTCGTCCACGAAGGCTTTTGGCTGAGAGAGCCGAGTGATGACGCCTTCAGTGTCGTCCACGAAGGCTTTTGGCTGAGAACCAAGTGATGACACCTTTCGCGTAGTCCTCGAAGGCTTTTGGCTGAGAGAGCCGAGTGATGACGCCTTTCGTGTCGTCCACGAAGGCTTTTGGCTGAGAGAGCCGAGTGATGACGCCTTTCGTGTCGTCCACGAAGGCTTTTGGCTGAGAGAGCCGAGTGATGATGCCTTTCGTGTCGTCCACGAAGGTTCTCGATTGGTGGGTCGAGCGATGGCATCAAGGGACGGCATGTTCATTTCGCTTGGCGATCGGGTCTGGGTCATTTCTGTCGAGATGACTTGCCCAATCGGGCACTCTAACCCTTGCGGTTGTGTCTCTCTCACTCGACTAATTAGTTCCCCACTAATAATTAATAATAAAAATTATCCAGGACCATAACAGATGTTAAGGTCATTAATATGTGAGTATAGTCCCACATCGAATAGGATAAGAAAAGAGTGATGAGTTTAAAATAGGAGTTTAGTTCAATAGCTAGTAGTTATAGCTTTTGAGTTAAAATTTATTCCTAACCTCTATTAAAATTTATTCCTGACCTCTATTAAAGCTCATTGACTGTAAATTGGGTCCGATTACTCCCCCAATAAATGGTATCAGAGCTAAGTTTATGGCCCAAGAAAAAAGTTGAAGTTCAATGTGAAGTCCGAAGGTGTCGGAAGAACCCATAGATGCTCGTAGGAATAATATAGTCTGGTTAGCCCTCACGAGTGAAGTGGTGGACCTACAAATGTTTCTAGCCATATGCTGAATGCATGGTCTAGTTAGCGCATGAGTAAAGTGGTGCAAAAATTATTGAATCCCGTGCAAGATTGAAGTATAGTTGAAGATTGAACTATACACATAAATTAAGGGGGAGTTGTTGAGGTTATTAATATGTGAGTATAGTCCCACATCGAATAGGATAAAAAATAGTAATGAGTTTATAATAGAAGTTAGGGTCAATACTTAGTAGCTATAGTTTTGGGGTTAAAATAGCTTCCTAACCTCTATTTAAAGCTTATTGATTCTAGATTGGACCCAATTACTCCCAATAATTGATGAATAGGAATACTCATCGATGAGTATCATATCCGATTTTCTCTCTAAACTTTTTCTCTCATCGATGACCAATTTGAATTGATGTGCCTAGAGACTCGCTCATAGATGAGCAATGCTGCTCATCGATGAGTGGCTCTGCTGAAATTGCTGTTGAGGTGAACCTTACTCCTTTTGGCCTCAATCTCGATTTTAACTTATTAAAATCTGCACAAATCATCTCAAACAAAAATTAAACCCAAATGAATATTTTTTATTATTCAAATAATTGAAATTGTACAGACATTGTCCTAACAATAAATGGATATAAATATGAAATAATAAAGTTCTTTCCATGTAAATTGTTATGACAAACCCCAGGATAAACTAATATCAATCAGACGAAAGCACGAAAATATCGAGAACACACGAACACAAAGATATACGTGGTTCAGCTTGTAGCCTACGTCCACGGGCGAAGGAGGAGAATAGCTTTACTAAATTGTGAGTAATATAATGTGGAGATCTCTCAATCACTCAATCCTAAACCACACCCCAAAAGCCTAATACAATCTCTCTCAAATAAAGGAACAAAGAGAAAATACCAAATAGGCTTCACAAAAGAACTCTCTTCTTGATTGGTGCTCAAGATTGATGATCATAATTATCTTGAAAGACCGCTTATATATAACCTTGAAGATCCCAACTCCTTGTTATCTAAAGAATAAGAGTTCTAATAGGAACGTAAGTCAATTGTTCTAAAGCCCAACAAGAGTCCAAGTCGAAATAGACTTCTAATATGATTGGTTGTGCAAAGTCTAATGTAAGTAGGACTCTTGACCAAAACAAACCAAGTCAAAAAAGATTTTCCAAAGCAATATGGATTTGAGTATTTGAGGCAACCTATAACATAAATAATGCAATAAAAATAACAATTAGAATTTCAATATATTCCAATATCTTGTCCTAAAAGCATGTTTTCACACAATTAGAATTTCAATATATTACAATATAAATAAATCATAACCAATTCCAAATAAACTAAAATAAAATATCACATATTAAATGAACGAATATCATGAAAAGATTTTAGAAATGTCTATAATACTTTGGGGTATTAAAATGATCCTTTTATATAAAAATTAGAATAATTAAGTTTTAACGTCAGTTGTAGGTGCATTTGCACGTGCAATAATGCTAATATAGTTTAAAATAGATACCGAGTTAACGAAGGACACAAACATACTTTCCAAAAGGGTTAATTTCACATACACGCCTAAACTTTGGGGAGTGTTGCACATAACCCTCCTAAATTGTGTTTATCTCACATAACCCCTATGAACTTCAGGGTGTCTCACAAAATCCTCCCTAAACTTCGAACTTTTTTCACCAGACCCTCCTACATGTAATTTGAAACTAACAAAAAATTATGAGAGAAAAACTTCTAAACTTTGCCATTTGCCATTTGTAGGCAACATACCTCTTGTCTAAACTTTTGAATTTTTTCTCTCAATGAAATTTTAGTTATTTGCAAATTATATGTAAGCACCCAAAGGAGAAAAGTTTGAAGTTCAGAGGGTTTTGGGAGACACCTTAAAGTTCAATATGGTTATTTGAGATAAACAAAGTTCATTGTGGTTATGTACAACAACCCCAAAGTTCTGGGGTTTTGTGAAATAAATTCTTCCCAAGAGGTGGTAATATATTTTGTTAAAAATTTTGATTTAATTTTTTACTAGTTTCTGTTTTGCTAAAAATTAAACATACTCTCAGCAAAACTTTTAATTTATTTTTATTGAGACACAAATATCATTGCTTCAGTGGGGTTATTTGAGATACACAAAGTTCATGGGGCTATGTGCAACACCCCAAAAGTTTGATTTAATTTTTTAACTGGTTTCTGTTTTGCTAAAAATTAAACATACTCGGTAAAACTTATTTATTTTATCGAGACACAAATATCATTGCTTCAATTTGGATAGACTTTACTACTTAATGATTTCTAATGATCAATTTGGATAAACACTTTTGTTGTCTTTTGCATAATTTATTAAAAAATTGTTGAGACACAAACATCTTTGCTTCAATATCCACATCTATGAAGCCTGGCTGCGTGATGCGAGCCTAACCCTTCGATCATGAAAATTAAAGACGAGCGAGTGTCTACAGTCTACACCATTCATACGTAAGACATAAAAGAATGGTTGGAAAGTCAATGGTGCTTCAAGGTCATAATACGAGTGACAAAAGGACGGAAAAAAAAAAATGATTTTACATTAGCCCCTGTAAGCATCGTCGATGGTAAAATGGGTGGATGAATGTGGATGAATATTGATGTGTAAAAAAGGAAAAAAACTTTGAATGATTGACAAAAAATTCCCATTAACTCTCAAAACATCAGAAAACCCTCTTAAATTTAGGGGTTATCAACAAACCCTCTTTAACTTTGAGGTTTTATTAGAAAACCCTTCTAAATTAGGGAGGTTTTGTGATAAAATCTCAAAGTTAAAGGGGGTATTCTAATAAGTTTGAAAGTTAAAGGGGGTTTTGTGATAATCCCTATACTTGGGGACTCTGGTATTTTGAAAGTTAAGGGGGGTTTTCTGGTATTTATCCTTTTTATTAAGTAATGCAAGATCCATCATGTATCTATCATTGTATATTAAGATCTAGATAAATCTCAGCACTAGAAGAATCTATGGTTGTGTATTAGAAAATCAAACAAAACTTAAATGACAAAAAATGACTTGAGCTAAAAGTATGAATACAGCATATAAAAATTGTAATGACAAGTGATAAACAGCAAAAGGTGTCATCACCTACATAAAGTAGATATAAGGATGGAGAGATTTCAGGTATGACTGACCTCTGTTCTAAAAGAGAAATAACTTTAACCTTACTGCAGATATTTGGCAATTATTAAGTGAGATGCAGCACATTTGCATATCTCTTGTCTAATAATTAATCAGATAATAATCATCGAATTATGGTCAGATTAGTATTTTTTTTGCCAAAACAAAAGAGAACAAGTAAACGGGCAACGGTTGGTTGCTTTGTACTGCCAACTGCATTGTATTATGTCTCTGTACTGAAAACTTCAATGTCCTGTGTTATCTAAAGAATTAGGAGGAACTCCGAGGATAGTCTCAAGAATCTATATATTATCACTTGGTTTGGTAGAGGAAGAGGCAAAACAAATAAACTTAACAGAGTTAACTGCTGGAAACAAGCTACTTCCAGCTAAATAACTCAATTTAATATGGTAGATTTGTGTAGATTAGAAGACTATACCTATGCAATGCCACATGAATATTGGCCTGGTTGAATTAAACCTAGTACTAGACCTCCAATTAAACATTTTATTTGAGTAATATTTTTCCTGCCTGTCTTAGTTGTAACCTGATATGGTATCATGTCCATTTTACCAAATTAAGAAAGATACCGATAAGAAGCTATAAAAATGGCCATCCAATATCTAGTTTGATCCCAAATTCATGGTGAATATCACCTCTAGGATGCAGCAAAAATATATGTGATAGTTTGTCGTTCAAGCAGATGTATCAGGGAGTGTAGAAATCCTGTAAGTTCCCTAGCCCTCGATACAGAAACATCAATATTTATCTACAGATGTATTTTTGGGAGGAAATTTCCTCCTCATTAACAATTTAAAAAGGACAACAACAGATGCACCATTTTGGGCAATATGTACGTCAGATCTGCGTAAGGTCTTTTGTAGAGCCACAAAGAACTTGGAGCTCACAGTCCATACAAAAAGTTTCAAGCGGACAAGAACAAAGATAACTTGCACGATTTATGCAGTTTTGAGTTAATTGCTATTGTATAGCGTTAAGGCTAGAGAAACTGAAGATAGTTTCCTATAGGGATTATCCAAGAAACTGCAAGATAGACAGTAAAAATATTTACTCAACCATGTAGCTATATTATCTCACATGTGCATGCACACAAATGCACATGTAGGTGCGCACACAAGCGGACAACACATATACATATAACATACACATGTATATATACACGTATGGTCATACATATATGTGCCCATGAACATAACCATTAACTTTAACATTTAGATCTAGGGTAAATCACAATCCTCGCCAAATGTAGATGGCTGCGATGAGATGATGATTATTATTTTTTGTTTCAGTACTTTTCAGCTGTGGAGAATATTTGAATCCTACTAAAACTAAGAAATAGCCTCAAGGTTGCATTAAAAAGCATGTTTTCACACAGTTCAGTTTTTGTATAATCTTGTAAAAGTACCAAACCAAGCACTCCCATCAAGATCATGGATGACTTCCTCTCCTCATCATTGCCACAAATTCTTCATAATTAATCCTCCCATCCTGTCAAAAGACCATGTAAGAAATTAACAACAATCTATAATAGCAGTAGAAACAAGCATTTGATTTTCTCAATGAAGATCAAATAATTAGCTCACTCGATCAGTGTCAACATCATCAAGAACTTCATTGATGGTAGCTTCGTCACCCATGCCATACTGAGTCATAGCAAGTTTTAGTTCATCTCTGGTGATATACCTAGGCACGCAAAAACAATGTTTATACATTGACACCATGAACAATATTTCAATGCATGTATCAAATGCTTACCCACTATCATCCTTATCAAAGTACCGAAAGGCCTTGATCAAGTTCTCCTCTTTGTCCAGTTTATGACGATGCATGGTAGCTGTGATGAACTCAACATAATCAATAGTGCCGTTTTGATCCACATCGGCCTATGAAACCCAAAGAAAATTTGAAACTTCTTCTTTTTTTTTTTTAAACAAGAAAAAGAAAGAAAATCTTACTGCATCCATCAACTGCTTGACTTCAGCTTCAGTGAGGTGTGATCCGAGCCTAGAAAGTCCAGTCTTCAATTCTTCATATGTAATTGTACCACTATTATCAGTGTCAATATTCTTAAACATCTGCTTCAAACCCTTGATGTCCTCTTCCGATAGATTCTCAGCAATAACCTAAACAGAAGAACAGATAATTAACAGTTCTGAAAAAAATTCATGTATAGCAAAAGCAAAACATTTTGATAAAATGACCTTTAGGGCAAGCTTCTTAAGCTTGTTCATTGCTCTGAATTGCTTCATTCGGCTCAAAACTGCGCTATCCATGGGCTTATCTGATGCATCGCCATCTTCTTTGAGCCATTGATGCTCTGCTCAATAAACTTTCAACTCAGTTATTGTACAAAATGTTTTTCCTAACAAAAATTTCATTGTTACCGAGAGCTTTGGCAGCAGTGATTCGCTTCTTAGGGTCCTGTGTCAGCATTTTTCTAATCAAGTCCTTTGCACCTTTAGATATTGATGGCCATGGAGAACTTGAAAAGTCGATGTCACCTTTTAATATAGCATCAAATATTCCTTTCTCCGTCTCTGTGTTCCTTTTATTAGATTAGACCATGTACAAATCTGATAGAGTTAATTTTTTATGTAATGTTATTTACCTGCCCAGAATGGGGGAACTCCACATAGAAGAATATATAAGATAACCCCAGCACTCCAGACATCTATCTCTTTTCCATAGTTTCTATGCAGTACCTCAGGGGCTACGTAGTAGGCACTTCCTACAATTTCTCTGTACACTTTACCTGCAAAGATCATTCCAATAGAAAATCAAGATTCATATTGCCTATAATGTTTTTTAAGAAATAAAAACATGGACCAACTCCAAATGAAACAGAAAATTTGATACAACATTATGGTAGGCTCTATAGTACGACCAAGTATTTAACTGTATTATTATACACACTAGAGTATAATCCAACGGAGGCACGGAGCAAAACCAATAAACCAGGGTAAAGTACTGGTGAATCATTTAGTTGTTAGATTTAAATCTAATTAAATCTATTTGTGGGCACATATGTTAAATTAATGTGTAAATCTATCACTTAAGGAAACCCACTAAAGTGATCAATTAAGTTGGGTTATCGGGTATTTATATATTGTCATGGGCTAAATGTGCGATACTGGGTTGTAATTACAATTTGATGAGGGGCCAAATTGTAAAAGTGCAACACCTATATATATGGGGTTATGGTCCCTAATCTAGGGTTAACACAAGAATTCTCATCTCTTTTACCCCCATCTAAAAAGAGATCTAAGGAAGAGAAGAAGCCCTAAGATTAGAAGATCCATCAATCCACTCAAGATCCAAACCATGGATTCAGGTATAATTCCGCTTTAGTTTTTTATCAATCTCTTTGAGGTAATCAAGTCTTATTAAAGATCTTACAAGTGGTATCAGAGCCTCTTGATTAACTCTTAGAGATTTTTTGAGTTTCTATGATTTTTCGGGTGGATTTATGAATAAAGATCAAATCTTTTTCGGATTTTTTGGGTTCGGATGAACAGTAAATGTTTTTGGCCGATGAACAGTAAAGTTTTTTCTTTTTCGGATGAACAGTAAAGGTTTGATCTCGGATTAACAATAATTTATGTTCGGATGAACTGTGAATGAAATAATTCGCGACAAACAGCAAAATTTTTTTTTGTCGTGAACAGTAACTTTTTCGATTTTTGGTTAAATTTTCTATGATTTTAGAAAATTAATATAAGGTTTGATCCGGATTGAGTTTTAAAAAAAATTTGGTTTTGTGGCGGCGACCATCACGAATAAACCCTAATGGGTTCAAAAGCCTAAGCGGCTTTGGCGGTTCGGATCTAAACCCTAAGGGGTTCAGAGTTCGACGAGGTTCGAGGTTCATTTTGGCGAACCTCGCCTTTTGGCGAACCTCGCCTTTTGGCGAACCTCGGTTCATTTTGGCGAACCTCGCCTTTTGGCGAACCTCGACTTTGGCGAACCTCGCCTTTTGGCGAACCTCGGTTCATTTTGGCGAACCTCGCCTTTTGGCGAACCTCGACTTTGGCGAACCTCGTGTTCATTCATCGAACCTTGTGTTCACTTGGCGAACCTCATATTTTAGCGAACCTCGTGTTCATTCGGTCGAACCTTGTGTTCACTTGGCGAACCTCGACTTTGGCGAACCTCGGTTCATTTTGGCGAACCTCGCTTCGAACTCAAGTCGAACCTCGCGTTCGAACTCAAGTCGAACCTCGCCGTTCGAACTCAAGTCGAACCTCGCGTTCGAACTCAAGTCGAACCTCGCCGTTCGAACTCAAGTCGAACCTCAGTTCGAACTCAAGTCGAACCTCGCAGTTCGAACTCAAGCGAGCCTCGTGCTCAATTCAGGCAAACTCAATTAAATTTCAGTGTTAATCAATTATTTCATTCAAGTATTATGACACTAAGGAATTAAGTTGGTCTCTCATTCTAAATGATTAATTGAAGCAAGATGTTGCCAAAGTAACCTCTCTTGTGTAGATTGTTCATGAAGGATGTTAGATGGTTGTGTGTATACTTTTTTCGAGTAGATATTTAATCGCCCAAAGGAAGATTAATATTTATTTAGATCAGATATGCATCTGCGATGATAAACGCGACAATTATAAGGTTTACATGTGGATAACAAATCAATCCAAAGATGGGTTTGTTGTTTGACATGTGTTATTGTCGATTTGATCATTGCAACAAGATATCACTAGGTTAATATTCTTGTCCAAAGACTTGATATTAATGTTGTACAAGATATCTTGGATGGGGATATGTCATTATTTGAATTTTATTGATTACTAATTACGCTTATTAATGTGAAATCTTTTATTTATTTCAGCTAATGCATCCGCCGCATCAATTTACGCTAACATCAACTCAATTCCCATGCTAAATGGGACTAATTTCAAGGTTTGGAAAGAGAACATTTTAATTGTTCTTGGTGCATGGATCTAGACCTTGCATTAAGAATCGAACAACCTCAACCTCTCACTGCGGAAAGCACTCGATGCAAAGAAGGAGTATGAGAGGTGGGGCGTTCAAATCGCATGAGTCTCATGATCATCAAGCGGCATTAGGAAGCCTTTAGGGCAATGTAATCCGAAGGGATTACTAAAGCCAAAGATTGCCTTGCTGAAATTGAAAGCGTTTTGCTAAAAGCGATAAGGTAGAAACAAGCAGCTATTAGCTCGCTTGATTTCAATGAAGTATAAAGGCAAAGGAAATATCAGGGAGTACATTATGGAAATGTCTCATATTGCTTCAAAACTTAAGGCACTGAAACTCGATCTATGTGATGAGTTATTGGTGCATCTGGTGTTCTTGTCTCTTCACACTTTAATCAATTTAAGGTCGATTATAACGCGGAAGGAGAAATGGACTCTGAATGAGCTCATTTCATACCGTGTGCAAGAAGAAGACAAATTGAAGCAAGATAAGACAGAAAGTGCTTATTTGGCTTCTGCCCATAAGGATAAGGGCAAGAAAAGAAAGAAGGATAAGGAAGTCGCTAGGGTCAGTTCAAAAGAAACAACATAAGGATAATCGGGGTTGTTTCTTTTGTCATAGGATGGACACGCAAAGAAGGATCACCAAATATCACGCTGGCGTGTCAAAAGAATGCGTTCCTTACTTTGGTTTGTTCTGAGGTTAATTTAGTCTCGGTACCTAGAAACACTTGGTGGTTAGACTCGGTGCTACTACTCACATAAGTGTTTCTATGCGGGGTTGCTGAGCTACAGAAAGCCAACCGATGGTGAAAGATACATCTTTGTGGGCGATGGTCGGTAGATGTGGAAGCAATTGGGCACTTTAGGTTATTGTTAGAACTGGTTCCTATTTGGATTTGAAAGATACTTTTGTAGTCCGTCTTTTAGGCGAATTTGGTTTCTATTCCTTTATTGGACAAATCGGTTATTATTGTTCATTTGGAAATAACCGGGCTAGCTTATCTTTAAATTCAAATATTGTGGGAACTGGTTTCTTGAGTACTTTTGATAACCTATATTTGCTTGATCTGATTGCTTCTTATAATGAAACCACGAATGTAAAATCACGTGATACTAAGCGTAAATTAAATAAGGAAAATTCAAGATCATTATGGCACAAGCGCTTGGGTCATATCTCAAAAGGTAGAGTTGAGCGTCTTGTGTCGATGGTATTTTGGATTCCCTTGATTTCTGAGACTTTGATGTATGCATTGGTATCAAGGGAAAGCGGACTAAAGTTAAGAGATTAGGTGCCAACAGATCTTCAGACGTCTTAGAATTGATACATACAGATATTTGTGGGCCATTCCCTACGGCATCTGGAATGGTCAACAATATTTTATATCATTCATAGACGATTACTCACGTTATGGGTACCTATATCTCATTAAAGAAAAATCGAGTCTCGGGCGTATTCAAAGCTTTTAAGGCTGAAGTTGAGAACCAACTCAATAAAAAGATTAAAACCGTTAGATCTGATCGTGGTGGTGAGTACTACGGCAGATATGATGGTTCAGGTGAACAACGTCCAGGACCATTTGCTAGATACCTAGAGGAATTCGGTATCGTCCCACAGTACACCATGCCAGGATCACCTAGCATGAATGGTGTAGTGAAAGGCAACAAGACTCTTAAGGATATGGTAAGAAGTATGATTGCTCATTCTTCTTTACCGAGTCACTCTGGGAGAAGCACTAAAGGCTGCAGCTTACATTCTTAACAGAGTACCAAGTAAAGCGGTTGCTAAAACACCTTATGAGTTTTGGGTGGTGAAAGCCAGTCTAAAGCACTTACATATTTGGGGATGTCCAATGAGGCAAGGCCTTATAGGCCAAATGAAAAGAAATTGGACTCCAAAAGCAGTTAGCGCCTACTTTATTGGGTATTACGAGCGATCCGGGGCTATAAGTTTTATGATCCCACACTCAGGAATATTTTTGAGACGGGAACAGCAACATTCTTTGAGGATGTTGAGTTTGGGGGGGAGAAATAAGGTTAGAGACATTGCCTTTGAGGAGGAATTGGCTTTAAATCCAATCCATACAGTCATTTCTGACAATATTCAAGTATCTATACCTGTTATTGTTCAAGAAATAAATCCGGAACCTCAAGAAGGCAATATTGAACAACTCCCTGTTCCAGAAGAACAAACTCAACAACCTCAAGAACCAGTGCCATTAAGGAGATCCACGAGAGAAAGGAGAAATGCTATTCGGATGATTATATTGTATTTCTTCAAGAACATGAGGAAAGTAATGGAATGATGGAAGATGATCCAATCAACTTCCTTCAGGCCATGAAAAGTTCTAACTCTCAAAAGTGGATTGATGCCATGAATGAGGAGTACAAGTCTATGCAAGACAATAAAATTTGGGAACTTGTTCCATTGCCAGAAGGTGCAAAACCAATTGGTTGTAAATGGATATTTAAAACCAAGCTGGATGCAAATGGTAATGTGGAAAAGTATAAAGCACGTCTTGTAGCTAAAGGCTATACTCGGAAGGAAGGCATTGACTATCTGAGACTTTCTCTCGGTTTCATCGAAAGACTCTTCGGGACTATCATGGCACTTGTTGCTCATTTCAATCTTGAGTTACATCAAATGGATGTTAAGATCGTATTTCTCAATGGAGACATTGATGAGATGATCTATATGGTACAACCAGAAAACTTTGTGTCGAGACCCAAAGAATATGGTTTGTAAACTAAGGAAATCCATTTATGGACTCAAGCAAGCTCCTCGTCAATGGTACCACAAGTTTCAACAAATAATTATCTCGTTTGGTTTTGAGATGAATATTGTTGATGATTGTGTATATCAAAAATTTAGTGGGAGTAAGTATATTTTTCTGGTTCTGTATGTGGATGACATTTTGCTTGCCACTAATGATATAGGCTTGTTGCCGCGAAACCAAGAGATTTCTATCAAAGAATTTTGAGATGAAAGATCTTGGGGACGCCTCTTTATATTAGGAATCGGATACATCGAGATCGTTCTCGAGGTATACTTGGATTATCACAAAAGAGCTATATCAATAAAGTACTCATAAGGTTTGGCATGCAAAATTGCGCACTGTGATACCCTGTTTCTAAAGGAGACAAGTTTAGTCTCAATCAATGCCCTAAAGGTAACCTTGAAATTCAGAAATGCGAAGATTCCCTATGCTTGGTGTAGGGAGTCTAATGTATGCTCGTGTATGTACGTCCGGATATTGCGTACATTGTTGGGATGTTAGGCAGATACTTAAGCAACCCTGAGATGGATCATTGGATCGCAGTCAAAAGGGTTATGCGGTATCTTCAGAAAAACAAAAGATTATATGCTCACATACAGGAAATCAGATCAGTTGGAGGTCATTGGGTACTCGATTCGATTTTCTTTGATGCCAAGACAGCAGAAAGTCTACTTGAGCTACATTTATATGTTAGCGGAGGAGCTATATCATGGAAAAGTGTCAAACAGATACTTGTAGCTTCCTCCACTATGGCAGCAGAATTTATAGCTTGTCATGAGGCATCCAATCATGGAATATGGCTGCGAAATTTTGTCACTGGTCTGCGTATTCTAGAAAATATTGAAAGACCACTAAAGTTATTTTGTGACAATAAATCCGCAGTCATGTATTCCAACAACAACAGAAGCTCAATTAAGTCAAAACATATTGACATTAAGTTCCTAGTTGTGAAAGAAAGAGTACAGAGTGGACAGATATCCATAGAGCATATTGGGACAAACTCCATGATAGCAGATCCTCTTACTAAAGGATTACCACCCAAAATTTTTCAAGAGCACACCGCCATATGGGGTGGTAATATTTGAGGATATCATGTTTTAGTGGGAGTTTGTGATTTTATTGCTTTATGAGTATTTTGGACCTATTAGGGCTTTGGTTATTTTTCGTCGAGAATAAAGTATTGATTAACCACTCTGTTACATTATGATTAAAGTTGACCTCACTAAAGTTTTCGGTAGGACCGGTTGAAAAATAGGCATGCACAGATCACATTGCATGTAATTTTTTATCTTTGTACATCCATGATTGATCTATGTCATTTGGCTGTACTAGTATATGTGACCATTGATGAGTTTAGTCACGATAAATGTGACGAAAACTGCTTTGATCCTATATTGATATGGTCAATGGACGAGATTGTTTGGAAATACCCTTGTATGTGATAGAGATTTTGAGCTCATAAGGTAATACACATTTTAAGTATACATATGGTGCCCAAGTGGGAGATTGTTAGATTTAAATCTAATTAAATCTATTTGTGGGCACATATGTTAAATTAATGTGTAAATCTATCACTTAAGAAAACCCACGAAAGTGATCAATTAAGTTGGGTTATCGAGTATTTATATATTGTCATGGGCTAAATGTGCAGATACCAGGTTGTAATTACAATTTGATGATGGGCCAAATTGTAAAAGTGCAACACCTATATATATGGGATTATGGTCCCTAATCTAGGGTTAACACAAGAATTCTCATCTCTTTTACCCCCATCTAAAAAGAGATCTAAGGAAGAGAAGAAGCCCTAAGATTAGAAGATCCATCAATCCACTCAAGATCCAAACCATGGATTCAGGTATAATTCCGCTTTAGTTTTTTATCAATCTCTTTGAGGTAATCAAGTCTTATTAAAGATCTTACATTAGTATGAAAGCACTTACAGATGTTTTGAACTACTGATATGTGATATGGCATGCACTTGCTCTGACATTATAAATTATAATCCCCTAGACATGAATTAGTAAGTTTAAACTCCAGTGTGGACCAATGCATAGACAAAAGATACTATATGAGTGAGTTTAAAAATAAGATCTCTCTAGCAACACAATTAGAGAAAAACTGACCTTCTTCAATGAAAACAGAGAGCCCAAAATCTGTGGCTTTAAGCTTAGAATCCTCATCTTTGCTCACCAACAAGAAATTCTCAGGCTTAAGATCCCTATGCATCACCCCCATAAAATGGCAAACATTCACCACATTCACAATATCCCTACATATAGCTGCAGCCTTTCTCTCTGAATAGCTCCCTTTCGCTATAATTCTATCAAATAACTCCCCACCAGAGCAAAGCTCCATAACAAGATGCACATTCTGCCAATCTTCATAAGCTCCCTTGAAGTCTACAATATTTGGTTGCCCAGTCAAATGTTGCAGTATCATCACTTCTCGTCGCATATCTTCGATATCACTTCGGGTCACGAGCTTTCGCTTTGATACTGATTTGCATGCATATTTTAAGCCAGTGGCTCGTTCGGTACATAGGTATGTTATACCTGACAAAAAAAGATGATTTTGTATATTTATGCACCAGTCAAACATATTCTGAAATCCAATGGTTATGATGATCAAATAGAAGTACAAACTACAAATTTTAGTTGTGTAAGATGTAATTTAATTTTGAGAATTTTTTGATGAGGAACACATTTGTACAAAAGACGTGATGGGGCATATTATAAATATAGGATGCATAATGGGTGTAAATTTGTAATATTTGTAGATTTTACCACGCTATTCATTGTACTTTATGTGCGTGTGTCTATATATATATATATATATATATATATATATATATATATATATATATATATATATATATATATATATATATATATATATATATATATATATATATATATATATATATATATATATATAATTTCAGGTTGGGTACTTGTAGATCCAACCCATGAATATATATATATATATATAATTTCAGGTTGGGTACTTGTAGATCCAACCCATGATATTATGATATGAGATAATGAGCTAATTCTCCATATGTTATACGTGTTTAAAACGTATAATACGTGTATGTTCTACAAAAATGATATAATAAAGAGATAGTGCTACATAAAATAAATCTATTGCATATACTTAGTTGATATAAGCGTGTCAGTAAATTATATAACAAGGAATTTGTTTCTTAATAGTACCAAATTGGCCACGGCCAAGTTCTTTGTCAAGAGCGAAGATGGTGGTGATATCGACCATTGGCTTCTCAAGGATCGGGCGATTTGAGATGATGACAGGGTTTTGGGCAGGAGAAGGTGGGCTTTGGTGGCGGTGGTGGGCTTGACTTGGGAATTGAGTGAGCAGCCGGAGCCAGCGGTGGTGATGGTTGTGGTGGGATCTTGATGGAGCCGGCGGTGATTGGAATCTCATAAGTTTTTGTGAAGCAGTGGCCCATCTGCAAGAGGATTTCTTCTTCTGATGATGACGCCGATGATGATGATGATTTTTTTGCAGTTAGATAGAAGTTTGTTTTGATTCCTATCTTAGCACTCCCTTCAACAACTTATATCTGCTTTCCCCTTTTTTATGCTTTCCTTTATGCTTTGATGTTGTGCAGCAGTTGTCTGTGAGAAAGAACGAAGGAACAGAAGAAAGTGAAGTCAAATGAGAAAAAGAGAGATTCCAAGTGTAGTAAGATTGGTAAAGGATTTTTATTCATCTATATCACAAAGAGATGGAGAAGGGAGCCCATAAAAGCAGTTTATAGAGTCTCTGGGCAAAGCAATCTATTTTCTGCTTAAAAGAACTTTTTATTCTTCAATTATGGTTGCTAAATCCGTTAACATATCCTTTTTTGGCAACGCAAACTTCTCCATCATGACAACCTTTAGTAGAGATGAGCATTATCATCATTAACATTTGTACGTAGTAACCGCATATGTTAGCAGTCAAATGTTCCATATCCTGCATAATATAAAGTATGACCAGCAACAGGGAATCAAGAACTGATATTTTGATAAGGCTAAATGCAAAATGAATTTGTTGGACAGAAGCATGAGAATCGATGGCCAATATCAAGGTGTCAACAAAAAGAATTGCTTACTCGTCTGAGGGAAGAATGATTGTCTATAGTCACAATGCCTCAGAAAAATGGAGATCCAAAATGAAAAGTGCAACAACTTGGACTCGTTTAGCCCGTAAACTCTTCATAGACATATGGTGTCCTTAATTCAATTAAAATTTTCTTTGCTTGGAAAATACAGGTGTCGAGGACTTAAAGATGCAAGATTCTTTCCTCTTTGTCCATAATCGTAGCTATTATACCCTGCAAATTACCAAGCCTAATGAAGCCTCAAGAAGCGACCACATGTAATAACTAGCTGGCCGACTCACATACATCTGAGATCACGATTTAGGTGCGGAGTCAGCCGACCTACCTTGCGACCCAAATCCTAGACGAAATGCATATTTGACCCACGATCCGCCAGAAGCCCAAATCCGAAACGAAAGTTTACTAGAACCCTACGAACATCTTGAGCGATTGGAATGACTCATCAACTTCGACAAAAGTCACACTGCGTTTAATGCATGACCAACACCGTCCCCTAACCACCAGCACCGCATCCTGGCAGACGAAAATGGAAGAGCATAGGTTGCCCCAAGGGAATGCTTTAGGGCATCCAAAGTCCTTGCGACCCGGTTTCGGTCAATGCCAACCCTTACAAGGCGTATGAAATCACAAATAGGTACGAGCCTTCGTTCACTAATTTGTGAGAACTAGTAGAATGGCCCACACAACTTCCACGAGAGAGAACCCCCAAAGGTAGCACATGGAGTGGGAGCAGTCATCCTAGTAGAAGTTGTCTCGACCACTCTGCGACTATATCACTCTGATGAAGAAGCCCACGATTTCGAGTCGACGAAACGAAGTCGACCCCACCGACAAAATCAAAAAGCAAACGTGTTGATCGCAAGCCATTAACCACCAGCACCACCGCTCGACATCACGACAGCCAAGCCTTCGTCGTGGCAAACTTATCGTTAGCTCGAAGGAACCTTGTGCTATTATCAAAAAAAATCTCACCCGAGCACATACGAGGCGCAAAGCTAAGAGGAAAGGGTCTTATAACATCCACAAAATGTACAGCATTTCAGGAGACACTCCCAGCAAATGTAACTGTAAGACCTCTTAAAAAGTAAAAAATGCTTTGCCTTTTCACTACTTTGTGTGCAATCCTTACGAACTCGGTCATCACCAACTCGTCAGAGGCACATACCAAAGCCCTTCGTGTCTTCTCAGAGTAAACCCAAGGCACGAACCAAGACTCTGGTATCGTTCTTGCGAGTAAAACCAAGGCACAAACCAAGACTCTGGTATCGTTCTCGCGAGTAAAACAAAGGCACGGCCGGGAGTCCTTGCAACTCGATCTTTATCTACTCGGCCAAAGCCTTCTAAGCCCTTGGTGTCTTTTTAGAGTAAACCCAAGGCACGTACTAAAGCCCTTGGTGTCTTTTCAGAGTAAACTCAAAGCACAAACCAAGGCCATGGTATTGTTCTCACGAGTAAATGTTAAAATATACTTGACTTGCACTGCCCTCTGAACCGTAGGGCCAACCTTCTCTCTAACGAGCCTTCCACTCAAAAGGCTAGCGAGGATGTCAATCTGCAAGCAATCAATTGCACAAAATGAATATAAAAATCATAAACTTTATTCTTTGTCAAAATGAATTCGGTTTATATTTGAAATTACCACATAGAGGATGCTCCATATACCAGAATCATTCGAATGCCAAAGAGCAAGAGAAGATTCAACGACTTCAATAGAGAAAACTCACCAGAGATCGCCCCGACTCCGGCCCCTCAAAAAAGCCCACTCTCAGTAGCCAATCCAATTACCCCACCAGTGATCGCTCCTACAATTAAACGCACTGTTCAAAAACAATAAAGATCAAATTTTAATCAGAAAAACTAAATTAAAACACAAAATAATTGGGACCCATTTCAAAAATTGAGACAAATCACAAACCTGTAGCAAAGACGCAGGTGACAATAGAGCATATGATCTTTTCAGCTAGTTGTGAAGCCAAGGAACTTGCCCTGTCTCTAACAACAGAGGAGGAAGAAGAAGATGATGAAGGAGCAGTGAGAAGATCCATGATCCAATTGAAGAAAAAACAAAACAATAATAATAATAATAACTGCGTCAAAAAATAATAATAATAATAATAATATGGGTATTTGACAAAAGAGTTATTAGAGAGAGCAAGGCTCCTATCAACTGTCAAATAGAGTTATTAGAGGGAGCAAGGCTCCTATAAACTTAAGTTGATAGGGAATAGCCATCTATCAATTTTTCTAATCATTGATATTGCCTTGGGATCCGTGAAAGATATGAAGCCCATCTTTAAGATTTGTGTACCTCTTGATTTCACTTATCCCAAGGCAACATCAATAGATATAAAAGTTGATGGACACTATCTCCTATCAACTTAAGTTTATAGGAGCCTTGTTCTTATTGGTATTGAATTATATAGAAGGAGAGAAGAAAGAGAAAGATAGAGAGCAAAAGCTCAAAGCTTCGTCGCTAAGGGGGTTATTGGTTGAGCATTGTTGATTTGGACTCGGACTTTTTATTAGATTTCAATTTAGGGTATTATTCATTTTGCACTAGAATATGGATTTAAATTTAAGGTGCTATTGGTTTAGGACTATGATTTGGATTTGAATTTAAGGATTTGAATTTAAGGTGTTATTAGTTTAAGACTAGGATCTGGATTTGAATTTAAGAAGTTATTGATTGTCTAGGATTGTTATTAGGATTAGGATTTCAAAATCCGCACTCCATTTCAACTCTATAGTTTTTAATGAAAAATTTTAATAGAAAGTTCAAGTTAAAATTGATGGATTGTGATGTTACTATGTGGATTTCCTCTCTCCTCTTCTCTTTACTTTTGTAAATATTTAATATGTTTCAAATTAAATATATTTAATTTTACAATATTACATATTTTAAGTTATTATATATTAACATTGAATGTATTTAATGTTAAAATATTTTTAATCAACTTCTATTATAAATTTATTTAATTCATTTAAAATGAAATATATTTAATACTACTTAATCACTTAATATATTTGATATTTAATATTAACTTAGATATATTCATTATTTAACATTTCTTAAATATTTTAAATATTTAATACTATATGACATACATTTCGTTTGAACTGTTTAAATTAATTATAAGATGTATTTAGTGTTGTTGTTGTGATCCCTTAATCGCAATGAGGGTGATTTTTTAAATTAATGTTTATTTTTTGTTAATGATTATTTTTCAACATAATAATTTAATTTGAAACTCCTAATGCAAATAATCCATAAATCTAAAATTTAGCCCAAGAATCCGACCCTCAGTTTATGAATCCAAAGCAAAAGTTCAAGAATCCAAACCAAAAGTTCAATAATTCTATTCACAAAAATCAAAATCCAATCCAAGAATCTGGGGCTCTAACCATAAAATCCGACTCTAGGTCTCAATCCGAGAATGTAGGATTTGTGGACAATTGTCCAAGTCCAAATCAATAATCCGGAACGAATAACACCCCCTAAGAGATGAAGGATTGAACGAGAGGAGAAAAGGGATATGGGCCAGCACGAAATTAATGTAAATTTTCTGCGAAAATATCTGATGAGGAGGCTTCTAATTTTCTTTTGGTTTCGTTTATGGGCTCATTAAGCAAAGCCCATGGAGTTTTGGGGCTTAATCTTCTTAGTTTAATTAAACTTGGGTGATTGGTGAAGAACTGGTCCTAGTGGGAGTACCTGAATTCTGAGGTTTTATTGTGAGAGATTAATATGTTGAAGAAATTAAATGGCTTTGTTCTCTTGATGACTTGAGAGTGAAGGAAGTATCTTACTACAGTACCATTGTGATCATTTACAAGGAAATTAATATGCTCTTGAAGGTTCCTATATATAGTGATTTGATTGCATGGAGAGTAGTAAGATATTATGGAGTCTTAACTGTGATTTAGGTATGACATATGTGCATAACATATCTGTCATGTATTGTGTGGAATAAAGGCTTTGGTGTTGTTGTCTTCGTTTGTGATAAAAGATCAAGTAATTGAATAATAAGATTATTTATACAAAGCTTTGTTGTCTGTTTTTTCTTTCTTTCTTTTTTTTTTGTGTGTGGAAACTAACTTTTATTGTTCTTCAAGAAGTTTTTTAAATAAATGTAAAATATAAATATGAAGAACAATTCAACTCGATTCATCAACAACGGAGGTTATTTACCACTAAAGATCTTGATTCCACGAGTTAGCTATCAATAAACTCTTTTAGGCCTTAAACTCCTAACTTGACTGAAAATATTATTTAAGATGTAGGTCAATAACAACGTCTAATTAAAAGAATTAAAATCAAATATATGACCTTTCACAAATTTTACATAATTGAGATATGTACATCATAGAACTATTTGCTCTGTAGAGCTGATGTCCAACTCTAGTAGCTCAACAAAAAGTTATTTTCTCAGGCATCTTTCTTAGTAACAACTCCCTTTCGAATGCTCAATTTGGTCCGCATGGACCAATACAGCTTGTTCTGTTATTGATTTTTACTCATGTTTAACTTAGAATTGTCCTTAAATTATTTCAATCCATGCTTAAAGGATGAAGGATGAACAGAATAAATAGGATGTGGATAAGGATTATGTTGTTTCTAGAACAATATGAAAAATATGAAACAATAGAGGGTATGGAAAACTTATGAATTAATTTCATGATTTATTTTACGAAATATTATAGAATACAATGTAAAATAGGAAGAGTATTAGATACTAAAATTTGTAAGGAGTTGAGCTCATTTAAAAATTTTGGTCAAGTGGCTTAGTTCAAGATCATTGACAAAGGAGAGGTCTCAACTAGATTTCCCTAGATTTTATTCAACTTAGAGATTAACCAATACCCAACTCGCGGGATTAGATCCTCTCCAATTGTGTAGTAATTAGAGAGCGTACTGGCAGCTATCTCAATTCTAATGGAGTAGATCACATTCAAATCTGAACGATCCTAGATTCACTAAATTTCTGGATAAAAAAATTCAAAAATCCTAATAAAATTACAAGTTCAATTCATACAACATTGTTCTGAAATAATAAATGATTGTGATTCAGAAAATAAGATATCAGCCATATAACCACAGCAGAAAGGATTTCAGATCCTTCCATTGAAAATCTATATTAAGATGTGGAACATATATTTTCTCTACTACCTAGAGCTATCTACATGCAAATGGCTTATCCAATCCTCATCCCTCCATCTTCTACAAGATCCTATACTATGGCCAGTTGTCCATGCCCATGTCCTCATCCCCAGCAACACTTGATCCATTCATAAATTACTCAGATTGAATTGTCAAATTTTGCAATTTAAAGCCCTCCCTCCTCTTAAATATACACTGAAGAGTTTGGTGAGCACGGATAGTGCATCTTCAAGATAGAGGGCTCAAGCACAGTACCAGCGCATTCATTTCCGTTGGGCACATAAACCGTTGGGTCACATTATCTGTCGTCGTGGGGACCAAAAGTTTGATATTTGGGGTTTTAAACATTAGTCCCATAAATCTTTAGCATTTTGTATTAGTCCCTCAAATCTTCATATTTTGATGTTAGTCCCCCAAATTATCATAACGTGTACCTTAATAATGATTCGTCAATTACCAAAATAGTTTCACCAGTTTAATTCACTCACCCCAATGGCATTCCCTCTAAAGTTACAACACTAACTAACATTAGTGACTGATATCAACACATTATGGTCATTTGGGGGTCTAATATCAAATATAAAGATGTGAGGGACTACTACAGAATACTAAAGATTTAAGGGACTCATCAAAAAAAACCCTTGATATTTTGAACACTTCTCTGAATCTGGCTTAAATCGTGGGTCCCAGGCTCGGACCGAATTCGTGGGACTTTATTACTAACACTTTGGGTCGAGCCCTGGTCTGCTCATATTTGAACAGGGATTAGGTGCGAGTCATGGGAGTCGTGGCGTGTGGGAGAACAGGAGGAGGTGATTTTGCCATGGAGAAATATTGTGATGGCTCTAGATATCCAGATCTCTATATTTATGTATTATACTATGTATAATTAGTAGTGGGTAATAAATAAGCCAGCTCATATTTATACTATTATATTAAAAACTTATATAGTGAGACTATAAAAAGTTTGAAGGGCATGGAAACATTGTCCCTCATCTTGCTAAAAATGCAAGGACAATATAGTCATTTCATACAACTTTTTTCTTTTTCTTTTTTTTTTCTCTTTCTTTATTTCTAGAACTTTCTAAAACATATCATAGAGCTTACTTATTATATATACATTACGTTGTGTATTATAAATGTCAGGATCAAGATGCACGCCTAGAAGGGGGGTTGAATAGGGTTGCATAACTTTTTCAACAATTTAAATCAAACACAGAATAATGCTGCAGAAAATAAATAATTTAAACAACAAGCAACCGCAATCACAAACACAGAGGGTTTTATAAGTGGTTCAGATAAATCCTACCCTACTGGGACTTCCACACTATATGAGATTTTTCTAGATTACAAACCCTAATCTAATAGGCGATACAAGACAACACCCTAGTCTAACCCTAAATTAGTCGTCTACTCCAAATAATCTAAAGCAGTGTAAACCTAGCTCCCAGCTAGTAATCCTAACCCCTCAATTAACCCTAACTTGAATACGCACAAAACCGATCACACGATAGTAAAGAAAAGAGTTTTCACACAAAAAAATATCGTTAAAGCACAAATTGAGAAGAGCATATAGCCCTTTGATAATCAAATCATTCTCTAAAGGATTCAACTCGAGATCTGGAAGAACGGGGTTAAAAACTATGGTCCAAGGGGCACTCCTCAACGGTCGAAGATCCAATGGTGAAGAGCGCGACGAGGAAGTGATCAGAGAAGCTTCAGGGTGATTTCGACAAGATCTCCTCTTCAAAACTCAAAGCCCTAACAATCTCTCTCTCTCTCTCTCTCTCTCTCTCTGTGTGTGTGTGTGTGTGTGTGTGTGTATCTCAATTAGGTCAGAAGAAAAACAGTGAAACAAGAGAAAGAGAAAGTATACCTCAGCTGTAACAAATAGCTAAGATTAAAACTTGAATTCTAAATTATTCGCTCCAGTCTCATCGACGAGTGAGAGGGCTCATTGATGACCATGGCTCATCAATGAGTGTTATTGCTCATCGATGACCAAAATGTCTCTGGACTTTGTCCTTCATCGTTGAGCAGTTAGAATCAATGACCTCACAAGCAGACTCATCGATGTTGTTAATGCTGAAAAATGCACACAGTCAAATGATCTCTGCTTTGATCTGAACTTATGACGTGGAGCTCACTTTCTCTTCTAGTGCCTGGAAGTGATGACGGATGGAAGGGATTTGGTTATCTTGGGAGAGCGACCTGTGAAAAGATGGAGTTGGGATCTCCGTGATCTCTCCGACGGTCCAAGTTAGTAATGGATTTTTATGTTGGAAAATCTTACAAGAAAAAAGGTTAGGGTTTTTGTTCTTAGTTACCTCTTTCATTGAGCGGTACCCTATTTATACGAGGGATCTGAGGGCATTCTTGTTTCTTTAATTGATTTGGACTTGAGGGGTGACTCAGATAGACTTTCACGTGGCAACCGTTGATTGGGCTAAAGTTTGGTATGGGCTGGTCGGATTTACCTTTACAGTGTAGAACGATCATTGGTCTTAGAGTTTGTACTGTTCCTTCACTATTAATGAGATGGGATTGCCGACGTGCACCACACTGTTAAATTTAAGGTGTCTTAAATACTGTGAGGGACGGAGATATTAAGACACTGACTGTTCATTTAATGTGATATGGACGTATTGTCGGGGTCAAGTCCTATGCCACCGTCACTTACGTTGAGCACATAAGATTGTCGAACGAGGAATCACCATCAAACGGTTGTAGAATCGACCGACTTAATTATCTCGGCTTTCATATGCAGACGACCGAGAGAAGAGCAATTTAACATCGTTTGGTGTCGTTCACGAGGGCACCAGTTAACGAGTCGAGTATTGATGCCTATCGACTAGTTTCGCGGAAGGGTTCAGCCGAAGAGCCGCGTAATGACGCCTTCCGCGTCGTCCACGAAGGCTTTTGGCTGAGAGAGCCGAGTGATGACGCCTTCGTGTCGTCCACGAAGGCTTTTGGTGAGAGCAGTGATGGCGCCTTCGTGTCGCCCACGAAGGCTTTGGCCGAGAGCCGAGTGATGACGCCTTCCGTGTCGTCCACGAAGGCTTTTGGCTGAGAGAGTCGAGTGATGACGCCTTTCGTGTCGTCCACGAAGGCTTTTGGCTGAGAGAGCCGAGTGATGATGCCTTTCGTGTCGTCCACGAAGGTTCTCGATTGGTGGGTCGAGCGATGGCATCAAGGGACGGCATGTTCATTTCGGCAGCGTCGGTGCAGGTCATTTACGTGAGATGACTTGCCCAATCGGGCACTCTAACCCTTGCGGTTGTGTCTCTCTCACTCGACTAATTAGTTCCCCACTAATAATTAATAATAAAAATTATCCAGGACCATAACAGATGTTAAGGTCATTAATATGTGAGTATAGTCCCACATCGAATAGGATAAGAAAAGAGTGATGAGTTTAAAATAGGAGTTTAGTTCAATAGCTAGTAGTTATAGCTTTTGAGTTAAAATTTATTCCTAACCTCTATTAAAATTTATTCCTGACCTCTATTAAAGCTCATTGACTCTGTAAATTGGGTCCGATTACTCCCCCAATAAATGGTATCAGAGCTAAGTTTATGGCCCAAGAAAAAAGTTGAAGTTCAATGTGAAGTCCGAAGGTGTCGGAAGAACCCATAGATGCTCGTAGGAATAATATAGTCTGGTTAGCCCTCACGAGTGAAGTGGTGGACCTACAAATGTTTCTAGCCATATGCTGAATGCATGGTCTAGTTAGCGCATGAGTAAAGTGGTGCAAAAATTATTGAATCCCGTGCAAGATTGAAGTATAGTTGAAGATTGAACTATACACATAAATTAAGGGGGAGTTGTTGAGGTTATTAATATGTGAGTATAGTCCCACATCGAATAGGATAAAAAATAGTAATGAGTTTATAATAGAAGTTAGGGTCAATACTTAGTAGCTATAGTTTTGGGGTTAAAATAGCTTCCTAACCTCTATTTAAAGCTTATTGATTCTAGATTGGACCCAATTACTCCCAATAATTGATGAATAGGAATACTCATCGATGAGTATCATATCTGATTTTCTCTCTAAACTTTTTCTCTCATCGATGACCAATTTGAATTGATGTGCCTAGAGACTTCGCTCATAGATGAGCAATCGCTCATCGATGAGTGGCTCTCTGAAATTCTTGTTGAGGTGAACCTTACTCCTTTTGGCCTCAATCTCGATTTTAACTTATTAAAATCTGCACAAATCATCTCAAACAAAAATTAAACCCAAATGAATATTTTTTATTATTCAAATAATTGAAATTGTACAGACATTGTCCTAACAATAAATGGATATAAATATGAAATAATAAAGTTCTTTCCATGTAAATTGTTATGACAAACCCCAGGATAAACTAATATCAATCAGACGAAAGCACGAAAATATCGAGAACACACGAACACAAAGATATACGTGGTTCAGCTTGTAGCCTACGTCCACGGGCGAAGGAGGAGAATAGCTTTACTAAATTGTGAGTAATATAATGTGGAGATCTCTCAATCACTCAATCCTAAACCACACCCCAAAAGCCTAATACAATCTCTCTCAAATAAAGGAACAAAAGAGAAAATACCAAATAGGCTTCACAAAAGAACTCTCTCTTCTTGATTGGTGCTCTGAAGATTGATGATCATAATTATCTTGAAAGACCGTTTATATATAACCTTGAAGATCCCAACTCCTTGTTATCTAAAGAATAAGAGTTCTAATAGGAACAGAAGTCCAATTGTTCTAAAGCCCAACAAGAGTCCAAGTCGAAATAGACTTCTAATATGATTGGTTGTGCAAAGTCTAATGTAAGTAGGACTCTTGACCAAAACAAACCAAGTCAAAAAAAGATTTTCCAAAGCAATATGGATTTGAGTATTTGAGGCAACCTATAACATAAATAATGCAATAAAAATAACAATTAGAATTTCAATATATTCCAATATACTGTCCTAAAAAGCATGTTTTCACACAATTAGAATTTCAATATATTACAATATAAATAAATCATAACCAATTCCAAATAAACTAAAATAAAATATCACATATTAAATGAACGAATATCATGAAAAGATTTTAGAAATGTCTATAATACTTTGGGGTATTAAAATGATCCTTTTATATAAAAATTAGAATAATTAAGTTTTAACGTCAGTTGTAGGTGCATTTGCACGTGCAATAATGCTAATATAGTTTAAAATAGATACCGAGTTAACGAAGGACACAAACATACTTTCCAAAAGGGTTAATTTCACATACACGCCTAAACTTTGGGGAGTGTTGCACATAACCCTCCTAAATTGTGTTTATCTCACATAACCCCTATGAACTTCAGGGTGTCTCACAAAATCCTCCCTAAACTTCGAACTTTTTTCACCAGACCCTCCTACATGTAATTTGAAACTAACAAAAAAATTATGAGAGAAAAACTTCTAAACTTTGCCATTTGCCATTTGTAGGCAACATACCTCTTGTCTAAACTTTTGAATTTTTTTCTCTCAATGAAATTTTAGTTATTTGCAAATTATATGTAAGCACCCAGTGAGAAAAGTTTGAAGTTCAGGAGGGTTTTGGGAGACACCTTAAAGTTCAATATGGTTATTTGAGATAAACAAAGTTCACAGGGTTATGTACAACAACCCCAAAGTTCTGGGGGTTTTGTGAAATAAATTCTTCCCAAGAGGTGGTAATATATTTTGTTAAAAAATTTTGATTTAATTTTTTTACTAGTTTCTGTTTTGCTAAAAAATTAAACATACTCTCAGCAAAACTTTTAATTTATTTTTATTGAGACACAAATATCATTGCTTCAGTGGGGTTATTTGAGATACACAAAGTTCATGGGGCTATGTGCAACACCCCCAAAAGTTTGATTTAATTTTTTTAACTGGTTTCTGTTTTGCTAAAAAATTAAACATACTCTCGGTAAAACTTATTTATTTTTATCGAGACACAAATATCATTGCTTCAATTTGGATAGACTTTACTACTTAATGATTTCTAATGATCAATTTGGATAAACACTTTGGTTGTCTTTTGCATAATTCATTAAAAAATTGTTGAGACACAAACATCTTTGCTTCAATATCCACATCTATGAAGCCTGGCTGCGTGATGCGAGCCTAACCCTTCGATCATGAAAATTAAAGACGAGCGAGTGTCTACAGTCTACACCATTCATACGTAAGACATAAAAGAATGGTTGGAAAGTCAATGGTGCTTCAAGGTCATAATACGAGTGACAAAAGGACGGAAAAAAATGATTTTACATTAGCCCTGTAAGCATCGTCGATGGTAAAATGGGTGGATGAATGTGGATGAATATTGATGTGTAAAAAGGAAAAAACTTTGAATGATTGACAAAAATTCCCATTAACTCTCAAAACATCAGAAAACCCTCTTAAATTTAGGGTTATCAACAAACCCTCTTTAACTTTGAGGTTTTATTAGAAAACCCTTCTAAATTAGGGAGGTTTTGTGATAAAATCTCAAAGTTAAAGGGGTATTCTAATAAGTTTGAAAGTTAAAGGGGTTTTGTGATAATCCCTATACTTGGGGACTCTGGTATTTTGAAAGTTAAGGGGGTTTTCTGGTATTTATCCTTTTATTAAGTAATGCAAGATCCATCATGTATCTATCATTGTATATTAAGATCTAGATAAATCTCAGCACTAGAAGAATCTATGGTTGTGTATTAGAAAATCAAACAAAACTTAAATGACAAAAAATGACTTGAGCTAAAAGTATGAATACAGCATATAAAAATTGTAATGACAAGTGATAAACAGCAAAGGTGTCATCACCTACATAAAGTAGATATCAGGATGGAGAGATTTCAGGTATGACTGACCTCTGTTCTAAAAGAGAAATAACTTTAACCTTACTGCAGATATTTGGCAATTATCAAGTGAGATGCAGCACATTTGCATATCTCTTGTCTAATAATTAATCAGATAATAATCATCGAATTATGGTCAGATTAGTTTTTTTTTTTGCCAAAACAAAAGAGAACAAGTAAACGGGCAACGGTTGGTTGCTTTGTACCGCCAACTGCATTGTATTATGTCTCTGTACTGAAAACTTCAATGTCCTGTGTTATCCAAAGAATTAGGAGGAACTCCGAGGATAGTCTCAAGAATCTATATATTATCACTTGGTTTGGTAGAGGAAGAGGCAAAACGAATAAACTTAACAGAGTTAACTGCTGGAGACAAGCTACTTCCAACTAAATAACTCAATTTAATATGGTAGATTTGTGTAGATTAGAAGACTAAACCTATGCAATGCAACATGAGTATTGGCCTGGTTGAATTAAACCTAGTACTAGACCTCCAATTAAACATTTTATTTGAGTAATATTTTTCCTGCCTGTCTTAGTTGTAACCTGATATGGTATCATGTCCATTTTACCAAATTAAGAAAGATACCGATAAGAAGCTATAAAAATGGCCATCCAATATCTAGTTTGATCCCAAATTCATGGTGAATATCACCTCTAGGATGCAGCAAAAATATATGTGATAGTTTGTCGTTCAAGCAGATGTATCAGGGAGTGTAGAAATCCTGTAAGTTCCCTAGCCCTCGATACAGAAACATCAATATTTATCTACAGATGTATTTTTGGGAGGAAATTTCCTCCTCATTAACAATTTAAAAAGGACAACAACAGATGCACCATTTTGGGCAATATGTACGTAAGATCTGCGTAAGGTCTTTTGTAGAGCCATAAAGAACTTGGAGCTCACAGTCCATACAAAAAGTTTCAAGCGGACAAGAACAAAGATAACTTGCACGATTTATGCAGTTTTGAGTTAATTGCTATTGTATAGCGTTAAGGCTAGAGAAACTGAAGATAGTTTCCTATAGGGATTATCCAAGAAACTGCAAGATAGACAGTAAAAATATTTACTCAACCATGTAGCTATATTATCTCACATGTGCATGCACACAAATGCACATGTAGGTGCGCACACAAGCGGACAACACATATACATATAACATACACATGTATATATACACGTATGGTCATACATATATGTGCCCATGAACATAACCATTAACTTTAACATTTAGATCTAGGGTAAATCACAATCCTCTGCCAAATGTAGATGGCTGCGATGAGATGATGATTATTATTTTTTTTTGTTTCAGTACTTTTCAGCTGTGGAGAATATTTGAATCCTACTAAAACTAAGAAATAGCCTCAAGGTTGCATTAAAAAGCATGTTTTCACACAGTTCAGTTTTTGTATAATCTTGTAAAAGTACCAAACCAAGCACTCCCATCAAGATCATGGATGACTTCCTCTCCTCATCATTGCCACAAATTCTTCATAATTAATCCTCCCATCCTGTCAAAAGACCATGTAAGAAATTAACAACAATCTATAATAGCAGTAGAAACAAGCATTTGATTTTCTCAATGAAGATCAAATAATTAGCTCACTCGATCAGTGTCAACATCATCAAGAACTTCATTGATGGTAGCTTCGTCACCCATGCCATACTGAGTCATAGCAAGTTTTAGTTCATCTCTGGTGATATACCTAGGCACGCAAAAACAATGTTTATACATTGACACCATGAACAATATTTCAATGCATGTATCAAATGCTTACCCACTATCATCCTTATCAAAGTACCGAAAGGCCTTGATCAAGTTCTCCTCTTTGTCCAGTTTATGACGATGCATGGTAGCTGTGATGAACTCAACATAATCAATAGTGCCGTTTTGATCCACATCGGCCTATGAAACCCAAAGAAAATTTGAAACTTCTTCTTTTTTTTTTTTAAACAAGAAAAAGAAAGAAAATCTTACTGCATCCATCAACTGCTTGACTTCAGCTTCAGTGAGGTGTGATCCGAGCCTAGAAAGTCCAGTCTTCAATTCTTCATATGTAATTGTACCACTATTATCAGTGTCAATATTCTTAAACATCTGCTTCAAACCCTTGATGTCCTCTTCCGATAGATTCTCAGCAATAACCTAAACAGAAGAACAGATAATTAACAGTTCTGAAAAAATTCATGTATAGCAAAAGCAAAACATTTTGATAAAATGACCTTTAGGGCAAGCTTCTTAAGCTTGTTCATTGCTCTGAATTGCTTCATTCGGCTCAAAACTGCGCTATCCATGGGCTTATCTGATGCATCGCCATCTTCTTTGAGCCATTGATGCTCTGCTCAATAAACTTTCAACTCAGTTATTGTACAAAATGTTTTTCCTAACAAAAATTTCATTGTTACCGAGCTTTGGCAGCAGTGATTCGCTTCTTAGGGTCCTGTGTCAGCATTTTTCTAATCAAGTCCTTTGCACCTTTAGATATTGATGGCCATGGAGAACTTGAAAAGTCGATGTCACCTTTTAATATAGCATCAAATATTCCTTTCTCCGTCTCTGTGTTCCTTTTATTAGATTAGACCATGTACAAATCTGATAGAGTTAATTTTTTATGTAATGTTATTTACCTGCCCAGAATGGGGGAACTCCACATAGAAGAATATATAAGATAACCCCAGCACTCCAGACATCTATCTCTTTTCCATAGTTTCTATGCAGTACCTCAGGGGCTACGTAGTAGGCACTTCCTACAATTTCTCTGTACACTTTACCTGCAAAGATCATTCCAATAGAAAATCAAGATTCATATTGCCTATAATGTTTTTTAAGAAATAAAAACATGGACCAACTCCAAATGAAACAGAAAATTTGATACAACATTATGGTAGGCTCTATAGTACGACCAAGTATTTAACTGTATTATTATACACACTAGAGTATAATCCAACGGAGGCACGGAGCAAAACCAATAAACCAGGGTAAAGTACTGGTTAATCATTTAGTTGTTAGATTTAAATCTAATTAAATCTATTTGTGGGCACATATGTTAAATTAATGTGTAAATCTATCACTTAAGGAAACCCACTAAAGTGATCAATTAAGTTGGGTTATCGGTATTTATATATTGTCATGGGCTAAATGTCGAGATACAGTTGTAATTACAATTTGATGAGGGGCCAAATTGTAAAAGTGCAACACCTATATATATGGGGTTATGGTCCCTAATCTAGGGTTAACACAAGAATTCTCATCTCTTTTACCCCATCTAAAAGAGATCTAAGGAAGAGAAGAAGCCCTAAGATTAGAAGATCCATCAATCCACTCAAGATCCAAACCATGGATTCAGGTATAATTCCGCTTTAGTTTTTTATCAATCTCTTTGAGGTAATCAAGTCTTATTAAAGATCTTACAAGTGGTATCAGAGCCTCTTGATTAACTCTTAGAGATTTTTTGAGTTTCTATGATTTTTCGGGTGGATTTATGAATAAAGATCAAATCTTTTTCGGATTTTTTGGGTTCGGATGAACAGTAAATGTTTTGGCCGATGAACAGTAAAGTTTTTTCTTTTTCGGATGAACGGTAAAGGTTTGATCTCGGATGAACAGTAATTTATGTTCGGATGAACTGTGAATGAAATAATTCGCGATGAACAGTAAAAATTTTTGTGAACAGTAACTTTTTCGATTTTTGGTTAAATTTTCTATGATTTTAGAAAATTAATATAAGGTTTGGATCCGGATTGAGTTTTAAAAAAAAATTTGGTTTTGTGGCGGCGACCATCACGAATAAACCCTAATGGGTTCAAAAGCCTAAGCGGCTTTGGCGGTTCGGATCTAAACTCTAAGGGGTTCACATAGTTCGAGGCGAGGTTCGAGGTTCATTTTGGCGAACCTCGCCTTTTGGCGAACCTCGCACTTTGGCGAACCTCGGTTCATTTTGGCGAACCTCGACTTTTGGCGAACCTCGCCTTCTGGCGAACCTCGCACTTTGGCGAACCTCGACTTTTGGCGAACCTCGCAGTTTGGCGAACCTCGGTTCATTTTGGCGAACCTCGGTTCATTTTGGCGAACCTCGGTTCATTTTGGCGAACCTCGGTTCATTTTGGCGAACCTCGACTTTTGGCGAACCTCGACTTTTGGCGAACCTCGGTTCATTTTGGCGAACCTCGGTTCATTTTGGCGAACCTGCGGTTCGAACTCAAGTCGAACCTCGCCGTTCGAACTCAAGCGAGCCTCGTGCTCAATTCAGGCGAACTCAAGTCGAACCTCGCCGTTCGAACTCAAGCGAGCCTCGTGCTCAATTCAGGCGAACTCAAGTCGAACCTCGCAGTTCGAACTCAAGTCGAACCTCGCAGTTCGAACTCAAGTCGAACCTCGCCGTTCGAACTCAAGCGAGCCTCGTGCTCAATTCAGGCAAACTCAATTAAATTTCAGTGTTAATCAATTATTTCATTCAAGTATTATGACACTAAGGAATTAAGTTGGTCTCTCATTCTAAATGATTAATTGAAGCAAGATGTTGCCAAAGTAACCTCTCTTGTGTAGATTGTTCATGAAGGATGTTAGATGGTTGTGTGTATACTTTTTCCGAGTAGATATTTAATCGGCCCAAAGGAAGATTAATATTTATTTAGACTGTATACGCATCTGCGATGATAAACGCGTGACAATTATAAGGTTTACATGTGGATAACAAATCAATCCAAAGATGGGTTTGTTGTTTGACATGTGTTATTGTCAGTGTTTGATCATTGCAACAAGATATCACTAGGTTAATATTACTGTCCAAAGACTTGATATTAATGTTGTACAAGATATCTTGGATGGGGATATGTCATTATTTGAATTTTATTGATTACTAATTACAGTTATTAATGTGAAATCTTTTATTTATTTCAGCTAATGCATCTGCTGCATCAATTTCTGCTAACATCAACTCAATTCCCATGCTAAATGGGACTAATTTCAAGGTTTGGAAAGAGAACATTTTAATTGTTCTTGGCTGCATGGATCTAGACCTTGCATTAAGAACTGAACAACCTCAACCTCTCACTGCGGAAAGCACTCCTGATGCAAAGAAGGAGTATGAGAGGTGGGAGCGTTCAAATCGCATGAGTCTCATGATCATCAAGCGCGGCATTCCGGAAGCCTTTAGGGGCACAGAATCCGAAGGGATTACTAAAGCCAAAGATTTCCTTGCGAAATTGAGAAGCGTTTTGCTAAAAGCGATAAGGTAAAACAAGCACGCTATTAGCTCGCTTGATTTCAATGAAGTATAAAGGCAAAGGAAATATCAGGGAGTACATTATGGAAATGTCTCATATTGCTTCAAAACTTAAGGCACTGAAACTCGATCTATGTGATGAGTTATTGGTGCATCTGGTGTTGCTGTCTCTTCCTGCACACTTTAATCAATTTAAGGTCGGTTATAAGCGCGGAAGGAGAAATGGACTCGAATGAGCTCATTTCATACCGTGCAAGAAGAAGACAAATTGAAGCAAGATAAGGCGAAAGTGCTTATTTGGCTTACGCCCATAAGGATAAGGGCAAGAAAAGAAAGAAGGATAAGGAAGTCGCTAAGGGTCAGTTCAAAAGAAACAACATAAGGATAATCGGGGTTGTTTCTTTTGTCATAGAATGGACCGCAAGAAGGACGTACCAAATATCACGCTGGCGTGTCAAAAGAATGCGTTCCTTACTTTGGTTTGTTCGAGGTTAATTTAGTCTGGTACCTAGAAACACTTGGTGGTTAGACTCGGTGCTACTACTCACATAAGTGTTTCTATGCGAGGTTGCTGAGCTACAGAAAGCCAATGATGGTGAAAGATACATCTTTGTGGGCGATGGCCAATCGGTAGATGTGGAAGCAATTGGGCACTTTAGGTTATTGTTAGGAGCTGGTTCCTATTTGGATTTGAAAGATACTTTTGTAGTCCGTCTTTTAGGCGAAATTTGGTTTCTATTCCTTTATTGGACAAATCAGGTTATTATTGTTCATTTGGAAATAACCGGGCTAGCTTATCTTTAAATTCAAATATTGTGGGAGCTGGTTTCTTGAGTACTTTGATAACCTATATTTGCTTGATCTGATTGCTTCTTATAATGAAACCACGAATGTAAAATCACGTGATACTAAGCGTAAATTAAATAAGGAAAATTCAGCATCATTATGGCACAAGCTTGGGTCATATCTCAAAAGGTAGAGTTGGCGTCTTGTGTCGATGGTATTTTGGATTCCCTTGATTTCTGAGACTTTGATGTATGCATTGGTATCAAGGGAAAACAGACTAAAGTTAAGAGATTAGGTGCCAACAGATCTTGAGCGTCTTAGAATTGATACATACAGATATTTGTGGGCCATTCCCTACGGCATCACGGAATGGTCAACAATATTTTATATCATTCATAGACGATTACTCACGTTATGGGTACCTATATCTCATTAAAGAAAAATCGAGTCTCGGGCGTATTCAAAGCTTTTAAGGTGAAGTTGAGAACCAACTCAATAAAAGATTAAAACCGTTAGATCGATCGTGGTGGTGAGTACTACGGCGGATATGATGGTTCGTGAACAACGTCCGGACCATTTGCTAGATACCTAGAGGAATTGGTATCGTCCACGATACACCATGCCGGGATCACCTAGCATGAATGGTGTGGCTGAAGCGAAAAGACTCTTAAGGATATGGTAAGAAGTATGATTGCTCATTCTTCTTTACGAGTCACTCTGGGAGAAGCACTAAAGGCTGCGACTTACATTCTTAGCAGTACCAAGTAAAGCGGTTGCTAAAACACCTTATGAGTTTTGGGTGGTGAAAGCCAGTCTAAAGCACTTACATATTTGGGGATGTCGGTGAGGCAAGGCCTTATAGGCCAAATGAAAAGAAATTGGACTCCAAAGCAGTTAGCGGCTACTTTATTGGGTATTACGAGCGATCGAGGGCTATAAGTTTTATGATCCCACACTCGGGAATATTTTTGAGGCGGGAGCAACAACATTCTTTGAGGATGTTGAGTTTGGGGAGAAATAAGGTTAGAGACATTGCCTTTGAGGAGGAATTGGCTTTAAATCCAATCCATACAGTCATTTCGACAATATTCAAGTATCTATACATTATTGTTCAAGAAATAAATCAGGAACCTCAAGAAGGCAATATTGAACAACTCCCATTCGGAAGAACAAACTCAACAACCTCAAGAACCGGTGCCATTAAGGAGATCCACGAGAGAAAGGAGAAATGCTATTCGGATGATTATATTGTATTTCTTCAAGAACATGAGGAAAGTAATGGAATGATGGAAGATGATCCAATCAACTTCCTTGAGGCCATGAAAAGTTCTAACTCTCAAAAGTGGATTGATGCCATGAATGAGGAGTACAAGTCTATGCAAGACAATAAAATTTGGGAACTTGTTCCATTGCCGAAGGTGCAAAACCAATTGGTTGTAAATGGATATTTAAAACCAAGTGGATGCAAATGGTAATGTGGAAAAGTATAAAGCCGTCTTGTAGCTAAAGGCTATACTCGAAGGAAGGCATTGACTATCTGAGACTTTCTCTCGGTTTCATCGAAAGACTCTTCGGGACTATCATGGCACTTGTTGCTCATTTCAATCTTGAGTTACATCAAATGGATGTTAAGATGTATTTCTCAATGGAGACATTGATGAGATGATCTATATGGTACAACCGAGAAAACTTTGTGTCGGAGACCCAAAGAATATGGTTTGTAAACTAAGGAAATCCATTTATGGACTCAAGCAAGCTCCTCGTCAATGGTACCACAAGTTTCAACAAATAATTATCTCGTTTGGTTTTGAGATGAATATTGTTGATGATTGTGTATATCAAAATTTAGTGGGAGTAAGTATATTTTTAAGTTACGTATGTGGATGACATTTTGCTTGCCACTAATGATATAGGCTTGTTGCCTGAAACCAAGAGATTTCTATCAAAGAATTTTGAGATGAAAGATCTTGGGGCCTTCTTTATATTAGGAATCGGATACATCGAGATCGTTCTCGAGGTATACTGGATTATCACAAAAGAGCTATATCAATAAAGTACTCATAAGGTTTGGCATGCAAAATTGCGACCAGTGATACCCTGTTTCTAAAGGAGACAAGTTTAGTCTCAATCAATGCCCTAAAGGTAACCTTGAAATTAGGAAATGCGAAGATTCCTATGCTTGGTGTAGGGAGTCTAATGTATGCTTCGGTATGTCTGTCCGGATATGCGTACATTGTTGGGATGTTAGCGAGATACTTAAGCAACCACGAGATGGATCATTGGATGTGATCAAAAGGGTTATCGCGGTATCTTGAGAAAAATAAAGATTATATGCTCACATACGAAATCGAGATCGGTTGGAGGTCATTGGGTACTCGATTCGATTTTCTTTGAATCCAAACAACGAAAGTCTACTTGGGCTACATTTATATGTTAGCGGAGGAGCTATATCATGGAAAAGTGTCAAAGCAGATACTTGTAGCTTCCTCCACTATGGCGTGAGAATTTATAGCTTGTCATGAGGCATCCAATCATGGAATATGGCTGCGAAATTTTGTCAGCGGTGCGTATTCTAGAAAATATTGAAAGACCACTAAAGTTATTTTGTGACAATAAATCCGATCATGTATTCCAACAACAACGAAGCTCAATTAAGTCAAAACATATTGACATTAAGTTCCTAGTTGTGAAAGAAAGAGTACGAGTGAATGAGATATCCATAGAGCATATTGGGACAAACTCCATGATAGCAGATCCTCTTACTAAAGGATTACCACCCAAAATTTTCAAGAGCACACTTGCTCATATGGGGTGGTAATATTTGAGATATCATGTTTTAGTGGGAGTTTGTGATTTTATTGCTTTATGAGTATTTTGGACCTATTAGGGCTTTGGTTATTTTTACGTCGAATAAAGTATTGATTAACCACTCTGTTACATTATGATTAAAGTTGACCTCACTAAAGTTTTGGTAGGACCGGTTGAAAAATAGGCATGCACGGATCACATTGCATGTAATTTTTTATCTTTGTACATCCATGATTGATCTATGTCATTTGGTGTACTAGTATATGTGACCATTGATGAGTTTAGTCACGATAAATGTGGCGAAAGCGCTTTGATCCTATATTGATATGGTCAATGGGCGAGATTGTTTGGAAATACCCTTGTATGTGATAGAGATTTTGAGCTCATAAGGTAATACACATTTTAAGTATACATATGGTGCCCAAGTGGGAGATTGTTAGATTTAAATCTAATTAAATCTATTTGTGGGCACATATGTTAAATTAATGTGTAAATCTATCACTTAAGAAACCCACTAAAGTGATCAATTAAGTTGGGTTATCGGTATTTATATATTGTCATGGGCTAAATGTGCGAGATACAGGGTTGTAATTACAATTTGATGATGGGCCAAATTGTAAAAGTGCAACACCTATATATATGGGATTATGGTCCTAATCTAGGGTTAACACAAGAATTCTCATCTCTTTTACCCCCATCTAAAAAGAGATCTAAGGAAGAGAAGAAGCCCTAAGATTAGAAGATCCATCAATCCACTCAAGATCCAAACCATGGATTGGGTATAATTCGCTTTAGTTTTTATCAATCTCTTTGAGGTAATCAAGTCTTATTAAAGATCTTACATTAGTATGAAAGCACTTACAGATGTTTTGAACTACTGATATGTGATATGGCATTCACTTGCTCTGACATTATAAATTATAATCCCCTAGACATGAATTAGTAAGTTTAAACTCCAGTGTGGACCAATGCATAGACAAAAGATACTATATGAGTGAGTTTAAAAATAAGATCTCTCTAGCAACACAATTAGAGAAAAACTGACCTTCTTCAATGAAAACAGAGAGCCCAAAATCTGTGGCTTTAAGCTTAGAATCCTCATCTTTGCTCACCAACAAGAAATTCTCAGGCTTAAGATCCCTATGCATCACCCCCATAAAATGGCAAACATTCACCACATTCACAATATCCCTACATATAGCTGCAGCCTTTCTCTCTGAATAGCTACCTTTCGCTATAATTCTATCAAATAACTCCCCACCAGAGCAAAGCTCCATAACAAGATGCACATTCTGCCAATCTTCATAAGCTCCCTTGAAGTCTACAATATTTGGTTGCCCAGTCAAATGTTGCAGTATCATCACTTCTCGTCGCATATCTTCGATATCACTTGGTCTGAGCTTTCGCTTTGATACTGATTTGCATGCATATTTTAAGCCAGTGGCTCGTTCGATTTTATAGGTATGTTATACCTGACAAAAAGATGATTTTGTATATTTATGCACCAGTCAAACATATTCTGAAATCCAATGGTTATGATGATCAAATAGAAGTACAAACTACAAATTTTAGTTGTGTAAGATGTAATTTAATTTTGAGAATTTTTGATGAGGAACACATTTGTACAAAAGGCGTGATGGGGCATATTATAAATATAGGATGCATAATGGGTGTAAATTTGTAATATTTGTAGATTTTACCACGCTATTCATTGTACTTTATATGCGTGTGTGTATATATATATATATATATATATATATATATATATATATATATATATATATATATATATATATATATATATATATATATATATATATATATATATATTTCAGGTTGGTACTTGTAGATCCAACCCATGATATTATGATATGAGATAATGAGCTAATTCTCCATATGTTATACGTGTTTAAAACGTATAATACGTGTATGTTCTACAAAAATGATATAATAAAGAGATAGTGCTACATAAAATAAATCTATTGCATATACTTAGTTGATATAAGCGTGTCAGTAAATTATATAACAAGGAATTTGTTTCTTAATAGTACCAAATTGGCCACGGCCAAGTTCTTTGTCAAGAGCGAAGATGGTGGTGATATCGACCATTGGCTTCTCAAGGATCGGGCCGATTTGAGATGATGACAGGGTTTTGGGCAGGGAGAAGGTGGGCTTTGGTGGCGGTGGTGGGCTTGACTTGGGAATTGAGTGAGCAGCCGGAGCCAGCGGTGGTGATGGTTGTGGTGGGATCTTGATGGAGCCGGCGGTGATTGGAATCTCATAAGTTTTTGTGAAGCAGTGGCCCATCTGCAAGAGGATTTCTTCTTCTGATGATGACGCCGATGATGATGATGATTTTTTTGCAGTTAGATAGAAGTTTGTTTTGATTCCTATCTTAGCACTCCCTTCAACAACTTATATCTGCTTTCCCCTTTTTTATGCTTTCCTTTATGCTTTGATGTTGTGCAGCAGTTGTCTGTGAGAAAGAACGAAGGAACAGAAGAAAGTGAAGTCAAATGAGAAAAAGAGAGATTCCAAGTGTAGTAAGATTGGTAAAGGATTTTTATTCATCTATATCACAAAGAGATGGAGAAGGGAGCCCATAAAAGCAGTTTATAGAGTCGTGGGATTAGAGTGTTGTGCGAGGGGAAACAGGATTGATAACCAAGTGTTACTACAAAATCTACAGTCTCTGGGCAAAGCAATCTATTTTATGCTTAAAAGAACTTTTTATTCTTCAATTGTGGTTGCTAAATCCGTTAACATATCCTTTTTTGGCAACGCAAACTTCTCCATCATGACAACCTTTAGTAGAGATGAGCATTATCATCATTAACATTTGTACGTAGTAACCGCATATGTTAGCATTCAAATGTTCCATATCCTGCATAATATAAAGTATGACCAGCGACAGGGAATCACGAACTGATATTTTGATAAGGCTAAATGCAAAATGAATTTGTTGGACAGAAGAATGAGAATCGATGGCCAATATCAAGGTGTCAACAAAAAGAATTGCTTACTCGTCTGAGGGAAGAATGATTGTCTATAGTCACAATGCCTCAGAAAAATGGAGATCCAAAATGAAAAGTGCAACAACTTGGACTCGTTTAGCCCGTAAACTCTTCATAGACATATGGTGTCCTTAATTCAATTAAAATTTTCTTTGCTTGGAAAATACAGGTGTCGAGGACTTAAAGATGCAAGATTCTTTCCTCTTTGTCCATAATCGTAGCTATTATACCCTGCAAATTACCAAGCCTAATGAAGCCTCAAGAAGCGACCACATGTAATAACTAGCTGGCCGACTCACATACATCTGAGATCACGATTTAGGTGCGGAGTCAGCCGACCTACCTTGCGACCCAAATCCTAGACGAAATGCATATTTGACCCACGATCCGCCAGAAGCCCAAATCCGAAACGAAAGGCGTTCCCCACTAGAACCCTACACTGAACATCTTGAACAGTGGAATGACCTGTCAACTTCGACAAAAGTCACACTGCGTTTAATGCATGACCAACACCGTCCCCTAACCACCAGCACCGCATCCTGGCAGACGAAAATGGAAGAGCATAGGTTGCCCCAAGGGAATGCTTTAGGGCATCCAAAGTCCTTGCGACCCGGTTTCGGTCAATGCCAACCCTTACAAGGCGTATGAAATCACAAATAGATGCGAGCCGTTCACTAATTTGTGAGAACTAGTAGAATGGCCCACACAACTTCCACGAGAGAACCCCAAAGGTAGCACATGGAGTGGGGCGGTCATCCTAGTAGAAGTTGTCTCGACCACTCTGCGACTATATCACTCGATGAAGAAGCCCACGATTTCAGTCGGCGAAGCGAAGTCGACCCCACCGACAAAATCAAAAGCAAGCGTGTTGATCGCAAGCCATTAACCACCGGCACCACCGCCGACATCATGACGGTAAGCCTTGCCGTCGTGGCAAACTTATCGTTAGCTCGAAGGAACCTTGTGCTATTATCAAAAAAAATCTCACCCGAGCACATACGAGGCGCAAAGCTAAGAGGAAAGGGTCTTATAACATCCACAAAATGTACAGCATTTCAGGAGACACTCCCAGCAAATGTAACTGTAAGACCTCTTAAAAAGTAAAAAATGCTTTGCCTTTTCACTACTTTGTGTGCAATCCTTACGAACTCGGTCATCACCAACTCGTCAGAGGCACATACCAAAGCCCTTCGTGTCTTCTCAGAGTAAACCCAAGGCACGAACCAAGACTCTAGTATCGTTCTTGCGAGTAAAACCAAGGCACAAACCAAGACTCTGGTATCGTTCTCGCGAGTAAAACAAAGGCACGGCCGGGAGTCCTTGCAACTCGATCTTTATCTACTCGGCCAAAGCCTTCTAAGCCCTTGGTGTCTTTTTAGAGTAAACCCAAGGCACGTACTAAAGCCCTTGGTGTCTTTTGAGTAAACTCAAAGCACAAACCAAGGCCATGGTATTGTTCTCACGAGTAAATGTTAAAATATACTTGACTTGCACTGCCCTCTGAACCGTAGGGCCAACCTTCTCTCTAACGAGCCTTCCACTCAAAAGGCTAGCGAGGATGTCAATCTGCAAGCAATCAATTGCACAAAATGAATATAAAAATCATAAACTTTATTCTTTGTCAAAATGAATTCGGTTTATATTTGAAATTACCACATAGAGGATGCTCCATATACCAGAATCATTCGAATGCCAAAGAGCAAGAGAAGATTCAACGACTTCAATAGAGAAAACTCACCAGAGATCGCCCCGACTCCGGCCCCTCAAAAAAGCCCACTCTCAGTAGCCAATCCAATTACCCCACCAGTGATCGCTCCTACAATTAAACGCACTGTTCAAAAACAATAAAGATCAAATTTTAATCAGAAAAACTAAATTAAAACACAAAATAATTGGGACCCATTTCAAAATTGAGACAAATCACAAACCTGTAGCAAAGACGCAGGTGACAATAGAGCATATGATCTTTTCAGCTAGTTGTGAAGCCAAGGAACTTGCCCTGTCTCTAACAACAGAGGAGGAAGAAGAAGATGATGAAGGAGCAGTGAGAAGATCCATGATCCAATTGAAGAAAAAACAAAACAATAATAATAATAATAACTGCGTCAAAAATAATAATAATAATAATAATATGGGTATTTGACAAAGAGTTATTAGAGAGCAAGGCTCCTATCAACTGTCAAATAGAGTTATTAGAGGGAGCAAGGCTCCTATAAACTTAAGTTGATAGGGAATAGCCATCTATCAATTTTTCTAATCATTGATATTGCCTTGGGATCCGTGAAAGATATGAAGCCCATCTTTAAGATTTGTGTACCTCTTGATTTCACTTATCCCAGGCAACATCAATAGATATAAAGTTGATGGACACTATCTCCTATCAACTTAAGTTTATAGGAGCCTTGTTCTTATTGGTATTGAATTATATAGAAGGAGAGAAGAAAGATAGAGAGCAAAAGCTCAAAGCTTAAATAAGCTAAGGGGTTATTGGTTGAGCATTGTTGATTTGGACTCGGACTTTTATTAGATTTCAATTTAGGGTATTATTCATTTTGCACTAGAATATGGATTTAAATTTAAGGTGCTATTGGTTTAGGACTATGATTTGGATTTGAATTTAAGGATTTGAATTTAAGGTGTTATTAGTTTAAGACTAGGATCCGGATTTGAATTTAAGAAGTTATTGATTGTCTAGGATTGTTATTAGGATTAGGATTTCAAAATCCGCACTCCATTTCAACTCTATAGTTTTTAATGAAAAATTTTAATAGAAAGTTCAAGTTAAAATTGATGGATTGTGATGTTACTATGTGGATTTCCTCTCTCCTCTTCTCTTTACTTTTGTAAATATTTAATATGTTTCAAATTAAATATATTTAATTTTACAATATTACATATTTTAAGTTATTATATATTAACATTGAATGTATTTAATGTTAAAATATTTTTAATCAACTTCTATTATAAATTTATTTAATTCATTTAAAATGAAATATATTTAATACTACTTAATCACTTAATATATTTGATATTTAATATTAACTTAGATATATTCATTATTTAACATTTCTTAAATATTTTAAATATTTAATACTATATGACATACATTTCGTTTGAGCTGTTTAAATTAATTATAAGATGTATTTAGTGTTGTTGTTGTGATCCCTTAATCGCAATGAGGGTGATTTTTAAATTAATGTTTATTTTTGTTAATGATTATTTTTCAACATAATAATTTAATTTGAAACTCCTAATGCAAATAATCCATAAATCTAAAATTTAGCCCAAGAATCAGACCCTCGGTTTATGAATCCAAAGCAAAGTTCAAGAATCCAAACCAAAAGTTCAATAATTCTATTCACAAAATCAAAATCCAATCCAAGAATGCGGGGCTCTAACCATAAAATCCGACTCTAGGTCTCAATCCGAGAATGTAGGATTTGTGGACAATGTCCAAGTCCAAATCAATAATCGGAGCGAATAACACCCCTAAGAGATGAAGGATTGAACGAGAGGAGAAAAGGGATATGGGCCAGCACGAAATTAATGTAAATTTTCTGCGAAAATATCTGATGAGGAGGCTTCTAATTTTCTTTTGGTTTCGTTTATGGGCTCATTAAGCAAAGCCCATGGAGTTTTGGGGCTTAATCTTCTTAGTTTAATTAAACTTGGGTGATTGGTGAAGAACTGGTCCTAGTGGGAGTACCTGAATTCTGAGGTTTTATTGTGAGATTAATGTGTTGAAGAAATTAAATGGCTTTGTTCTCTTGATGACTTGAGAGTGAAGGAAGTATCTTACTACAGTACCATTGTGATCATTTACAAGGAAATTAATATGCTCTTGAAGGTTCCTATATATAGTGATTTGATTGCATGGAGAGTAGTAAGATATTATGGAGTCTTAACTGTGATTTAGGTATGACATATGTGCATAACATATCTGTCATGTATTGTGTGGAATAAAGGCTTTGGTGTTGTTGTCTTCGTTTGTGATAAAAGATCAAGTAATTGAATAATAAGATTATTTATACAAAGCTTTGTTGTCTGTTTTTTTCTTTCTTTCTTTTTTTTTTTTGTGTGTGGAAACTAACTGTTTATTGTTCTTCAAGAAGTTTTTTTTAAATAAATGTAAAATATAAATATGAAGAACAATTCAACTCTGATTCATCAACAACGGGAGGTTATTTACCACTAAAGATCTTGATTCCACAGAGTTAGCTATCAATAAACTCTTTTTAGGCCTTAAACTCCTAACTTGACTGAAAATATTATTTAAGATGTAGGTCAATAACAACGTCTAATTAAAAGAATTAAAATCAAATATATGACCTTTCACAAATTTTACATAATTGAGATATGTACATCATAGAACTATTTGCTCTGTAGAGCTGATGTCCAACTCTAGTAGCTCAACAAAAAGTTATTTTCTCAGGCATCTTTCTTAGTAACAACTCCCTTTCGAATGCTCAATTTGGTCCGCATGGACCAATACAGCTGTTCTGTTATTGATTTTTACTCATGTTTAACTTAGAATTGTCCTTAAATTATTTCAATCCATGCTTAAAGGATGAAGGATGAACAGAATAAATAGGATGTGGATAAGGATTATGTTGTTTCTAGAACAATATGAAAAATATGAAACAATAGAGGGTATGGAAAACTTATGAATTAATTTCATGATTTATTTTACGAAATATTATAGAATACAATGTAAAATAGGAAGAGTATTAGATACTAAAATTTGTAAGGAGTTGAGCTCATTTAAAAATTTTGGTCAAGTGGCTTAGTTCAAGATCATTGACAAAGGAGAGGTCTCAACTAGATTTCCTAGATTTTATTCAACTTAGAGATTAACCAATACCCAACTTCATGGGATTAGATCCTCTCCAATTGTGTAGTAATTAGAAATCTTGTGACTATCTCAATTCTAATGGAGTAGATCACATTCAAATCGAGCGATCCTAGATTCACTAAATTTACGGATAAAAAATTCAAAAATCCTAATAAAATTACAAGTTCAATTCATACAACATTGTTCTGAAATAATAAATGATTGTGATTCAGAAAATAAGATATCAGCCATATAACCACAGCAGAAAGGATTTCAGATCCTTCCATTGAAAATCTATATTAAGATGTGGAACATATATTTTCTCTACTACCTAGAGCTATCTACATGCAAATGGCTTATCCAATCCTCATCCCTCCATCTTCTACAAGATCCTATACTATGGCCAGTTGTCCATGCCCATGTCCTCATCACCAGCAACACTTGATCCATTCATAAATTACTCAGATTGAATTGTCAAATTTTGCACTTTAAAGCCCTCCCTCCTCTTAAATATACACTGAAGAGTTTGGTGAGCACGGATAGTGCATCTTCAAGATAGAGAGCTCAAGCACAGTACCAGCGCATTCATATCCGTTGGGCACATAAACCGTTGGGTCACATTATTTGTCGTCGTGGGACCAATAGTTTGATATTTGGGTTTTTAAACATTAGTCCCATAAATCTTAAGCATTTTGATATTAGTCCCTCAAATCTTCATATTTTGATATTTGGGTTTTTAAACATTAGTCCATAAATCTTTAGCATTTTGATATTAGTCCCTCAAATCTTCATATTTTGATATTAGTCCCCCAAATTATCATAATGTGTACCTTAATAATGATTCGTCAATTACCAAAATAGTTTCACCAGTTTAATTCACTCACCCCAATGGCATTCCCTCTAAAGTTATAACACTAACTAGCATGAGTGAGACTATAAAAAGTTTGAAGGGCATGGAAACATTGTCAAAATATCAACACATTATGGTCATTTGGGGGTCTAATATCAAATATAAAGATGTGAGGGACTACGACAAAATACTAAAGATTTAAGGGACTCATACCAAAAAACCAAAAAAAACCCTTGATATTTTGAACACTTCTCTGAATCTGGCTTAATTTGTGGGTCCCAGGCTCGGGCCGAATTCGTGGGACTTTATTACTAACATTTTGGGTCGAGCCCGGGTCTGCTCAGATTTGAACAGGGATTAGGTGCGAGTAATGGGAGTCCGTGGCCTGTGAGAGAACAGAAGGAGGTGATTTTTGCCGTGGAGAAATATTGTGATGGCTCTAGATATCCAGATCTCTGTATTTATGTATTATACTATGTATAATTAGTAGTCGGTAATAAATAAGCCAGCTCATATTTATACTATTATATTAAAAATTTAGTGAGACTATAAAAAGTTTGAAGGGCATGGAAACATTGTCCTTCATCTTGCTAAAAATGCAAGGACAATATAGTCATTTCATGCAACTTTTTTCTTTTTCTTTTTTTTTTCCTCTTTCTTTATTTCTAGAACTTTCTAAAGCATATCATAGAGCTTACTAATTATATATACATTACGTTGTGTATTATAAATGTCAGGATCTAGATACAAGCCTAGAAGGGGGGTTGAATAGGGTTGCATAACTTTTTCAACAAGTTAAATCAAACACAGAATAATGTTGCAGAAAATAAATAATTTAAAGAACAAGCAACCGCAATCACAAACACAGAGGGTTTTTGTAGTGGTTCAGATAAATCCTACCCTACTAGGACTTCCACACTATATGAGATTTTCCTAGATTACAAACATTAATCTAATATGTGATACAAGACGACACCCTAGTCTAACCCTAAACTAGTCGTCTACACCAAATAATCTCAAACAGGTGTAAACCTAGCTCCCAGCTAGTAATCCTAACCCCTCAATTAACCCTAACTTGAATACGCACAAAACCGATCACACGATAGTAGAAAAGAGTTTTCACACAAATAAATATCGTTAAAGCACAAATTGAGAAGATCATATAGCCCTTTGATAATCAAATCATTCTCTACAGGATTCAACTCGAGATCTGGAAGAACGGGGTTGAAAACTATGGTCCAAGGGGCACTCCTCGACGGTTGAAGATCCAATGGTGAAGAGCGCGACGAGGAAGTGATCTGAGAAGCTTCAGGGTGATTTCGACAAGATCTCCTCTCCAAAACTCAAAGCCCTAGCAATCTCTCTCTCTCTCTCTCTCTCTCTCTCTCTCTCTCTCTCTCTCTCTCTCTCTCTCTCTCTCTCTCTCTCTCTCTCTCGTATCTCAATTAGGTCAGAAGAAAAACCGTGAAACAAGAGAAAGAGATAGTATATCTCAGCTGTAAAGAATAGCTAAGATTATATCTTGAATTCTGAATTATTTGCTCCAGTCTCATCGACGAGTGAGAGGACTCATTGATGACCATGGCTCATCAATGAGTGTTATTGCTCATCAATGACCAAAATATCTCTGGACTTTGTCCTTCATCGATGAGCAGTTAGAATCAATGACCTCACAAGTAGGCTCATCAATGTTAAGGTCATTAATATGTGAGTATAGTCTCACGTCGAATAGGATAAGAAAGAGTGATGAGTTTAAAATAGGAGTTAAGACCAATAGCTAGTACTTATAGCTTTTGAGTTAAAATTTATTCCTAACCTCTATTAAAGCTCATTGACTGTAAATTGGGTCCGATTACTCCCCCAATAAATGGTATCATAGCTAAGTTTATGGCCCAAGAAAAAAAGTTGAAGTTCAATGTGAAGTCCGAAGGTGTCGGAAGAACCCACAGATGCTCGTAGGAATAACATAGTCTGGTTAGCCCGCACGAGTGAAGTGGTGGACCTGCGCATATTTCTAGCCATGTGCTGAATGCATGGTCTTGTTAGCGCATGAGTAAAGTGGTGCAAAAATTATTGAATCCCATGCAAGATTGAAGTATAGTTGAAGATTGAACTATACTCAGATATTAAGGGGGAGTTGTTGAGGTTATTAATATGTGAGTATAGTCCCACATCGAATAGGATAAGAAAGAGTAATGAGTTTATAATAGAAGTTAGGGTCAATACTTAGTAGCTATAGTTTTTGGGTTAAAATAGCTTCCTAACTTATATTTAAAGCCTATTGATTCTAGATTGGACCCAATTACTCCCAATAATTGATGAATAGGAATACTCATCGATGAGTATCATATCTGATTTGCTCTCTGCACTTTTTCTCTCATCGATGACCAATTTGAATTGATGTGCCTAGAGACTCGCTCATAGATGAGCAATGCTGCTCATCGATGAGTGGCTCTGCTGAAATTGCTGTTGAGGTGAACCTTACTCCTTTTGGCCTCGATCTCGATTTTAACTTGTTAAAATCTGCACAAATCATCTCAAACACAAATTAAACCCAAATGAATATTTGTTATTATTCAAATGAATGAAATTGTACGGACACTGTCCTGACAATAAATGGATATAAATATGAAATAATAAAGTTCTTTCCATGTAAATAAATGTAATAAAAATAACAATTAGAATTTCAATATATTACAATATAAATGTATCATAACCAATTCCAAATAAACTAAAATAAAATATCACATATTTAAATGAACAAATATCATGAAAATATTTTAGAAATGTCTATGATAATTTAGGGTATTAAAATGATCCTTTTATATAAAAATTAGAATAATTAAGTTTTAACGCCAGTTGTAGATGCATTTGCACGTGCAATAATGCTAATATAGTTTAAAATAGACACTGAGTTAATGAAGAACACAAACATACTTTCCAAAAGGGTTAATTTCACATACACCCCTAAACTTTGGGGAGTGTTGCACATAACCCTCCTAAATTGTGTTTATCTTACATAACCCCCCTGAACTTCAGGGTGTCTCACAAAACCCTCCCTAAATTTCAAACTTTTCTCACCAGACCCTCCTACATGTAATTTGAAACTAACAAAAAAATTATGAGAGAAAAACTTTTAAACTTTGTCATTTGCCATTTGTTGGCATCATACCTCTTATCTTAAATTTTGAATTTTTTCTCTCAATAAAATTTTAGTTATTTTTAAATTATATGTAAGCACACAGTGAGAAAAGTTTGAAGTTCATGAGGATTTTGGGAGACACCTTAAAGTTCAATGGCATTATTTGAGATAAACAAAGTTCATAGGGTTATGGGCAACACCCCCAGAAGTTTTGGGGGTTTTGTGAAATAAATTCTTTCAAAAGGTGGTAATAAATTTTGTTTAAAAATTTGATTTAATTTTTTACTAGTTTCTGTTTTGCTAAAAATTAAACATACTCTCAGTAAAACTTATTTATTTTATCGAGACACAAATATCATTGCTTCAGTGGGGTTATTTGAGATACACAAAGTTCATGGGGCTATGTGCAACACACCCAAAAGTTTGATTTAATTTTTTACTAGTTTCTGTTTTGCTAAAAATTAAACATACTCTCGGTAAAACTTATTTATTTTATCGAGACACAAATATCATTGCTTCAGTGGGGTTATTTGAGATACACAAAGTTCATGGGGCTATGTGCAACACACCCAAAAGTTTGATTTAATTTTTTACTAGTTTCTGTTTTGCTAAAAATTAAACATACTCTCGGTAAAACTTATTTATTTTATCGAGACACAAATATCATTGCTTCAGTGGGGTTATTTGAGATACACAAAGTTCATGGGGCTATGTGCAACACACCCAAAAGTTTGATTTAATTTTTTACTAGTTTCTGTTTTGCTAAAAATTAAACATACTCTCAGCAAAACTTTTAATTTATTTTTATTGAGACACAAATATCATTGCTTCAGTGGGGTTATTTGAGATACACAAAGTTCATGGGGCTATGTGCAACACACCCAAAAGTTTGATTTAATTTTTTACTAGTTTCTGTTTTGCTAAAAATTAAACATACTCTCGGTAAAACTTATTTATTTTATCGAGACACAAATATCATTGCTTCAGTGGGGTTATTTGAGATACACAAAGTTCATGGGGCTATGTGCAACACACCCAAAAGTTTGATTTAATTTTTTACTGGTTTCTGTTTTGCTAAAAATTAAACATACTCTCGGTAAAACTTATTTATTTTATCGAGACACAAATATCATTGCTTCAATTTGGATAGACTTTACTACTTAATGATTTCTAATGATCAATTTGGATAAACACTTTGGTTGTCTTTTGCATAATTCATTAAAAATTGTTGAGACACAAACATCTTTGCTTCAATATCCACATCTATGAAGCCTGGCTGCGTGATGCGAGCCTAACCCTTCGATCATGAAAATTAAAGACGAGCGAGTGTCTACAGTCTACACCATTCATACGTAAGACATAAAAGAATGGTTGGAAAGTCAATGGTGCTTCAAGGTCATAATACGAGTGACAAATGGGAAGGGGAAAAACACACACACAGCTGCCTCAGGTGCTGAATAGCCTGCTGATGAATTTACATTAGCCCCTGTATTGTAAGCGTCGTCGATGGTAAATGGGTGGGTAAATATTGATGTGTACAAACTATTAAACGGAGCATCTCTTAAATGCACCATTAATTTAATAGATTACACCATAGACTTTTTATTAGGCTTAATCCCCAAAAAAAAAAACAAAACAAAACAAAAACCCATCCCCAAAAAAAAACAAAAACAAAACAAAACAAAAAAAGCAATAACTTTTGTAACACCGTGAATTTTCGATCATTATTTTTTCTAAGAATTTGGTGCGTATTGTTCTAGCATTATTTTTTCTAATATTTTTGATCGTATCTTCTAATATTGGTTTTCTAGTATCAAATATTATATTCGGTATTTGAGTGATAAATATTATTTCTAAAGGTATTATTCATATTTCTTAAATTTTCGATTATTCTCTCTGAATTCAAAATATAGTTTTACATTCATTTTTTATTTAACTAAATTATAAATTTAATAGTTTCATGAATACTTTCAGTCTTAATCTTGATTTTGATATCATTAATAATTTTGTAATACATGAGCTTGGTATTTGTCATTATATATATATATATATATATATATATATATATATATATATATATATATATATATATATATATATATATATATATATATATATATATATATATATATATATATATATATATATATATATATATATATATATATATATATATATATATATATATATATATATATATATATATATATATATATATATATATATATATATATATATATATATATATATATATATATATATATATATATATATATATATATATATATATATATATATATATATATATATATATATATATATATATATATATATATATATATATATATATATATATATATATATATATATATATATATATATATATATATATATATATATATATATATATATATATATATATATATATATATATATATATATATATATATATAAGCACACAGTGAGAAAAGTTTGAAGTTCATGAGGATTTTGGGAGACACCTTAAAGTTCAATGGCATTATTTGAGATAAACAAAGTTCATAGGGTTATGGGCAACACCCCCAGAAGTTTTGGGGGTTTTGTGAAATAAATTCTTTCCAAAAGGTGGTAATAAATTTTGTTTAAAAAATTTGATTTAATTTTTTTTACTAGTTTCTGTTTTGCTAAAAAAAAAAATTAAACATACTCTCAGCAAAACTTTTAATTTATTTTTATTGAGACACAAATATCATTGCTTCAGTGGGGTTATTTGAGATACACAAAGTTCATGGGGCTATGTGCAACACACCCAAAAGTTTGATTTAATTTTTTTTACTGGTTTCTGTTTTGCTAAAAAATTAAACATACTCTCGGTAAAACTTATTTATTTTTATCGAGACACAAATATCATTGCTTCAATTTGGATAGACTTTACTACTTAATGATTTCTAATGATCAATTTGGATAAACACTTTGGTTGTCTTTTGCATAATTCATTAAAAAATTGTTGAGACACAAACATCTTTGCTTCAATATCCACATCTATGAAGCCTGGCTGCGTGATGCGAGCCTAACCCTTCGATCATGAAAATTAAAGACGAGCGAGTGTCTACAGTCTACACCATTCATACGTAAGACATAAAAGAATGGTTGGAAAGTCAATGGTGCTTCAAGGTCATAATACGAGTGACAAATGGGAAGGGGGGAAAAACACACACACACAGCTGCCTCAGGTGCTGAATAGCCTGCTGATGAATTTACATTAGCCCCTGTATTGTAAGCGTCGTCGATGGTAAATGGGTGGGTAAATATTGATGTGTACAAACTATTAAACGGAGCATCTCTTAAATGCACCATTAATTTAATAGATTACACCATAGACTTTTTTATTAGGCTTAATCCCCAAAAAAAAAAAAAACAAAAACAAAAACCCATCCCCAAAAAAAAAAAAAAACAAAAAAAACAAAAACAAAAAAAAAAAAAGCAATAACTTTTGTAACACCCGTGAATTTTCGATACGTATTTTTTCTAAGAATTTCGGTACGTATTGTTCTAGCATTATTTTTTCTAATATTTTTGATCGTATCTTCTAATATTGGTTTTCTAGTATCAAATATTATATTCGGTATTTGAGTGATAAATATTATTTCTAAAGGTATTATTCATATTTCTTAAATTTTCAAGATTCTCTACTTAATTCAAAATATAGTTTTACATTCATTTTTTATTTAACTAAATTATAAATTTAATAGTTTCAGTGAATACTTTCAGTCTTAATCTTGATTTTGATATCATTAATAATTTTGTAATACATGAGCTTGGTATTTGTCATTATATATATATATATATATATATATATATATATATATATATATATATATATATATATATATATATATATATATATATATATATATATATATATATATATATATATATATATATATATATATATTATATATATTTTTCTTTTTTAAAACAAAACTCTCTCACGCAAAACCTCTTTCCCCTAGCTCACCCTACCTATCTCTCTCTTTCTTCGCAATTTCTCGAAGCAATTTCCATCGCAACCTCCGACCTCACGACTTCTTTCCAGACCTTTTGTTCACTCTTTACTCGCATTTTAGTTCCACTTTCGCTTCCAATCCTTTATCTCATGCCAGACTTTCCCTTTGTTTGCAGATTAACCTTTGGTTTTACTCTTTTTAATTCTTTTTCGTTATTTTGTTCTGACCTTTATCTCGGTTGATTATGCATCATGATTATTGACCTTATATTTCCGCCATGTTTTCATGATTTGACCACGACTTCTTGAGGCCGCACCTCCTCCCTCCCGTGACCGCCCACGGCGGGCAGCCTAACGGCGAGCTCTTGCTGCCGAGAAACTGCGGTGTTGATCCGACCGCACGCGGTTCCGACCTCCTCCGGCCTCCGTTTTCACCACCGTGATTGCGGGCGTAGTCCGTTACACCAACTATCACACGGTATCTTTCTTTCGCTTGGGCTCATTGTATATCTCTCGCTATACCACTTCGAATATCACTCGTCGTTACTAACACTTTTCTTTTATAATCTAACCGTTGGACTTTCCAGTGAGGCCACGGAACTCGCCGTGACTACCGGCACTCATTCAGAAATTCATTCACTGTAGGCAAGATCCCGCTGTTCGACTCGCATTTTACATTTTTTATATTTATTTATGAATTATTATATGCAAGATCCCGTTGCTTTCACTCGTATTTATATTTTTTTGATTTATTTAGAATTATCACATGTATCAGGTGATTTTGATATATTATGAACTGCGTGGGATTGCCTGATGATGATTTTCTTGTTGTTAGTATGATTATGTGAGATATTATTGAATGAGGAAAATTAGTTAAAGGAAATTAATTTACAAAGGATTTTTGAAGTATTAATTTGTTGTAAGATGAATATTTAAATTATTAAGTTTATTGTCAAAGTGTTATTTTAGAATAATCGTGAGGAATAATATTTTAAACGAATTATTTTATAAAGGGATCTTTTGAATTATTAAAGGAATAATGGAATTAATAATTTATTATTTAAATATATATATATATATTATTTTCGACCATTCACGATGAAAACCTAATTTAAAAGGGATTATTGGGAAAAAGATTATTTTTTATTATTTTAATGGGGAAGAAGATTATTTTGATTATTTTAATTGTGATCGTATAAGTGATATAAACCGTGACTTTTCATGTATGAAACGCACGTTATTTTTAGTTTTCTTTTACGCTGTTATTAAGCTATGTGTTATCCAGTTATTGATGATTTTATGAGACGTTTCGGATTCCGAGTAGTGAGATATTGATGATTTCAGTTTGCATGCGTATTTAACTATTCTTAGATATTGTTCATGCATACCATATTTTGTTCATATTATTATTTTTGTTTTATGAACATTTTCATGTACTTGTTAGGCCATTTTGATGTTGCATAGAGTCGGTCACATTATTCACTATCTTGTTGTATTGAGAACCATTAGTAGTTCATGACTTAGGACTTGTGCGTCATGAACGATACCTAGTGACATGTGTGTGTTGACCATGCTTAGGAGGTGAACCCGTGTTTTGTTATATCGATAACGTTGACTTGATTTACCTGAGACCGTGGGACGGGAAAGTCTTGGTTCATGTATTCGGATGTGGCTGTTTATGTATCTTCCAGACCCGTGCCAAGTGATCTTGTTTTCGCACTTGGGGCTGGTTTGTTGGGCCAGTGAATCATTTCGCACGTGGCCAGTGAAATCGTTTCGTCACTTGAGTCCTGCTTGTGTCCGGACAAGCCGGAATCGGATTGTGTGTAGTCCTTTGACCGAAGGGTATCGCGGCATTGGATGCACGTAGAGGATTTGTGAACAGTCAGTTATCCGGTGATATGAACTTCGACTCTGTGAGAGTTATGATCCAGTGACCTGTTATAGAATGGCTAGATACTGACATCGAGTTGAGATATTTGACAGTTAGGACACCTGGTTGTACGGACACATGAGATGCACACGTCGATGCTTTATTTCCAGTTATATGTTCCATCAGTGTATAGTTTGGGGTTATTATTTAGTTATTTACAATCTGAGATATATGGTATATACATGAGGGTTTCCTTGTTTGGATTATTTTGCTCGACGTACTACGTCTCGTTTTGTAGATTTCTAAATATTAATCTCAACCGGATTTTCATGGTTGGTTAATCGGATTGTTATACTTGGATCGTTCGCAGTTCTGATTTCTTGTTTTTATTTATATTTATTATTATACTGCCATCTCATTGTGGGATCTTGTCGTGTGTTATACACGCTGACGTACTCCATTCTCTTGGTGTACGTCAGATTTAGATGACGGACAAGTCCAGTATGGAGATGCACTTGAGCCGGAGTTTCCTCAGCAGGAGAGCCTCCCTGACGACGGAGTGTAGGGTCGAAAAAATGTTTATTGATTGAATGAATGTTTTACAGTCAAATTCCTTCGATTACAGAGGAAGAGGAGATTGATTTGACTCCTCTTTTGTATGGGTTCTTGGTGGCGATAGGATGCTTCCCGATGCTCACGCCGAGATTGCTTCCCGCTGACGATCGACCAAAGTCAGCGATGATCTAGAGGTTGTTGAAGAGGAGCTTGATCTCTTGTGCGCAAGTGCTTGATTTTCAGAGTTCTCTTTAAAAGCCGGCCGCCCTTTCTTTGTTGGGCTTTCAACTATTTATATGGGCTTGAGGGGTGTAGTCGACCCTATTGTCACTTTCATATGGGGTTAATGACCCTTCCCATCGTGCGAGCGGCCCAACGCCAGCTCGCTTCGACAATGGCCTCGTTTGCATAAAGGAGCGGCGCCGCTACGGTGATTGTCGTCAGCTAAAGAATGCGCGGCCGCAGTAACGGCGAACGGCGAGCCTCGTCGACCAATGATGCCGCGCGAAGCGGCTGAACGCCGAGGTTCATCTGCACGGCGAACCTACCGAAAGTGTCGGGTTCACCGCTATAGGCGAACCCGGTTGATGTCGAGGCTCGGCCGCTGGCGAACCGGTTGAGTGTTGAGGCGGGTATCGAGACTCACCGCACTCGGTTAAATGTCGAGGTTCACCGCTATAGGCGAAGTTCGGTTGAACGCCGAGGTTCACCGCTAGGCGAACCTCGCTAAATGTCGAGCTCGCTGCGGTGAGCCTCGTCAATGTCGAGCCTCGCTGCTTGCGAAGCCCGCTGAATGTCGAGCCTCGCTGCTTGAAGCCTCGCCTCAATGTCGAGCTCGCGCCGGGCGAGCCTCGCCAATGTCGAAGCTCGCTGCTCGGCGAAGCTCGTCAATGTCGACTCGCCGCTGACGAGCCTCGCCTCGCTACGAGAAGGTCGTAACTTTCAAACCGACGCCGAATTAGACGAATTATATATGGAAATCGACCATCTCGGACGACGGAGCTAATTGCCCGGTCATCTTACCCGTTCCTTTTGGTTTAAGAGATATCAGCATTTCTGTCTTATTTGGTAAAGTCAATCATCCAAACTTAACCTTTAGGCGGCCTCGACTCCACTTAGATGGGCTCTTAAGATCTTTTGCTCATTCCGAAGTTGTCTGTAGGGATTAAGGCAATTTTATTGCCTACAAAACCCTCCAAAGTTTTCGACTGAAGGTGGTTGAATGGAGTCCGAACACTTTGGATATGAAGACTTGCAACATGATCACCACTCAAACGGCGCGAGGAACCTTCCAACGAGCTCGCAAATTTGAATTCTTCACCGCACTAATGATCGCCTTCCGGGATTTTTAGCAAACCCCAGCCTATCAACGGATTTGATGTGCCTTTACCGACACCGCTTGAATCGGCTAGCATGTAGATTTCTAAATATTAATCTCAACGGATTTTCATGGTTGGTTAATCGGATTGTTATACTTGGATCGTTCATGATTCGATTTCTTGTTTTATTTATATTTATTATTATCTTGCCATCTCATTGTGGGATCTTGTCGTGTTATAGACATCACGGACGCATCATCCTCGTGTACGCCGATTTAGATGACGGACAAGTCGGTATGGAGATGCACTTGAGCCGAGTTTCTCACACAGAGAGCCCCCACGACCTGTAGGGTCAAAAATGTTTATTGATTGAATGAATGTTTTCTGATCAAATTCCTTCGATTCTGAGAAAGAGGAGATTGATTTGACTCCTCTTTGTATGGGTTCTTGGTGGCGATAGGATGCTTCCCTCGATGCTCACGTCGAGATTGCTTCCGTTGACGATCGGACCAAAGCTGCGGATGATCTAGAGGTTGTTGAAGAGGAGCTTGATCTCTCTTGTGCGCAAGTGCTTGATTTTCGAGTTCTCTTTAAAAGCCACTCTTTCTTTGTTGGGCTTTCAACTATTTATATGGGCTTGAGGGGTGTAGTGACCCTATTGTCACTTTCATATGGGGTTAATGACCCTTCCCATCGCCGGTGCCGCACCAACCCAGCTCGCTCGACAATGGCCTCGTGAGAAGCGCTGGAGCGGGCGCCGCTACGCTGATTGTCGCCGCATAACGCGCTGGGCCACAAGAACGGCGAACGGCGAGCCTCGTCGAATGTCGAGCCTCGGCGCTGGCGAGCCTCGCTGAATGTCGAGGTTCATCGCTATAGGCGAACCTCGGTTAAATGTCGAGGTTCATCGCTATAGGCGAACCTCGGTTGGATGTCGAGGCTCGGCTGGCGTTGGCGAACCTCGGTTGAGTGTTGGCGGGGTATCGAGACTCACGGACCTCGGTTAAATGTCGAGGTTCATCGCTATAGGCGAACCTCGGTTAAATGTCGAGGTTCATCGCTATAGGCGAACCTCGGTTAAATGTCGAGCCTCGGCGCTGGCGAGCCTCGTCGAATGTCGAGCCTGGCTTGGCGAGCCTCGTCGAATGTCGAGCCTCGGCGCTGGCGAGCCTCGTCGAATGTCGAGCCTCGGCGCTGGCGAGCCTCGTCGAATGTCGAGCCTCGGCGCTGGCGAGCCTCGTCGAATGTCGAGCCTCGGCGCTGGCGAGCCTCGTGCATTACGAAGAACAGTCGTAACTTTCAAACCGTCGTCGAATTAGGCGAATTATATATGGAAATCGACCATCTCGGCGAGGCGGAGCTAATTGCCCGGTCATCTTACCCGGTTCCTTTTGGTTTAAGAGATATCAGCATTTCTGTCTTATTTGGTAAAGTCAATCATCGGAGTAAACTTAACCTTTAGGCGGGCGACTCCACTTAGATGGGCTCTTAAGCTCTTTTGCTCATTCTCATTGTTGTAGGGATTAAGGCAATTTTATTGCCTACAAAACCCTCAAAGTTTTGGACACGAAGGTGGTTGAATGGAGTGCGGAACACTTTGGATATGAAGACTTGCAACATGATCACCACTCAAGCGGTCGAGGAACCTTCCAGCGAGCTCGGCAAATTTGAATTCTTCACTGCGGCTAATGATGCCTTCGGGATTTTTAGCAAACCCCGACTATCAGCAGTTTGATGTGCCTTTACCGATTACCGTTTGAGTCGGGCTAGCATGTAGATTATCTAAGTCCGTTCTACATGTAGCGTTATGCTAAAGAGTTAACTCTCTTAGCTCTGATATTGAATCGTAGACCTTGTCCTTCTTACGGGAATAGACTACCGGCTACGTGTGTTAGGCGTAGACTTATCTCTAATAAGGGATCGAGATAAAGTCCCTATGCGAGAGGCATAGATTGATTGTTGTTTAACAACAACCGGCTACGATGGAATGGCGTATAGACTTTGTCTTCTCTTGGGCCAAAGACAAACCGAATAGTGGCACATCGCATGGTAGGCCACTATTTGGAAATGATCGAATCGTTGATTGACATAAAAGTATAACGATCGTGATCAAAGGGCAATCAAGTTGTTCGATGGCGTAAAAGTATAACAACGGTGATTACGAACAAAATCATTTAGGGAATGATTACGTGGGAGTGGTCTCGTCATCTGTTTGAGAGGATTGGCGGAGGAAATCTTGAGGGAACTATCGAGAGGTGATTGTTAACATGACAACTCGGTGGGAGTTTGAAAGAAGACTATGGGTAGTACTTTTGAAACTTACCATTAATAGGCATCATGATTACATAGCCTTCTTGATTGGTCGGTGGTATGCTCCATTCGAGTAAAGCGATTCCACTACGAATGGCCCTTCCCATTTTGGTTCGAACTTCCCCTTCTTTTGGAGTTTAAAATCATTGGCGGACGGCGAGAACAAGGTCGCCTTCCTTGAAAATCGACACGGACTTTCTTGTCAAATGCTTTAGAAATCGAGTGCGGTAAACTTCGATATCTTTGTTGAGCACATGTCGCTTTTCATCCGGCATTTCAAGTTCCTCAAAGGCGTCGTGATGATTTTCCTCGGTTGTCATTCCGGTGGATAGCGCCATTGAGCGGCGGGATTTGAATCTCTATCGGTAAAATGGCTTCACAACCATAAACCGAGAGAATATGGGGTGGTACTGTCGGTGTGCGAACCGTTGTGTCTTCTCTTGGGCCAAAGACAAACCGAATAGTGGCACATCGCATGGTAGGCCACTATTTGGAAATGATCGAATCGTTCAGTGACATAAAAGTATAACGATCGTGATCAAAGGGCAATCAAGTTGTTCAGTGACGTGAAAGTATAACAACAGTGATTACGAACAAAATCATTTAGGGAATGATTCTGTGGGAGTGGTCTCGTCATCCTGTTTGAGAGGATTGACGGAGGAAATCTTGAGGGAACTATCAGAGGTGATTGTTAACATGATAGCTTTGGGGTCCCGCCATCCTATTGATGAGGATTGGCGAGAGAATTTGGAGGAAATTAGTTATCAGAGGTGATTGTTAACATGACAACTCAGTGGGAGTTTGAAAGAAGACTATGGGTAGTACTTTTTCAGAAACTTACCATTAATAGGCATCATGATTACATAGCCTTCTTGATTGGTCGGTGGTATGCTCCATTCGAGTAAAGCGATTCCACTACTGAATGGCCCTTCCCATTTTGGTTCGAACTTCCCCTTCTTTTGGAGTTTAAAATCATTGGCGTCGGACAGCGAGAACAAGGTCGCCTTCCTTGAAAATCGACACGGACTTTCTTGTCAAATGCTTTAGAAATCGAGTGCGGTAAACTTCGATATCTTTGTTGAGCACATGTCGCTTTTCATCCGGCATTTCAAGTTCCTCAAAGGCGTCGTGATGATTTTCCTCGGTTGTCATTCCGGTGGATAGCGCCATTGAGCGGCGGGATTTGAATCTCTATCGGTAAAATGGCTTCACAACCATAAACCGAGAGAATATGGGGTGGTACTCCGGTGCGAACCGTTGTACGGTAAGCCCACGGGCTTTGCCCGACTTGTCGTTCCAATCCTTTTTGTTGAAGAGACCATCTTAGTAAGGATTTTGATGATCGTCTTATTAAAAGCTTCACTGTCCATTCGCGGGGTAGTAAGTGTTGATGCTAAATTCGGATCGAAATTTATCGCGAATCAGCGTGAAGGCATGGTGACAAATTGCGGACCATTATCGTGGGCGATCGCCTCGGCACCCATACGGTATATGACATGATGTTTAACAAATTTGATCACATCGCTTGTCTTGACCAATCTCAGCGGGGCGGCTTCACCCACTTTGAAAATACTCGATTATCGCCAATATGAGCGATGTCCTTTTGAAGAAGGTGGAGAAATTGGACCGACGATGTCCATTCCCCACGTTTCAAATGGCCAGGACGTGGCGGTAGGATGCAAGTGTTCCGGAGGTTGGTGAAGGTAATTAGCATGTATTTGGCACGCATGGCATCGTTTAGCGTAAGCCACAGCATCCCCTACCATTGTCGGCCAATAATAACCGAAGTTCACGCAACCGTCCCATAACTTGGGTCGGTGGTGTGCTCCACAAACACCGTCGTGAGCTTCTTTCAAGACTTGCTCTGCTTCCTTAGTTGACAAACATCGGAGCAGTAACCCATCATATGACCTTCTATATAAGGTCTGTAGTTGGGAATCGTAGTAAAATCTTGACGCTCGCCGACGAATTGACTCCCTTTCTTTTATGTCTTCGGGCAATATCCCATGCAAGACATAGTCGATGATCGGAAACCGCCGGTCGTGCTTCAAGTGACTTAGGTTAGTCCTCGGCTTGGACTGTAATGCATATTTTGGCGAAATAGTTGCCGACTAGACACAATAACTTGCCGAGTAGCATTCTCGAGGCGGGGCTAAGCGTAGGCTGCAGAGACGCCAACGCATCGGTGTAAGTGTTCATAAGCGGGGTACATGACCAATGTAAAAGCTTTCAAAGGAGTCACTAAAGTTATGGGCTGCATAATGAGGATAAGGTCCTCGTGCGACCGTATTCTCCTCTTAGTTGTTTTACGACTAGCTGCGAATCCCCAAATGCTTCAAGGTGTTTCACGCCTAGATGTTTGGCTATGTCGAGACCAATCAACAGCGCATTATATTACGCTACGTTATTGGTGCATGGTTCGATAATCCATACGCCGTACCACGCGGGTTTTGTGGAGATATCAATACTACCCCACTCAGGCTACAGCGGGGCCATCGGGGGTTGCTCTCGAGGCTCAGATCAAAGAACAAGCGCCACACTGTTCCTTAGAGACGGATTAGCTTCATAAGGTTCATCGGGCATGTCTTGATACAATTCGACTTTCCCTTTCAATGGATGGTTAGCCATAAGATCACACGGCTTGACCCTTCGCCATACGAGGTTTGAAGTGAATGTAAATCTTGAGATAATAACAATGCCCATCTAGCCATTCGACCATTCAGCGTGCGGTGGGTCATGAATACCGTATAGGGTCAATTTTGGAGATGGCGTGTATGGTGCGTCCCACTAGATAGTGCCGCATCTTTTGGATGGCGAAGACCAAAGCCAAACATTCCTTACGAATGGGAGGGTATCGATTTTCGGCCGCCGTGTCACGAGGTAATAGATTGCACGTTGCATTGGCCATTGTCATCGTCTGTGCTAAAGACACGCTAGCATACTACGTAGCGGATGTAAATCGAAGGGCTTTCGATTTAGGTGCAACTAACACGGGGGATTAGAAAGATATGTTTTGATCTCTTGAATGCCTTCCGGCAATCTTAGTCCCAAATGAGCGATACACCTTTCTTCATGAGCTTGAGAATGGTTGACATTTCCCGATAAATTGGAAATGAATCTGCGAATGTAAGCCAGCCCTTGGAGACCACGAAGCTCTCTGAGGCTTCTAGGAGGTGGAAGTTCTTGGATAGCTTTGACTTTATCCGGGTCGAGGCGTGATACCGCCTCGGCCGTGACCACGAACCCTAGGAATTTGCCACTAGACATCCCCATGAAAGACTTAGTTGGGTTCATCTTCAGCTGATGTGCCCGCATTATCTCAAATGCTGTCCTCAAGTCGTGTAAATGATCACTTTTGCGGCGGCTCTTGACTACCAAATCGTCCACATAGCATTCTCTTGTCTTCCACAAATGTTTTGGGAAGATAGTGGTCATGTGCGTTGGTATGTAGCCCTGCGTTTTCAAGCCGAAGGCATAAGCGTATAACGATATATTCGGCGGTGTTGGAAGCGATGTGCTTTTCATCATCGGGGTGCATTTTGATCGATTGTACCACGAAAAGCCATCCATAAAGACATCCTTTCAAACCCACCGCGTGTTATCGGCGATAATATCCGTGATTGGTAAAGGAAAATCATCTTTCGGACATCTTTGAATTTAAGTCTCGATAGTCGGCCGACGGCGGATCTGTCGCTTTTCTTCAAAGCAGGTACTATATTGGCTACCCGGTCGAGGTGTTGAACCTCGAATGAAACACCTTTGATCGGCTTCTCGATTTCTTTCTCAATGGCCTTCATGACTGAGGGGCAAATCGTCGTTCTTTGTTGTTTAACGAGGCTTAGCGTGCGGTTCGATATTAAGGCAATGCATAGCCACTTGAGGGTCTAAGCGGGCATATCTTCATAACTCCAAGCGAAGACATCGATATATTCCCGTACCAAAGCGATAAGGCTTTCCTTTTCTTCATTTGTCAAACTATAAGCTTATGAATATGGGCTTGGATTAGCTTCATAAGGTTCATCGGGCATGTCTTGATACAATTCGACTTTCCCTTTCAATGGATGGTTAGCCATAAGATCACCTGCAGCTTGACCCTTCGCCATACGAGGTTTGAAGTGAATGTAAATCTTGAGATAATAACAATGCCCATCTAGCCATTCGACCATTCAGCGTGCGGTGGGTCATGAATACCGTATAGGGTCAATTTTGGAGATGGCGTGTATGGTGCGTCCCACTAGATAGTGCGCATCTTTTGGATGGCGAAGACCAAAGCCAAACATTCCTTACGAATGGGAGGGTATCGGTACTCGGCCCCGCCGATGTCCTCTTGAGGTAATAGATTGCTGTTCGTGGCCATTGTCATCGTCTGTGCTAAAGACACGCTAGCATACTACGTAGCGGATGTAAATCGAAAGGGCTTTCCTGATTTAGGTGCAACTAACACAGGGGGATTAGAAAGATATGTTTTGATCTCTTCGAATGCCTTCCGGCAATCTTCGTCCCAAATGAACGATACACCTTTCTTCATGAGCTTGAGAATGGTTGACATTTCCCGATAAATTGGAAATGAATCTGCGAATGTAAATAGCGCCCTTGGAGACCACGAAGCTCTCGAGGCTTCTAGGAGGTGGAAGTTCTTGGATAGCTTTGACTTTATCAGGATCGGCATTATCGTCTGCGTGACCACGAACCCTAGGAATTTGCCACTAGACATCCCCATGAAAGACTTAGTTGGGTTCATCTTCGGTGATGTGCCGCATTATCTCAAATGTTGTCCTCAAGTCGTGTAAATGATCACTTTTGGCTCTTGACTACCAAATCGTCCACATAGCATTCTCTTGTCTTCCACAAATGTTTTGGAAGATAGTGGTCATGTGCGTTGGTATGTAGCCCTGCGTTTTCAAGCGAAAGGCATAAGCGTATAACGATATATTCGGCGGTGTTGGAAGCGATGTGCTTTTCATCATCGGGGTGCATTTTGATCCGATTGTACCACGAAAAGCCATCCATAAAGACATCCTTTCAAACCCACCGCGTGTTATCGGCGATAATATCCGTGATTGGTAAAGGAAAATCATCTTTCGGACATCTTTGAATTTAAGTCTCGATAGTCGTACGCGGATCTGTCGCTTTTCTTCAAAGCAGGTACTATATTGGCTACCCGGTCGAGTGTTGAACCTCGAATGAAACACCTTTGATCGGCTTCGATTTCTTTCTCAATGGCCTTCATGACTGAGGGGCAAATGCGTCGTTCTTTGTTGTTTAACGAGCTTAGCGTCAGTTCGATATTAAGGCAATGCATAGCCACTTGAGGGTCTAAGCCGGGCATATCTTCATAACTCCAAGCGAAGACATCGATATATTCCCGTACCAAAGCGATAAGGCTTTCCTTTTCTTCAGCTGTCAAACTATCGCTTATGAATATGGGCTTGGATTAGCTTCATCCCCATATCAACTTCGGACTATTTTGTCATCGGTGGGCGGTTCTCGTTGTTCAAAGCGATGTTCCCACTTGCATCGAGCTGTTGACTTAGCGGATCTTGAATAATGACGGTGATCGTCCTCTTGAATCTCAAGTTGATGGTTGCGATCATATTGGCCATCGGGGATCGAAATTCATGTCTGTCGCGACTTGAATCGAGCTGTTCGGGCGATGAGTGCTCTGAATCGCTCTCAGTCTCGACATGCCATGAGTACGATGGTGATTCATACCCCAACCCTTTACGAGTTTTATGATAGTAATCATCAGGCTGGCCTTCAGGGACATAGGCGGATCTGATCGGTGCCACGATGCCTTTCGAAGTTTAGTCCTTCTGCGAAGGAAGTCATACCCCATTTTCTTCATCAAATTTCGTGCCGTTGGCGAGAAATATGAGAATTGGGGTTCCTCTTCCTCCGCTTTGGGCTGCTCGAGCTTGCTTTGCAACGGCTGACTGACCTTGCCAAGGATAATGTCTTTCTGATCACTATCCCTGGCTGGTACCACAAAAACCGCTTGCGAAGAGTCATTATGCCTTTGGGTCATCATGAACGACGACCGAATTGGCATGTGCAATGCAGGTTCAGCATACAACCGTGGCAGAATTTCTGACATTAAGTCAGTATGACTTTCAACACCCGGTGCGTAAGCTAAATCATAATCTTCATTGAAAATGACGATATCGTCATCAGGATCATTCAGATCGATTACAAAGGGTTTTACATCATTGAACACAACTCCTTGTTCGGACTCTATGTCAGCTTCATTCCGTTGTCATAGTCCTCGATCTGTGGTTCACGGTTTGGCCTTCCCAAGGTAGTGGGCGAATCGGTGAAATAATTCTCCACCCCTTGAGCGGTTGCCTTTCGCGACCAATGTTTTAACCACCCTTCTTCGTCTCGTACTTCATGCATTGATGCAGCGTAGATGGGGCGATCAAGTTTTCGTGGATCGAGGTCGACCCAAGAGCAAGTTGTAAGATGTGTCGCGTCGATGACATAGCAAGTGACATCGTCTTCAAGTCTCCTATCGGCATCGAGTTTGATTTTGCCCAAGGGGCGAGAATTGGCGGCATTGAAGCCGTAGATGGTAGTCGGTTATCGCCAAATGCGGCGGTATCCCAAGATGTTGTATAATTCTCAATGGGATGATACTCAATGCGATCCGGGTCAACTTGAGCTCGGTTGATTGGACGAGATCCGATATAGCCGATGAAGTACAACGGCCTATCGTGCTTTGGGTTCTTCACTTGCATGTCCTCGATGAAAAAGTAATGCAAGGTATTGGCCCTTTGAAGACACGGTGACATTGAGCAAACTTGTTGAGCTTTACGGGAAATGGCGAGGCAGCCGTTATCATAGCGCTTCTCGCAAAGCTTCTCGGTAGATTGAGAGAGCGCAAGAGCTCGAATAAAGTGATCCTCGCCGGGATGTTGGAGAGTTGAGCTAAAACATCAAGCGGAAAGGGGCCTTGAGGTCTCGGTGTCCTTCCTAAAGCTCTGTTGTAGCGGATTTCCCTTGTTTTGGGCTCAATGGCCGGCACCCTTGATGGTACATCGGTGCGCCTCGGGATACTCCCTTGAGAACTCTTTCCCACCTCGGGTAGCAAGCGGCACGAGTGCGGCGGGATGATTGCTCCTTTTCCGGCCTTGTGGAGGTGGCATTACAAGTCCTCCCTTTAGGCTTTGAAGAGGTCCATTGTTCATCGATAACAAGTCGGGGTGGACCCACATAATTCGCCCTTGGCGTAGTGTAAGGACCATACCTTGTGCCTCCCGCTGGAGATCAAAGTTCACAACTTTGGCCTCTGCTTGAGGGATCGGCTTTACCCCATCTTGCACTTGGAGTTCCGCGAAGTCGCCAAATTGGAGAGCGACCATGTTTGCAGACACCTTCTTCTGATCCTCCCGCAGAGTCATAACACCTGCTTCTAACAAGACTTGGATCTTGTCTTTCAAGATGTAGCATGACCCCGTCGGATGGTGTACCATTCGATGGTACATCACAGTATTTTGGATCATCCGTCCTTGAAGCTTCCTCCGGCTTCCTCATTTCCGGGAGCGTGATCTTGTTCATTTTGAGTAAAGTTTTAAGGATTGGTATGACCTGGTCATCCTTAAAGTCATACTTCCTCTGGGGACGGCTGTCAAAAACATTCGATTTCTGCTTGAAGGGTCTCGAAGTAGGTTGGGTCTCCACGGCCAAAGTCTCCTTCCCCTTCGACTGCTTTTGGGGAATAAAATTGTTCTGATTACCCCCCTTTTTATGACGAGAATCCTGGGGTTCCTCGGCTTCGATCCTCATAAGCATGTTCTCAACTTGCTCGCCCTGCCTCACCAATTCTCTCCAAGAGTGTGCTTCAACTGCACCCATCTTTGAAAGTATGTTGATCGAGAGGTTGGCTCTGCACATCCCGATGAATGTCGCTTCCGAGGCCTGGTCCCGGGAGTGCAAAGACAGATTCGAATCGCTGATCGAACGCCGACAGACTCGCCTTCTTTGCTTTTCGACCAGCAAAGTGGCCATAGACACCTCAGTGTCATCATCGAAGAATCGGGCCATAAAAAGCCTCTGTACATCTTTCCAAGAGCTGATAGAACCAGGCTCTAACCTTCGAAACCATTCGAAGGTGACTCCCTTAAGAGTGCTAATGAATAACCGGGTCATGATAGGATCGTTACCCGTTATATGCCCGGTTTGTGCTTGGAAGTAATAGATGTGTTGCGACGGAGAGCTTTTTCCGTCGAACTGCACTAAATTAAGTGGCTTGAATTTCGGAGGATATGGGACATCATCCCATTCTATAGAGTACGGCCTTGCCACCCCCAGCTCCTTAGATTGCCCTTGGAGTTTCAGGGCGTCCAGCTGCTTTTGAAAATCCCGCAACATATGATCCTGCTCTTTCGTGCAGCGGATTGATTCGCTTCGATGACATTGAGTGAACATCATGATCCCCATCGTAGCCTTCTTGCTTCGATCCGGATCCTCCTTCGTCCATCTTCTTCTTGCCCACAACTTTCTCCATCATCATCTCTAAGCGTCTGATAGATTCTTGTTGCGCAAGAATAGTAGCTTGTTGCTCTTCAATTCTTCGTGCCATCTCTTCTTCTTGTTCGACCATGAGGACGGCACGATCAACGAAATCGGTATTTGAAGGTTGAGATGTAGCGATGGCGAGTTCTCAATTCTTGAAGGACCCCGACCAGCGGCTATAATCAAATGGGATTGCCGCAGTGCGAAGCGGGTGCCGATAGGCGCCTTGGCTATTGATTAATGCGCCTCGCAAACACGGGAGTACTCGGGTCGACGATTCAGATCGCTTATCGGGGTCTTGCTCCCGCTCCTCCCAACCATGTTAATGGTCACTCCATGACCCTCGCGGGCCGTTTGCCTTTTACGGTGGAACCGCCTTCATCTAGTTGACGGGTCAGATAACCGCTCAAAAACCGAAGGCGTCGTTGATGAACATTGGTAGCGCATCGCGAGATGAGCTTCTCCACGGCGGCAATGAGGCGCATTTGATTGGCATCGGCGCTTGCGTGTGAGATAATCACGGAGATCGGAAGTGGGTGTACCCCCAGTTGATTCTGAAAAATGAGCCTCGCGTGAGAGGGGTTTCCCGAGTCGAGTTTGGCGAACCTGGCGAGATTGCCCCTTCCCTTGGCTCTGGCGGCGAAGCTTATGGCGAGGTTAAGCCATCCGGCGAGTTCATCGGCTCGGCATGGACCTCATGTTGGCGAGGTTCGTCATTCGACACTTGCCATGGCGAGGTTCATCAACGAGCAATGTTCATCACATTCTTTGGCGAGATTCGCTAAGCGGGCGAGGCTCGTCTCTTTTCAAGGGACCTCGCGTTGTGGCGAGGTTCGCCACCGGCGAGGCTCGTCACTTCTTGAGGACCCACGTTGTAGGCGAGGTTCGCCACTTGGGCGAGCTCGCGGCATGGGCGGCGTTAGTCTTGTGGGCGAGGTTCGTGGTGGGGTGACCCTCGTCTCGTTTTGAATGAACCCCGATGATGGCGAGGTTCGTTGATTTTCTTGGACGATAGTGGAATCCGTCCAACGAGACCAAAGCTTCGAGCACGTCGGCGAGCTTGGTTCTGTCGGCGTTATGCAGAGCGTCTTGAGAGGAGACCGTTAGGGGTTCGGACCTCCATAGGCGAGCGAGGCTCGCCGAAGCCAAAACGGCTAATAACATCGAAGTTGGCACGGGTTGCTTAACAACCCACTTCTTAGCCTGCTGGCTGACTCTTGGAGCCTTGTCCTTGAGAGACAAAGGCTGATTGTCGAGGTTCGCTCGAAAGGATTCAACAGAAGCCACGGGGGCTGAAGTCTCATCGAGACTCGACGACACTTGCGTGTCTTTACTGGGCTAGATGCCCCAGAGGAAAGAAATTCCTCGTACTTACTCTGATCAAATTCAATGACCAAGGTCCGAACCTCGGTTCCAATTGCAACTTCGTCCAATTGCGCCACCACCAGTTCATCGGAATGAATGGTTGCTCCCACTGTGGTCGCCATCTTCTGTAGGGTCGAAAAAATGTTTATTGATTGAATGAATGTTTCTGATCAAATTCCTTCGATTACAGAGGAAGAGGAGATTGATTTGACTCCTCTTTTGTATGGGTTCTTGGTGGCGATAGGATGCTTCCCTCGATGCTCACGTCGAGATTGCTTCCCGTTGACGATCAGACCAAAGCTGCGGATGATCTAGAGGTTGTTGAAGAGGAGCTTGATCTCTCTTGTGCGCAAGTGCTTGATTTTCCAAGAGTTCTCTCTAAAAGCCAGCCCTTTCTTTGTTGGGCTTTCAACTATTTATATGGGCTTGAGGGGTGTAGTGACCCTATTGTCACTTTCATATGGGGTTAATGACCCTTCCCATCGTGCTGCGAGCCAGCCCAACGCCACCAAGGCTCGACAATAATGGCTTTCTCAGAAAGCCTATAAAGTGGAGCGCCAGCATGCTGATTTCGTCGCTGAAGAACGGCGAACGGCGAGCCTCGTCGGACCAATGATGCCGCTGGCGAAGCTTGAACGCCGAGGTTCACCGCTATAGCGAACCTCGGTTAAATGTCGAGGTTCACCGCTATAGGCGAACCTCGGTTAAATGTCGAGGTTCACTGCTATGGCGAACCTCGGTTGAGTGTTGAGGCGGGTATCGAGACTCACCGGACCTCGGTTAAATGTCGAGGTTCCGCTGCTATAAGCGAACCGGTTGAGCGTCGAGGTTCACTGCTATAGGCGAACCTCAGTTAAATGTCGAGCCTCGCTGCTTGGCGAGCCTCGTCGAATGTCGAGCCTCGGCTTGGCGAGCCTCGCTGAATGTCGAGCCTCGCTGCTTGGCGAGCCTCGCTGAATGTCGAGCCTCGCTGAATGTCGAGCCTCGCGCTTGGCGAGCCTCGCTGAATGTCGAGCCTCGGCGCTTGGCGAGCCTCGTCGAATGTCGAGCCTCGCTGAATGTCGAGCCTCGCTGAATGTCGAGCCTCGCTGAATGTCGAGCCTCGCTGAATGTCGAGCCTCGCTGAATGTCGAGCCTCGCTGAATGTCGAGCCTCGCTGAATGTCGAGCCTCGCTGAATGTCGAGCCTCGCTGAATGTCGAGCCTCGCGCTTGGCGAGCCTCGTCGAATGTCGAGCCTCGCTGAATGTCGAGCCTCGCTGAATGTCGAGCCTCGCTGAATGTCGAGCCTCGCTGAATGTCGAGCCTCGGCGCTTGGCGAGCCTCGTCGAATGTCGAGCCTCGGCGCTTGGCGAGCCTCGCTGAATGTCGAGCCTCGCTGAATGTCGAGCCTCGCTGAATGTCGAGCCTCGCTGAATGTCGAGCCTCGCTGAATGTCGAGCCTCGCTGAATGTCGAGCCTCGCTGAATGTCGAGCCTCGCTGAATGTCGAGCCTCGCTGAATGTCGAGCCTCGCTGAATGTCGAGCCTCGCTGAATGTCGAGCCTCGCTGAATGTCGAGCCTCGCTGAATGTCGAGCCTCGCTGAATGTCGAGCCTCGCTGAATGTCGAGCCTCGCTGAATGTCGAGCCTCGCTGAATGTCGAGCCTCGCTGAATGTCGAGCCTCGCTGAATGTCGAGCCTCGCTGAATGTCGAGCCTCGCTGAATGTCGAGCCTCGCTGAATGTCGAGCCTCGCTGAATGTCGAGCCTCGCTGAATGTCGAGCCTCGCTGAATGTCGAGCCTCGCTGAATGTCGAGCCTCGCTGAATGTCGAGCCTCGCTGAATGTCGAGCCTCGCTGAATGTCGAGCCTCGGCGCTTGGCGAGCCTCGTCGAATGTCGAGCCTCGCTGAATGTCGAGCCTCGCTGAATGTCGAGCCTCGCTGAATGTCGAGCCTCGCTGAATGTCGAGCCTCGCTGAATGTCGAGCCTCGCTGAATGTCGAGCCTCGCTGAATGTCGAGCCTCGCTGAATGTCGAGCCTCGCTGAATGTCGAGCCTCGGCGCTTGGCGAGCCTCGTCGAATGTCGAGCCTCGCTGAATGTCGAGCCTCGGCGCTTGGCGAGCCTCGTCGAATGTCGAGCCTCGCTGAATGTCGAGCCTCGCTGAATGTCGAGCCTCGCTGAATGTCGAGCCTCGCTGAATGTCGAGCCTCGCTGAATGTCGAGCCTCGCTGAATGTCGAGCCTCGCTGAATGTCGAGCCTCGCTGAATGTCGAGCCTCGCTGAATGTCGAGCCTCGCTGAATGTCGAGCCTCGCTGAATGTCGAGCCTCGCTGAATGTCGAGCCTCGCTGAATGTCGAGCCTCGCTGAATGTCGAGCCTCGGCGCTTGGCGAGCCTCGTCGAATGTCGAGCCTCGCTGAATGTCGAGCCTCGCTGAATGTCGAGCCTCGCTGAATGTCGAGCCTCGCTGAATGTCGAGCCTCGCTGAATGTCGAGCCTCGGCTTGGCGAGCCTCGTCGAATGTCGAGCCTCGGCGCTTGGCGAGCCTCGCTGAATGTCGAGCCTCGCTGAATGTCGAGCCTCGCTGAATGTCGAGCCTCGCTGAATGTCGAGCCTCGCTGAATGTCGAGCCTCGGCGCTTGGCGAGCCTCGTCGAATGTCGAGCCTCGGCGCTTGGCGAGCCTCGTCGAATGTCGAGCCTCGCTGAATGTCGAGCCTCGCTGAATGTCGAGCCTCGCTGAATGTCGAGCCTCGCTGAATGTCGAGCCTCGCTGAATGTCGAGCCTCGCTGAATGTCGAGCCTCGCTGAATGTCGAGCCTCGCTGAATGTCGAGCCTCGCTGAATGTCGAGCCTCGCTGAATGTCGAGCCTCGCTGAATGTCGAGCCTCGGCGCTTGGCGAGCCTCGTCGAATGTCGAGCCTCGCTGAATGTCGAGCCTCGCTGAATGTCGAGCCTCGCTGAATGTCGAGCCTCGCTGAATGTCGAGCCTCGCTGAATGTCGAGCCTCGCTGAATGTCGAGCCTCGCTGAATGTCGAGCCTCGGCTTGTTTAGGACTATCTAGTTTCTTTAGCTACATGTATTGTTTGGACATGTGGACTCTTTTATAGTCAGGATGTTATTTTATTACGGTGATATGTACTTCACATTACGGATATTTATTTATTCTTACTGGCTGTGATTGGGATTCGTGACTGTGATGTACTTTTATTATTACTTGATGCTTAGCGTATTAGATTGAGGAGAAATATTTTTTTATTTGTACTTCTTCTCAACCTAATACGTCGCGGACTTGTTCACGTACCGTTTCGGGTATTTTGGGAAACGGGGCGTGACAGGTTTTTGGTGGTGGCCCATGCAGGTCATCTGACCAAATCAGACTGCTCAGGTCAGTTCACAGTCTCGAGTTCCACAGTGAGAATATGATAAATAATTTAGATGCATATCACTGTTTTATCCGTGAGATTATACCTGAATATTATCTTATTATCTTGATTAAATATCTTTTAGTTACTATCTTACTCGATTCGCTTTTGATTTGATTCTGACCCTTTCTCTAATGGTTTGATTCCTTAGAATCATGGTGGGTACTCGTGGTAACGGCAACCCATCCGGTAGCGGTGGACAGATGCCCGATGTAGATCCACGCCAGCTTTTGGCAATGATTCACGGGTTGGCCACGAATCAGCAGTTTTTGACAGGGCAGTTATAGCGGGAGCCTCAGCCCCAACATCCCTCGCGGGCTTCGGAGTTAGGGAGTTCGATATATCGACCTCAGTCTTTTACGTAGGGACCCTAGCGTGAGGAGTTTCTCAAGGTCACGGAAACTATCCTTCTGATGCTTCGTATTACCCTGCGAGTGGGTAGATCTCATGGATGTCCAACTTACCGATATGACCCGGATCTGGTGGACTGCAGAGAAGACCCATTTGGAGAGGCCGATTTTGTGGGAGATCTTCATAGAGCGCTTCAATCGGAAGTACTTTCCCCAGTCAGCCCGAGATGAGCTTTTGCGGAGGTTTGTTGAGCTCAAGCAAAGAGGTCGGTTTGTTGATGAGTACGAAGCGGAGTTCTCTTCCCTCAGTCGGTACGCTCCCCATCTTGTCACAGATCCCACTATCAGGAGACATCAGTTTCAGAAGGGTCTGGACAAGTATATCAGATTGGCTCTAGCCGGTAGAGCACTTGCAACCCATGACGCCGTTTTGGATGCAGCACGCGAGATTGAGGCGTTGAAGAACTGAAGACCCCATGTGATTGGTCAGAGCACCAGTAGCTTCAGCCCGAAATGTCGGCGTCCTCCTCCGGCGGCGGACTCAATAAAGCGGCATACTCGCGAGCGGCGGTTTTCCAGCGCCCGACCACTTCCTCTGCGCATCCTTATCGGCTGCAGAGTGCGGCCTCCGCGGCCGGTCCTCGGTGAGGTGTTCTTATTGTGGCTTCCTCGGGCACACCTATCGGGAATGCATAGCGCCCGCTTGTGTTATGGATGTGGGTCCCCGATCACCTCGGTCAGAGTTGCCCACGAAGCGGCGGCCTCGTTTGCCTCCACCTCGGATCGGCTAGCTCTTCGGCTCCACCTCGACCAGCTCGGCGGCTGTCGCGGACCATATCCTCGGGCAGGACCTCTTCCTCCACAAAAGCAGATTTTCCGAGAAGCGCGAAGGCAGCAACCCTTTTTCTGATAAAATCTCAAAGTTAAAGGGAGTTTTTTGATAAAATTTAAAAGTTAAAGGGGGGTTTTGTAATAATCTCTATACTTGGGGACCATGATATTTTGCAAGTTAAGGGGGGATTTCTGATAGTTACCCTTTTTATTAAGTAATGCAAGATCCATCATGTATCTATCATTGTATATTAAGATCTACATAAATCTCAGCACTAGAAGAATCTATCGTTGTGTATTAGAAAATCAAACAAAACTTAAATGACAAACAAATGACTTGAGCTAAAAGTATGAATACAGCATATAAAAAGTGTATTGACAAGTGATAAACAGGAAACGGTGTCATCTCCTACATAAAGTAGATATAAGGATGGAGAGATTTCAGGTATGACTGACCTCTGTTCTAAAAGAGAAATAACTTTAACCTTACTGCAGATATTTGGCAATTATCAAGTGAGATGCAGTACATTTGCATATCTCTAGTCTAATAATCAGATAATAATCATCGAATTATGGTCAGATTAGTATTTTTTTTCCAAAACAAAAGAGAACAAGTAAACGGGCAACGGTTGGTTGCTTTGTACGGCCAACTGCATTGTATTATGTCTCTGTACTGAAAACTTCAATGTCCTGTGTTATCCAAAGAATTAGGAGGAAATCCGAGGATAGTCTCAAGAATCTATATATTATCACTTGGTTTGGTAGAGGAAGAGGCAAAACAAATAAACTTAACAGAGTTAACTGCTGGAGACAAGCTACTTCCAACTAAATAACTCAATTTAATATGGTAGATTTGTGTAGATTAGAAGACTATACCTATGCAATGCCACATGAATATTGGCCTGGTTGAATTAAACCTAGTACTAGACCTCCAATTAAACATTTTATTTGAGTAATATTTTTTCTGTCTGTCTTAGTTGTAACCTGATATGGTATCATGTCCATTTTACCAAATTAAGAAAGATACCGATAAGAAGCTATAAAAATGGCCATCCGATATCTAGTTTGATCCCAAATTCATGGTGAATATCACCTCTAGGATGCAGCAAAAATATATGTGATAGTTTGTCGTTCAAGTAGATGTATCAGGGAGTGTAGAAATCCTGTAAGTTCCCTAGCCCTCGATATTATGGGCTTTCCATTTCACAGAAACATCAATATTTATCTACAGATGTATTTTTGGGAGGAAATTTCCTCCTCATTAACAATTTAAAAAGGACAACAACAGATGTAACATTTTGGGCAATATGTACGTCAGATCTGCATAAGGTCTTTTGCAGAGCCATAAAGAACTTGGAGCTCACAGTCCATACAAAAAGTTTCAAGCGGAACGAGAACAAAGATAACTTGCTCGACCATGTAGCTATATTATCTCACATGTGCATGCACACAAATGCACACGTAGGTGCGCACACAAATGCACAAGTAGGTATATAAAACAAATGCACACAAGCGGACAACACATATACATATAACATACACATGTATATATACACGTATGGTCATACATATATGTGCCCATGAACCAATAACTTTATTATTTAGGTCTAGGGTAAATCACAATCCTCTGCCAAATGTAGATGGCTGCGATGAGAGGATTATAATTTTTTTTTGTTTCAGTACTTTTCAGCTGTGGAGAATATTTAAATCCCTCCAAGAGACCCCCGCTATGGATCCTTCTTGAATTCATCACGTTAATGGTAGAGCCCTACTAAAACTCAGAAATAGCCTCAAGGTTGCATTAAAAAGCATGTTTTCACACAGTTCAGTTTTTGTATAATCATGTAAAAGTACCAAACCAAGCACTCCCATCAAGATCATGGATGACTTCCTCTCCTCATCATTGCCACAAATTCTTCATAATTAATCCTCCCATCCTGTCAAAAGACCATGTAAGAAATTAACAACAATCTATAATAGCAGTAGAAACAAGCATTTGATTTTCTCAATGAAGATCAAATAATTAGCTCACTCGATCAGTGTCAACATCATCAAGAACTTCATTGATGGTAGCTTCATCACCCATGCCATACTGAGTCATAGCAAGTTTTAGTTCATCTCTGGTGATATACCTAGGCACGCAAAAACAATGTTTATACATTGACACCATGAACAATATTTCAATGCATGTATCAAATGCTTACCCACTATCATCCTTATCAAAGTACCGAAAGGCCTTGATCAAGTTCTCCTCTTTGTCCAGTTTATGACGATGCATGGTAGCTGTGATGAACTCAACATAATCAATAGTGCCGTTTTGATCCACATCGGCCTATGAAACCCAAAGAAAATTTGAAACTTCTTCTTTTTTTTTTTTAACAAGAAAAAGAAAGAAAATCTTACTGCATCCATCAACTGCTTGACTTCAGCTTCAGTGAGGTGTGATCCGAGCCTAGAAAGTCCAGTCTTCAATTCTTCATATGTAATTGTACCACTATTATCAGTGTCAATATTCTTAAACATCTGCTTCAAACCCTTGATGTCCTCTTCCGATAGATTCTCAGCAATAACCTAAACAGAAGAACAGATAATTAACAGTTCTGAAAAAAATTCATGTATAGCAAAAGCAAAACATTTTGATAAAATGACCTTTAGGGCAAGCTTCTTAAGCTTGTTCATTGCTCTGAATTGCTTCATTCGGCTCAAAACTGCGCTATCCATGGGCTTATCTGATGCATCGCCATCTTCTTTGAGCCATTGATGCTCTGCTCAATAAACTTTCAACTCAGTTATTGTACAAAATGTTTTTCCTAACAAAAATTTCATTGTTACCGAGAGCTTTGGCAGCAGTGATTCGCTTCTTAGGGTCCTGTGTCAGCATTTTTCTAATTAAGTCCTTTGCACCATTAGATATTGATGGCCATGGAGAACTTGAAAAGTCGATGTCACCTTTTAATATAGCATCAAATATTCCTTTCTCCGTTTCTGTGTACATTTTATTATATTAGACCATGTACAAATCTGAAAGAGTAAAATTTTTATGGAATGTTATTTACCTGCCCAGAATGGGGGGACTCCACATAGAAGAATATATAAGATAACCCCAGCACTCCAGACATCTATCTCTTTTCCATAGTTTCTACGCAGTACCTCAGGGGCAACGTAGTAGGCACTTCCTACAATTTCTTTGTACGCTTTGCCTGCAAAGATCATTCCAATATAAAATCAAGATTGATATTGCCTATAATGTTTTTTAAGAAAAAAAAAACATGGACCAACTCCAAATGAAACAGAAAATATGATACAACATTATGGTAGGCTCTATAGTACGACCAAGTATTTAACAGTATTATTATACACACTAGAGTATAATCCAACAGAGGCACGGAGCAAAACCAACATACTGCATTACTATGTTGTACCAGGGTAAAGTACTGGTTAATCATTTAGTATGAAAGCACTTACAGGTGTTTTGAACTACTGATATGTGATATGGCATGCACTTGCTCTGACATTATAAAATATAATCCCCTAGACATGAATTAGTAAGTTTAAACTCCAGTGTGGACCAATGCATAAACACAAGATACTATATGAGTGAGTTTAAAAATAAGATCTCTCTATATATAGCAACACAATTAGAGAAAAACTGACCTTCAATGAAAACAGAGAGCCCAAAGTCTGTGGCTTTAAGCTTAGAATCCTCATCTTTGCTCACCAACAAGAAATTCTCAGGCTTAAGATCCCTATGCATCACCCCCATAAAATGGCAAACATTCACCACATTCACAATATCCCTACATATAGCTGCAGCCTTTCTCTCTGAATAGCTCCCTTTCGCTATAATTCTATCAAATAACTCCCCACCAGAGCAAAGCTCCATAACAAGATGCACATTCTGCCAATCTTCATAAGCTCCCTTGAAGTCTACAATATTTGGTTGCCCAGTCAAATGTTGCAGTATCATCACTTCTCGTCGCATATCTTCGATATCACTTCGGGTCACAAGCTTTCGCTTTGATACTGATTTGCATGCATATTTTAAGCCAGTGGCTCGTTCGGTACATAGGTATGTTATACCTGACAAAAAAAGATGATTTTGTATATTTATGCACCAGACAAACATATTCTGAAATCCAATGGTTATGATGATCAAATAGAAGTACAAACTACAAATTTTAGTTGTGTAAGATGTAATTTAATTTTGAGAATTTTTTGATGAGGAACACATTTGTACAAAAGACGTGATGGGGCATATTATAAATATAGGATGCATAATGGGTGTAAATTTGTAATATTTGTAGATTTTACCACGGTATGTTTCGTTGTGTGTGTGTGTATATATATATATATATATATATATATATATATATATATATATATATATAGATTAATGGGTATCCTTGTCATATGAGGAGATTTTTCTCATATATGCTTTAGGTGGCACAATCTCCACCAAGTATGCTTTTAATAAAATAAGAGACATTCTTCTTCTACTTTATTAGCTTGGTGGAGATTGTGCTCAACATATATGAATGAATCCCTCATATGACAATATTAATCTCATATATATATATATATATATATATATATATATATATATATATATATATATATATATATATATATATATATATATATATATATATATATATATATATATATATATATATATATATATATAGATTAATGGGTATCCTTGTCATATGAGGGATTCCCTCATATGTTGAGTGGCACAATCTCCACCAAACAAATAAAGTAGGGGAGAGAATGTCTCTTATTTTATTAAAAGCATCTTGGTGGATATTGTGCCTAAGCTATATGAGAAAATCCTCATATGACAATATTAATCTCATATATATATATATATATATATATATATATATATATATATATATATATATATATATATATATATATATATATATATATATATATATATATATATATATATAAAATTTCAAGTTGGTACTTGTAGATCCAACCCATGATATTATGATATGAGATATTCTCCATATGTTATACATGTTTAAAACGTATAATACGTGTATGTTCTACAAAAATGATATAATAAAGAGATACTGCTACATAGAATACATCTATTGCATATGCTTAGTTGATATAAGAGTGTCAATAAATTATATAACAAGGAATTTGTTTCTTAATAGTACCAAATTGGCCACGGCCAAGTTCTTTGTCGAGAGCGAAGATGGTGGTGATATCGACCATTGGCTTCTCAAGGATCGGGCCGAGTTGAGATGATGACTGGGTTTTGGGCAGGGAGGAGGTGGGCTTTGTTGGCGTTGGTGGGCTTGACATGGGAATTAAGCGAGCAGCCGTGGCCGGCGGTGGTGGTGGTCGTGGTGGGCTCTTGATGGAGCCGGTGGTGATTGGAATCTCATACGTTTTTGTGCAGCAGAGGCCCATCTGAAAGAGGATTTCTTCTTCTGATGATGATGATGAAGATTTTTGTGCTGTTAGATAGAAGTTTGTTTTGATTCCTATCTTAGCACTCCCTTGAACAACTTATATCTGCTTTCCCCCTTTTTATGCTTTCCTTTATGCTTTGATGTTGTGCAGCAGTTGTATGTGAGAAAGAATGAAGGAACAGAAGAAAGTGATGTCAAATGAGGAAAAGAGAGATTCCAAGAGTAGTGATATTGGTAAGGGGGATTAGTGAATTAGAACCCTAAATTAGATTAGGGATAATTTGTTTCGTGTTAGTCAATAAGACCTAGAATTGGAATAATTTTTAAGGTGTTAGTTAAGTAGAATTCTAGAAGAACTAGAACTGGGATACTTTTAAAATTATCCCACTAATTGTTCTATCTATATAGAAAAATTTGAGTTCTTCTCCCCAAATTATTCCACTTTTCAACCTAGAACTAGATGAGAACAAACTAGAACTTTTGAATTGTTGAAAATTTATTAATAGTCGAGTCCAATGAAATGAATGTTGCTAATACATTATGCATTATTATACATTATAAATGTATGCAAATAGCACTTGCAAAGGCATATAGGAAAATTTGAATAATTAACAGTTGATATTAAAAAAAGGATTAGTAACGTTTTGGATACACATAAATCACACCAAATAATAGATATTTACCTAGAATCAACAATATTTTGTGAGAAGTTTTAATAAATAAGTAATGCATAACATAATGATGGGAACAAGTGCATTAAATTTAATTAGTATGAATGAGAAAAGAGTGGAGATGAAAGATTAATAGCAAGTGATCAAAAACTTGAGATTGATTTAGGAAATTAGGAACTTAGCTAGAATACATGATTATATATGATTAAAATTGTTTATACTTCATGATTATTATAGTTTTGTGATTATCAAGTATGTTGCCCTATTAATTTATAATTGATATTATTTTTTGATGAACTACTTCATGATTATAACTAGACTAGTTTAGATAATTATTGATAGTAATAAGTATTAACAATAAGGTTATATATAGTTTAAGTAATAGTTACTCTTTTATAAGATTTATTAATATTGCTTTATATAATTATTGACAAGCTTCAAACATATATAAATTAAGGCGTCATATTATCAAAATGCATAATTATATACTTTCCAATTACTCCAAATTATCCGCATCATTTCATCAAAATATCTTACTTCTAAAAAATTATTCAGCATTGTTCTATTTTAGAATATCCCACTTGCATAAAATTATCCCACTTGAACAATTATTGCAATTGTACTTGAAAAGTTCTGATTGACTAACACCCCCTAAAGAATTTTTATTCATCTACTAGTGAAGTGCACGTGCCGGCTCATTGCATGATGAAATTGTCTAACTCAAATGAAGAAATAATATTAGATTGATTGGACTCAATTTCCAATTTTCAACCGGATATGCTTAAAAGTTCTCAATAAATCTGTGCAACACTCTTGTTAATAGCAGAAGCAAAATGATCGATGCAGCTAAAAGTAAATATTGTTGTTTAATTTACATTTAAGGGCTTTCATAATTTCCTTTTGCTCCATGTTCAATCTCTCTCCTTCAGTTTCACTTCGTCTCCATTTTTAGCTTTTCCACAAATTAGTAACAGACAAAATCCTTGTCTCTTGGTAATTTTCTGCTTGGGTTATTTGCATATATACTCTTAAAATCATGAGTATTTGTAAATTACCTCTCAAGTGGCAGCAAATCTACCCTGTAAAGTATCAATTTTAAAAAGAACACCCTTAAAATCAATAAATCATCAACTTCGTGAGTAAAATTTTAATTATTTTATTGATAAGTTTTACATTACAATTATAAATTATCCAAATGGATGACAGATTGATTTGGAGATAGTTATTTTGAAGTAAGTTGATTTGGAGATAGTTTTTCAAAAATTAATGATTTGAGAGATAGTTTTGCAAATACTAAGATTGATTGATAGTTTTGTAATTTAGGGAGTATATATATGCAAATATGCCTCACAAAGGCTGAAACTCACACAAAATGTTGGAAGGTTTTAATTTTAACCATTATATTTTTGGGATCCTTCTCGATTCCTCAATTTATTTATTAATGAAAAGCAGAAATTTTGACATTTGAATTCTGTTGTGGAGATTGAATGGCTTGGGTTGTTAAAAATTAATCCCTTAAGTGAAAAAGTTGAAATTTTGCATGTGCTCTTTTTATCATTTTGATCCCGTAATCTCTCTTTAGAAACCTCCATTTGATTAAGAATCTGTGTGTCTCAAGCCTCCTAAAAGAATTTAAAAAATAAATTAAAAAAATCCTTTTAAAAAAATTATTGCATGTTTTGTTGCGGTAATGAAGAAAATAATACATGAATCCCTTGATTTTACCAATTTGAAGAATACCAAATAAAATAGATCATGGAAGCTAGGGAGACACAAGAATAATTGGGGACGGTGGAGCAGAGGGTGGAGATGGGAAGTCACGGAGGTGACTTGGCGGTGGAGGCGGATGGCGTTGTAGAGGGACTCGGCGGAGGCGGAGGAGACAACGGAGAGGGAGGTCGTGGAGAAGTTAGGAGAGAGGAATGGGGCGATCAGTGGCTAAGGACTCGAGGGGGTTAGGGTTTAGGGTCTTTGAAGGTTGGGGAGAGCAAGAGGATGAAGAGCGGAGGAGGCTAAGGGATGTCGTCGCCATTGGAGAGAGCTTCTCTATCAAAGATCGGAGAAAGGAAATTTTGAGGAAGCTATAGAGAGTTGCAGAGAGTAGGGCTGTCCAATTGGGCCCAAGGCCAGTGTCCGAACGGACCGTCCGGGAAGCCCTGCCGGGCGGGCTTAATCCATCCGGGCCCGGCCGGTCAAAATGGTCACATTGTATTTGTTTTGGTCGGCCGGTCGGTGAACCGACCGGTCCGATAGGCCATAACGGCCATTTTGGCCATTTTGACCAAAATACCCCCAAAAATGGTCAAAATTTGAGGGTATTTTTGTCATTTGGCTAGGGGGCTGGCTCTATAAGTAGAGGGGGTTTTCATTTATTTTTCTCATCCAAAACTCATCTACTTCTCTCTAATACTCTCCAATACTCTCTAATTCTCGCTTTTACTCTCTAATCCTACAATCAAATTGCTTCCTCGTCCGATTATGAAGCGCAAATGGCAACTCCCGATGTTGAAACGAGCCCTAATACTCCTACTACAGGAGCTACAGCTACTCCTCCTACCGATGTTGATCCCGACTCTGGTGGCGACGATTCCGCACCTAGAGCTCCTAAAAGGCCGAGATCCGATGTGTGGAACTTCATCAAGAAGATAGACGTCACCAGGGATCAACACGGTAGGCTTCTCACCCAGAAGGCTAAGTGTGCGTTGTGCGGCCATATTTTCCAAGCTCATCATAAAAGCAACACCAACCACCTCAAACACCATTTAGAAAAGCACAACAGAGGTCAGGCATCGCCTCAAGGTGATATCCGACAATCTTTACTCTTCCAATCCTCATCCTCCGGTAGTCTCGGTAGTTGGAACTATGACGCAATTAAAGCTAGTAAATGCATCATCAGGTTTATTATTCTTAAAAACCTTCCTTTTAAATTAGTAGAAGATGATGAATTTGAAGATATGATTCTGAGATGGTTTTATCCGCATTTAAAAATTTCTCGTCAATCTTGTCAGCGTGATATTTTGAAATATGATCACGAGGAACAAGCAAAAATAATTTCTTATTTTCAAAGTTTAAACTGTAAATTTTCTTTAACTTCTGATATTTGGACATCTAGAGCACAAACTGGTTATTTATGTATCCTGACACCTTGAATTGATGATAGTTAGCAAATGTTTAAAAGAATTATTTCTTTTATTGCATTTGAAGATTCACCTGCTTGGTATTAATATTGCAAATTTAATAATAGAAGAATTTTCAAAATTAGAAATTTCTGAAAAATATTTTCTCTTTCACTAGATAATGCAAGTAATAATAATGTCATTTGTAGATCATATCGGATCATCTTTGTTATTGCCATGTCATGGTGATATTTTTCATATTAGATGTATGTGTCATATTTTAAATTTAATTGTTCAAAGTGCATTTAATGAAATTAAACCCATGATAGAAAAGGTTAGGAATGTAACTTTTGCTCTTAATGCTTCGAACAAAGACTTAAAAATAGAAACAATTGTGTAAAAGAAAAAATTTTAAACTCAGATTAATTCCAAAGATGTTGACCATAGGTGAAATTCTACCTATGCAATGTTAAATGTAGCAATAGAATATAAAGAAATTATAAATAATTTTATTACTTTCTATACTTCTAGTTCTAGCTCGGTAGTATGTATGGAATAACTAAAGATGAATGGTTAGTTATATATAATAAAAGAGATGCTACAAGTTTTTATGATGCTACTATGCTATTATCGGTTGTTATTATCCAACTATTATTCAAGCCGCTTTACAAGTTTTAAATATTCAAACTTTTTTTAATAATTATCATATGGATAATTATTTTGGAAATATGATTTTCAAATGGAAAGTAAATTTAATAAGTATTTTAGGCATATTCCTATTATTTTTGGTTTGAGGATTCTTATTGATCCATGTGTCACGCCCCGCTTCCCAAAATACACGGAAGCGGTACGCGAGCAAGCCCGCGACGTATTAGGTTGAGAAGAATTACAAATAAAATAAAACATTTCTTCTCAATCTAATACGCCAAGCGTCAAGTAATAATAATAAGAATCACAGTCACAGATCCCAATCACAGCCAGTAAGAATAAATAATAATCCAGAACAGAAGAGTACATATCACCAAACTGAAATAACATCCAGGGCTATAAAGAGTCCACATGTCTGAAACAATACATGTAGCTAAAGAAACTAGAGAATCATAAAACAAATATCAACTGGGCTAAAATGGAAATACTGAAAGAAGTCTAAGGTTCATCAAACTACTAAAAATAAAAGAACTAAACTTCAGCTCGATCTACTCCGTCGTCTGGAAGGTTCTCCTGCTGAGAAAACTCTGGCTCAAGTGCATCTCCATACTGAACCTGTCCGTCATCTAAATCTGACGTACACCAAGAGAATGGAGTACGTCAGCGTGTATAACACACGGCAAGATCCCACAAATAATGGCGGTATGATAATAATGCGAATGAGATGCAAGTAATCAGAAAATGCGAACAAGTCAAGTATAACAATACGGTTAACCGTCCATGTAAATCCGATGAGATTGATATTTAGAAATCTACAAAGCGAGGCGTGAATGCGTCGGCGAAATAATCCAAACAAGGAAACCCTCATGTATATACCATATGTCTCGAATTGTAAATAACTAAATATTAACCCCGAACTATACACGGATGAAACATACAACTGGGAATAAGCATTAACATGTCCAACTCATGTGTTCTGACTATCTAGCCATCCTATAACAGGTCTCGGGTCTATATCTCACATAGAGTCAAAGTTCATATTATTCGGATAACTGACGGTTCATATTCCTCTACGCGCATCCAATTTCCGCGGATCTACGGTCTGAGGACTACGCGCAATCCGATTCCGGCTTGTCCGGACACAAGCAGGACTTAGGTGACTAAACGATTTCACTGGCCACGTGCGAAAATAAGATCACTGGCCCAACAAACCAGCCCCAAATGCGAAAACAAGATCACTTGGCACGGGTCTGGAAGATACATAAACAGCCACATCCGAATACATGAACCAAGACTTTTCCATCCCACGGTCTCAGGTAAATCAAGTCAACGATACCGATATATCAAACACGGGTTCACCTCCTAAGCATGGTCAACACACACCTGTCACTAGGTCATGTTCATGATGAACCAAGTTCCTAAGTCATGAGCTACTATGGTTCTGCATAATAAGGAATGAGGAATGCAACAAAATAACGATTCATGAACAGGAAACATGAACTATAAATAGTGCGAGAGGAAACTATAAATAGCAGGTATTTACACATGAAATGTCGCAGTTTCCAACATAAATTTCTATAAAGTCCCTTAAACTAATTCTCAACATAATTATCAAATATTTACATTAAAAATATACTTTTCTCTTTAATCTTGTTTATGAGCGATAACTATTATATATATTTTTTTCATAAATCAACAAAATCTCTTAAAATATTTTAAAAATTCTTTTTCTCCTCGGATAATTTTCTTTTAATCATAACAATTAATTAAAATACTTTTTACTCAAAATAAATTATTTTCACCAAATAATTTCTAAAAATATTTTCATAATTATAATAAATACTAGAAATATCCTTAAAATACATTCTTACTTCCAAATAGCACGAAATTAATCATAGATCAATTTTAACCTATCCAATCATCACGAATAATTTTATACTACCGAATATTCACCGAATATGTAAATGTTACTGCGTATATGATATCAAATTAGCACGAACTAAACTATACATATACGAAATAATTCATAAAATAAATATAAAAAATGTAAAATGCGAGTCTGAGCAACGGGATCTTGCCTACGAGTGATTCGGTTGCGAATCGGGGCTGCGACGGGTCACGACAGGTTCCGTGGCCTCGCTGGAAGTCTAACGGTTAGATTATAAAAGGAAAGTGTTAGTAACGACGAGCGATATTCGAAGTGGTATAGCGAGAGATATACAATGAGCCCAAGCGAAAGAAAGATACCGTGTGATAGTTGGTATAACGGGCTACGCTCCGGCGAATACGGTGATGAAAACGGAGGCCGGAGGAGGTCGGAATCCGCGTGCGAAGTCGGATCGACACTGCAGTTTTCTGCAGCGCAAAAGCTCGTCGACGAGAGACGGTGGCGGTCGACGACGATGCAGGCGGACTGCGGGCTCGGGTCTACAGCGGGGACGAGACGCGGCGGCAGCGATGGTTGATGACGAGGTGCGGACGGATCTCGACGGCGGCAGTCACGGCGACGAGGGCAGGCGGGTGAGGCGGTCGTGGTTGAGGGTGGTTGCGAAGAGACAAAGGCTGGATTCAAACAGAAACAGAACCAATCATAAATCAACAAAATCTCTTAAAATATTTTAAAAATTCTTTTTCTCCTCGGATAATTTTCTTTTAATCATAACAATTAATTAAAATACTTTTTACTCAAAATAAATTATTTTCACCAAATAATTTCTAAAAATATTTTCATAATTATAATAAATACTAGAAATATCCTTAAAATACATTCTTACTTCCAAATAGCACGAAATTAATCATAGATCAATTTTAACCTATCCAATCATCACGAATAATTTTATACTACCGAATATTCACGAATATGTAAATGTTACTAGCATATATGATATCAAATTAGCACGAACTAAACTATACATATCTGAAATAATTCATAAAATAAATATAAAAATGTAAAATGCGAGTCCGAGCAACGGATCTTGCCTACGAGTGATTCGGTTCGAATCGAGAATGCGACGGGTCACGGCGAGTTCCGTGGCCTCACTGGAAGTCTAACGGTTAGATTATAAAGGAAAGTGTTAGTAACGGCGGCGATATTGAAGTGGTATAGCGAGATATACAATGAGCCCAAGCGAAAGAAAGATACCGTGTGATAGTTGGTATAGCGGGCTACGCTCCGGCGAATACGGTGATGAAAACGGAGGCGGAGGAGGTCGGAATCCGCGTCGAAGTCGGATGAAAATCAAAGGATTGAAGGTAACGGTAAAGGCGGCAGTCAGGAAACAAGCCAGGCAATAGGATCGGGAGGAAAGGGAAAGAAAGCAAAGGTCACAAAGTCAGCAATGGAAAAGAAGCGTCGTTAAGGGTCGGTTAAAGGCCCAAATCTGGAGAGATTAAAGGAAATAAAGAAAAGTCTCAGTTTACTTCGTTATTTATGGTTATCCCAAATAACTTTGTGTATTTATCTCTAAACCCAACTTCTAAAATACAATACATACATATGTGGGCCCCCATAAATTTTTTAAAAATCCAAATTTACCCCTCTCTCATACCTCACGGGTTCTTATTTATGTGGGGCCCTTAAAAATTTGAAAATTTATATTAATTGATTTATAAAATGGGAGAGAGGAACTATTCAGCTCCTGCTTCTCTCTTCACACATCACATAATTAATGCGACTTGGCTGGGGGAGGCAGGGAGGCTATTCATTCCCCCTCTTCTCTCTCTCTCTCTCTCTCTCTCTCTCTCTCTCTCTCTCTTGATTTCCCAATTACTTCCTCTCTCCCTCTCTCTCTCTCTCTCTTAATTCCTCAATTAATTCCCCTCTCTCAACCATTATTTCATTCATCCACTCTTCTAAACCCATCAATGAATTCTCAACCACTCTTCTAAACCCATTAATGCGTGGAGATTCATCACTTTGATTGAAGGTATAATTTGTTATCTTTGATGAAATTTTAGTTAAATTTGATTTTAGCCAACCACTCATTAATTTCACATAATTTCACATTATTATTTCACATTAATTTCTCATTTTATTCACGAAAATTATTTCTCAACCACTTATTAATTGCACATTATTATTTCACATTAGTAATCTCACATTATTATTTCACATTAATTTCTCATTTTATTCACGAAAATTATTTCTCAACCACTTATTAATTGCACATTATTATTTCACATTAGTAATCTCACATTATTATTTCACATTAATTTCTCATTTTATTCATGAAAACTATTTCTCAACCACTCATTTTATTGTTAGTTAAATTTGATTTTAGTTGTCTATCTTTGATGAAATTATCCATAAAATTTTTTTTTTTGTGACAAATATAGATGGATGAAGAATTGTACTGTGCATTGACGGATTTTAGAGGAAATAATCACTTTTTGAAATTAAATGTCAATGGAAGTTATAATGATTTGGCGGTTGCGGTGCAAAGTCTAATTGCTTGTAGTGCAAACATGATGCACTTGACTTACAAAGTCCCACGCACACAAGAGATTTATGTGCGTGTATGTGATGATGATGATGTCTCAATAATGTTCAATATTCATCGAAGTTGCAAGGAGAATATAGTAATTATGAAAGTTGAGATGAATCGAGATGTATTATTTGGGCAACAATCTAATACCGTCCATATAAGGTAACTTACACTTTTGATACACTTTTATATTTTTACCGTCAATTCTAAGGTTCTAACTTTATTTAACTCTTATACAATTTTCTATGCAGAAATCCGTACATCCCCTCTATTGAAGAACCAGCTTCTAATTCACAAAATCCTTCATCTTCACAAAACATGCCTCGGGAAGTTGGGAGCTCTAGTATGATTCCTATTGCATGGCACAATGCAATTAGAAGTGTTGGTCAAGAATTTGATGATGTTGAGCATTGTCGACGGAGTTTAAGTAATTACTCTATTGCACGAGGTTTTAACTTTGTGTTTGTAAAAATGAACCCAAAAGAGTAACAAGAAATGCAAGGCATAAGCTGTGAATGGATGGTTCATTGCACCCGTCGTAGAGATAGTGATCGATTCTATGTAAAAGAAATTCGTTGTTCTCATAGTTGTTTGGGAGGAGGCATAGGAGAGGAAGGATATAGACGGGCATCTCGTAAATGGAATGCTAATCATCTCAAATCCATCTTGAAGGAACAACCTACTTATCGCGCAATTGATTTTCAGAAGAAGCTTAAAATGGAATTTGGTTTGGACATCCCTTATCATAGAATTTGGTGGGGAAAAGAGCTAGCTCAACGTGAATTGTATGGTGATACTAAATATTCATATGACCAACTCCGATGGTACAAGGATAAAGTTATGGAAACTAATCCGGGATCAATTGTTCACTTAGATCATGAAGATGGAAGATTTACAAGAATATTTGTGTCTTATTATGCTTGTTGGAAGGGGTTTATGGAGGGATGCAGGCCAATGTTGTTCTTGGATGGTACACATCTTTTTGATAGGTATAGTAAATGTCGATCTAATCAAAAATTACATTAATGTCTTATTCTTTATAATAACATGCTATTATTTCATTTTTTTATAGGTATAAAGGAACCTTACTTGCCGCAACTGCTCTTAATGGAGATGGGGGAATGTTTCCTGTAGCAATTTGCATATCTTGGAGACGGAGAATGAGAGTAATTGGGAATGGTTTTGGAATGCATTCGAGACATTCTCTTCAATGATGAAGATCCATATACTCGGATGATGAGTTGGTTTTGATCTCGGCGGGGACAAAGGACTTGAACTCCGTGAAGAAATGTTTTCCTTGGTCACATCACTCTTATTGTATTCGCCATCTTTTAGCTAATTTCAAGAATAACTTATCAAAAAGGCATTACACCACCTTTACGAGATGAATGTGTGCAAACTATGAAGAGAGCTGCTTATGCATACACTTCTCATTCATATAACAATGAATGCAACGAGCTACGGAACAAATCAGAGATTGCCTATAATGAAATGTTGAGGATGAGTCCAGAAAATTGGGCTAATTGCTACTTTCAAGGGAAAAGGTTAATATTTTAGTTTATGCAAACTTTATATATATGTATCACTATACTGACTATTTATTGATATGCGTGTAGATATGGATGGTTGACATCAAACCTAGCGGAGTCATTCAATTCTTGGATTAAAGAAGCTCGTTACTTGCCAATTACCCAAACAATTGATAATATTCGCAAGAAAATGATGAAGATGAGTTTTGAAAGGCGGAGAGGCATCCCAAAAGTGGAACACAACATTTGTTCCTCTTGTGGAAGAGCACCTCATTCATATCAATGAGCAATCACGTTGTCTTTCTGCTACTCCTTCTACTACAGGAAGGTATGAGGTATATGATTTCCCCATTGTGGAAGTAAATTTGAACGATCGCACATGCACTTGTCGGGAATGGCAAGTAGTCGGATTACCTTGCAAACATCTTTCTGATGAATTCGACAAAATAAAGATGTTCTTTACTCCTATATTTCAGACTACTTTAGTGTTGAGACATATCGCAAATGCTACTCATTTCCTATATACCCAATTCCTGATGATGACAAGCCACATATAGATGATGAAAGTATGGTGATTCGGCCGCCAACAACAACAATTCTTCGTGGAAGACCAAGAACAAAGCGCATTCCTTCAGGATTGAATCCCCATAAAGAGTTAAAGTGTAGTAGATGTCAACAATACGGTCACAATCGTAGAACATGTAGACAACCGATTGCAGACTAAATTGGCTTTATATTTCATATTTTTGTAACTTGTAAGTATCATACTTTTGTAGTACACGCTATACTTTTGTAGTACCGCTATACTTTTGTGTAAGTGGCATACTTTTGTAATACACGCCATACTTTTGTGTAAGTGTCATACTTTTGTAATACACACCATACTTTTGTAGTATATGCCATACTTTTGGATCTACATGTCATAAATATGTTTGTTATGTGTTTTGTATACTTTCAGTTTATCCTTCATACTTACATATTATCCATTATACTTACATATTATCCGCTATACTTACATATTATCCCATTATACTTTCAGTTTATCCGCTATACTTACATATTATCCCTTATACTTTCAGTTTATCCCATATACTTTCAGATTTTCCTGCTATACTTACATATTATCCCGCTATACTTTCAGTTTATCCCTTATACTTTCAGTTTATCCTTCATACTTACATATTATCCTTATACTTACATATTATCCGCTATACTTACATATTATCCATTATACTTACATATTATCCTTCATACTTACATATTATCCCATGATACTTACATATTATCCCATGATACTTACATATTATCCCTTATACTTTCAGTTTATCCCTTATACTTACATATTATCCTTATACTTACATATTATCCATTATACTTACATATTATCCCATGATACTTACATATTATCCGCTATACTTACATATTATCCATATTATCCATTATACTTACATATTATCCCATGATACTTTCAGATTTTCCTGCTATACTTACATATTATCCCTATACTTACATATTATCCCATGATACTTACATATTATCCCATGATATTTTATATTATCCCTTATACTTTCAGTTTATCCCTTATACTTACATATTATCCATTATACTTTCAGTTTATCCCTATACTTACATATTATCCCATGATACTTACATATTATCCCGCTATACTTTCAGTTTATCCCATGATACTTACATATTATCCCGCTTATACTTACATATTATCCTTATACTTACATATTATCCCGCTTATACTTACATATTATCCGCTATACTTTCAGTTTATCCCTTATACTTACATATTATCCATTATACTTACATATTATCCTTATACTTACATATTATCCCGCTATACTTTCAGTTTATCCTTCATACTTACATATTATCCCATTATACTTACATATTATCCGCTATACTTACATATTATCCCTTATACTTTCAGTTTATCCCTTATACTTACATATTATCCATTATACTTACATATTATCCCTTATACTTACATATTATCCTTATACTTACATATTATCCCGCTATACTTTCAGTTTATCCCATATACTTTCAGATTTTCCTGCTATACTTACATATTATCCCATGATACTTTCAGTTTATCCCTTATACTTTCAGTTTATCCCTTATACTTACATATTATCCATATTATCCTTCTATACTTACATATTATCCCGCTATACTTTCAGATTTTCCTGCTATACTTACATATTATCCCGCTATACTTTCAGTTTATCCCGCTATACTTTCCCTTTTTTCCTGCTATACTTACATATTATCCCGCTATACTTACATATTATCCCGCTATACTTTTATATTTTTCCGCTATACTTACATATTACCTGCAAAGTATACCTTTGTATGCATTCACAAAAAGATTCACACAACTTGAACAACTTTCTAAACTAATAACTGAAACCACAAAACATTCACACAACAAAAATTAGTTGAAACGATACAAAAATGCCTTAAATGAATTAACTTGAAGCCATACAAGTAAGATGAATAACACGAAGTATATCTTCTCGATATATACATTTCTCAAACCCCGACAATATAAGATGAATAACCTGAATTAACTTGAAGCCATACAAGTAAGATGAATAACCGAATTAACTTGAAGCGTAATTGATTCACACAACCTGACAATATAGAATTAACTTGAAGCGTAGTTGATTCACACAACCTGACAATATATACATTTCTCAAACCCTGACAATATAAGATGAATAACCTGAAGCCATACAAGTAAGATGAATAACCTGAATTAACTTGAAGCGTAATTGATTCACACAACGACAATATAGAATTAACTTGAAGCGTAGTTGATTCACACAACCTGACAATATATACATTTCTCAAACCCTGACAATATAAGATGAATAACCTGAAGCCATACAAGTAAGATGAATAACCTGAATTAACTTGAAGCGTAATTGATTCACACAACCTGACAATATATACATTTCTCAAACCCTTCAAGTAAGATGAATAACCTGAAGCCTGAAGCCATACAATATATTCCCCACTGATATCATACAAGCTGAACCTAAACAAACTATACAACATTTATCGAAGTATATCAAAAAAAAGTGCGTCATTTTTCTTCGAGTTCTCGATGGCTTTCTCCGCTGATAAGTGCATTGGCTCCCCATGCATCAATTACGCTTTTAGCTGCACATTTTGGATATAGACTTTTTCTGCCTGTGCCTGCAAGGATATCAAAACAAATATAATGGTCAACGTGATGACAAATACGCTGTTTCACTGGATCTTGAGAAATAGAATTGTCAATTACACCCTTAACAATAGCTAAAATACATAAAGTCAAGTTGGTAATGTGCAAATCTTCAAATAAAAGCCTCCTGCCAAACTAAACAAGATACATACAGTTCATGGCATCAAATAAAAGCCTCCTGCCAATGCTTTCCACCTGAATTGTGAATTGTGAATTTGTGAACAGGAAAAAAACATAGGATTAAAGGGCTTTAGACTTACCAGAGCTCCTCAACAACAACAGCACAATCTGCAAGATTTCTTCGAGTTCTGTAACAATGAAAAACCTTTTGAAGCTTCACATTCTAAGAAGATGATCTCCCTTCAGATAAAAATAGAGCTACAATACGAGCTCTATGTCTCGCACAATCCTTTTGGTCTATTGAAATTGGTTGATAGGAGACGATGCTAAACATGTATGACATCAAAAAAACACCGCAATCTAGACTACTGCAAGTACAGATATAAAAGGTTTTTTAGATTCAATATATAATTTCTATGTGTCAACCCATACATAAAAACAACAACATACTAACAATGAAATTATACTAACCCACGTTGGCGAGGGACATCAACACTTTCTATCTCATGACAAGAACTGATATCCAAATTCCATTCATCGGGAATGGAGGACATCAGTTTCACTCTAAAATCAGTAGCGTCGGACATATATCCGCGAAGAGAGGAGTAATGATAAAATCTTTTGTCCTTTACAGATAATACCAACATGTGCCAGTGAAATGAAGTTAAAAGTGGAAAAATAATCTTATCAAGTTCAAGGAAACGTATAGTCGTTATTGACTTAAACACACGTTCTACACTTGACGGATTATTTTCATTAATGCATCTCTACAAAAACAAAGATAAGATGATTTTTTAGTATTTAAGACAACATTTGAATACTACTTATAAGCTAGTCGGATTTGTACTTACGGTTACCCATGGACTACAGATATGTATGTCCTTTGCATAGTTTAGCTTCTCCTCCATCAACCTATTTAGAAGCACCACATATGAGGCTATGACCTGAAATGTACATAATAAAATTATAATAATTAGACTTATATACTACAAATGTGTATCGTATGAAGCATGAAAAAATGGGTACTTACATCACAACTAATTGCATCTCCTTTAAGTAATTCTAATGCATCTTTGCGGGTTAACCAAGCATCATTAGATGTCCACACAAATGTCTCCCTACATATGAAATAACTTAGTAAATGTGTTAATAAAAAAAATGATATACAAGTGATAAAATTGGTTTTTCGAATTCCTTACATGGGCATATTTTTGTCCTTACAAAAGTCATCGAGGAGTTCTCTCTCATTATCCTTTACTTGCTTCCTTCCCGGATAAATTGGTACTCCTTTTCGATTAGTAAGTGGGACAAAAGGTGAACGCAAAGATGGTCCAGCAAGCCGAGATCTCGAGAGGACTGTTCTTTTGATGGAAGGGGTTTTACGGTTGCCTTGAATCACCGGAATATCGCGTGGGCTAAGAACAAAGGCATCATCATCCACTTCCATTGAAACCATGGACATTTCGTCAATAGCACCATCTCCACCATCATCTTGATCTACATTCATTGCATCACCATCTCCATCTCCGTCATTTCCCTCATCTCCATCACCATCAACCTTCGCATCTCCACCAACATCCTCATCTACATCGCCACCATCCCCCTCATCTCCGACTCCGCCATCATTTTCACCTTCTCCTACATCTCTATCATCATCCTCATCCTTGTCATCCTCCTCATCTCCGTCATCACTATCAACATCCTCATGCTTTCCACCAAAGATTTCTCTCTTCATCTTCAAGAGAAGGTCTAATTCCACTTTTTTATCGTGTATAAGCTTATCCAAATCAGCCTTGATTACCTACATGTAAATAAGCCAAGTCCGTTAAATCCATTGATGAATATCAAATATAAATTATTTTCTAAAAGCTACCCATGTCAAACAAGTTTATAAAGTATAAGTCATGGAGCTATTAGCTATAGCTAACAGAGAATAAATATATGCAGAAACTTTTTTTTGTAGGCAACAATTCTCATGACTTGAATCAACTAAACACATACACAGAGGAAACACAATGATCCAACAATAAGTTCAATTTTAGAGAAAAACACATTAAAAATTAAATAAATCAACCATTATACCTTTCCCTTGAATTCTGTAGTGGCAACTTTTGTAGTGGCAGCGGCGGTAAGCCTCTCATGAAATTCCTCGGCCCTTGGGTTATTAGCACACATATTAATTGTAGCCGGGTCTCTAACTAAATCCTGTGCCGCATTCCTTCGTAAAGTTTTCGGACACTTGTCGAAGCTTAGCATGGGTGGTAGTGATTCAGCTCCCATGCGAACGCTCAATGCCCCGACAAGCTCATAAAACCAAATCTGTCAAAATATGGAAATTTTAGCGGAACAATATATATAACTAAATGACATAAATATATAAAATGGAAAATGACATAAATATATAAAATGTTAACTTACCACCAAAACCGAGGCAAAACCGCCCATATAACCACCTTTAGATCGGTTTCCCGTGGACCTCTTAGTGACCCAACTCTTAGCCTTTTTCATCTCAGTCCGCAACACATTATATACTACTTCAGCCCAATTATACTCCTTAAGAGCATCTAATTTCTCAGCATATCTAAATGCAAATAAAGGACAACCCCAATTACTTTGAGGGCATAATATAAAGCCTATAATGAAAGCCACAAGCATATGTGATAACATAGGATCTCTACGCTCAGCCATCTCCTCAATAAGTTCACCCATCCTATCTCGTCTAGCACACACAACCTTCTTCTTTCCCTCATCAATATTTTTCTTTCCTCTTCTAGTCCTACGCTTCCCATCCTCCTCAATTTCTGCTTTTGTCCTAAATGAAAGTACGAGTTTGTAGAGTGTCTCACGATCACTTCTACGGAACCTCGTATCTATTATTGATCCTTCCATCGGAAGACCCGTAATCCGCCCAACATCTTCAACACCAAAGTAGGTCCATTTTCCTCCAATTTTGAATCTACTTTTTTCAACATCAAACACTTCCAATAGGCAATCAACTAGAAGTGGCTGCATTGGAACATTGGGAACATCAAGATATCCATAGAATGGGGTATCAAAAAGGGTCGTCCGATAATCCTCCAACAATGTGGACGGAATACGGTTTTGAATTAAGTCCCGGAAGTAGACCACATTGGATGGTATTCTGACTACTTCCGTAGCCATAGGTTTACTGCAAACAATGTACAACATAAACCAACTTTAGTATTATATCAAGGTTATACTTATTCATGGCAATAAAGAGCAAAGCTAACAAATACTTGTGCATTTCAGATTACACAGAAGTGAAGTTAAATAGAAACAAGATTCTGACTTATGACGATAGTTACAGAGACAAGAAACAAAAATCATTTCTTTAAATATTGCCATATAAAGTTGAACTTATACGTAACTTATACATTAGAACTTAAACTCCATTTGCAAAAACATAAACAAACTTTAGTATTATATCAATGTTATGGTACTTATTTTACTAAACGAGCTACCATGAAGATCAAACACTCTTTGAATTGAAAATTGAGAAGACAAGGTCAAAATTGATCTAAGCATAAGTAAGAGAAACAAGTAAATAAGTTATCAGGTAATAATGAATAAACAAACAATTGTGATTCTTAGTTTAGCTCAACTTTTGGCATAAGATTAAGATTATTAACAACAACTTGAAGGAAGATTTGATGTTTAATCTAATACTAATGCCAATAGCAATACCAGTATACATGAAACTTGGACATATAACTCTAATCCACAATATGATTTATAAAATAATCCAAACCAAGTAGTCAATTTAAAAGAAAAAAATGGTCTTAGAAGTAGCATCCTTAGATTACTTGCATATAGCTAGCTAGCTGGAAGACTAATTTAACATTAAATCCAAAGCCTTAATGGTTGAAGCAGCAGAAGCAGAACTAGCAGCAGCCTCGGAGGCCTTTGCCGCATCATAAGATGCGTGCAGATCAAAATACTGAACACATTTTCAACATTTTATGATGCGTACAGATCAAAATACTGAACACATTTTCAACATTGAACAAGACTACTGCATACAAAATTTAAAAAAATTCCCTTGATTAACACAAATCTAGAAATGATTGCATGTTAAGTGAAATTTTCTGAAATAAGATGAAAAGTTCCACTTGAACTTGGAAGAAATCATAGCCAAGACCACCAACCATATTCTGGCTAAAAAATTCCAGATTTCTAAAACTAAAAAGCATCAATTTCTAGCAAAGACCAGCAACCAGATCAATAAAATATGCCATCTTTTACCAAAATAAAGCCACTAATCAGAATGCTGAAAAGAAGAAATTTAACAAATTTATTACCGCTATCGGCAGGAGAGCCACCGGGAGGCTGGTGGGCTGTTAGAGAGGCACCGAGGTGGCGGCAACTGCTTAACCACCGGAGAAGGCGGCGGCAATGTGAAGTGAAGAACCGATGGAGGACGCAAGCAAAGCCAAAGCTAAGCAATGGATGGAGAACGCAATGTCAGCCACGGCCGCACCAATTGAGGGAATTATTGGGGGAAATATTGGGGAGAGGAGAGGAGATGAGAACGGAGAAGAGAGATGAGAAGAGAGGAGAAAGATTTATTGGGGTTTTGTTTTGTTTTTGAAATAAGAGAAGAGAGAGAGAGATGAGAACTGAGAAGAGAGGAGAAAGATTTATTGGGGTTTTTTGTTAGGCAAAGAGATGAGAATGGAGAAGAGAGGAGAAAGATTTATTGGGGTTTTGTTTTGTTTTTGAAATAAGAGAAGAGAGAGAGAGATGAGAACTGAGAAGAGAGGAGAGAGATTTTGATTCAAGTGGGGGTATTGAAAGGGGTGTTTTGGGCTTTTAACAATGTAAATGTATAAATACAAGATACTCTACTTCTAAATTATAGAATTTGGGTTTAAAGATAAATACAAAAACTGATTGGGTTCAATGATACAAGTAAAAGATGTTGGGTTTATCCATAAATCGTGGTAAACCTTTGGGGCTAGAAACAAAAACCCTATATATATATATATATATATATATATATATATATATATATATATATATATATATATATATATATATATATATATATAGAGAGAGAGAGAGAGAGAGAGAACAGGATAAAGAAGAGAGAGAGAGAGAGACATGTGGGGTTGGCTGAGGGAAACATGGGAGAGGGTTTTGCGGGGTTTTTTTTTTTTTTGTTTTTGTTTTTGTTTTTTGAAATAAGAGAAGAGAGAGAGAGAGATAGAGGGTACGGGTACAGGTATGGGTTTGTACGTGGAACAAATACCAACAATCATGCATCAATAATACAATTCAAATATCATATACGTAACTATGATAATTTGTAACGATTAAAAAATTATAATATCCAAATATTTAAAATCTCATTTAGTATTTTTATTATTGAAAAAAAGAAAAAAATACGTATCGAAAAATCACGGGTGTTACACCATGTTTGAAGAATGTTGGCCTTCGAAATTTGTTAAATTTTTTATATGATAACATGATAATAGACACTGATGATGGTCAAACTATTACTGCTCTTAGTCATCATAATACTATTAGAACTTAGTTTCAAAGATTATATGATGAGTATGCAGCTAGATATGGTGTAAGTACACATCAGCATATAGCTTCTGCTTCTACAAGTTCAAGTCGGGACAAAGGTAAGAGTTTTGATAGGGAATTATTGATAGCTCAGCTAACTAGTGGATCTGGATCTGGATCTACATCATCAATGGAAGTTTCTGAAATTGATCAATATTTAACTATATCTTTAGTTAAAAGTCAAAATAATAGTTTCGATATTTTGCAATGGTGGAGAGTATATGGAACAGTTTTATATTCTATACTTTCCATCATTGCTCGTGATTTACTAACAGTGCAGGTTTCTACGGTAGCTTCAGAATCCGCCTTCAGCACATCAGGACGTTTGATCGATGATCACAGGGCATCGCTGGATCCGTCTACCGTACAGGCGGTAATGTGCTTACAATATTGGTGGAGGTACGAGAAGAGAACTCAAGGCATCGATCAGATGGCTAGCATTGAAGACAAACTTCAAGATTCGGGAATAAGAGATAGAGATAAAGAGTAATTAGTTTGTAACTTTTATTTTTTAGGTGAAAATTTGTGATAAATTATTTTAGAAAGAGTTGCAAATGATAGTGATATAGATGAGTAGGTGCCAACCTAGTTGGGTTCATCTATTGTGATGCGACAAATTTCAAAATAAATTTATAATTATTAGTGATTAACCGATTATTAATAAAGAATTTATTTTTATCATTTTAATTTCTATATTTTTGTATTTGTAAATTATATAATTACAAGTGATTAATAATATGATTGTTTTTATCAAAATTTCGGCTAATTTATTATTATTTACTCTTGAATTTTTTTTAACAAAAAAATAAAATTGTAATAATAAAAAAAGAGGAAAATAGCCGGGCCGGCCCAGTGCCCGGCCCGCTTGGGCCCGAGCCCCGATTTTCCGGGCCGGGTCGGCCCATTTGAACAGCCCCAACAGAGAGTAAATTGGGATGGGCCTAATTTGTTCTCGAATTGAAGTCAGAATCGATTGAGCTATTCATGTGGGCCCCACCTAAGTAGGAGAACACAAAAAAGCACACCGGAGCGGTATTCTCTTTATATATATAGTATGATATCACAAAGATATGGAGAAGGGAGCCCATAAAAGCACTTTATAGAGTAGTCAGATTAGAGTTGTACCAGTAGAAAAGGAACAGGTGTTTTAGAGTGTTGTGCGAGGGGAAACATGATCGATAACAAAGTGTTACTACAAAATCTACAGTCTCTGGGCAAAGCAATCTATTATCTGCTTAAAAGAACTTTTTATTCTTCAATTATGATTGCTAAATCCGTTAACATATCCTTTTTTGGCAACGCAAACTTCTCTATCATGGCAACCTTTAGTAGAGATGAGATGGACAATATCATCATTAACATTTGTACGTAGTAACCGCATATGTTAGTAGTCAAATGTTTCATATCCTGCATATTATAAAGTATGACCAACGACAGGGAATCAAGAATTGATAGTTTTATAAGGGTAAACACAAAATGAATCTGTGAGATGGAAGCATGAGGATCGATAGCCAATATCAAGGTGTCAACAAAAAGAATTACTTACTCGTTTGAGGGAAGAATGATTGTCTATTGTCATGTTGGTGCACAATGTCTCACAAAAATGGAGATCCAAAATGAAAGGTGCAAGAACTTGGACTCGTTTGACCCGTAAACTTTTCATAGACAAATGGTATCCTTCATTCAATTAAATTTATCTTTGCTTGGAAAATATAGGTGTCAGGGACTTAAAGATGCAAGATTCTTTCCTCTTTGTCCATAATGGTAGCTGTTATACCCTGGAAATTACCAAGCTTAATGAAGCCTCAAGAGGCGACCACATGTAATAACTAGCCATCCGACTCGCATACATCTGAGATCACAACCCAGGTGCGGAGTCAGCCGACCTACCTCGCGACCCAAATCCGAGACGAAATGCTTATTCAACCCGAGATCTACCAGAAGCCCAAATCCGCAACAAAATCGTTCCCCACTCGGACCCTACACTGAGCGTCTTGAACAGTGGAACGACCTATCAACTTCGATAAAAGTCACACCGCATTTAATGCCCACAATTCGCCTCCCATTCGCCATCAACATTAAATGCGATGTCAGTCATTATGACCTCTCGAGCCAAAGCCTTCAAAGCTCCTCGGACCGCGCCAGTACTTCAATAGCCTTATTACTGTTGCAAGGGCGACTCGACCAACCAATTACCAACACATGTAAAGCATGGTCTGACCTGTCAGTGCTCAAATCAACTTCGATAAAAGTCACACCGCATTTAATGCCCACAATTCGCCTCCCATTCGCCATCAACATTAAATGCGATGTCAGTCATTATGACCTCTCGAGCCAAAGCCTTCAAAGCTCCTCGAACCGCGCCAGTACTTCAATAGCCTTATTACTGTTGCAAGGGCGACTCGACCAACCAATTACCAACACGTGTAAAGCATGGTCTGACCTGTCAGTGCACAAATCCGGCCAAATTACCGACGTGCCCCCGTAAATCCTCTATAAATAATTGTAACTTTCACCATACTAAGGTACACAATTTTACACACAAAAGTCAATAATACTATACTCTGTTTTTCTCTTCAGATGAATCAGATCAATCACTGAATTGAGTGTTGGAGAGCATGCGAGAGGAAACAACCTTAGGGGCCTCTAACTTCTGCGACCTCTGTGGAGAATTACAGCTCAAGGTCTCCAACAGGAACGATCAGGCATCAAAGGAGGATAAGGGACCCCAAGATCATCCTTACCTCACCTAAATCACGCATCAACTTTCTGACATAAATAGCTTGGCGCCCACAGTGGGCCTCTTTTTCTCCTTTTGAGAAAGTGGTTGATCTTTAGTTCCAAACTGTGGAGAAACAATCGACTCTGACTACGCCACTCAAGCCCAGTTGGATAGATTCTCGATCTCTTCAGCTTTGGCTCGCTTCATTCATGAACGAGCTCCTCAGCCACACCTCTCCTCTCAACCTCCTCCATCGCCCATCATCCCTCTCTATGAAAGCGAACGCCGACGACAAAAGCGAGAAGAGCGGGTCAGGTAAACCCAACCACCAGCATCGCATCCTGGCAGACGAAAATGGAAGAGCTGAGGATGCCCCAAAGGAATGCTTCAGGGCATCCAAAGTCCTTGCGACCCGATTTTGATCATCGCCAACCTGTACAAGGCGTATAAAATCGCAAACAGTTACGAGCCCCTTTTCACTAATTTGTGAGATCTTGCAGAACAGCCCACATAACTTCCACATGAGAGGCCCTGCCTAGGGTAGCACATGGAGTGGGAGCGGTCATCCCAGTAGAAGTTATCACGACCAATCTGCGACTTTGTGACTCTGATGAAGAAGCCTACGGTTTTGAGTCGACAAAACGAAGTCGACCCCATGGGCAAAGTCAAAAAGCAAATGCATCGATCACAAGCCATTGACCACCAGCGCTACCGCCCGACATCATGACAGCAAAGCCTTTGTCGTGGCAAGCTCGTCTTTAGTCGAAGGAACCTTGCGCTATTATCAAAGAATCTCACCCCGAGCACGTACAGGGCACAAAGCTAAGAGGAAAGGGTCTTAGAACATCCACATAATGTACAACATTTTAGGAGACACTTCCAGCAAATGTAACTGTAAGACCTCTTAAAAAGTGAAAAAATAATTTGCCTTTCACTAATCTATGTGCAACCCTTATGAACTCGGTCATCACTAACTCGTCAGAGGTACATACCAAAGCCCTTGGTGTCTTCTCAGAGTAAACTCAAGGCACGAACCAAGACCTTGGTATCGTTCTTGTGGTAAAACTAAGGCACGGCCGAGTCCTTACAACTCGATCTTCATCGACTCGGCCAAGGCCTCCTAAGACTTACTGTCTTTTCAGAGTAAACCCAATGCATGTACTAAAGTCCTTGGTGTCTTTTTAGAGTAAACCCAAGGCATGAACCAAGACCTTAGTCGTTCACATGAGTAAAACCAAGGCATGGCATGGAGTCCTTGCAACTCGATCTTCATCGACTCAGCCAAGGCCTCCTAAGCTCTTGGTGTCATTTCAGAGTAAACCCAAGACATGTACCAATGCCCTTGGTGTTTTTTTAGAGTAAATCCAAGGCATGAACCAAGACCTTGGTATCATTCTAACTAGTAAAACCAATGCACGGTGCGGAGTCCTTGCAACTCAATCTTCATCGACTCGGCTAAGGCCTCCTAAGCCCTTAGTGTCTTTTAAGAGTAAATCCAAGGCACATACCGAAGCCCTTAGTGTCTTTTCAGAGTAAACCTAAGGCACAAACCAAGACTTTGATATCGTTCTCGTGAGTAAAACCAAGGCACGGTGTGGAGCCTTGGTGACTTGGTTCTCATCGACTCGTTGAAGGCATTCAAAGTCTTTGGTATTAGTTTTCAAGAGTAAACCCAATGCACGGTGCAGAGCCCTGGCGATTCGGTTCTCATCGACTCATCGAAGGCTTTCAAAGTGTTTGTTATCGGGTTTCAAGAGTAAACCAAGGCACGACACAGAGCCCTGGTGACTCGGTTCTCATCGACTCGTCGAAGACATTCAAAGTCCTTGGTATCGATTTTTGAGAGTAAACCCAAGGCACAGTGCAGAGCCCCGGCTACTCGGTTCTCATCGACTCATCGAAGGCATTCAAAGTCCTTGGTATTGGTTTTTAAGAGTAAACCAAAGGCACGGCGCAGAGCCTTGGCTACTCAGTTCTCATCGACTCATCACAGGCATTCAAAACCCTTGGTATCGATTTTCAAGTTTAAACCCAAGGCATGGCGGGAAGCCCTTACAACTCGATCTTCATCGACTCATCGGGCATCCAAAGTCATTGGTATTGGTTTTCGAGAGTAAACCCAAGGCATAATAAAAAGCTATTGTGGCTCGGCATTCGCCAAGCCATCAGAAGCCTCCCACAAACCTTAGGTGTTCAACACCAAAGCATGACTCTGTCCTCACCGATTCTAAAAATGAGAATACTCATGCCTTGGTTCTCACCGACTCATTCAAAAAAATCTCATAATCAAAGCACAGATGGGAAACAACTCGTAGCTAAGTGCAAAAGAACGGGTCAATAAAATAAAGTCTTTCATTCATTCACAAGAATATTACAGGACTTTTTTTACAAAGACTCGACAAAAATAAAAAAAAGAAACAAAAAGATGCATAAATATTCTCAGGGAACAGAACCTAGAGCAGGGACTGGAGGCGAACACGAGTCGGGAGCATCCGGCGGAGGGGAATGGTTGGACGAAGAGGATGAGCTAGCTTTCTGACCCAGTTTTGTCGTCAGAGCCTTCGTCTGCATCTTCATTTGATCCACCATCAGCCTCCTCATATTCCTCCACTATCCCTAGCCCACCTTGTACCTCAAGCGTCTTGAGGATATCGAGGCAGTCAAACACTAGAGAGGGATATTTGAACCGGTCCTCCTTCAGCAAGAGCTTAGGAGGGAGTTGTGCCATCAGATAATCGAACCCCAGTACTGCCGTGATACTTCTTGATAATCTCAGTCTCGAAGGCACTCGACTCCAGATGAGTCACTCGGGTCTCGAGCTCTTGGACCCAGGCGAGAAGGGAGTTGCGTTGCTGCTCAGCCTCGTGAGCCACTTGGGCAGTCTCCTGTTAAAAAGTCTCCTGAAGAGCCACCTCATTCTTCAATCTAGCATTCTGCTCCTCTGAGTCGAGACGAGCCATATGGGCCCTCTCAAAGGCATCCTCCTTCTCCCTCCTCTCGGTTAGAACTTCCGATTGGAGATATGCAATCTTCTCCTCGGTAAGACCCATATCATGGTGGGGTTGACTGAGATCCTCTTTAAGGCCCTTTATCTCCTCTTGGACCCATGCAAGATGAACCGCTCATTGTCGAGAATCATCGATAGCTACCTTGAGGCCCTCATCCTTGCGGGCCAGCTCGCGCTCCATCACTGCCTGACTACTCTTAAACTCATCAAGCTCACTCCCTTTCAAAGCAGCCAATAGCTTGACCGCCTCCCAAGCCTCCATGTGACCCTCTAGCTTGGTCCAGAGCTTAAGGAAGAGTTCTCGATATATTTTGAGCTGACGAAGTGACTCAAACTTCAAAAGAGCCCCTCGGGTGAGGGAACTCTCGAGAGCCTAGTAGAGGCCAATGTCAAGGGTCTTGCTCAGCAATGCCTCATTGTTCGGAAGAAGGAACTGCTCAACAGCTTTGTCTTGATCAACTCCAAACTCTAAGACTGACCCCCTATAGTCCATCCAGAGCTCGGGAACAAAGAGGTGCTCCTCCGACTGCTCCCTCTTATAGCGAGGATGGGACTTAGCAGGCCCCATCAAAATCGTTCGAATCCCCTCCCAAGTACCAGGGGTAAGATCGTCGATATGATGGGGGAAGGGCCACTCATGCTGACCCTCCTGCACAGTAGTTGGAAGACCTAGCATGCTCCTCAACAATCGGCTCCTCCTCCTCAATGACCAGCTCTTTTTTGGGTCTCCTAGAAGACCCAATGCCCTCTCCAGCTTGGCCGGTTCTCCTCCTTCGGCTCCAACCATGGCTAGAGTCTTGCCTCCTGTCGTCTCCATGATAGGAATATCTTCTCCTCCGGCCTCCTGCTTAGGTGCCGAATATGGAGAATCACCCTCTACCTCAATACTGTCAATTGGAGTTTAAAAAGTTTATAGCGCTGAAACCCTACTGGATTGCCCGGGTGCTGCCTCCACCTGCTCAGGTGTAGCCTCAGCTGCCTCATCTCCGAGAGTTAAGAGCTCCCACGCATCTCCCTCATCTCCGCGATGACCTTAGGAAGCTGTCTTCTTCCTCTTCCTCTTAGACCCCTTGGCCTGAGCGGGAGATTTACTCAGACTGAGCTTGATCGTGATCTCAATTGCGAGCTGCTAGCCTAAAGTATGGTGCTCCCCTGCCTCTAGCTCAGCACACATATATTTTAGAGGCAAAGCAGGAGAGCCGGCCTAAGAACCCTCTGTAGGCTGCTCATCAATCACCAGAACCGCAGCTCAGGCCCAATCCGCTTCAGTGGCGGGGATAGGGGATATATTGACAGCTCGAAGGACATCATTGTTAAACAAGTTCTCCCAACACCGAGATCCTTTGTAGGCTTGGATCCTCTCCAAGCCCCATGCCTCCACATCTAAGAGCTTCTCCATGCTCAAATCCTCCTTAATTTCTGGCCATGTGGGGTAACCCAGAATCGGGTCGGCACCAAGGACAAAGAAAAACTTCTCCCTCCACTCATTGTTCATCTCAAGAGCATTAGAAACTAGTTGGCAACCACCGACTATCTACAAGTAAAAAATGACGCTCCTTCTTGCCAGTCTTAGCGCACAAAAGATAGCCAAAAATACCCAACGTCAGCTCAACATTCATATGGCGGCATATGATAGCCTAAAATACCCGACGTCAGCTCAACATTCACATGGAGGCATATGACGATGAAGGCCATTAGAAAAGTAATGGAGTTCAACTTCAGCTACATTGGTGAAACCCCTAGAGCCCTAAAAACCTGATGGAGAAATGGGTGCACTGGCAAACAAAGGCCATAATCAAGGTGGTGTCTGTATATTGGCGTCGAACCGCCGCTGAGACGGACTGTTTCCTCGATGGAGCTGACACTGTACAAGCGTTGGGGATGTCATTGTCTTGGGCATACTTCTCCAGGCAGCCCATAAGCACCTTCAATTTATATTTTCGCAGTAGATCAATTCTGGCCTCATTGCAAGCAATAGTAGGCCGAGTGCTGGAAGCCATCAGAATAGTCAAGAAAAATGACCGGAGAACAACAAAAGCTTTTGGGAAGAAGAAGATGGACTCTCACTGATAGAATAAAAGGTTTGCTAGGGTTAGTGATCATCACATTTTATTACACTTTTGTAGCCTCATTATCTATTTTATTTGAATAACTATATTACAAATAATGTGTTTTTCTTAAATTATAAGAAAAGAAGAATGAATGAATGAATGGGAGCCCAAAAGAACTAACTTCCCCTATTTTTCTACCACTTATTGAAGCCCAATATGAAGCCAAGAGGAGGCCCACAAAAACCCAATAAATTAAGAAAAAATCGAGTCAACAAGTCAACTAAGGAATCAATTCTGTTAGGAACCAATCGGTTTACCAACCAATTAGCCAATCGGTCGATCAACCAATTGACCAACCGATTGGTTCATAACAGAAATAATAAACGGCTGAGATTTATTTTTTGGAGCCCAAGGCAAATCCAAGGGTTCTTGTTGATTGTTGTAGGCTATAAATAAGGGTAAATGGTGAGGGGTTTGAGTATGAAAATTTTCATAAAAATTTTATTTGGAGAGGGTTACTCTTAATTAAGAAGATCTTTTAAATTATAAACTTTATTGGTAATTAAAAAAAATCTCCACCTTTTAAATTTTCTTTCTTCTTCTTTACTGATGAAGATGAAGATGAAAATTTGCTTTCAAGGGCCAACACTTTTAAAGGTAAGTTTTATTTTATTTTTTCTTTTATATTCTTATTTTAGAAATTCATATTTTAGAAATTCATATTTTCTTTTATTTTAGAAATTCATATTTTCTTTTATTTTCTTATTTAAGAAACTCATATTTTATTTTCTTTTTAATTTTATGTTGGTAGATTAGATATATTTCATGCCTTGTAGTGTAGATTTGCTTTCATACTCTTTTATTATTTTATTGCTTTATAGAATTTATTTTCTTGTATTTTTTATAGTGTAGATTTACTTTTATGCTCTTTTATTTTTGTTAGTTAGATTTCCTTTATGCTCATAGTTTAGATCTTTATTTTTTTATTCTTGTTCTTATTTTTGTAGTTAGTTTTTTTTTTTTCTTATAATATAGATCTCCTTCTTTTATGCTTTCTAGTCTATATTTTATTTTCTTATTTTTATTTTGTAAAATTTGTAACTAATTCTAGAATTATATGAAACTAGTTTGATTTCTTTTATGATTTATGGATTGTTCTCTTTATGCTTAAAATGATCATGCTTAGGATAATCAATTAGAGAACTAATTGGTAAAAAAATTTGATAATCTATGCTTATCTTGAGTGATTTGATAGGTTATGCTTATGAATTCTAAAATTATTATCTAGTTATTATTCTTTTCATGAACAAATATTTAACTTGGATAATAATTTGATAGGTTATATTTTTCTTAATTTGTTTGATAGTCTATACTTAGTAAATATAAAGTAAAATGTGATCACAAGAGAATAATTCATAAATCCTAAATGAAATTAACTAGTAAATTCAATTCTAGATTCCTATCTTCTCTACTTGATCTCCTCCATCTTTTGCTTATTTTGATTTTCCTCTTTTGATTATTTTTCTCATTTTGATTTTTATTCTTTTCTAGTTTCTTTATTTCTCCTCCTTGTTTATTCTTTATTTTCTTTTATTTGTGCACTCTCTTTTCCCCTCTTGTTCTAATTTTTTTATTTGTAAATAATCAAACACTCTCTATATCTCTACATTTTCACTCCTTTTTGTCCATACACTTTTGTAGGACTATTTTTAGGATTTTCATATACACACCTTCATCGTGAGTTCAACATTGTACTATACTATAACTTGGTTGTGCACTTGAAACTTAACACTATTTTCACAAGACATCAAGTTTTTAAAGATTGAAGATTGAGGATTGAAGATTAAAAATTTACTTGAAAAGGTTAGTCCTCTTTCTAGTATTTTTAATTTCACCCTCTAGTTTAGTTTCTCACAATTAGAAATAATTAGGATCTAAAAAATAAAATTTTTCTCTTGTCAACCCTAATAAAATCCACCCTCCACTTGAACAACTACTAACAAGATAATAAATTCAAACAGAAATCTCTTTCTCACATTTATTTGATTGTTAACCCTAATTTAAAACAAAAGATTTTTCTTTTGCATTCTTTTATAGTTGCATTTAATTCTTAGGGTTGCATTGCATATAGTTAGTAGTAATTCACTAAAGTGATTTGAGCATTTTGATTTGAGTACTCACTTGAAAATACTCTTAAGGGCAAAAACTCACTAATCAAGATAAGGTGAGGGATTTCATCAATATTTTCTTAGCCCACTAATCACTAATTCCTCAGTACACAAACTCAATCCTTTAAAACTTATTAGACGTTGGTCCCTAAGGACTCAAGCTCATAAAGGAACAAGAATCCTTAAGTGAACTGGTTTAAGTTTACTTGTGACGTTGATGTCTACGGCAAGATTTAGGGGTTGCGTAAAGCGCTACGCAAAGAACGAGGTACTTAATTGGTCTTTGGCCTCCCTCTAGTACTATTCTTACCTGATTAACTGACCGAGTAAACTTCAATCTTTTCACTCAAGGAGTTTCTGCTTAGGAGCTGGTCTAATTGAGTCTAAGCTTAACCCTAGAATTAAGGGTGATTGTTTCAAAGTAGTTGCTCTTGATTTGTTTTAGTTAGGTTTTTCTTTTTATCCTTCTTCTCTTCTCTTATTAATTTTTAGATCTTTTAGTTTTCCTTTAAAATAAAAAAACTTAACTAACTTTTATTTGTCTTAGATTTTTTTCTAATTTCCTTTTAGTTAAAAAAAGAAAAAATTTCTAAAAGAATTTGTTTTGGTGTATACAAGTTTGGATTAGGGATAATACCAATTGATTAATCTGTGTTGAACCAATTTTAAAATTGAAGAAATAGCAAATCCTAATCCACACATTCTTCAAGATATGTGTTATCCCATCAGGAATGCAATCACATCTTGCATTAGGCTAGCCGATGTTAATGGAGCTAATTTTAAGCTTAGAACGTACTTCATAAACATGCTTTCAAAATTCTTAGGAAATGAATCTGAAGACGCTTATATTTTTATATCCGAGTTTGAGAAAGTTTATCTTATGATTAAAATTGGAGAATTATCTGAGGATGCAATTAAACTTAGATTTATCTCATTTGCTCTTAAGAACAAAGCCAAAAAATATCTGTATAGCTTACCCACAAATTCTATCTCAACCTGGGATGAATTTGTTATCGTTTTTCTGAAAAAAATTTCCAATCCATAAGACGGTTAAGCTTAGAAACAACATTTAAAATTTTAAGATAGTCCCAGAAAGACATTCTGAAAGTATTTTGATAGGTTTAAGGATCTGCTTATCCAATATCCGCACCATGGTCTAGAAAAATGGCGACTATGCCAAATCATCAATGAAGGATTGGATTACTCTTTAAAGACTTTCTTAAAATCTACGTGTTAAGGAGATTTCATGAAGAAAAATACCAATGAAGCTTGGGAATTCCTAGAGAATTTATCTGAGGAAACCATGTAGTGGGAACACTGTGATGGAAGAGTTTCATTAGTTCCCCTAACCAAATCAGTGGTCTTTCCCTAGATCATATATAGCCTCTGAAGCAAAGATGACTACAATCCTGCGTAGGTTAGAGGCCCTAGAAATCAAAGAATGAGCTACAGCTCAAACCAATCAAGTTTCTGCCACAAGATGTCATAATTGCTTATCTCGAACCTACGTTTTAAAGGAATGTCCTCTCTTAGGAAATAATCAACCACTAGGACAGGTAAATGCTATATTTTAGCATCCCATGAATGATCCGTTCTCTCTAACCTACAATCCGGGTTGGAGAAATCACACAAATTTTACATAGAATTAGGAAAACTTCTCTGAAAATTAAAACCTTACTTCCACTTCAACCCAACAATTTTCTAGAGGAAACACAATTCCTTTCAACTCACCAAACAATTTTCAACTACCCAATCTACCTTATCTAAACCAACCTCTTCATCATCAATCTGTAAATTTTATACCTCTGAGTTCTGATCATGATAAATCTCGCAGTGTCTTAGAAAAGAATTTAGAGGCTATGATTAAAGTTTTCACACAGACCACCAACATATTAACTCAGACAACCAACACTCTGAATTCCTTCATGCAGATAACCGGTCAAGTACTCAATTCTAACACTCAAGCCATAACTAGGTTAGAAACCTAACTTGGTCAACTAGCTAGTGCCGTGAGTGAAAGAGAGAAGGAAAAATTTTCGAGTCGACATGTTACAAACCCTAAGAATATTGGGTCAAGTTCAACCTACAAAGCTCAAGTGAATGCAATCTATTCACTACGATCAAGGAAACATGTCGATAATCAAGTTAGAATGTCTCCATATCAAACTCTTTTTTCCTTTTCTCCTAGTCACAACGCTGAACTTGAATAAACTCTCTCTCCTAATAACTCTGTTTAACAATCACCCACTTCTGATGACCAAGAACCTGAAACCGAATCTAAGCTCAAGTTTGATAGATTTAAACTAGTTGCTCCCTTTCCAGATAGACTCAGGCATGGAAAAAACTCACCCCAGATGGAGAAAATCTTAGAAACTTTTAAACATGTCAAAGTCAATATTACTCTCTTAGATGCAATCGAACAAATCCCCTCCTATGCAAAATTTTGATAGATTTATGCACTAAGAAAAGAACCACTAATGTTCCTAAAAAAGTCTGTCTAGCTGCCAATATCAGTGACATGCTCTCAAAGCACATGCCTTTAAAACATAAGGATCCTAGTTGTCCTACTATTTCATGTGTCATAGGAAACACATTCATTGATAAAGCACTTCTAGACTTGGGAGCTAGTGTGAATCTTCTTCCCTATTCGGTTTTTTAACAGCTAAGAGTAGGTGAAGCGAAGCCAACCAGATGTACCCTCCAGTTAGTTGATAGATCTGTGAAAATACCCAAGGGAGATATAGAGGATGTTCTAATCTAGGTAGGGGAGTTCATTTTTCCTGTTGATTTTATAGTCTTGGAGACGCTGCCCGTTTTCAATCTCAGAGGTCAGATACATGTCATTTTAGGAAGACCATTCTCAGCAACTTTAAATGTTCTAATTAACTATAGAACTGGCAACATAAAGCTGTCCTTTGAAAATATGACTATTGATCTTAATATTCTCAATCTAGGGAACCAGCTAACTGATCACCCCTAGAAGAAAACTACATCCAAGAAAATTCAAATGAAGAGTTAGAAGAAGAGAGTGATTCAGACCTAAGTTTTGAGGAGATCTTTAATGATGAAACCAAGATACTAGAGGAATTTTGTAACACCCGTGGTTTTTCGACACGTATTTTCTAGTATATAAAAATATTAAATATTATTTTCGATATTTGAATAATAATATTATTGTTTAAAGAGTATTTATATTTTCCTCGATTTTCTGAAATTCTTATGATTTAAATATAGTCTTATATTTATAGTTTTAATTTTAAATTATAAATTAAAGGAGTTCTATGAATATTATCGGTTGATATTTTGATTATTTATATTATTATTGATTTTTTATTATATAGGTAACCCTGTAACTTAGTATTTATTATATGCAAATAAATGAATATATATGTGATATTTCTTGTTAAAATTATTCTACGCCTAATTCTAATTTTACAAGATTTTCTCATATTTTTATACGCGTATATATGCGGTATTTTTGGCTCAAACCCCGTACCCAACCCCCACTCTTCTTTCTCTCTCTCTCGTTTACAGATCCAAGCTCGCCCTCAGTCACTCGCCGCCAGCACCTCCTCATCCGCACGCACCACCACCAGCATCTCGCCCTCAACTCGCCTCACCCCTCTCCCGCCTTGACCTGCATTCCACCGCACCTCCACACGCCGCGAGTCGGCCTGCCTCCCCACCCGAGTCTGGCAATCTCCCTGCTTGCCGCTCACCCCACCACTCCTCCCTCTCGCCGCTCGCTCCTCCTCGTCTCCACCCAACAGCCCGCCTAGCCGTCGTCGTCGTCGTCGATGCTGCCCGTGTCGTTGTGCAGCCTCCTCGAGTGTCGTGCAGTCCCGTGCACGTTAGTCAGTCGTCGTGCGTGTCATCGTGCAGTTCTGTCAGTCGTCGCGCAGTCGATTTCGGCCGTAGGCAAGATCCCGTTTACTTTTGACTTGTATTTTATATTTTAGATTATTCATGAATTACTGTATGCAAGATCCCTCTTGCCGTTGTCTCATTTACTTATTGTTATACCGTATGAATTATTTCGTATATGTATAGTTCAATTCGTGCCAATTTAATATCATATGCGCACTTAACATTTATATTTTCAGTGAATATTCAATAGTATAAAATTATCCGTGATGATTGGATATGTTAGAATTGATCTATGATTAATTTCGTGCTATTTGGAAGCAAGAATGTATTTTTAGGATATTTTTAGTATTTATTATAATGATGAAAATAGTTATCGTTCATAAATAATATTAAAGAGAAAAAGTATTTTTATAGAAATATTGGATAATTATGTTGAAAATTAATTTAAAGGATTTTATAGAAATTTATGTTGGAAACTGCGTCATTTCATGTGGTTAACTTCTCCTATTTCGCATTTTCATGTTGCACCGTTGTCGATAGTTATTCACGTTACTGTTTATGATACATGACGCTGACACGTAGAGTAATTGCATACGTTATTCCATGTTGAGAAGTTTCAAGATCTAGATAGTGAGATTTTAGAATTATCAGTTACATGTGTAATTAGCTATTCACGGATCGTGTTCTCACATCTGTATCGTTATTGATTATTCTTATTTTACGAGCTTCATGCATTTATTATATTATGTTTATATTGCATTATTCATCATCTTGTTGTGTCCAGAACCGTAGTAGTTCATGACTTAGGGACATGGTTCGTCATGAACATGACCTAGTGACATGTGTGTGTTGACCATGCTTAGGAGGTGAACCCATGTTTGATATATCGGCATCGTTGACTTGATTTACCTGAGACCGTGGGATGGGAAAGTCTTGGTTCATGTATTCGGATGTGGCCGTTTATGTATCTTTCAGACCCGTGCCAAGTGACCTTGTTTCCGCGACTTGGGTTGGTTTGTTGGGCCCGTGAATCGTTTCGCGCGTGGCGGTGTACTTTGTATTCACCGAAGTCCGCTTGTGTCGGGACAAGCGAGAACTGATTGCGTGTAGTCCTTTGACCGTTCATTGTTCCGCGGTATTGGATGCGCGTAGAGGATAATGAACCGTCAGTTATCCGATTAATATGAACCTTGACTTTAAATGTGATGTAGATCTGAGACTATGACAGAATGGTGAGTTACCGTCACTGTTGTTTGGAATGCCGGAGTTTTCCGGTTGTTTAGATGGTTAGTTCTAGTTGTATGCATGCATCACTTCACACTATTATATTCGTTCGCATTTTCTGATTACTGCATTCATTCGCATTATTATTATACTGCCATTGCCTGTGGGATCTTGCCGTGTGTTATACACGCTGACGTACTTCATTCTCTTAGTGTACGTCAGATTTAGATAACGGACAGGTTCAGTATGGAGATGCACTTGAGCCGGAGTTTTCTCAGCAGGAGAACCTTCCAGACGACGGAGTAGATCGAGCTGAAGCTTAGTTTCCTTTTTATTTTTAGTAGTTTGATGAACCTTAGGCTTCTTTCAGTATTTCCATTTTAGCTCAGTTGACATTTATTTTATAATTCTCTAGTCTTAGCTACATATATTATTTCAAACATGTGGACTCTTTTATAGTCTGGGATGTTAATTTTATTCTGGTGATATGTACTCCCTGTTCTGGATATTTATTTATTCTTACTGGCTGTGGTTGGGATCTGTGACTGTGATGATTATTATTATTACTTGACGCTTGGCGTATTAGATTGAGGAGAAATATTTTATTTTATTTGTATTTCTTCTCAACCTAATACGTCGCGGGCTTGTTCACGTACCGTTTTCGTGTATTATGGGAAGGGGGGCGTGACAAATTTGAATCAAAACTAATTTTTACAGAGTTAGACACAAGTTTCTCTAGTCTTGGCTTTGAAGAAATTTTTGCTGATGAGCTTAGGTTCCTAAAAAATATAGAACAATCAGCTTATCATACCTCGACCATGAATCTTGAGTTTGAGAAAATTTTTAAAAAAGAATTGGTTGTGTTAGGATAAAATTTCAGTCATAGGGAACTTGAGTTCAAATTTGAGACTAGCAAATATCAGAGACACAAGAAACATACATGCTTTCAAATGCTGCATAAATCATTAAAAACCTTGAAGTGTAAAGAATTTAAGCACATCATTGAGTTTATCATTTTAGACTTCTTTAAAACCTGGGATAGAATTTTTAGCAATAAGGTAGAAGTTGATGTACATTGTGAGTTTTTATTTTCAATCATTTATTCTACATCTTTACTCTTTGTCTCAAAATAATAATGAAAAGAATTTAATCTTCTCTCCTTTGAGAGTTTCTTGTTCCTTTGGGAAAAAAAAGAAAAAAAGAAAAAAATTTGAAAGAATAAAAATGGTAGAAAAATTTTGGCTACATCCTCCTCATACCAAAGATAATTACAGATTTTTATCATTGTTCTAGGTCAACTGAATAAATATAAGTGTTTCATTTCCTATCTGCTTTATTTTGTGCATCATAGAGTTTGCATTGAGGACAATGCAAAATTTAGGCGTGGGGGTAGGGACTAGTCATCTTTTCTCTTTATTTTACTATTTTTCTTCTTTTTATTTCATATTTTCTTTTCCTTTCTTTCCCCTCAAAAAATTTCACTTGTCAACTTGATAAAGTTAATTCATAATTGATTTACTTGATAAATTTTAAATTTTCTAATTCTTAGTTAGTTTTATACTCAAGTTAACCTTTTATGATAACTCTAAATAATTTTTTAAGAAATAATTTTTCAAAGTAAGATACTTTACTATAGTCCAACTTAGACTTTTAATTAAAGTAGGAAAATTTTTGCATGCTTAGCTTAGAGTAGAAAATAATTTTTCAAATTCCCTTGATCTGAAAATTTTCAAGATACACACACGCACACATACTCATATATAAATTATAAAAAAATTAACATTTAAAAAAGTGTAAAAAATGGGCACCAATAGAATTTCTCTTGAACTCCAAGGTAATTCTATCTTACTAAGTCTAAGTTGACCGAGTAATTAAGTCCGATGAGTATTTCCATCCTTAATGACTTAAGTCCAATTTGGTTGGGATTCATTGGCCCAAAACTTATTAAATGGTCACTTAAAAGCCCAATAAAGTAGAACAAAATCACCAAGGAATAAAGAGTGTTAAAAATACTAACAATTTATATATATATATATATATATATATATATATATATATATATATATATATATATATATATATATATATATATATATATATATATATATATATATATATATATATATATATATATCTTGAAAAATAAATTGATCAATAGACTTGAAAATTGTTTGAAACAAAGAGTTAGCATGTTCTTTTCAAAGCTTTTAATTAAATTTCTAAATTAGACTTGGTTTTGTATAACTATAATGAAAAGATTTTCCAAGAGATTTACTCGAGTTATACATAAAAATACTTTTTGAGTAAAACTAGCTTCAATTAGATTGTTTAAAAAATATCGTGAAGTAATTATACATTGACCTTTTCAAATTGGCGAGTTGATCGAATTTTGTGGGTATATTCACTGCAAATCCTCACAATACTACAACTCGTCCTCTAAGGTAACTTAGGGGTTTAAAGGCTTGCTGTATATGCTAAATACAACCGCGATTCTTGCGAAAGTGCGTTAGAATTTTTATTTCTTTTTTTTATTTTCTTTCATTGCTAGAGGAGTAGTAAAGGTTTAGGTATGGTGGTATTTGATCATCATATTTTATTATATTTTTATACTATCATTATCTATTTATTTGAATAAATATATCACTAATAACATGTTTTTCTCTTAAATTATAGAAAAAGAAGAATTGAAGAATAAAAGCCCAAAAGAATCAAATTCTCCTATTTTTCTACCACTTACTAAATCCCAATATCAAGCTAATAAAAGGGCCACAAAAGCCCAAGGAATCAAGAAAAAAAAATCTAGTCGACAAGTCAACTAAGGAATCAATTCTGTTAGAAACTAATTGTTTCACCAAGCGTTTGGTCAATCGGTCCATCAACCGATTGGCCAACAGATTGACTAATCGATTGGTTTATAACAGAAATAGTAAACGGCTAAGATTTATTTCTTAGAGCCCAAGGCTAATCCAATGGCTCTTGTTGATCGTTATAGGCTATAAATAGGGGTAGAGGGTGAGGGGTTTGAGTGTGAAATTTTTTATAAAAACTTCATTTGGAGAGGAGGGTTATTCTTAATTGAGAAGATCTTCCAAAATTATAAACTTTATTTACAATTAATAAAAAAAATTCTCCGCCTTTTAAATTTTCTTTTCTTCTTCTTTATTGATGAAGATGAAGATGAAAATTTATTTTCATGGGTCAACCCCTTACAAGGTAAGTTTTATTTTTCTCTTTTATTTTCTTATTTTAGAAATTCATATTTTAGGATTTTATTTTCTTTTTATTTTTATGTTGGTAGATGAGATAAATTACATGCCTTGTAGTGTAGATTCACTTTCATGCTCTTTTATTATTTTATTGCTTTGTAGAATTTATTTTCTTACATTGTTCTTTTGTAGTGTAGATTTACTTTTATGCTCTTTTATTTTTGTTAGTTAGATTTTCTTTATGCTCATAGTTTATATCTTTATTTCCTTATTCTTGTTCTTGTTTTTGTAGTTAGTTGTTTTTTTCCTTATAATTTAGATCTCTTTCCTTTACGCTTTCTAGTCTAGATTTTATTTTCTTATTTTTATTTTGTAAAATGAGTAACTAAATATTGTAGGAATTCTAGAATTGTATAAAACTAATTTAATTTCTTTCATGCTTTGTGGATTGTTCTCTTTATGCTTAAAATGATCATGCTTAGGATAATAATTAGAGAACTAATTGGTAGAAGAAGAATTTGATAATCTATGTTTATCTTGAGTGGTTTGATAGGTTATGCTTATGAATTTTATAATTATTATCTAGCTATTGTTCTTTTCATGAATGGAAATTTAACTTGGATGATAATTTGATAGGTTATATTTTTCTTAATTGGTTTGATAATCTATGCTTAGTAAATCTAAAGTAAAACGTGATAACAAGAGAGTAGTTCATAAATCCTAAATAAAATTAACTAGTAGATTTAATTCTAGACTCCTATCTTTTCTACTTGATTTCCTCCATCTTTTTCTTATTTTGATTTTTCTCTTTTGATTATTTTTCTCATTTTGATTTTTATTCTTTTCTATTTCCTTTAATTCTCCTCCTTCTTTGTTTTTTATTTTCTTTTATTTGTTCACTCTCTTTCTCCCCTCTCGTTCTAGTTTTTTTTTGTAAATAATCACACGCTCTCTATATCTCTACACTTTCACTCCTCTCTGTCCACACACTTTGTAGGACCATTTTTAGGATTTTCTTACACACACCTTCCTCGTGGGTTCGACATTGTACTATACTATAACTTGGTTATGCACTTGCAACTTGACACTATTTTCACAACACATCAATTTATAAATTAGAAAGAAAAAGGAAGGAGCAGATGTATATAAGCGGAAAGAACTGACACGTAGAGCAAAACGAATGGCGACACGATTTACGGGAAAAACGCAGACGGTTTTTAAAAACCGAAGTGACGTCTCGTCAAACAAGCTCCCCGAGTTGTCTTCTCATAAGGACTATCCAGATCCACGAAATAGGAGATGGTTCATTTTCTCCCGAACTCGGCTCCCCGAGTCCGAGTGAATAGGGGCCAATGTTATACCCTGGAAATTACCAAGCCTAATAAAGTTTTAAGAAACAACCACATGTAATAACTAGCTGGCCGACTCACATACATCTGAGATCATGACCCGGGTTCGGAGTCAGTCGTCCTACCTCGTGACCCAAATCCGAGACGAAAGACGTATTCGACTCGAGATCCGCCAGAAGCCCAAATCCGAAATAAAAGATGTTCCCCACTTAGACCGGAGGCTAAGCGTCTTGAACAGTGGAACAACATGTCAACTTCGGCAAAAGTCACACCGCATTTAATGCATAGTCAGCACCCACACTTCACCTCCCATTCACCATCAACATTAAATGCGATGTCAGTCATTATGACCTCTCGAGCCAGAGTCATCAAAGCTCCTCGGACCGCGCCAATACTTCAACAACCTTATTACTATTGTAAGGGCGACTCGACTGACCAATTGCCGACACGTGTAAAGCATGGTCTGACCCATCAGTGCACAAATCCAGCCAAATTACCAATGTGCCCTCGTAAATCCTCTATAAATAATGGTAACTTCCACCATACTAAGGTACACAATTTTACACACAAAAAAGTCAACAATACTATACTATGTTTTTCTCTTCAGATAAATCAGATCAGTTACTGTCAGAGGGCACGCCAGAGGAAACAACCTCCGGGGCCTCTAACCTCTGCTATCTGTGTAGAGAGTTACAGCTCAAGATCTCCAACAAGAACGATCAGCCATCAAAGGAGGATAAGGGACCCCTAGATTATTCTTACCTCACCTAAATCGCGCATCAACTTTCTGACATAAACAGAAGCAGATTAGTTTCTTACTCAAAAAACAAATCTAGCAAATTAGATGGAACTTACGTATATCATGCCAGCATAGAACTGTATCTGTAATAAAACAAAAGATCTGTTGTTTCCCTTATCGGAAATACTCTTCCAGCATGATGTTATCTTCAAATACATCAAAATCATACCAAACATCAGTTTCTAACGTAACCATAGCCTAGTTACTAGCTGGATCAATCCTGCAAATTTTATTAGAGGTCATTAATATTTATATTAAGTGGAAATACATATTAGAATGATTAGTTTCGAATAGTGTATTACCTGGACAGGGCTTGAATTTGTAATACATGAGCATTAACGTAAAGTTCCCTCGGAAAAAGGGGGAAAACACTACATTTGAAGTATCTATGCTCTTCAAAATTAACTTGTTTCTCACATCATTCAGATTCTCGCATCATAAGTTTATCTACTAATTTGCAGTTCAACTGCAAGTTATGATAAAACACAACAAGCGATTAAGCATCATACTCAAACATTTAGCCCGAGCTTATAATATCATGAAAAAAAAAAAAAAAAACAAACAAACAAACATGCTAACATAAAGAAATGCACAGGTAAAGGCAAGACAAAACCTTGGCAGATCAAAGTACAATGGTAGTTTCCTTTAGATCTGGAACACTAAAATCGAAAGTTCTGCAACTGTTTCTTTTGATCTGAAAACAGTTAGCTCTTGTTTACGCCCGGTAACATCAATGGACAAAGTTTACATGGTTACTCTACATAACAGTCTCTCATATTGAATCAAATCTTTAACACGAACGATTAATGTAACATAATTTTATGGGTCACTACTCAAAATGTAACATAATTTTTTGAGTGATCATGAGATCGTACAGGCATATACAGTACAGCAGAACTCCATCCGTGGTATAAGAACCTGTATTTAAGCAAGGAAAACTTACAAATTACAATATCTATCTAAGAAACTAAAGGAAACAAAAGGCCGAAAACATAACTACTGCATATTATCATCTATCGAAGTCCTTCTGGAACTAGTTATGTACAATGCAGCTACCTAATTAACGATGTCGGTGTTAGAAGAATATCTATAGACTATAGTTCAACAATCGAGTATCCGTCCTCAAGAAGCAATCAATTGTCAGATACAAGTTGAATTATTCTTATTTATGCCTCCAATTCAAGGATCCTTCTGAAGATGCTAATCTCCAATTGATATATTCATGTCTGAACTGCAGGAAATTATACACACTGCAAATCGTAAGTACCTACCCTTCTTTCCAATTACTTGATCTTTACCGAAATCACTTATTATTTTCAAGCCCAAGCAACCATTATACGCGTACAAATACCTTGTATGCATGCTAAACACCCACCCCCCAAAATCTCCCAATTAGCCAAAAATTCAAAATAAGATTTTAAAACCACAAATAACAAGAACCAAACAAAATCCTATTACCTAAATCCCAGCTGAAGCTCGGTCTTTTCCCTTTTGTTCGTCATCAAATCAAGAACACACTTCTTCAGCGCCTCCTTAATCTCAGCCTCAGATTTGAGTTTCCCTCCTATATATCGTCCCTCAAACTATCCAAAATCTCCATCGAAATCCTCGGGCCAAAGTCAAATACCAACAATGCCTCCTCGAGCTTATATATATAGGACGCAGTGGGAGTCAGAGAGGTGGCACTAGAGGAGAAGCTCGACAAATGCGAGATTCTTCTCGAGGCTTTGAGAATCCCGAGTAGATTTCTCGATGTCGCTCTTTGCTTTCTCTTTGATTAGGGGACTGAGCTTGGTGAAGAAACGGGTCTGGACGCCAGCGGAGCATCGAAAACCGCTGGATATAGTTGGAGTCGATGTCAATTAGAGACTGTCATGGATTCGGGATCGCCGTAGGGAGAGGAGGGTGTGAGGGGGGAGGGGGAGCGGAGGAGGCGCGAAAGGGATAAGCGTAGGGGTGCACAAAAATATAGGTATCCAAAAAGACATGGATATGGTTAGTACGACCGATAGGATATGATTACAATATGGTTATGCAGTGAACCGGATATGTATTTAACATATCCGAATATATATTGGTCATATTGTTGCAACAGTTTTAATCTTTAGATCTATAGATTTGAGGTTAATTTTGATGATCAAGATATCTAATCTTAGTTTTTCAGATATAATGAACATATTAATGAACTCTCTTGTATCACGTGATCTATATTTTTTTTAATATTATTTAGTTTTCTCATATCCGTTTTGTATCTGCATATATATTCGCTTATATATCCGCATACATATCTGTATTCATATCCAATTTTAGTGTATACGAATGTAAATTTTTCTTATTGAGGCATATTTGTATCCATAATTGGTAAGCGGATACAGATAGATAAATATCATAGCTGAGCCATATCTAGACTGTATGCTCCCCTAGATAATGGGAGTTGGATGAGTGGAACATAGATCAAGTCAACCCGTCTATTTTACCCGCCCCGAGTGACTTGTTTATTAATTAATATCATTATGTGAGAATCAATCTAAGGTTTAACTGCACTTAAATACCCTATAGTTTCCCCTATGTTGCACTTATATACCCCTACTTGTTTTTTGGCAAGTCTTATACACCCGAAAGTACTTAAGAATGAAAATAAACCTTACATGCTTCTAAAATCCATTAATAGCATTTTTAGATGAAAATTTATTAAACTGTAAATAAAAAGGGTTTTTAAGATATGAATTAAATAAAGAAGAGTATTTCACGAGGAAATAGTGAACATAAGACATTACGAGGGTGGACATTAGTGATTTCTTGGCAGAAAGTGTATTACGAGGTGGTCCGTTCAGGATAATGATTGGTTCAAGGATGAGGAAGAAGTAGAGCGTTCATTTCAAGCCTCATGTGATTAGTTTGGTTATTGTGCATGTGCTGTGCACGTGGACAAACTTATTTTGTTTTATATTTTAAAATTTTTATTTGTTGCCTGGAAAATAGTGAACTGATTTGAAAATAAAAAATTTGAATTGGACAATTAATTTTTATTAAATAACTAAATTTTGTACAATACAATTTTGTATAAAACATTGTATGAATAATTGTTATAATTTTGATAATCATTATAAATTAATCATAATTTACTTAAGTAATTATAACTTATTAATAATTATTTAAAATTACAGTATATTGTAATAATTATAACATTATAATTGTAGTTTAGCATAAATACAATAAATTATTATAATTTAGTCATAATTTATTTAAATAAATATAACATATTAAATAATTATTCTTATTTATAATGATTATAAATAGTATAATTATAATACTACTAATAACTATATAATAATTTCTTGAATAATTAATAAATTAGTTTATTATACTATTATTAAATAATATATTTAATAGTAAAATTGTTAAATAATGGTGTAATTATTAATTTAAGTTATACTATTAAAATAATTATACTATTAATACATTATTTTAAATGCAAATTATTTTTCATACTATTTTTATACTACTCAAAGGCTAAGATGAGAGGTAACCCTTTAATCCTTCTTGTAAGTGAGATATAGCCCCAAGGCCTGAGCTATAAGCCTATAGGTCTCTTGAATTTTTCTCATTCTTAATTTTTATAATTATAGATATCATGATAATCAAAATTAAGGAAAAATTTTAATTATACTATCAAAAATATAATTAAATAATGTATTGTAGTGAACAAAAATGAAGAGGTGCATATTTATAAGTTAATAAGAGGTTAAGTGTATTAATGAATGATTAATTATAACTATTGGATATAAGTGGAAATTATCAAATTTGGGAGGACGAAAAAGACATCAAAAGTTTTAATATAGCAATCCTCTTCTATAACTAGTATGGATATAAACTCAAGAAATGTATGGATATAAACTCAAGAAATGTTTTGAGTCAATTATGTCCAAGTAGATTAGACTAATCCATTTCTTTCATATGCATTTATAAAAATCAACAATTTATATCAAAATTCATGGTTCAATGGGGCTCTTGGATACTTTATTTAGTTCCAAACCTTGTAGAAAAATGGGTTATAAATGCTGACAGTTGAGAGCAGATAATATTGCATATTGCTTCAATGTAATTTTTGGGTTAATAAGAATTGATGTTCTCGGAGAGGGGGGGGGGCGGTTATTGGTTGGGATAAGTTGGGGTCAAGTAAGATAATTATTCTAATGGAATAATTTTATCCCTTTGGAATATTTTAAGTGGGGTAAAGTGGGATAAGTTGGGATAATACGACAATTTAAAGCTTTGATTTGACAATTCATGTGGGATACTTGATGATGTGGCACCTTATTAAAATATAATATTTATCTATCAATTAATTTTAAATTAATTTATCCAATTGGTTTAGTGTATTATTTAGTATGTTATTATAATATAATATATTTAAAATTAATTTATCCAATTAGTTTACTATATTATTTAGTACTAGTCTTTTAGCCCGTGCTAAGCACGGTCATATCGAAGTTCACCTCGATTTCGTCGTATTTCAATCGCTCGTATCCGCAAACAATTAAAATTTTCTAATGACTCACCTCACCTTCCGAAGCACGGTAACCCCCATATCTGAGGTAAACAAAATTTGTCAATGCATGGAAATCATGATAATAGAACTAATATATTATATTATAATTATAATTAAAATCATTTAACCAAAAATTGACTTATGTAATGAATAAACCGGATATAGAAAAATATCTTAACACAAGTCGAAAAACACAGATATAATGAGTATTTTGTTCAAAAACATAAATCAATGGATGCAATCCAAAAAATTATTTTCTATCAATCAACCATTCGAGGATATAATATGTAAAATTTTAAAGAAAGCTCCTCTAAATTTCAATCATTTTTCTCCGTCTTCATCCTCTTCCTCAAACATGAGAGAACCGGTTCTTTGTTCATATCGTGATAATGTAAACCATGTGTAATAATTAAATTAAAGAGTAAAATATTAAAATTACATAAAATTATAAAAAATTAAAATAGTTAAACATATCACAAATTAAATAAAACTTGTGTTATTCAAACGGCAAAATTATAATCACTATATTTAAGAAATTAGAACTTACCTTGTTATCAAGAAGAATAAAGTTAACCCGGAGGAGATGCCTGTGTTTGCATTTTGTCCTTGCCATGTTCGAGTGATTCTCCCTTCGGGATGACATCATTTTCATCAACTTCAAGATCATGTAAGGTCGTGTATCTGAAGTTTTATTATTATGTCTTGACATCCCGAAAAATATTAGAAAAATAATTTATTACCAATATTACTTAGATTATACGACTATATGAATTAAAATTTTATATTGTCTATAAACTTAAAATTTTCACTGAATAAAATTTAAAAATTGTATTAAATACTAATAATCAGTACATATCATAAACCAATCACTATAATGATAAAAATTTCATATTAATAAAAGAAAGAAATATTTACGTAATAAAAATTGTTGAAATAATAATAATAACCATATATTAATATTTCATATTCAAAAGCTGTTCAATAATATTTTTGGTTACTATTAGAATTTCAGGTTAATATAATTTTCAATTTCAACACAATTTAATTTATTGAAATTCTTTTAAATAATAAATTTAGTATTCTCGAAATAGAATATAACTTCGTAACAGTTAATTATGTTGAACATCAATAATATATTTCAGGTAATATTTTCTATTTATTTTAACAAATATTTATTTTATATAATCAGTAAAAAATTGATATTAAGTTAGCGAAATAATGTCCAATGTTATTTAAATAAATAATAGAATAAATATATTAATAATCTTCCAATAGTAAACATTTTTGTATATAGATTATGTAAACAAATAAGAAATAATTGAACATATAAATTCTTTAAAAATTCTGAAAAATCAATATTAATTAGAGAACATATAATAAAATAATGAAGATATATTAATATGAATTCTGATACATAATAGTATATTAAATAATTAATTAAATATTAAAAAATAAGAAAATATACATTAATAAATCTGACATCATTAATCACTCATTTTAATCCTACTTTTGTATTTAAATTTAAACGTCTATTATATAAAATCTTTTTTGCATTAGTGTAGTATTTAAATTGGAGATGTGAGAGGATTTAAATTAGTCAATTTGAATTATGAGTATCATTATTTATTTATTATATTTTGTTTATTTCGATTAAAGTAGGCAGTCTTCAATATCTTAAATAAATTTTTATAAATAGTTTAATTATGGTTAATAATTTAACTTACACGATAAGGTAATCCATATAAATAAATTTAATACAATAATATTATAAAAATAATTTATTAATCAATTAATGAATTATTAATTTTGGTATAAAATTTAATAAAATCTTAATACTTTTATAAAAATATTAGCAAATCCGCAATTATAAATTTGAAAGAATTTTCAATTCGTTGTTTATTTTAAAACTTTTGGAATGTTAAAAATTTGAATTTTTAGAATACGGTAATATATTTTAATAGATTTGATTGATAAGATAATTTAATTAAAATTAAAGATCTTATTTATTATAATTTAAAATAATTATTTTTTAGTGTTTAAGGAATATAAATTCGGTCTAATTGGACATTAGCTTATATTTTTAAAAATTGTGATCTAAAGATAATTGATTATAAGATCTCTAAGTGTTGAGAAAAATATTATTTTCAGATTACAATATTTATCATTATCTTTTAACACATTTATGTTAAGTAATCAATCAAAATCATATAAAATCCATTTACTTTTATTAAAAATTTATATAACCGACAACATTTTAAATATTTTGGATTTTTTAAAATAACTGATAATATTTATTCGGATTTGATTATATAATTTATAACATTTTGGTTTTGGTATTTAAGTAATATAAATTGATATGATATGACTACTGCAATTTATTTTGGGCAAACACTTAGATATTGAAAACAAATTAGGGACTGTAATTTTGTGAGAAATCAATAGTGACATTAATGATTAAGGACTGAAATTAATGATTAAACACTTAAATTTAATGAATAATATAGAAAATAAAATTGAGAATAATGATTATTAAAAAATAGTAAATAGGCAAAATAGCATCATACAAAGATGGCAAAAATCAAATCTACCTATTTGGTTTAATAGGCTTAATTAGTCGAGGCAAATCACCAACCAAACTGTGTCACATGAAAACATTGATTATCGGGTCTAATAAAAAATTCAAAACTTTTATGTTTAATATGTTTAAATATGTAATAAAGTTTTAAAAATCAAAATTTTATGGACTACATATTTCATGTTCTGAATGTTTCATATAATAACTTTAAAATACAAATTATAGTGACTAATCAACAATTAAAAATATTTATGTTTAATAGAAAATTTCCAAGTTTGTAGAGAAGAATAAGAGAACATTAAAATATATAAATAAATTTCATAACATAAAACATTAATTAAACCCCATAATCAATACTATTGTATAGTGTTATTAATCTATATAAATCATATGAAATTAATTAAAATTAAACCCTTATCAACTTCCTTCTCTACATCTTAGCTACAATACCATTCGATGTAATTTAAAATTTTAGTCGTGAGCAACGTATGATATCAAACATGGTCTATAAAATAAAATAAAATAAAATATGTGTATATAACAGCAGATATTAATAAGAGAAAATTTATAGACATAATCGAGTAGCAGAATGTTAAACTGGTAATGTATTAGGAGGCTCAGGATTTGTAGCAAAATAACATGACAAATTAAATAAAACAAAGATCGTGCAAATTTTGAGATAAACCACCTTGAGTTATAATTATGATAATATTAATATTTTAATACAAAAATAAAACCCAACCCAAATAAATTACTAACCCAACCTGATTCTTGAAGCAAATGAATTTATAGAATATGACTACTACAATCAAACATGAGAAATAAAATTAAATTAAATTAAACAAATGTATATAGCAACATATATAAATAGAAGAAAATATATAGACATAATAGAGTAGGATAGAATGAGGAACCCGATAATGTATTAGGGACAACTCGAGAATTCAAGGAAAATAGTGCAATTAAATTAACAAAATAAAGTACGTGCATATTAGAGATGAATTTCCAAATAATATTCAAAATTAATATTTGACAAAATTTAATTACTAAAATGCAAAATTTGATATAATTTCAGTATTAAATTATTTTTAAAAATATCGGTACTAATTATTCTGTTATATATTAATTGATTTGGTAAAATTCATTTCTAATTTTAGTATTTCTTAATCACGAAATTACTTTTTTTTAAATTCTATTAATTAATTACAAAATTAGTAATAAATTTGACATAATTTGAAAAATAGGATCATGATCTAAATTTGAAAGTTTAGTTATGAACAGTTTTAAAAAACTCAAATTTCGATTTCTGAAAAATTTAAATTACTAAAATGCAAAATTTGATATAATTTCAGTATTAAATTATTTCTAAAAATATCGATACTAATTGTTCTGTTATTTATTAATTGATTTTTAAAATTTGTTTCTAATTATGGTATTCATTAATCACGGAATTATCATTTTTAAAAACTTTGTTATTAATTAATTACAAATTTAGTAATAAATTGATATAATTTGAAAAATAGGATCATGATCTAAATTTGAAATTTTGGTTGCGATTAGATTTTAAAATTTTCAAATTTCAAATTCTGAAAATTTAAATTAATAAAATGCAAAAGTAGTAAAATTTTGGTATTAAATAATTCTAAAAATATCGGTACTTATTATTTCATTATATATTAATTGATTTGGTAAAATTATTTTGTTATGTATTTATTGATTTGGTAACATTTGTTTCTAATTTTAGTAATCATTAATCTTGAATTACTATTTTTTAAAAATGTTTATTAATTAATTACAAAATTAGTAATAATTTTGATATAATTTGAAAAATAGGATCACGATCTAAAATTGAAAATTTTGTTACGATTAGATTATAAAAATTCAAATTTCTTGATATTTCTACAAATTATATTAATTTCAGAAAAATTAATATAAGTTATTTTAGATATTCTAAAAATAAAAAGAAATTAATAGGAAGAAATATCTTTGTTGATCTGAAAAAATAATTCAAAAATTAGAAAATAATTATTCAAAAATTAGAAACATGAAAATTAGTAATAAATTTGATGCATATGTTAAAAATTAAATTGGCCAGGGATTCTTAGTTATGAATATGTAGTGGTCGGTGATGTCCTTTGGGCGATGCTCGAGGAAATAACCGAGAGGATCTAAAAATATTAAAACTCACAAATAAATACATATTTAACGCAGAGAAGCTCTGAAAATTAAAATCGTGATAACAAATTGCTTTAAAAATTAAATACAATTGGCTGCCATATAAGGGCAATTATCACATAAATATTGAAAATAATAAAGCCAAAAACATGAAGAGTTCTTATGCGTAAGTATGTAGTAGTTGTTGATGCTATTGAGAAGACAATTAAAAAATAGGGGGGAGTGATCTGAAAAAAGCATAAAATATTTCAAGAAAAAACCAATCAATGGAAACTAAAAGGGGAGGTTGTCAAGAAACTCACCGAGATTGAGGATGATAGAAGAGGATGATGGTAATAATCATCAGCAATTTGCTCTGCACGGGGGTAATTTGAAGAGTGTTAGAAAATATTAAAAATTAATTAAAAATAAAATAAAATTTGACCGCAACCCTACCAAATAAACGAACTGAAGATGATAGTTCGGTTATTTTTTACTTGGAATAATCGGCGTTTCTTATAGGAAAAATGTACATAAAATATTACCATAATAACATAAAATAACTTCAATTATCTTTCCCTCTTCTCTGAGATTTTGAATTTTTGAAATCTTTAACAAACACAATCAAGAAGATATGAAAATAGTTTTAAAAGATACTCAATATCTTACCATAATATGAGAACCTACCTAATATTATTTCCACCTCTTATCCTCTGTTCTTCATTGTACTGATCATATAACAAATTTCAGCAATTTAAATAAATACCAATTACATGAGGAAGGAAATTTCCAATTTTATGAATCTTAACATAAAATTTTGAAATATAAATTTCCCTCCTCTCATAAGATTTTGAATTTCAAAATTAGTAGGATGATATATAAAATTGAAAATTTTAAATAAATGCCAATTACATAATGAAGGAAATTTCTTTGTTTATAGATATTAACAGGAAATTTAAAAATAAATTTCCCTCCTCTCATAAGATTTTCAATTTCCAAATTCTTAGGATGATATAGAAAATCAGAAAAATTATAAAGATTTTTGTAATCGAAGTTTGTAAATAGATTTTTAACATGTAACATACAGATATTTTGGATAGTTTTCGTATAATATATTTGTAACTTTTATAATGAGCAGAATATTTATAGCATTATAATTTAGATATATTTTAGCATATAAAATTCTGAATATTTTTAAGTATCATGTTATTAGATTAAGGTGATTTCTAAAATATACAACCATTATCAAAACGTATTTATTGTAAAATACATATATTTTAAAAAGTGAATCGCCGACTAATTATCTAAACTATAATAACTTATTATAAAAGATAACAAATTCAATTTTGGTGGATTTGATGGATTTAAGTTATTTTGTGATGGCTAGATGGACGGTGAGAATTGATGACACATGGCGGTTTTATTTGAGAAGAGAAGTGATGATGTGTCATGTTGTGGGAGGTTTGAGGCAAAAGGTTTTCGCTTAAGGTATACATATAGTAACAGATGTTATTATAATATAAAACTAAAATATAATTTGTTATACTATACTTACTAATTAATATTATTAATTATTTTATTTTATTATATTATATTATAGTTTTAATATATTACATTATATTATACTATATTATTATATTGGTTTAATATAATATATATAATATTATAGCTACAATAAAATATTAACTACAACTAATATATTATATTATATTTTAACATATATTATTAAAATATTATATAATATTATAATAAATATATTGTACTATTTTATTATGATACAATATAGTATGTGATATTGCATAATAATTTATAATAAATGTAGTAGACTAAATTATACATATAATTAAACTATAATAATATTTTATTCTATTACATGATAATTTAATATAATATATTGAATATATTATTATCTTATATTTTATATATCATGGTATATATTTATAATATAATTAGCATGTATTAGTTAAGTAGTACAAAAGGTTTCAAAATTATCCCAATTGCCTTCAAAATGGAACATAATTGTTCCAACATGAAGGATGGGATAAATTTTACTATTGGGGCAAAAATTTTGTATATGAGTAGAACAATTTTATTTCAAGTGGTAAAATTATCCCACTAGTATTCTAACAAATCAATAACACCAAAAGGTAATATCCTTATTCCATTATCCTAATGAATAACACCAAAAATAGAATCCAAAAAAATATCTCATTGTCCTCCCAAATGTCCTAATGAACACCGTCTGGGTGCACAAATTGTCACATTTTCTTGTCTCTACAGTGTTTTTATTTGCATCCAAATTTATGTTGAGACACAATTTCCATTAGCCATTTGTATTGCTGGAGTTCGAGTTCTTTTCCAGCGCTTGAATTTGGATTTCCCCACGTTTTCAACTATTTTGTAATGTGTTCTAATATAATGAATTTTAGAGAAGAAAGAAATGTCATATGTACAAAGTCCTTTCCTTGGGCATAATCAAGGGATATATATAACATTGATTTTTACTAAATCAAATTAGAAATATTTGATAAGTATAGCCTATTAAATTCTTTTTCTATCAATTAGTTATCCAATTGATTATCCTAAACATGATCATTTTAAGTACAAAGAGAGCAATTCTAGAAGAGTCAGATCTTGAAAAGTATAAGAAAATATAATGATCAAATATAATGATCAAATACCCTCACACCTAAATTTAATGATCAATTAATAAGGGTATAAAAAGTATAAGAAAATATAATGATCAAATACCCTCACACCTAAATTTTGCTAGTCCTTTAGCAAAGAAAGAAAATGAGAAAGAAAGAAAAAAAATCCCAACTCACTTTCGCAGAAATCGCGGTTGTATTTAGCGCATACAACAAGCCATTAAAACCCTAGATTACCCTAGAAAACGAGTCGTAGTCCCGTGAGGGTTTGCTGTGAATATACCCATAAAATTCGGTCAACTTGCCATTTTGAAGAAGTCAATATAGAATTTTAATTTTTGGTGTCAATATAATATAATATATATGTATATATATTCTTGGAAAATAAAATGATCAAGATGCTTGGGAGTTGATTGAAACAAACAGTTAGTTGGGATTTTAATGGCTTCTTCAAAATGGCAAGTTGACCGAATTTTATGGGTATATTCACTGCAAACCGTCACGGACTACGACTCGTTCTCTAGGGTAATCTAGGGTTTTAATGGCTTGTTGTATGCGCTAAATACAACCGCGATTTCTGCGAAAGTGAGTTGGGATTTTTTTTTTCTTTCTTTCTCATTTTCTTTCTTTGCTAAAGGACTAGCAAAATTTAGATGTGAGGGTATTTGATCATTATATTTTCTTATACTTTTTATACCCGTATTATCTATTTTATTGAATAAATATGTTTGCTAATATCGATTATTATGAATTTGTAGGAAATAAATGATTTATCAAATAAGAGCTAAAAAGAAGCCCAAAATACCTCCTCTTGAAACCCACTAAAAGCCTAGAGTAAATCCACAAAGCCAAAAGCTCATGAAGAAATTGAGTCAACAAGTCAATAAAGAAAATAAAATCTGTTACAAACTAATCGATTCACTAATTGATTAGCTAATCGATGAGCTAATCGATTAGGTTGTAACAGAAACGTATCAATGGTTGATTTTGATTTCTCGAGCTCAAGATTAGTCCAAGGGTGTGATTGATTGTTGTAGGCTATAAACAGGGGTAGATAGGGTGATGGATATGTAAAAATTTTGTAAACTTTATTTGAAGAGGAGGGTTACTCTTAATTGAAAAGACTTTCTAAAATTGTAAACTTTACTTTGCAATAAATAAATTTTTCTCTTTTTAAATTTTGTTCTTCTTCTCTTTTGATGATGAAGATGAATATTTGCTTCACAAGGGCCAATTTCTTGCAATGTAAGTTTTATTTTTCTTTTTTATTTTCTTATTTGAGAATTGCATGTTTTAGGATTTTATTTCTTGCTATTTCATATTTTAGATTTATTAGTTTGTAATGTAGATTTCTTTTATGCTTTGTCGTGTAGATTTTTATTTCTTTCTTTTCTTATCTTATAATTTAGATATATTTCCTTCCATGCTTTGTAGTTTAGATTTTAATTTCTAGTATGAGTAGCAAATCTCTTATAGGAATTCTAGGATTAGATAAAACTAGTTCAATTTCCTTTTAATTTTGAATTGCTCTCTTTTGTGCTTAAAATGATCAGGTTTAGGATAATCAACTAGAAAACTAATTAATAGAAAAAGAATTTGATAGGTTATATTTATCCTAAATGGCTTGATAGTTTATGTTTTTCAATTCTAGTGTTACTATCTAGTTATTTATTTCTTTTCATGAGTAGTAATATTACTTGAATATGTTTTGATAGGTTATGCTTATTTTGATTAACTTGATATTCTATGCTTAATAATTCTAAGTAATATGAGAATAAAAGAGAGTAATTCTTATATTCAATTTGAAATTAACTAGTAGACTCAATTCTAGAGTCCTCATCTTCTCAGTTGATTTCCTCCATCTTTTATTTGCTTCTTGTTTTGATTTGATTTCCTTTTGAGTTTCTTTTATTTTGTTCTTGATTTCTCTCATTCTTCCCTCTTGTTTTAGCCTTTTATTTTGTGACAACCTTCAAGCCAAAGCACACTACACACTCTCACTCTTTTTCTACACAATTTAAGAACCCAAATATAAATTTCTTTCTAATACACTCCTCCGTGGATTGATATCTTTAAATACTATAAATTGATTGTTGTGCACTTGCAATGTTTGCATTTTATTAGCACCAAGTTTTTAATGCAAACGTGGAAGTGATTAAATTTTTTAAAGAGGTTACCTATTTTCAAAAGGATAAAATATAAAAGGTATAGGCACCCAAAATGTCTAATATGTTAATTTGTCAAGAAGCATTAGAAGATAGATAAGTTTTTGGGATAATTTCACAAAACTACTATGGATTTTGGAGGAGTTTGTATAAAACCATATCAAATATTTTCTTCTTCTAGGGATTCAACCACACATACAAAGTGGTTAGGTTATAGGCATCACTTGACTATATTTCTTTGATATATACAGAAAGCAATAGTAGTTTTTGGTTTTTTAATTTATTAGGAGAGAACCTCTCCAACTTGGTCTTTCAGAGGCATCCAAAAATTGTAAATTAATATTCACATCATATAGGGTGAAATATCTCTAGTTGTTAGACAAAGTAAAAGAAAAATTCCCTCATGTATGATGATGATGATGTGGTCCAATTGCAATCAAGCATGGTTATGAGAGTTTCTTTCTCTCCTCCATTATTCACTGAGTGGAGATTCAGCCACATCATTGTCGTATGAGGGAATCCCCTTATATGATAATGATACTAATTATTCTCAACTAAAAATGCCGTGATGATTTTTTTTAAGAATTCAAAGATAACATGTTAAAAAATTGCTCCATAAACTTTTTATTTGAATTACAATTGAACTAAAATCGTACATGGACCATTAATCTCTGTGAATTATATAATGGACTTTTGCAATAGGTAGTTTGAATGGTTGACTCTAGAAAAACTCAAGTTACGGTAGATAATTCCTTATTGAAAATATTGTTATGGTGGTTTTGTTTAATTTTTATGATATTAATTGATGGGATTCATAATAGCGAAACATGGAAATGTCTTTGGAATTTGGATATTCCACCTAAGATAAAGATTTTTATGTGGAGACTAATTCATGGCGTCCTCCCTACAAGAAATAACCTCAAGCACAGTGATATCATTTTGTTCCGAGGGTTGCATGTTTTGTAACCATCCCTTAGAAATGTAGTGGCATGTAATTCTCTAGTGTCCGAGAGCAATAAAGGTGTCGCGGCATTTGTTTCTCTCTGTTCAGGTTTTCATGCTCTCATTTTTCTCTGGTCTGGATTTGTGGCAACAAGTATCTAATTTACTTCAACCGACAGTGGTAGTTTAATGTGTTATATATTGTTGGTGTTTATGATTTGATCGTAATTAGTGTCAAGTTGGTGAAGAAGTAATAACTTTGGATATAAGGGTAAAGCTTATGGCTGATTTTGTGAGGGAGCTCGATGGGAGTATATTTGCCATGTCAAGCATAGCACTGTAGCGAATAATACATTAGAAACCTCTTGCTGATGGTTGGTGGAAGGTGAATATTGATGGAGCTTTTTATGGAAGATGGGGGGGAGAGAGGTTTTGGTGTGGTGAATCGTGATCATCATAGTATTTTTTTGTGGGCGGTTGTGGAGCTAGTTGTTCTGCTGGCTCGACGCCATCAATGGTGGAGACCTTAGCGCTACTTCAGGGTGTTCGCTTTGTTAGACGGGACGGGTAGATCGAGGGTGGAAGTTGAGTCGGACGCCAATCTGGTGATTGATGAGCTTAATGGAGGTCATAATAGCATAACAACATTTGGACAAATATACGAGCTATTCTCCTAGAGGCTAACAATCTGCTTCAATGTCGTTTCCTTTTCACTCATATGAACCCCCAATAGGGTGGCTAACTCCATTGCTAAATTTGATGCTGCTAATAGCATTTGTTATTATTGGATTTCTTCTTGTCCTTAGTTCATTGTTTAGGATCTACTTGTGATGTAATTTCTTTTGATTCCAATTAATGAAATCCAAGTTTCTATAATTTAAAAAAAAGAAAATCTCTTGAATACTTTATCATATTTTTATCTACAAAACCAATTGTTAGGAATCTTGACCCCAAGATATGATTGTTTTGATGATAACAAATATTACATATTGTGTGTATTATGTGCTAACATTTGTTTGATATTAGAGCTAAATCAACAATAATATTCAAAGAGATACTCAAGACATAAGATGAGTTCAAGGCAATATGAAGCAAAGAAGAAGATATACGTAATTGTCAAAATGTAATTTTACATTTTCTTTGCTTAGAATTATTGTACAAGCCTTGATCACTCACAACACATTCACACACATTAGAGTTTAACAATATAAATCCCTATGTTAACCATTAAAGTTTATAGATAAAGAATAAGTCTTAAATAGTTCATATATCTCATATTGACCCCTTAGTAGTCGACCAATAGGTTTTATAGTCGACTACATGCACACAGTCAAAATATAAGTTTCAGATTTTACGAGTAGTAGACTAATAGTCGAGTAGTAGACTAATGACCAAAGTAGTCGACTACTAAGAAATTATCGACTTCACGAATGTTTTTGACTCGAGTAGTCGACTACTATGAGTTATAGTCGACTACAAAGACAGTTTTATTTGTTTGAAATTTGAATACTTGACGCTTTTTTATAGCCGCCAGTATGTTTTAGGGTTTGAAAACTTGTCTTTTCAAGAGCTATAAATAGAGAAAAACGCCGAAAACAAAAAGAAGTTTTGCACTTATAAGATCAAACTTTGTGCAAATTCAAGAGGCCAAAAATTGATTTTGCCTAAGAGTTAGAGTTCAAATAGCCTATGTTCTTGATCATTTCCTACTAATTATTTAGGCATATTTGAGAGTAAAACCTATAGCCATAGTGAGAATCACAATTCACATCCACTTCAAGGCTTATAGGAGTTTTGTACTTTTATTTAAAGGAAGTTTCTCTCGGTTTGAGAGGTGCGATCTCTTGGTGAAGAGATTATTTACAATTGGCATGGTCTTGTCAATTGGTGTTGCAATTGCATGGGCTTGCAAATTGGACAGTTTGCCTTTGATTTTGTAAGGTTTCAAAATCATAGTGGAAACTCTCAAGCCGGATTTGCTTGGGAATTTGGATGTACAGGGAGGTGAAACCAAGATAAATCTCTTGTGTTTGTGATGTTCAATTTCGAGATTGTTGCTATTCTTTCCTTGCAATTTATAATCTACTTTGCAATTTTTATAAAACACTATTCACCCCCTCTAGTGTTTATGTGATCGATCTACGATCCTACACCAATTTGTATTATTTTCTTGAATATCTAATACTTCATTAAAGGGTAAAGTTCAAGTAATGTAAAACATTTAAATCAATACACTAAATTTCAAGGGTTTGTTTGATATTAGTCCTTATATCTTTCATATATTTATCCTTCAAATCACTAAAATTACTAGTAGGTCCCTCAAATCTTAAGTTGTTTTGAAATTAATCCCTCAAGTCATTGAAATTGCTACTATGTCCCCAATTCTTAATTAATTTCAAAATAACCTGAAAATTGGTGGACCCAATAGCAATTTCAATGATTTGAGGGACTAATTTTAAAATAACCTCAGATGAGACCTGATAGCAATTTTAATGATTTGAGGGACTAATTCAATATATGAAAGAGTTAAAGATTTTAAGGGACTAATATCGAAAAAACTCAATTTACAAATCCCTTTGTTTTGCAATAAATAAACATAAATCATCTAATCTCTCCTTTTCTATAACGTCTATTTGGCAAGTGGCACACATCCCATTTTCCTAATGTCCCCAGTCGGCCTCCGAAACAATATCTAACCACTCCCATCGGCCCAGAGTCCCAAATATGCCTATTCCTCGGGCCCCACCATAAATGAAGTTGAAACGAACCAATCAACCGCTGACTTGCGCAACAAGTCGTAAATTTCAAATCACCCCTGCGCGCTTGCGCTCACCACGCGTCACCTCCCACGCTCCCTTCTCTCTCATATATATCACCTTCACGCACACTCTCGCAATCGAAACCCCCAGCTATTCATTAGCTGCCGCCTTCGTACCCCTTCCTTTCTTTTTTATATTTTATTAATTCCTGACATTATTAAAAAACAAAACAAAATAAATTCACCAGCAACAACCGAACCCCCCAACTTTCTTCGTGAAAATAAAAAGGCTAAATAAATGACTCTTACGGCCCTCACTCGCTCTTCATCTCGCCTAACCTCCGCTCTCTCCGCCGCCGCCGCCGCCAGATCCTCCTCCTCTTGCTTAACCTTCACCTCCTCGGTTCCCGCCTCAAACCCTAGCCCTAACCCCAGGTCACCGGCGTCTGTTCGTCACTTCTCCGATTGGCGATCTCCGATCAGCCACCGCGCCTTGATTCGGTCCTCCGCCGCCGTTGCCGAGCGCTTCGAGAGGCGATTCGCTACTATGGGTACGTATTTCGCGTTTGTGCTCAGATCTGATCCGATCTGATAATTTTCATATCATTTCTTGATTTTTTTTTTAAAAAAATTCCTCTACAGCTACTAAGAATTCTTATGAGAGCATCTTGACGACGCTGTCGAAGCCTGGAGGGGGAGAGTTCGGCAAGTACTTCAGCTTGCCGGCGCTGAATGATCCGAGGATCGGTGAGTTTTGGATCTCGGTTGAGTTTTGTTTCTTTGGTGAATTTGAGGTAGATTTTGGTGTTTGATTTGTTTTTTTTTCCTTTTTGTTTTTAGATCGGTTGCCGTACTCTATTAGGATTCTGTTGGAATCGGCGATCAGGAACTGCGATGGATTCCAGGTGATGGAGAAGGACGTGGAGAAGATCTTGGATTGGGAGAATACTTCACCTAAACAAGTCGAGATCCCATTTAAGCCTGCAAGAGTCCTGCTGCAGGTATTGCTTTTAATTTTCTTCTTATTCACTTGATTTTTTATTGAGAACATTCAATGTTTATAAGCAGGAAGAAAAACTAAATTTTGTAATTTATTCTGATGGTGCGGTAGAAAATTTTACTTCATTCCTTGTAATACAATTCAAGCAAACATTTTGTTTTCTGAAACTTTATACAGGCTATTTAATTTTGTGATTTGAGGATACCCAGACTTGTTCTCGGCCAATAATTTGCTTCAGTTTTTCAGTTAGAACTAAACTAGATGGATTTGTATGTATAGTGATTTAATTTTAATTCATTATTTAATACTTGGCTATATATGTAATGATAATTGGCTTTTTACTCTCTGTCAGGATTTCACGGGTGTTCCAGCTGTTGTTGATCTAGCCTGCATGAGAGATGCAATGAACAAACTTGGTGGTGATTCGAATAAAATCAATCCGTTGGTAAGTGTCTTTGAATATGGTTTATGCCCATAATTATTTACATGAGAATTTTTGTTCTCTGTGCTATAATCTTGAAATAATGTCATTTGAAGTTATTGTCCCTGCTTTCTGCCAGCTTCTGTAGATTATGATTTATGTGGATTTTAGTAGGTCTTGTTTGTTCAGATATTTACAAGTTAGGTATAGAAATTTTTTAAGTTTCTTTAGCACCTCAATTTACTAATTTGTGATTGTTTGCTTTTTGGCTTCTGATCCTTTTGATTCTGCTTCAAAACCTTGTTGGTTTCTTCATGCTAAAAGCACTTATTTCCATGTTGTGAAATATATCAATGGTGAAATACCAATTGTAACTATATCTGGGCGCGGGGAACGCTACTGTTTCCTAGCTAGTTTAAGTTGCTGAATACATTTATGAGTCTTTGGGTTTCTAACAAGAAAACAATGATAATAGTTGTTTCTATATCTGGAATACATTGTTGTACTTTGTCTCATCTCTAACTCTTGATAGAGCAACCTAGGAACATGTCAAGGACCAGGTTTCTCTAGTTTTTAAAATTTTCAATATGGAAAATATATTTGCTATTGAACTTCTCATAATACCCAACAATGCATGACGTCCATCAATTCCTTAATTTCATATTGTTTTGAAGTATACAGCCGGAATGGTGGCCTTGTGATAGAAGTCTCACAGCCTTTATCATACGGCCTGTTATGATTATCATTTCTGTATCTTATCTCACCGTAATGGTCGGGTTATGGACCCCAACTCAAATTTGAGAAAGTCTAAGAGGAGTGACCGAATCTAAAAGTATAGGTTCAACTCAGAGGGGGAAGAAAGAAATAGAGTAGAAGCTAAATTATTCTTCCAAGGCAAAAGAGCTTTCTTCCTGACATTTTGTTAGCCTTACTAATACTAAATATGACTTTCAGTTTTCTGTTAAGCTTACTCGAATTATAATGGAATCAATAAATACCATATTATCAAAATATTCATTGTCATTCATGTTAAAAGTGCTTTAATATAAAATTGCCATCTTTCTTGATTTTAGTTTCTGTTCTTAAAAGGCAGCATTTCTCTTCTTTGATTTGTTGAAACTGATCAAATAATCTCATGCCTATGCTACTTTGCTTTTTTCACTTGTGGTAAATAGCACCCAGTATTTGAACATTTTTATTTCGTAGACTAGTTCATGTGGAGAAAAGTTCAAAAGAGGGGTATTGATAAATAAAAGAAGTGCACAGTTCTTTGATTGGGGTTCATGGCAACAAATCGTGAGGATCACTTCGTCATACCATTGTTGCTGTATCATTTGGAAATATTTAATTAGAAAAATCTCGGACAGTTTTGGTTTGCTTAGAGTTTCTTCCATGGTGTCAAGTTGTCATCTATGAGGCATAGCATCTTCTTTGCACAGGTACCTGTGGATCTTGTTATCGATCACTCAGTTCAGGTGGATGTGGCAAGATCAGCAAATGCTGTTCAGGCAAACATGGAACTTGAGTTTCAACGCAACAAGGAAAGATTTGGGTTCTTAAAATGGGGATCCAATGCATTCAATAACATGCTTGTTGTTCCACCAGGATCTGGTATTGTCCACCAGGTAATCGGATAAAATCATTAATGAAGGGTGCATCTCAAATTGATAGGAGTCTTAAAGGAGTTTATGATAATCACATTATGTAACAATATTACTTTGCCCTGTTTTATAGGTGAACTTGGAATATCTTGGCCGTGTCGTTTTTAACAATGGGGGAATGCTTTACCCTGACAGTGTGGTGGGAACCGATTCCCACACAACTATGATAGATGGTTTAGGTGTTGCTGGCTGGGGAGTTGGTGGAATTGAAGCAGAAGCTACAATGCTTGGCCAGGTAAATTTACTTTTTCATTTATGAGCATTACGCTGAATACTTCCAACAACAGACTCCCTCACCCTCACATCCTTTCCCTCAATGTTTATCCCCTCTTTATGTACTGCACACAAATGTGTGCTTTCTTTCTTTTTTTTCCCCTTGTGTGGAGCTGCAGAGGGAGTGCCATAGGGCTGTATGTTTCTTTTCTAGTCACTAACAGACATTAACAGTCTCTTAATTATTGTTCTCTTACTCAATCACCTTTTTGCACTATTTTTAGTGGCATTTTGGCAGGGAGAAACTGAATATTATATGAAGTGATGTTCTTTGAATTAAAATTACTCAGCTTTTAACTAGGTATCTAGCTTTACTAATAAGAGGTCACGTTATTATTTTGTGTCATCCTATGATAGAAAGAGAAACAGATCCCAAGGTTTTCCATTTCCTGAAGGGTCATAATAGCAAAGGTCAGCAAGAGGGGGTAAACGATAATAGGGATAATTGTTAGAAATTTGGAATAAGGGTCCTAGAGTCTGGTTGTACTATTCTAAGAAAGCAGATTTCTACTATTGATACTGGTTACAGGTTTTATCAGTCTCTCGATCATACTATCTTCTAAAAAACATTCGGCTACAAATTGTTGATTTTTTAGCATTATGTGATACTAGTATGTACCCCGTGCCAAGCACGGGCTAGTACTACTATTTATTGCTTGTTAAGCTTTATGTGTACATATTTTTATTCTTGTGTATTGTTTCTAGTATTGTTGTTAAAATTTTAGTTGTGCTTTAATTTTTTTACTTTCATAATTTCAGTATTATTCCAATTCAAACAATTGTTAAGTTTCAATGTAATGTACTTATATTTTAATTATTGTTTTCACTATTTTTTAAGTCATTATTTTTATAAGAACAGGCTATAATTACATATTTAAACAATCGTTCAGTCCAACATATTTATTTGAAGAAATTAAAGATTATGATTTAAACAAACAATGAGTAATCTTCAAACGCCTTAGTAGTTGTCGATTCTCTAAAAAATTACTCTAAAATGTAATAGGTGTTTGTTGTTGTGTTAATTCAAATAATAGTTACCACCGAAAGAAATGAGACTGTTTAGACTCTAGCAAAATATAATAAATATCCTAGAACATAGATAACACAATACATATTAAAATACTTACTTTACTCAAAAGTATCAAAGTGTGTATGAAAAATCACATGAAATAAGAACATTGTTTTAAAATGTACCTTACAACGAAGCATTCAATGTGAAAGCCTTGTGTGGAAATCTTCGATTTAGCCTCTGTCTAAATTTAAAATCAAGTTAGATTATCTAACATTCTTACGATGTGATAAACTCTTCAATAAGGATAAAAATTTTCTTGTAAATGGGACGAATGCTTGAATAAGAGTTATAGAGGGCAAGATCGCTTTAGATTATTTATGCTACAAAATATCATATAATTAGACAATATGATCCAACAACTTCCCTGAATTTTCTAAAAAGAAAAATATCTACAACTTCATAATAATCAAGCAAGTTGTTGAAGAATCACATTATACTCCACTGCAAACACTAAAGTGATTTTCTCAAGAGCATCAAAAGCATAAGTTATACAATAGCATCAAACCCACTTCACTCCCACTCATAAATATCCCAAATGACAAATACTCATAACTAAATATTTCATGAAAACAATAATCCATATTGGGTTTTTCAAACTAAGCCATAATTCACCACAATAAACTTGAGTAAAAGTGAAAATTCACAATGAACTGTGAAATCCATGAAGCTAAAGAGGACCTGAACTTGAAAAGTAGAGAGATATGGGAGTTTGAGAGATTAATTTGTCAATGAAAGTAGCATTTTCATAGTGTTGATTAAAGCAATAAAACTATATCCTCACTTGCAAATAGAGATCTTGAACAACGCTGCAATGAATTAAAAAAAAAATCATAAACAGACTCCAAATGCTCTTCAGCTAGCCTATGACCAAACTGTTAGCAAGGCTAAGACTTGAAGCCTCATACCACATCTATTAAATAATTTTAACAGCTGAAGCATGTCTTCTTCAAGCAAAGTATCCAACAGCTTCAAATAATTGCATTATTGGTGTGAAAATGGGATTATAAAGCATTGTACCCGGACATATGGACTTAAACATTAACTTAAAGAATCGTTGTATGAATGTTCATATTCCTACGTAAATATATCTAAATGTTACAACTTAATAACATGCTAAGACTCTTGCATTCTTCTAGTTAGATTCATGTGATAACAAATTACAACTTAAAATTGATATCTGAAGATTTCTCACTCTCTTTCATAGCACGGGATAGAGTAGATTTGATATCTCAATTTTAAATAACTTATAAAGAAGAACAAAGGGTTTGAAAAAAGTGACATTACCTTTACACTCTTTTGATGAGCATCCTTATGCATGGAAGTCCAAAGAGAGCTTGAATCTAAGTTAAAAGGACATGAAAGTCCAAAAGTTAACAAAAGTACGTCAAGTAATCTCAATACACACCAATTATAAACTAATTATTAATGTACATCAAAAGAAATTAAAACTTTGGCTTTTTACCACAATACTAAGTATTAAGTATTCAAATAATAAAGGGCTCATTCACATTATAGTCTTCACAATTATACTAATTTATAACACAAATTTCGAGTTGCAATAGCAACATTTTACGTCAGTAGTACTTCATAGTTCCTAAAAGTTAGAAGCTACTAATATTATTCTAGATTTCAAAGAAGACTTAAATACAATTCGATAGTTATCTCTCAATTACTAACTCACATGGCTACTTAGTAACCGAACATACAAACTGTAAGAACCAATTAGTAAATAAAATATAACGAATAACCATTGGAGGAAAACATCAACTGTAAGAACAGGTTGGGAATAAACATTTAACATTAGGTTCATTTCCCATCAACAAAACCTTCGAGTCTAAAAAATTTAAAGAAATCTAACATAATGATTAAAGTAAGGAATACAAATACATTCAAATTTCGTGCCAAAGAGCTAAAAATTAATAACCAAGATGAAAGAGCTCGAAGTTGAATATGCATGGAGAATACCGAGATGAAAAACACAAAGATAACTCAAGTATAAAGAAGCTACTTTACCAAGTCAATACCTCCTACCGTATAATGTTCTCTGTGGATAAATCCTTTTCAAACCTCTCAAAGAAGTTATTAACTCTAAATATCATTAAAAATCATCCAAGACATTTTGATCACTTTTGTGATGTAAAAATTGAGATATCAAATGAAAAAATGCATTAAGGAAACCTCCAATTTAGTTCATATCATAAAACTACTTGGAACCTAAATGGAAATTATTTACATGGAAAAGGCTACATCTATAGAGCATCATTAGAGAATTCACTTGTATTGATGCATCTTAACTATAAATTTCAGATTAGTAACTAATCATAGAGACCATCATGAAACATCTACTTGATCATGCATGTACTCTATTCTGAATAAACCTAATACAAAAGACCTGCTACAAAACCTACCACAAAAATCATATATACCCATTTTTATCACACAACATATTCAACATTTCCTAGAGTTATTGCAAATTAATCCTTTATTCAATATAAGAATCACATGTCTTCATATGCAACATAACTTGAATATATCTAGTTGGATATCATAACTACATATATTGGATGCCACTGATCTATAGCGCGTTTATCCTCTCCTGAGGGCGCAAGATAATTAGACACCTTGACTATTGCAATATCCAGGTTCTCTAAAGTTAATCGAAAATTCCAGAACAAAAAAAGTGGGGAAAAAGGAAACAAAATGTACAATGATATTTAAAGCATACAGTAAGTCAAAAACTTCTCACCTTGTAATCCTTGTTCAGCTTGGCAAGGCTAATAGCAGTAGTTCCTTTCACAACTCCAAATCATTTCAGTTTTTCCAACTTTCAAATCCAAGTAAATTCAAGAAATTAGATCACAAACAACCAAGTATAAATAAACCCCTAGGGATCTTGAAAATTGAATAAAGAAGAATATGCAAGAAAAGAATGGAAAAATCTAACCTTTAATTGTTTGCCGCTACAAATCGTAGTGTGTACCCTGTGCAAAGCCTGGCCCCTTTTTTTAACTAATATTTGACTATATCAAAAAGAATTCAACAAACTAACAACAAATTGAAAGTTACCATCTTTCAATTTTGCTTGGTGCTCCCTGGTTTGAATCTGCATATTCAATTCATTGTTTTGACTTGAAAACCTATTAATATCTCTCTATAAAAATGATAAAATGTTCCAAGTAAATTCCAGCATAATCCTGTCAAATAAATCCAGCATATTAAGCCACGCTAAAATCCAAGCTTTGAGTCACAGAGCTAGAACCCTAAAACATGCGCATAATCTCAAGCCAAAAGCCTAAAATATTTAATCGACATATCAATTCCTCGTCAAAACCCTAGTTTTGTATCAAAAAGATATAGCAAAATCAATTACATTTTCTTACCTCTCAAAACCTTAGCTTTAAGCACAAAAGATATGCAGCCACACTCCACATCAACTTCAAGAGATGAAAATCAAAATCATCGGCTCAATCAAAATTGACTAAATAAAGGAGAATAGTTAGGAATGAAAATCATCAACTCCATAATATAAAAAGGAGAATATAAGATAAAAATAGGAAGTCAGTCAAGTAATACTCACATGTAATATTATGAACCTAGCACAGGAACTGAGATGACAGAGTTAGATAGGAATGCATAAATTTAAAATTTTCTAATCAAGTTGTCACCTATATTAAAGAGACAGTTTAAATAAATCAAATAAAGTTCAAGAAATAAATTCATGGTTTCGATTACACAATTTGTTTATGGCCATTCTTTGAATTAGGACATATAAGAAAAATAATTAGCATATTATGAATATGGTGTCGTGAGAATTGGCTTACCCTAATTGTAGAAGTAGGCTTAAAGGCTATTCTCATTTATATGGTATCCCCATTAGATATTCCTCATTGTAAGCAGAAAACTAAAGATTGTTAGAGAGGAGAGATGTCATAGAAGTAAACAAAGTTGAATAACCAAACAAAGAAAGTGAGACAAAATCTTTCCTCTAAAAGCTTCGATATGAAATAAAAATAAAAAATTACAAAAAGCTACCTTGGATACAATGAAGTGTAGTAAAGAGCTATAGCTTATTATAATTTTAACTAATTTAATATTTCATATAACAGAAAACTAATAATAAAGAAATCTAAAATGTCCTGATAATGCATTAAGCCCAAAGTCACAACAAAAAACATAAATATGTATTAATAAATTAAAAAGAAGAGACAAATAGAGATCACTTTTACATGTTCTCAAAGTAAAAGCTCTCTGAATAACCGTCAAGTCATAATTCAAGAGAATACTCCATCTATTTCTTAAAAAATAATGATTCGGCATAATCTTTTGAAAAAAAGCATCATACTTGATGCAAAGTAATATTCATAGGATCTGTCCTTTTGAGAGTCAAAGCAAATCGAAAATGACCAAATAAGTTCAAGAGAATACTCTATGGCCCCACATCTCCCTCCTAATGATTCTTCTCTATAAGCCCCACATCACATGGGATGACTCCTTCAATGGGCGCTAATGAATCCTCCTTCGACACCGTTGCTGCCTCTGAGAATGACAACGGCGTAGAAATGGGGCACGGCAAGGGCAGGGACATTAATAAACCCCTATTTTTTCCTCCTGTAATCATCAAATTGGAACACCCAATCAATCTCAAAGCAAATTACACAAAATCCTTCAATAACTCAAAAATAAAACACTCAGTTATCTAACAACAACTATTGAAGATTAATAAGGAAAACAAAGGACCGCAAAGTAATCTTTTGATACAAAAGAAAGAAAAATAAAGATGAAAACCATAATTTAGACTCACATATAGAAAATAATGTATTCAAGCAGCATTTGAGATTAAAATGCCATGTTTGTTTGTCAAGTCTCAAATTTCAAAATGAAACAAAAGAAATAAAAGTGAAGATGAAAACCTAATTTAATCTGAAATGAAAATAAAAATCCTAATCAAAGAGAATCTTGGAGTATCTTTGGGTCTTATCTACACATAGTGTACAAATAAAGGAACTTCGGTCAAGTAAAGATGAGGGTTTAATATAGATTGAATATCGATGTGTTTGGGGTTACGCAAGTGTCACAGTGACAACAATTGAGAAGTTTAAAATCCTATTTCATAACCCTATAAAATCGATAAAACTCATCAAAATCAAAACCAAATCGAGAGAAATAAATAAAATCGAGAATGCTCAAATATATAACACTAATTGAACTAAATGAAATCAAGACTGAGATTGTAATCTCACAATTAAAGATTATTAGGTTAATCAACAAAAATTTTATAAGGCATATACACAAACAAATGAAATGCAAATTATAGTGTTCAATCAAATAAGAGATTATTATCAAATGGTTCTTGATATGTAACTTTAGCTTCTTACTTGATCTAATATTTTGTTTTTCACAATTTCAGAGTAATTTCAAATTAAAAATATGCTTGTAACCCAATTCTATGTCAATAAACAATGCACTAAGCACAAAATAGCAAGAAACAAACGTACGCATATATAATGACATGAGAAAAGACAGAGAAAAATAAAAATTAGAGATTACATGTATGTGTTCTCCAAGTAAGGGCTTTCTTATTGCCTTCTTCTATTCCCCCTTTTCAACCTCTTGCACCTTTGAATCAATTACTATTATCGGCTTGGAGGGGGTATGTTACTATGACGACAGATTGTAACACTACAAAATATGTGTGCGCGTGCGCGTCTATATATATATGATTTATGGTAACTGAAAATAAGGCATCTAAAGATTTTGCATAAGATTATATTTGATAACAAATATATCAAAATATCATTTCCCTCCCTTTTGTTTTAAATTAAAAAAATTAATTGAATTACATTAGCGAAAATAAAGCACTTAAAGATATGAAGATTAAGTTTGGTAACAAATAACGATAATCGTGCATGACAAATTTGGAGAACTAAATCACAAATTTAGAAATTAATATAAGCAAGAATTAAGCAAACCACGCCTGTAAATATTGAAATATAAGCTATTTGTTAAAATATGTTTCAAACTATATATTAATAAATTTAATTTAAGTAGGTAAATTCAATTTTAAAATCTCTTGTTTCTCAATTTCGGTGATTAAACTCGAACTCCAAAAGCTACACCCTAATATTTGACAACATTTGCAAAAAAATAACATCGAAATTCCAAATAAAACTAATTGAACTATATGGCGGTTTAAGTTTCAATTTTACCTCTTTGAACTGTATAAAAAAATCGACAATTGCTCTTAACAATGTGATGAAGAAGACTCGAGATAATAATCGACTCCTCAACGGTCATCAATATTTGCTAATATTTTGAAAATCTCTTTCAGTGAGATATTTTAACTTTCCATGACCAAGGAAAATCCTATATCGTTCAAAGCCCATTAATCATTACTAATCGTGGAACTAATTATATATTTAGTGAAATAATCGATTCGGACTCATCATGCTAGATGTTGGAAATGTGGGCAAAATTACTAAATATGTTACAGTTTAATTTTAAATCATTTCATCCAATCAATCATGAGTGTAAAACTATCATTAAACATAAAACCAATTGTAGATCAAAGCAAACACATTCAACTAAATTGAGGCGGAAAAAAGGCATGAGAGTTACTTGAGTAAGGAAGCATTAGATGGCAAGAGAAAGATATCGATAAAATTCAGACTTTGTACCAATCTATTTAACTTCATAATTCAAGTAAACAACAAAAGAATTTCACAGTAAAATTGAGGACCAAGGAAAAACCCTAGAAAATTTAGGATTAAGAAAAATCTCACCTTTGAGTGCCTCATAAATCAGGGTTATTTGAGTAGGGGAGATTAGGGGTTGGACGGTGCCGAGGTCAGCGATCTTGAGGCCGCTGGTTCAAGAAGCTTGGCGAGGGGAGGCTGAGTCACTGAGGTCGAGGTCGGGGAGTTGAGGTTAGTGATTAGGTCCGGATGAGGTGCTCGTCGGGCGGTGTAGGGAGGAGGCGACGGGGAGGAGGGGAACCTGGCCGGAGGGTGTAGGTTCTCTTCATTTGGGGAGGAAAGGAGATAAGAGAGAGTTGTAGAGAGAGAGAGAGAGTGAGAGGTGTGAGTTTTTTTTCGGCTTGAGTAGTGGCGAATACCGAGATTCAAATTCTTCAAAATGAGTCGGAGTTTTTGTCACCAAATAGTGGGGTCCATAAGGATTTACTGTTATATGAACAGTGATTCGCTGGGTTCTCCTTTATATTAATAAATTTAATTTAAGTAGGTAAATTCAATTTTAAAATCTCTTGTTTCTCAATTTTAGGCGATTAAACTCGAACTCCAAAAGCTACACCCTAATATTTGACAACATTTGCAAAAAAAATAACATCAGAAATTCCAAATAAAACTAATTGAACTATATGGCCAGTTTAAGTTTCAATTTTACCTCTTTGAACTGTAAAAAAATCAAGAATTGCTCTTAACAATGTGATGAAGAAGACTCGGATAATAATCGACTCCTCAACGGTCATCAATATTTGCTAATATTTTGAAAATCTCTTTCAGTGAGATATTTTAACTTTCCATGACCAAGGAAAATCCTATATCATTCAAAGCCCATTAATCATTACTAATCGAGAGAACTAATTATATATTTAGTGAAATAATCGATTCGGACTCATCATGCTAGATGTTGGAAATGTGGGCAAAATTACTAAATATGTTACAGTTTAATTTTAAATCATTTCATCCAATCAATCATGAGTGTAAAACTATCATTAAACATAAAACCAATTGTAGATCAAAGCAAACACATTCAACTAAATTGAGGCGGAAAAAAAGGCATGAGAGTTACTTGAGTAAGGAAGCATTAGATGACAAGAGAAAGATATCCGATAAAATTCGCGACTTTGTACCAATCTATTTAACTTCATAATTCAAGTAAACAACAAAAGAATTTCACAAGAAATTGAGGACTAAGGAAAAACCCTAGAAAATTTAGGATTAAGAAAAATCTCACCTTTGAGTGCCTCATAAATCAGGGTTATTTGAGTAGGGGAGATTAGGGGTTGGACGGTGCCGGAGGCCGCGATCTTGAGGCCGTTGTCGGCGTTGTGCTTGGCGAGGAGGCGGAGCGCTGCTGGAGGTCGAGGTCGGGGGAGTTGAGGTTGGTGATTAGGGTCCGGATGAGGTGCTCGTCGGAGGCGGTGTAGGGAGGAGGCGACGGGGGAGGAGGGGAACTCGTCGGAGGTGGTGTAGGGTTCTCTTCATTTGGGGGAGGAAAGGAGATAAGAGAGAGTTGTAGAGAGAGAGAGAGCGTGAGAGGTGTGAGTTTTTTTTCGGTTTGAGTAGTGGCGAACAGCTCAGAGATTCAAATTCAAAATGAGCTGGAGTTTTTTGTCAGTCAAATAGTGGGGTCCATAAGGATTTACTGTTATATGAACAGTGATTCGATGGGTTCTCCTTTAACTATAGAGGAGCAGATTCTAAGATGGGTATCTTTTCATTGTTGATGTTTTTGCTTTCAATGTGATCTCGGTGATGTAATATTTATAAATACCATCCACAGGTTTCTTTGCTTCCATATGAACCTTCAGTTATCATTGCTTATCCTTGTACATTATATGCAATCAAGTGTAATTGAGTATACCTATTTTTCCTATTTCTTTCCAAGTGACATCTTTTGTTGGCGGAAATTTAGAATAACACCCAAGCACATTATGTAAGTCGCAAGTTTTCAGCTTATGCTGTTCTTTTGTAGGAAATGAAGGGACTTGTGATTCTGTTTCTACTTAGTTATTGCATTTTAAGTTTTCTTTGAAAACCACAAGACAAATGGACATTCCCTTCTAAACAGCACTGTCTTTCCTGTCTGTCAATAAGTATTTTTCCTGTCTGTCAATAAGGACTTTAACTAAAACTTCTTTCCTTAATCCCCCTATGACTGAATAAGGATGGGTTTCAATTACAGCTTCTTTTCGATGCACCTATCCTTTGTATCTTTTGCAAGTTTCCTAAATTTGTTCCATTTCTATTCCTAATAAGCTAAATGTAGGCAAGAGTTGCTAGCGATGGTTGTTATAAATGCTCTATGACATGGATTTATGTTGAGGACTAAGGCCTTCATTACAAATAAAGAAACATGGATTGTGTTTGCTGTTGTTTCACACTTGGTTTTCCAAAATTCTCTTGTTGTGTTTTATTCTTGTTGGTTTATAATTGGTTTACCAAATATTTTATCTTTTCTTTTGCAGCCAATGAGTATGGTGCTGCCAGGAGTTGTTGGATTCAAGTTATCAGGAAAACTGAAGAACGGCGTCACTGCTACTGACTTGGTTTTGACAGTAACTCAGATGCTCAGGAAACATGGTGTGGTTGGGAAATTTGTTGAATTTTATGGTAACATGCCTGAACTTTACCTTTCTTGAATACAAATTATTAAGATCATCTCCTTCCACCATTGCTTAATTATTGTTCATATCCTTTGTGTAGGGGAAGGTATGAGTGAACTATCCCTGGCAGATCGTGCCACTATTGCAAATATGTCGCCTGAGTATGGAGCAACCATGGGATTCTTCCCTGTTGATCATGTCACACTGCAATACTTGAAGCTCACTGGCAGAAGTGATGAAACAGTAAGTAACTAATATCAACTGCAATTGCTTTCATCAATATCTACTGCAGTTGCTTTCATCAATATCTATTTGTAATACTAATAGTCCTCCGTCAACATGTAGGTGGCTATGATAGAGTCCTACCTAAGAGCGAATAAGATGTTTGTGGACTACAGCCAGGTAACTTTACCATTTTGATGTGAAGATCATAAGTTCTGTGACTTGTGTCATCTACAAATATGCCCCATCATCTCTTCTTTCTCACTAAAGCTTTCATTACTTTTATTCAGCCACAAACAGAAAAGGTGTACTCATCTTATTTACAGCTGGACCTAGAAGATGTGGAACCTTGTATTTCTGGACCTAAAAGGTGAGAATTGCAGGATATACATGAAAAATCTGGGGTAATGTGCGGTCACCACCAGTTTTAAATTTTCATCATATGTCTGGACCTTTATCTGTTTTTAAGGGAAAGTGCTTTCTTTTGGCAGGCCTCATGACCGGGTTCCGTTGAAGGAAATGAAAGCAGATTGGCATTCTTGTTTGGACAACAAAGTTGGTTTCAAGGTGTGGTGACATGTTAATTGTTCTCTAGCTATCGAAAATGCATTGTGATTTCTTATGTTGATAGACATGTTGATAGATATTTGGAAAAGAAAATGTCTCCAGCGGAGCTTTCTTGCTCTCGTCCTTCTCTGTTTGCTTCCTTTGTTTATCTATTAATGTATAGGTTAAATGACATTAGTTCAGGTGCTGTTTATCACAATTATTTGCATTGAAAATTTTTGTTTTTATGTGACATTACAGGGGTTCGCTGTCCCAAAGGAATCTCAAAACAAAGTTACTGATTTTACCTTCCATGGGAAGCAAGCTCAGATAAAGCATGGTGATGTTGTCATAGCAGCAATCACCAGTTGCACTAATACGTCTAATCCAAGTGTAATGCTTGGAGCTGCTTTGGTTGCAAAGAAGGCTTGTGATCTTGGCCTTGAGGTTGAATATTTCCCTTCTTGATATATCATCATTATGTTGTATATTTCTCATGCTTCATTTAGTCATTGTTTGAATGGGGACATTTCGGAATATGGCCATGTAGATTTAAGGTTCCACCAGTACAAGTTCCTGAAAATCAAATGCATGGATCTTTAAATTCCTGAATTGATGACATTGGTCATTGGGCCTTGTCTATAAGCCCTGCAAGACAGCTTGATGGGTCTTTAAATTCGTTGAGTTTAGGTTCAGTTGTGTCTAGAATCCTAACGTTCGACAAAACGGGTTTATGAGATTGCTGCATTTAGACATTTTTATTGAGATATTACCAGTATCTTATGCAAATGCCAAAGTGTTAGAAGTAGTCCAGCTAGCAAATTATCATACAAAGGATTTTCCTATTTATACAAGCCATTATGGGTAAAACCGTGATATGGGTCCTTTTAAGTATTAATCAACCAGTTACATTTCTTTACATGTCTAAGCTAAGCGTAAGCTATATTATGACTTATACATGTTCTGAATAGAGATCGCATAGCATTAATATTTTTTAAAAAAGTTTGTCCATAGTGTCTGTTGACCTCCAATGAAATCCAGCCTTTCATAAATGATTCTTCTTTTGAAGGACTTTAAATCTGGCATGAATCAGTTAAATGCTGGCTATATCAGTATTATCCAAGAAATATGTTTAACATTCGACTTTCGTACTGTTCAACCCGATTGATCATCTCCACATGGTTCTGATTCAGTTTGAAGATGAATCTACCATGTAACTTTCTGAGGTCAACAATTGTTTCCATATATCCTTTACCCTGACAATGACAAAACACTTCGTTAATTGTCAAATAGTTTTGGTAGCAACAATGCGGAACTAGAACAATATCCTATAGTTGTACACTGCTACAAGATACTCGTGAACTTAAACTGTTCATAGTGAGTTTCTGGATTGTGTAAATACTAACTAGTTATTAACTGCAGTGACAAATTGGCAAAGGTTGGCCTTTCCTTTGATATTTTGATATTTACAAGCTCTCCTTCATTCACTAATTTTACTTGTACATCTAACAAAGTGTGCCCAACTTCATACTGATGCCTTTTAGAAGATGAAAATCAATTATGTAAGCTACAAAAAATTCTTTATTTAGGCCATGTCCACTGTTATTTGCATTTGACCTTTATTGTTTTGTCCTCTCCAAGGTAGTTCAGTAGTCCCTTCTTTTTTGTCTGGCTGTATTTGTTTTTCCCTAGTTGACGCCCAGACGTATTGCATTGCTTTTGATGGGTTTTGTTTCCCACAGCTCCTTACTCTTGGTGGGACTTCCTTTTCCTGTTGTAAATGCTTTCTTTTGCTTGTACCAATACTAATATTCCTGTTGTCTGACACTGGGAGTTTACCTTAAAAAACTGTTACCGTGAATAGTGTCTTTCACCGGAACGATATCTGAAAATTGTTTTATGACTTGACAATGAGGATTCTATATTGCTAATGCCTTCAGCATATTTGTATCAGGTGAAGCCATGGATCAAGACAAGTCTTGCTCCCGGTTCTGGAGTTGTTAAGAAGTACTTGGATAAGAGGTAATTGCCAAAGATCAATGAGTTGCAAATTTTAATTGAATACTGCCTTGCGTGTGCTGACATTCAACCTCGGCATCTCCTTTCAGCGGTCTGCAGCACTATTTAGATCAGTTGGGCTTTAATATTGTTGGTTATGGATGTACAACCTGCATTGGCAATTCTGGAGACCTTGACGAATCGGTATCAGCTGCCATCTCTGCGAACGGTAATTTCTCTATTTTTTGAGCCATTAGGTCTATGCAGTTCACTGTTCTCTATTGAAGTAATTACTTTGCTAGACGCATATTAGTAATGAAATATGATGTGTTTGTTCAGACATTGTTGCTGCTGCTGTATTGTCCGGAAATAGGAATTTTGAGGGGCGTGTACATCCTTTGACAAGAGCAAATTATCTTGCTTCTCCGCCACTTGTGGTAGCATATGCACTTGCTGGCACGGTATGCATCCATAAAATCATTTTGCCTATTTTAATTGTTTTAGCTATATCTATTATTCGTTGTAATTTTAGTTTGTTACTGTGCCCTTGAGGCCCTCACGTGTTGGTATTTGCTCTATTGTTCATTATTTTTTTATTTTTTATTTTTTTATTTTGCACTTTTTTCCTGAGAATAGTAACTTCTCTACTTTTTGAGCAATTAGGTCCATACGGTCCACTGTTCTCTATAGAAGCTTTGCTAGATGCATATTAGCTAGGTTACTAGGACACTTCGCTTTGGGTGCCGTATTCGACAGAGATTCACCTTAGACATGCTATGGACATGTGTGATTCAAAGCAAAACCCTATTCCCTCATCATAACTAGTTTCTTTGATATATCAAGCTCAATACCAATAGGGTTTTAAACCCGAAAACCGAAACCCAGTACTTAAATATCCAAAAAATACCCATCGTACCCCGTGCAATCAAAAGTTAAACCTTAATTCTTAGTTTGATTTAACATGTTTCTTAATTGTTATAGATAGTAAAAGAAACATACAAATATTATAGGCATCTTACTTTAATATTTGATCTAATGTAAATATTATATACATACAATACATGCATACATACATACATAGGTGTGTATGTATGTATTATACATATATGCCAAGGACCAAAATTGGTCATTGGTACCAAGGTTACCCATATTCTTCTCTCTCTCTCTCTCTCTCTCTCTCTATATATATATATATATATATATATATATATATATATATATATATATATATGTATGGAAAAAATGGGTATGAGGTGGCGGCTCATTTTGCTAAATGAGTTACCAAGAGATAACCACATGGTGAGACCCACCCTACTCGTCATATCAAAAGGTGTGGGTGTCACCTCCTTTATCTCTTGGAAACTCATTTTGCTAAATAAACTGCCACCTCATAACCATCAAACCCTATATATATATATATATATATATATATATATATATATATATATATATATATATATATATATATATATATATATATATATATATATATTGAAAAATGGAAAAACTTGGTACCAAGTTCCTCAAAGGAACTTGGTAGTGATGTGGACAATTCTAGCTCACACATGTAACTTTAAAAATAATTCTCTCTCTCTCTCTCTCTATATATATATATATATATATATATATATATATATATATATATATATATATATATCAGATAGATTTCTCTCGAAATTGTAACTATAAATCCTAAATTTCAATTACCGTCAAAAAGCTGGTCACGTTTTCCAAGGGGGTGCATGTAGACTACTTTCAGTTTTTATTTCTCAGCAAAAGCTATATTTTAACTTTTGAACAGCAACTCCTTCGCTTAAAAACTATATTCATGCTATGGGCTTATTATGAGATTTAAACTAATGCATTATTATGTAACAAAGAAAATCAAAGTCATAAATGACACAAAATAGTCATTGGAGCAAATAGTCAGAAATAAGAGTTGAAATTTTAAAATGAAAGCTTGGAAGATATTCCCCAAAAAAGAAAGTTTGATAGTCAACTTTACATTCTAATGTGGTGAATGGAGAGTTGAAAATCTATCAATCACACAAATCTTATTGAGGAACTTGTGTGGCAACTGTTATGCTTCGTTTCAATGATCTTATGGTTTGTACTGATCTGTACTTGTTGCATAGTAAATATTTTTTTGGTAATTTCTTGAACTGGTAACAAACAATGAAATGCCATACATTCTTCCGGTCATCACTGGTACAAATGGCTTTTATAGGAATGATCGCAGATCATTTACTTAAAGCTGCTTATGTTTGGAGGTTAATTTGTTAATCTGCCGAACATTTTTTGGGTCTTTGCATTTTAACAGATCCTTGATGTGCCTATATTTGTTTATCAGAGAAGGTTGTGTGTGGATTAGGAACCTGTTGTGTTAAATAAAAGAACATCTGAATGATGCTTGTCTGATAGCTTGTTTATCCATTCAAAACTAGAAAGAAAAATGGAACCATTTCTAGCCACAATTATGATCATACTTACTAGCAAAAAGAATTCTGAAACTGTTAGAGCTGCAATGACACCATTTTCTAAATTCTTGGCACCTTGTTAGATATACTAGTCGTGCATGTTAAACTAAATGTTCCAATTAAATAGAAACATTATCAGAAGGTACTTTCTGATATAATATTAGTAGAAATATCGCTTTTTACACGTGCAGCTTTGAAGTTTAGCTAACAAAAAATAATTTGTCTGAGGGTAGAAGATCTAGATGTGTTTAGGTTAAAGCTTCAGCCTACTTATCCAAAATTTAACTTTATGTCAATATTGATTGGAATTAATCTTCTGCAGGTTAACATCGATTTTGAGAAAGAACCTATAGGGACTTCTAAAGATGGAAAGAAGATTTACTTCAGGGATATCTGGCCAACCAATGAAGAGATAGCTGATGTGAGATACTAATCTAATCTAAAATGTTTTCCTCTATTCTAAATGTTCTATGATGTGCATATAGCGGGACATTCTTGAGTACTTTCTAAATGTTAAAACATGCATATAGTGAGACATTCTTGATTACCTTTATCTTATTGGAATCCTCAGGTTGTGCAAGCTAGTGTGCTTCCGGACATGTTCAGGGGCACATATGAATCGATTACCAAAGGAAATCCCATGTGGAATGAGCTATCAGTACCATCAGCAACACTGTACTCGTGGGATCCTAATTCAACTTACATACATGAGCCCCCATACTTCAAGAACATGACAATGTCGCCACCAGGCCCACATCCTGTAAAAGCTGCTTATGTTTGGAGGTTAATTTGTTAATCTGCCGAACATTTTTGGTCTTTGCATTTTAACAGATCCTTGATGTGCCTATATTTGTTTATCAGAGAAGGTTGTGTGTGGATTAGGAACCTGTTGTGTTAAATAAAAGAACATTTGAATGATGCTTGTCTGATAGCTTGTTTATCCATTCAAAACTAGAAAGAAAAATGGAACCATTTCTAGCCACAATTATGATCATACTTACTAGCAAAAGAATTCTGAAACTGTTAGAGCTGCAATGACACCATTTTCTAAATTCTTGGCACCTTGTTAGATATACTAGTCGTGCATGTTAAAATAAATGTTCCAATTAAATAGAAACATTATCAGAAGGTACTTTCTGATAGAATATTAGTAGAAGTATCGCTTTTTACACGTGCAGCTTTGAAGTTTAGCTAACAAAAAATAATTTGTCTGAGGGTAGAAGATCTAGATGTGTTGAGGTTAAAGCTTCAACCTACTTATCCAAAATTTAACTTTATGTCAATATTGATTGGAATTAATCTTCTGCAGGTTAACATCGATTTTGAGAAAGAACCTATAGGGACTTCTAAAGATGGAAAGAAGATTTACTTCAGGGATATCTGGCCAACCAATGAAGAGATAGCTGATGTGAGATACTAATCTACCTCTATTCTAAATGTTCTATTATGTGCATATAGCGGGACATTCTTGAGTACTTTCTAAATGTTAAAACATGCATATAGTGAGACATTCTTGATTACCTTTATCTTATTGGAATCCTCAGGTTGTGCAAGCTAGTGTCCTTCCGGACATGTTCAGGGGCACATATGAATCGATTACCAAAGGAAATCCCATGTGGAATGAGCTATCAGTACCATCAGCAACACTGTACTCGTGGGATCCTAATTCAACTTACATACATGAGCCCCCATACTTCAAGAACATGACAATGTCGCCACCAGGCCCACATCCTGTAAAAGCTGCTTACTGCCTGCTGAACTTTGGTGATAGTATCACTACCGACCATATTTCACCTGCTGGCAGCATTCACAAAGACAGTCCTGCTGCCAAATTCTTGATGGAACGTGGTGTTGATAGGAAGGACTTCAACTCCTATGGGAGTCGTCGTGGTAATGATGAGATAATGGCAAGGGGCACATTTGCCAACATTCGTCTCGTGAACAAGCTATTGAAGGGTGAAGTTGGTCCTAAAACTATTCACATTCCTTCTGGGGAAAAACTCTCTGTTTTTGATGCTGCCATGGTAATTTCTGATTTCTCTAACACACCCTCTGGTGATTTGAAACTTTTATATCAGACAGTTATACTATGTGCTATTTGTTCAACTGCTCTCTTGGTGAAATAAATATTTCAATTATTGTGCCTGTTTATCTGGTTGACCTTGGTTGATCCCCTTCTTTCTTTATTTACATGTCTTAACAGAAATACAAAAATGAAGGACATGATACTATCATCTTAGCTGGTGCAGAATATGGAAGTGGAAGTTCTCGTGATTGGGCTGCTAAGGGGCCAATGCTGCAGGTATGATCATCTCTCTTTACTTATGTGTCTGAGTGTAATATATATAGACACTAGAATCACATTGTTGATGTACCTTAACTTTTGGTGCAGGGTGTAAAAGCCGTGATTGCCAAGAGCTTTGAAAGAATCCACCGCAGCAATCTTGTAGGAATGGGTATTATTCCCCTATGCTTCAAGGCTGGTGAAGATGCAGAGACCCTGGGCTTAACTGGCCACGAGCGGTACACTATCAACCTCCCGAACAATGTGAGCGACATCAAACCTGGCCAAGATGTGACTGTTGTTACTGATAATGGCAAGTCATTTACATGCACGGTCCGCTTTGACACTGAGGTACATCAAAGAAATCCTGGCTTAGCTTATACATTGTTTTTCTATTAATATGCTCTCTACTTCCATCTAATGATTTATCAATGACACTTGCAATTATTTTCTATAGGTGGAGCTAGCCTACTACAACCATGGAGGAATCCTCCCATTCGTCATTAGAAATCTGATAGGTGACAAGCATTAGTTCTATTTTGATTTTAGGTTGAAGGTTGCAAGTTCACTTGAGTCTTGTATTATGAGTTCGTATTCAAGCCACAATTTTTCGTGCCTCATGGGCAGTCTAAATGATCTTGGGGTTTTTTCTGTTACATACCCAAGAAATAAGCTGGTTCGAGACGGAAGATAACAAGCAGACATCTTGATATACAGTGAATGTGATACAAAACACTGCCTTGGATTTGTATTCATACTTGTTCCTTAGCATTTATCCAATCTTCTAAAAGCAATGGATATTGCACAAACATGATCCTCAATGATCTTTCTGCAACTGGAGCATGCTCGCGCTAAAAGAGAGCTCCTCATGGTGTATAATAAATGTCAATGGTTTACTTTTGCCTTTTGTATTTTGTAGTTTGCTAGACTTATTGTTCTTCTTTCTTTAATTGAGACCAGATTTTTTTTTTTCATTTTCTAATAGTATATTTCCAAGGTAAAAATGGTTGTAGTTCTGGTATCTGCTCAATTTAATAGCTGTTTGGTTGGTTTATAGTGAACCATGGATCATTCTTTCCCTAAGGTCATAGCCTCGTGGATGCTGTTCTTGTGGAGGAGAGGCTGAAACAGGAAATGAGCAGTTTATTGGGATATTAAACACAGCAACGGATGTAATTTTTATGCAATATCTGTCATCTGAGATTGCTCAGGATGAAGTGTCCGATGTGAATTTACTGCATGACTTTACACGGTTTTGGTGTTTAGAAAACAAGCAGCATGTTGGAAATGGCACATTTAGTTTTCCCTCATTAGCTGTTTAATCCTTGAGATGTTAAAAAAATATTGACTGCCTGCCTTATATAAACAGTCCCTAGTTGTCAGAAATGATGTTTTACTGAGACAATGCAAAATGCTTGTAGGGTTTTATTGAACACGTCGAACAACGAGAAGATTATTGGCAGTGACAGCCCTACGTTGGAAAGTTTTCGTGAACCAAGTAATGTTTTTCCCACCAAGTGAAATTTAAATTTTAAGATTCCCGTGAACGAAGTTCACTGTGTCTGTGGTCTTTCAAGAGTCATACTAACGACGGTATTTAGATCATAGTAATGTAGGATTTATAAAACACTCGTCCGATTTTACCTTTACATGTTTAGTGTTTATGCAAACTTGACGAGGGTCTACGACGGTCGGTATACTATACAAATCAACGAGGACCCCTTTGTTTTTCGGTTGTAGATTTTGGGACTCCTTAGCAAATATCCAGATTAGGAGGGTAATTTACAAATGTGAAGATTTCAGGGTATATATAACAGTTCTCCATCAGATGCCAGGAGAAGAGTATCCAGAGAGTCGGGTATCTCTCCGATCCTCATTCTCCCGCGTCCTGTCAATTATTTCTTCAAACCCTAAAGATCCTAACCAAAATCAATGGCCACCACCGATCCAGCCGACGAAGACGTCGATCACTACGCCGTCCTCGGGCTCCCCTCAGGCGAAGAGGGCCTCAAACTAACCCTAAAAGAGATCGGAAGTGCCTACCGCAAACATTCCCGAAATCGCGCCAACGCCACCGGCGACTTCCAGCGCCTCACCTCCTCCTTCAACGTCCTCAAGGATAAAGCCAAACGAAGCGCCTTCGACGCCAAGATACGCGCCCGCCTCGAGAAGACGGCCGGCGGCCCGCTGCCTGGCGCTAAAAGGCAGAAACTTGCTTCTGACTCTGAAGAAAGGGACGCGGTGAAAAGGAAGTTTCCGGAGTGGGAGAGGAGATTGGAGGAGTTCGAGGCTAGGAAAGCCAAGAAAGCTGTGGATGCTTCTGCATTGGTAAATTCTGTTCTATTTCTTTCATCACGAGGGTTTAGCTTTGAAATGGGCTAAATTATCATTTTGGTATATTTAGTGGCACCTCTATACCAACAAGACCTATTTAGTAGACGGCGTGACATTAAGATATAGTTATCCTCAAATCATGTAATATATGATCCGACGCATAGCTTTGAATATAAAATTATAAATTTTTTGCATATGTCTCCCTCAAATTTCTCATATTTACATATTACCCCCCAAATCTTATTTTTAAACCCCTTCTCCCTCCCTTCCTCCCTCCCTCCCGCCCCTCTCCCTCCCTCCGCCCCTCTCCCTCCCTCCGCCATTCGCCCCTTCTTCCTCCCTCCCTCCGCCCCTCTCCCTCCCTCCGCCATTCGCCCCTTCTTCCTCCCTCCCTCCGCCCCTCTCCCTCCCTCCGCCATTCGCCCCTTCTTCCTCCCTCCCTCCGCCATTCGCCCCTTCTTCCTCCCTCCCTCCGCCATTCGCCCCTTCTTCCTCCCTCCCTCCGCCCCTCTCCCTCCCTCCGCCATTCGCCCCTTCTTCCTCCCTCCCTCCGCCATTCGCCCCTTCTTCCTCCCTCCCTCCGCCATTCGCCCCTTCTTCCTCCCTCCCTCCGCCATTCGCCCCTTCTTCCTCCCTCCCTCCGCCATTCGCCCCTTCTTCCTCCCTCCCTCCGCCATTCGCCCCTTCTTCCTCCCTCCCTCCGCCATTCGCCCCTTCTTCCTCCCTCCCTCCGCCATTCGCCCCTTCTTCCTCCCTCCCTCCGCCATTCGCCCCTTCTTCCTCCCTCCCTCCGCCATTCGCCCCTTCTTCCTCCCTCCCTCCGCCATTCGCCCCTTCTTCCTCCCTCCCTCCGCCATTCGCCCCTTCTTCCTCCCTCCCTCCGCCCCTCTCCCTCCCTCCGCCATTCGCCCCTTCTTCCTCCCTCCCTCCGCCATTCGCCCCTTCTTCCTCCCTCCCTCCGCCATTCGCCCCTTCTTCCTCCCTCCCTCCGCCATTCGCCCCTTCTTCCTCCCTCCCTCCGCCATTCGCCCCTTCTTCCTCCCTCCCTCCGCCCCTCTCCCTCCCTCCGCCATTCGCCCCTTCTTCCTCCCTCCCTCCGCCATTCGCCCCTTCTTCCTCCCTCCCTCCGCCATTCGCCCCTTCTTCCTCCCTCCCTCCGCCATTCGCCCCTTCTTCCTCCCTCCCTCCGCCATTCGCCCCTTCTTCCTCCCTCCCTCCGCCATTCGCCCCTTCTTCCTCCCTCCCTCCGCCATTCGCCCCTTCTTCCTCCCTCCCTCCGCCATTCGCCCCTTCTTCCTCCCTCCCTCCGCCATTCGCCCCTTCTTCCTCCCTCCCTCCGCCATTCGCCCCTTCTTCCTCCCTCCCTCCGCCCCTCTCCCTCCCTCCGCCATTCGCCCCTTCTTCCTCCCTCCCTCCGCCATTCGCCCCTTCTTCCTCCCTCCCTCCGCCCCTCTCCCTCCCTCCGCCATTCGCCCCTTCTTCCTCCCTCCCTCCGCCATTCGCCCCTTCTTCCTCCCTCCCTCCGCCATTCGCCCCTTCTTCCTCCCTCCCTCCGCCATTCGCCCCTTCTTCCTCCCTCCCTCCGCCATTCGCCCCTTCTTCCTCCCTCCCTCCGCCATTCGCCCCTTCTTCCTCCCTCCCTCCGCCATTCGCCCCTTCTTCCTCCCTCCCTCCGCCATTCGCCCCTTCTTCCTCCCTCCCTCCGCCATTCGCCCCTTCTTCCTCCCTCCCTCCGCCATTCGCCCCTTCTTCCTCCCTCCCTCCGCCATTCGCCCCTTCTTCCTCCCTCCCTCCGCCATTCGCCCCTTCTTCCTCCCTCCCTCCGCCATTCGCCCCTTCTTCCTCCCTCCCTCCGCCATTCGCCCCTTCTTCCTCCCTCCCTCCGCCCCTCTCCCTCCCTCCGCCATTCGCCCCTTCTTCCTCCCTCCCTCCGCCATTCGCCCCTTCTTCCTCCCTCCCTCCGCCATTCGCCCCTTCTTCCTCCCTCCCTCCGCCATTCGCCCCTTCTTCCTCCCTCCCTCCGCCATTCGCCCCTTCTTCCTCCCTCCCTCCGCCATTCGCCCCTTCTTCCTCCCTCCCTCCGCCATTCGCCCCTTCTTCCTCCCTCCCTCCGCCATTCGCCCCTTCTTCCTCCCTCCCTCCGCCATTCGCCCCTTCTTCCTCCCTCCCTCCGCCATTCGCCCCTTCTTCCTCCCTCCCTCCGCCATTCGCCCCTTCTTCCTCCCTCCCTCAAAGTTAAAGAGAGTTTTCTGATAAAATCTCAAAAGTTAAAGGAGTTTTCTGATAACCCCTAAACTTAAGGGTTTTTTCTCTATATTTTGAAAGTTTTTTTTGGGGAGGATAATCGTCCAAAGTTAAGGGGGTTTTTGATGATATTTAGCCAATTTTTTAACTAGATACAGTATTATGTTTATGTAGCTGGTAGTTTGGAAGGGTTTTTTTCCGCCTTAAATAATAGTTGGACTTGGATCATAGAGAGAAGATATGAAATTTAGGGTCTGTTTGACTTACTAAAAGATAAATTGCAACAAATGCTGTAGGAACAAATATTGCATGTAGCATTTGTTTTAGGTAATTAACTTCAAATTTGTAGTTATTTTGTAGGAAATGCAGTTCCAATGCAAAGTTAATGTTTGGTTAAAAACAATTAGTGCATAAGCTCCATAATTTTGCCATATGAGGAAATTTGGGTGTAGGTGGATTTCCTATTTGCATTTGCAAAGTCTTTTTTTTTTTAATTAGGTGAAATTATTTTTATTTTTTAATTTCTTTATTTGAAGCCCGCAACTTTTCCTCCCATCAAACTGGTTGTAGCATTTGTGCAAGTTTTTCCTACAAAATGCAAGTCTATTTACTTTTCCTAATAACAAACTTGCAAATCAAATAATGTATTTACAAATATGGCTGCCCTATATGTTCTTGCATCTCCATGTCCGTCCAACCGAAAAGCTTTTAAAGTATTATGGGGTTCATCTCCATATTAGTACCTCAAGGGTTTCATATTTGAGATTAGTCCCTCAAATCATTGAAATTGCTATTAGGGCCCCATATCATATAAGATGCGTTAGGCTCTTCCCAAACCTCAACAATGAGGAAGAATACGTAGCTTTGACCATGAAAGCTTACAGGATGCATGCATTGAGAAATTTGAAGGTCTTTTGAAAATTGCCAAGAGTAATTATGCACACTAATTTGACCTTGGAAATAGCAAAGGAGGAAGGCAATAAAAGGGTATGTTTGAGAATGACATTCTCTTGGTGAGAGGATCTTCTTAGGGCATGGAATGTGAGTGTGGGTATACCGGGGTTCTTTAAGTGATGTGAAATGCGTGAGGGTTTACAAGTTTCGTCCGTTCAAAATATGTGTCAATTGTGAGGTGGGTGAGGATTTACAAGTTTGTACTATTCAAAACTTCTTCCTGTTTGTGAAGATAGTGAATTTCCCTGATAAGAGACCGTGAAAGTAGACATGTTTAGCGGAATTATATAAATAAATAAATAACTCTGTGTTGTTTTCTTCCTTGCGCTTCCTTATTGTGTGTTTGTTTGTGGCCTACATAATTTTCAGCAAAGATGTTTGAAATTACTAATCCATTATAAAATCTATCGAATCTGTTAAGTATTAACCATGGTGCCTATCTATAGATTGGTAATTATGAAATTATCCTCACGAGACAACTCTTCCTCCCATGCCTCAGTTTTCCCTCTTTCTAGTTTCCACTTCATCTTCTGAGAAAGGCAAAAAGAATTTCCTCTTTTGCCCCTAAAATCAACACCAAAATCCTTCTCTCGCCCCGAATCATGTTTTGCTTTGTATTAGAAAAATGTGTAACCGTCATGTTAAAGTTGAAAGAATATTCCTCCCAACTCAGGTGCTCACTGGGCAGACTAATTTCAAAACTCATATAATTTGACAAGCTAATAGCAATTCCAATGATTTGGGAGACTACTCTTAAAATATTAAAGATTTTAGGGACTAATATCAAATAACCCTTTAAGATATATGTAATGTGCAATTATAGGAAAAATAACAAATTTTGATGAGGTATCATTTGCTCGGATGTCAGGTAGAGGAGCAACTCTGCATGATGAGGGACATGTTGAAACCCTGCAGAACGTGCAACATCAGAATGATTTGTTGCAGGACGAGCTACAGGCAGTACAACAACGGGAGAGAATCGACTCCATGATTGAATTCAGACAACTCCATCCCCCTACCTTCACTGGTACCAGCGGACCATTGGAGGCCCATAAATGGCTTATGGACATGAAGATCCATCTCAGAGCAGCACGTGTACCCGAAGCCCATAAAGTTACTGCAGTCGAGCTTCAGCTTGAAGGCTATGCCCTCGATTGGTGGGAAGCAGAGGAGCAGAGACTGGAGAAGCCCATCCCTTGGGACACTTTCTCGGAAAAGTTCTTGGAGAGGTTCTTTCCGATGACAGCCAGGCTTGACATGGAGCGAGAGTTCATTAAATTGGAGCAAGGAGACAGGACGGTGGATGAATATGATGCAGAATTCTTGAGGTTGAGTCGATTCGCACTGGACTACGTAGGGCAGGAGAAGGATAGAGCTCGACTGTTCCTGCAAGGGTTGACATTCGAGATCAAGAAGAATTTGGTTGTGCATAAGTGGGACGCGTATAATGAGGTTCTTGAATCTGCTAGGATGCAGGAACAGATATTGGAAGGGATGAGGGAGGAGGAATCTAGGCATTGCTTCAGTTCATCGCCTCAATCCCTTGTCATTGTATGTAGTTTCTGCAACAGGACCGATCATGTACAGAAGAATTGTAGGAGAGCTAACAATCAATGTTTGGCTTGTGGAGCTGATGACCATCAGATTGGAGATTGTCCTCGTCATCGATATTGATGATGCGGTGATAGGTACGATGTTAGTATATCCCGTACTTGCATTCACACTGTTGAATATTGAGTGCTGATTGTCTCCGAGGAAGTTTGTGGTCAGTTCCTCCAACATATAACTTAAAAACTGAGACACAATATGCTTTTAACCTGAACTTTTGTTTTTCCTTGTTTATTTACGCTACATGCTCCTGATGATTATTAGTTACTCCGTAATTGTTATTCGACAAGCTTATTACGCGGTCAACATTCCGTTATGACTAGTGACATGTTACCTGCTATTGCTAGATAGATGATGCTTGCATATGCTTTTCTTTCATTTTACCACTTTCTTGTCCGCTTCTGATGAACCTGGTTTGTATTTCCAGGCGTAGACCGTATTTCTTTCGAGCAGGACAATACTTTCTCCTTCCAGGAGTTCTCCAAGCAATAGCGAAGAGAGCACTATTACTATTAGTTTTGTTTTGTTATCTATCATGTAAACCCCTCAGGGACTAGGCTTTCATTTTGTATAGGTACTACGTTGGTTATCCTTCTTATTTCACTTTGTGAGCCCACTTGAACTATCGTACTGTATTTTTCGCTTTGTTTTATTTGGTAATAATTATTATTGTGCATATGCAGCAGTTATATTTGTGTACAGGTTGTTTTTAGGCATTGTATTTGTGTACAGGTTTTTTTTAGGCATAGCACACCCATGAGGGAGATTTACTCGCTGTTGATATGTTTCCAATCTGAGTCGGGTCCCAACTAGTTATATTTTGGATAGCGGGGTGTTACAATAATATGAATTTAGCGAAGGGCTATAAGGTTTTGGTGTCTGGAGAACAAGTAGAATGTTTGAAATGCCACATTTTGATATTAGTCTTTTAGATCTTCATATTTTGATATTAGTCCCCTAAATTATCTTGACATATTGTTATTTAATCTCCCTAGTTAGTTGGTGTTAAAATGGATGTGGAATATTCCATTTTCTTCAACTGTTTTTTTTTAATGTACAATCATAGCCCTCATTAAACCTGTTAAAATGCCTCAAACCCAAATCCACAACTCTTTCCTCCTCAAATTTTTTTCCACGGTCTCCGGCTCTTGAGGACAGGCCACTAACTGAGAAGTCTCTGGTGGCAATAGATTCTGGGGGTTGAGGAGCCTCTTCCAAAGGAAACTAATGCTCTCTGGAGCAAGCATTTTGATTGATTCTTTTAAAAATGGCATTTGCATACGCTCTATGAATTCTCCTGTCAAATTTCACTCAGTGAAGTCTCACTAGATTTTTATCAGACATTTGTAATCTACTTAGAATTCCAAAAGAACCAGCACCCTTAAATCTCAATCCTTTCACAATCCTTGAGATGAAAGTGATTTAAGTGTTCAGTGTCGTTGAAGCTGATAAATTGAACTCCGAAAACAATGCTCAAAATTGATACAGGTAATAGAAAGACCCAATAACTTAAACAAGGAGATGCAGAGAAGATAAAAGAGAGCAAAAGAGCCCCTCTCGAATAAGAATAATTCCAAAGCAACAAATAAACAAAGAAACAAACAAGCTAGAACCCAAAGTAGAAAAAACGAAGCACCTGATTTAAAATCGTAATCATGAAAGCAAACCATCAACGGCTCAAAGCTTTCCCTATCCCAATTGTCATGAAACCCACAAACATGAAGGACCATTTCATGGAAGAATCTTCAAACATAGAAAACCACAAGATAATGAAAGAGGAGAGAAAGAGATGGATAATAAGGTTGTTACAGAAACGATCCAAATTAGAATTGGCTATACAAGAAAATTTATGAAAGAATTACAATGGAGAAAAGATGAACATATATATATAAGCGGCGACAACTTTATAATTGCAAAGAAGATGAAGCTCGAGGCCGGTGGAACCTTGTCTCCTTAAAGGTCGTCCCCTTGAGTGCTCGAAAACTAACTCGGACGTCGCCTCCCGGGATACAACGAGCTCATAAAGCGACCACACACTCCTTCTTTGTCGCGAACAACCTGAAAGAAAGGCAGGAGAAGTTGAAGCGGAGGAAGATAGCCAAAGCGAAGGGAGAGATTGCTTCGGTGTGTTTTGAAGCTTGAAGGACCGCGGTATTTATAAGCGTGGTGAAGAACGGGCTCGTAGAAAATTTCGTGAGGAGATGGAGAGTAGCGTTAAGTAGGTTCAGCGGAGAAAAATTTATAGCGCCCCGTGCGGATAATGCATACAAAATTTTGTAACCGTCCGCAATTGGCGTGATCGCCAAATCTGTAACCGCCCTACTCGCGAAATTTTCGTGGGTAAGTGAACCGAACGACCGATTCGTCAAGACCAAAAATTATCTCTGTAGGCAAAGGGAGCTTGTTCTAAGCCCACGAGATTTGGTCGCGACATTAGTGTCAGCCGGTCGCGCCACCAAGTTCAGACTAATCGGGCTGGATTCGGATTCGGGATTTGCACCCCTCCTGCTTGGGTAGCGCAGATGATAATCCCCATAAGAGCTTAACTCCTATTATTGGGCTTTCACTTATAAACTCATCCTCATTCTTTGCTCTACCCAATGTGGGACTAAACTTCCCATTTGTTTTTTGCCCCTTTGGGAACTATTTTTTCCCATTCACCAAATGCTATTTTTCCAACAATCCCCCACATGAATGGAAAAAAGGTTATTTGATTTGACTCGACTAGAAAGTTCTCTCATGATTCCTGCATAGGATAGGTAGGTGTTACCCTTTGAACCTTCCATCGTGAAATATACTTACTTTACTAGCTGTCCAGTAGACATAATGTCCTTGAACTGTCCTGCTTTTTCTTGTAAATGAACCATATATTTCACACAGGAATCATTATCTCAATGTTCGGTTCTCATGATTATATTCGGTTTGGCCATGGACATCAACCTGGTTCTGCGAGAGTTTCAAGAGAATTAAGCCCCACAATTCTCTTGTTTAAGCGGCCCCACTTCACTCTTGCATAGGTGATTTACTTAATTCTTAAGTAAAATCATTAAAGCAACATTATACATAGCACTCTGTGCTCGCCCAATTGCTGATTCTCTGTTTAACCCTTTGGTTAGCGGATCCGCTATGTTATCCCGTGACCTCACATAGTCTATAGTGATAACTCCAGTTGAGAGTAATTGTCTAATGGTATTGTGTCTACGACGTATATGTCTAGACTTACCATTATACATAGCACTCTGTGCTCGCCCAATTGCTGATTGACTATCACAATGAATGCATATTGGTGGCACAGGTTTCTCCCATTTTGGAATGTCCACTAGAAATTGACGCAGCCATTCAGCCTCTTCTCCACACTTGTCCAAAGCAATGAATTCTAATTCCATTGTGGACCTGGCTATAACAGTTTGTTTTGAGGACTTCGGGATCTTGCGGCACCGACCAATGTAAACACATATCCACTAGTGGACTTTGTGTCTTTCATATCAGATATCCAGTTTGCATCACTATACCCTTCTATAACTGCTGGATATCTTGCATAATGAAGTGCGTAACTCCGAGTATATCGTAGGTACCGTAATACCCTCACGATTGCTTTCAATGAGCGGCTTTTCGGATTACTCGTAAATCTGCTGAGTTTACTAACCGTAAATGCGATATCAGGTCTAGTACAACTCATTAAGTACATTAAACTTCCAATAATTCTCGAGTATTCCACTTGAGAAATACTATCTCCTCTATTCTTCGCTAGATGGAGATTAGTGTCTAATGGAGTTCTAGCAATTCCAGAGTCATCCTTATTGAATCTTTCAAGGATCTTGTCCACATAATGAGATTGACTCAAAGTGATGCTCTCTCTTGTTCTAGTGACCTTAATTCCTAAAATCACATCAGAGTCCCATATCTTTCATGTTAAAATTTGAGTTTAACATGTCTTTGGTAGATTTGATAATTTTGTCATTACTACCAATAATGAGTATGTCATCCACATAAAGGCACAAAATGACATAGCCTTTCTCGGTTTCTTTAGTGTATACACACTTATCACACTCATTGATTTTGTATCCATTCACAATCATTGTATGGTCAAACTTTTCATGCCACTTCTTTGGGGCTTGTTTTAGACCATACAAGGACTTTACTAATTTACAGACTTTCTTTTCTTTTCCTAAAACCATGAAGCCCTCGGGCTGTTCCATGTAGATTTCTTCATCTAAATCTCCGTTTAAGAAAGCCGTTTTTACATCCATTTGATGTACTTCTAAGTTTCTCAAGGCCGTGATTGCAAGAATCATTCTAATTGAATTTATTCTCGTCACAGGAGAATAAGTGTCAAAATAATCTAGGCCTTCTCGTTGCTTGTATCCTTTGATTACAAGTCTGGCTTTATATTTATCGATTGAACCGTCGGGTTTCATCTTCCTCTTGAAGATCCATTTAGATCCTAAAGGTTTACAACCAGAAGGAAGATCAACCAATTCCCACGTGTGATTTTGCAGAATTGAATCAATTTCACTATTGATTGCTTCTTTCCAAAGAGGTCCCTCCGAAGAACTTATAGCCTCAGTATAAGTTTGGGGTTCCTTTTCTAACAAATAAGTTAGAAAATCATCTCCAAATGATCTTTCTACTCTTGCCCTTTTGCTACGCCTCGGTTCTGTTTCTTGAACCGAATCATGATTTTCATCATCTTGATTCATAGCATCATTTGTTCGTTTTGATGGACCTGATCCATCACTGGATTTACAAGGAAATATATTTTCAAAGAACGATGCATTCCTTGATTCCATTATCGTGTTCTTGTGTATATCTAGGATTTGAGAATTATACACAAGGAACCGATAGGCGCTACTATTATGTGCATAGCCTATAAAAATACTGATCCATTGTCTTAGGACCTATTTTTGTTCTCTTTGGTGTTGGAACCGCTACTTTTGCAAGACACCCCACACTCGAAAGTATTTGTAGGATGGTCTCCTATCTTTCCACAACTCGTATGGAGTTTTTCTTGTTTCTTTCGGGTACCCTATTTAGAAGGTAATTGCTTGACAAAATAGCTTCACCCCACATGTTTTGAGGTAATCACGAACTTAACAACATCGCATTCATCATTTCCTTTAAGGTGCGATTTTTACGTTCAACAACACCATTGATTGAGGTGAGTAGGGTGCGGTTACTTCATGTATTATTCCGTCAGCAATGTAACCACCAATTGGTGTTTCATACTCGCCACCTCTATCACTTCTCAATCTTTTTATTTTCTTGTTGAGTTGATTCTCAACTTCATTCTTGTAGAGAATAAATTTCTCTAAGGCTTCATCTTTGCTCTTTAGCAAATACACATAACAGTATTTTGTGCAATCATCAATAAAGGTAATAAAATATTTATTACCACCTCTAGTTTGAACAAACTTTAGATCGCACACATCACTATGAATCAATTCAAGTGGTTCAGTGTTTCTCTCTATAGTTTGAAACGATGACCTTGTTAATTTTGCTTCAACACATATTTCGCATTTATATTTTGAATCAATTTGGAAAGAAGGAATATGGTCCAAGTTAATTAATCTACGTAATGTGTCATAATTAACATGACCTAGTCTACCATGCCACAAATTGGAACACTCAAGCAAATAAGCAGAAGTAGAGTCATTTCCATTATTCTTAATAGCCATTACATTCAATTTGAAAAGGCCATTAGTGGCATATCCCTTCCACATACACCCCATTCTTTGACGAATAACTTTGTCGATTCAATAACCATGCGGAAGCCATGTTTGTTGAGCAATGACGCATACCCGGATTCTTGCGGATATCGCACGAACAAGACATCGGTCGAGTCAGCGTCTTGCCGAAGTCATCTTGAGCAACACCTTTCCTTTGCCTTCTATAGGCTGAAGAGCGAGTTCCCCATATAGATCTTCTGCCGGTCGGTGAGAATGTGGAGAACATGTCCTTATTTGTGCAGACATGTCTTGTAGCACCAGTGTCAAGGTACCACTCCATTGGGTTAGACCCCACCATGTTCACCTCAGAGACCACCGCGATCAGATCATTATCACCCACGTTGTCAACCATGTTGGCTTCTTTCTTCTTTGGGTGCCTGCATTCAGTGGACTTGTGGCCCAGTTTGCCACAATTGAAGCAACTTCCTGCAAACTTCTTCTTGGCGACTCCTCCTTTGATCCCAAGCTTCAGATTTGCCTTCTTGCCCTTGTTATTTTCTCTTTTGTGCTCCACAACATTTGCCTTTGCTGTCAAAGGCCCGGATGCTTTGCGCTCGGAGCCTCGGTTCTCCTCCTCAATTCGGAGTCGAACAATGAGCTCCTCCATATTCATCTCCTTGCGCTTGTGTTTGAGGTAATTCTTGAAGTCCTTCCATCCGGGAGGTAGCTTCTCGATCACCGCAGCCACTTGGAAGGTCTCGCTCAGCACCATTCCTTCTGCTTGGATTTCGTGCAAGATCACTTGAAGTTCCTGCACCTGATTCATCACAGTCTTCGAATCCATCATCTTGAAGTCTAGGAAGCGGCCGACGACAAATTTCTTTGCCCCAGCGTCTTCAGTCTTATACTTCTTATCCAGGGATTCCCACAACTGTTTAGCTGTCTTGTACACAGCATACACCCCATACAACGAATCGTGCAGACTATTCATTATATAGTTCTTGCACAAAAAGTCGGAGTGTTTCCAAGCTTCGATGGCGCTAATCACTTGCGCATCCGCTTTGCCCTCAGGCATCACCGGAGCATCCTCCGTTAAAAACCTCGCAAGGTTCAACGTGGTGAGATAAAACAACATCTTTTGCTGCCATCTCTTGAAGTTCAAACCATTGAACTTCTCCGGTTTCACGTGGTTGAGCGAAACCGCCGGCCACTAACCGATGGCCATCAGATTGGCAAAGAAGATCTTGGGCGAAGCGGCGGTATAGGCGGATCCATTTCCGTGACCAAATCTTCATTGGAGGAAGTCATCGAATCGAACTATAATCTGCTTTAAGATTGTTACAGAAACGATCCAAATTAGAATTGGCTATACAAGAAAATTTATGAAAGAATTACAATGGAGAAAATATGAATATATATATATAAACGACGACAACTTTATAATTGCAAAGAAGATGAAGCTCGAGGCCAGTGGAACACTGTCTCCTTAAAGCAGATTCGTCCCCTTCGGAGTGCTCGAAAACTAACTCGGACGTCTGCCTCCCAGGATACAACGAGCTCGCAAGGCAGCCAACACCTACTCCTTGCTGTGCGAACCGAACACGAAGAGGAGAACCGGAGAAGTTGAAGCGGAGGAAGATAGCCAAAGAGCGAAGGGGAGAGAGATTGCTTCTGGTGTGTTTTTGAAGCTTGAAGGACCGCGGTATTTATAGCGTGGTGAAGAACGGGCTCGTAGAAAATTTCGGCGGAGATGGAGAGGTAACGTTCGTAGGTTACGCGGAGAAAAATTTGTAACTGCCCCACGTACAGATAATGCATACAAAATTTTGTAACCGCCCCGCAATTGGCGTGATCGCCAAATCTGTAACCGCCCTACTCGCAAAATTTTCTCGTGGGTAAGCTGAACCCGAACCCGACCCGATTGCGCCAAGACCAAAAAATTATCTCTGTAGGCAAAAGGTAGCTTGTTCTAAGCCCAAGCCCACGAGATTTGGTCGCGACATTAGTGTCCCGGTCGTACGCCTACGCACACAAGATTCGGGTCGGAGGATTCGGATCCTAGGATTTGCACCACCTGCAAGGCTGAGGGCACAATGTCCCCAATAAGAGCTTAACTCCTATTATTGGGCTTTCACTTATAAACTCATCCTCATTCTTTGCTCTACCCAATGTGGGACTAAACTTCCCATTTGTTTTTGGCCCCTTTGGGAACTATTTTTTCCCATTCACCAAATGCTATTTTTCCAACAAAGGTAATTACACATCCATTGTTAGACCAAACCCAACCATAGTTTCGGATTTTTAACCGTTCTTGTTTTAAAGAAAAGACGAGTGGGTGAACACATACCCCCACGGTGTTCCATTAATAAGAGTTTAACGAAACATTCCAAAAGATACAAAAGTAGGCCGAAGCAAAAAGAGAAGGGGAAAAAAACAACAACAACAGAAATGGACTAACCAAAAAATGATTAACGAAAAAAGGGTCACAAAAGACTCCATATAGGAGACAAAAGACTCCATATAGGAGACAAAAGACAAGAATTGAACATAATACTCCTGAGAACCCTATCAAAAAAGATAAAATAAGGGGAAGAGAAGTCAAGGTTCCTCCATGATATTGACATGCTCCTCTCTTTGCATCTCAGAAGAAGAAGAGTCATAGTCACTCCTATAAGACAAAGTGCGAAAGAACTGGTCCGCACGTTCCTTTTGCTCTCCTGAAAGAAAAGAAGACCAATGGACACTGTTAGTAATAAGTTGATGATATATGAGAGAGTAAGGTCGTTGAATATTATTAAATATTTTATTAATAATATTTTATTATTACGGTCCCCTCATATTCCCCAAATAATAGCGGCTCCAATAACCCCACATAATGGTCTTATTAATATTCTGCTTCCTGCACTCTCCGAATATTTGCTGGATGGAGTCTATAGGTCTAGTAATTTTGAAAAGAACTAAAAAGTTCTCCCAATCTTTAACAGAATATGGACACTTAAAGAAGATATGATTTATTGTTTCTTTTTCACCTTTGCATAGCACGCACATATTTGGCCCTTGCCATTTATGCTTTATAAGATTGTCCCATGTAATAATAGCATTTTTAATAATCAACCATATAAAAGCTCTAACCTTTAGAGGATCTCTGATACTCTCTGATACTCTAAATATTCTTAACTAAAGGACATTTTATACCTCTATCATTAAATATTCTTAGCTAAAGGACATCTTATACCTCTATCATTAAAAAAAGAGTAAGTTCCTCTAACTTTGAACACTCCTTTGTTGCCCCAAGCCCATAAAGGTGTGTCTATATGGGTAGATAAATCGGACTGAAACGAGTTTAATTTGTCTTTAAGTTTTCGTTTCTGATCTCTACCAAATACATCTAAGATAGAAGTCTTAATAAACCATCTACCTCTCCTTCTAAAAGATGCAATTGACCCAATTTTGTTGAATGCATGGGTGAATACTAAAGGAAATTCCTTCAAGAGGGATGTATTATCACACAATTTATCGTGATAAAAATTAATTGAATTCCCATTGCCAACAGTGAAGGAAATCAAAGACATAAATCAATCTTTTCCACATAACAATTTTTTCCACGGTGTTGAAGAGTTTCTAGAGTTCCTCTTTCTATCCCTCCACCAACCACTACTCGGAAGACAACTTTGAGTAATAAGCCTAGACCAAGACTTATTAGAATCTAAGAAAATCTTCCACCACAACTTCAGAAGCAATGCATTACTAGAATCTCTAAGGTTAGAGAATCCAAGTCCGCCAAATTCTTTCTTTTTACATACTTGGCCCCAGCGTACTGGGTTGTATCCTCCCTTTTCTATAGAAGAGCTATGCCATAAGAATCTCCTTGAATCACATCAATTTCCTTTTCTACCCATACATGAAGATAAAAGAATAAAAGAAAGTATGTGGGAATTGCTAAGAGCGTAGAATTAATAAGGGTAATTCTACCTTCCAAAGATAAATATTTACATTTCCATCCTTCTAATCTCATTTTCACTTTATCAATAAGAGCTTGCCAATCTACTTTTCTGAGAGACCCTTGTCTCATGAGAAGGCCTATGAAATTGATAAGAAATCCCTGAACCAGATAATTAAACACCAATGATATATGAAAATCCTCTGCCGAAACTTTTCCCAAGAATACAAGGGAACTCTTATTGAAGTTAATTTAAATACCAGACCATCTTTCAAAGCAAAACAAAATCCACTTTGCTTGTGCTAGGTGAGCTTTGTAGAAAAACAAAGTATCATTAGCACGTTGAAGATTAACTACTGAATTTACTTTGGATTTTGATCCCAAAACCTTCAGTAAGACCTAGTTCTTGGCAGTTTGATACCATGTAATTTAGATTATCATCGACAAGAGTAAAAATCAGAGGCAACAAAGGGTCGCCTTGCCTTAAACCTCTCCTACAATGAATTTTCTTTTCTATTTTCCATTAACCATTGTAGTGACTTTCGCTGATTGCAGCCAAGTATTAATCCAGGCAATCTACTTCCTACCAAAGCCTATGTGTGTTAAAATTTCGGTCACCAATCTCCAATCAAGTGTGTCATAAAGCCTTTTCAAAATCTAATTTAAGAAGAAAGCCCTACCGCTTAGTTCTAGCAAGGTGTTGATTAACTTCTTGGGTTTTGGCTATTCCCTCCAAAATATTATGATCCTTAATGAAGCCCATTTGACAGTCGTCCACCACTTGACTAATAACATTACTTAAATGGTTAGCCAACACTTTGGAAATGATTTTAAGAGATGCGTTTACCAAATTAATGGGTCTAAAGTCCCTAACTGAAATACAATCCTCCTTCTTAGGGATAAGCACCACATTAGCATAGTTAATTCTTTCTAGTCAGTTTTATGTTCCCGAAAAGCTTCTACCATCTTGAACAAAACATATTTGATAAATTTCCAAAAGAACGAACGATAAAAGATAGGAAATCCATCAGGACTTGGGGCTTTGTCCGGTCCGAGTTTCCAGACTGTCTCTTTAACCTCCTCAAGAGAAACATGGGCTTCCAGCTCGACCAAAATTGCATCTCTATCTGAACCTATTAGGGCTTTCTATAGCAGTCACACCTGCCCATTGATCATCATTAATGGAACCAAAATGTTCTTTATGATAACTATGCACGATATCCTTGATCTTCTTATCATCATCTACTAAAAACATCATTCACATATAAATATTGAATGTGATTGACTCTCTTTCTCATTTTCGCCATTCTATGAGAAAAAAAGTATTATTGTCACCTTCTTGTAACCAAGTTATTCTTGACCTTTGACGCCACATAATTTCCTCCTTATAGAATATCTCAAGAATATTTATTCTAGCATCTCTTAGAGATGAAGGTTCAGTGTCATTAAGATCCCTATGTTGTTGAATTTTCTCCAAAGTGTCAATTTGATTTTGAAGGCAGTTCTTGAACCTATTAATAGATCCGAAGCATTTTTTTGCCCATCTTCGTAGCCTTTTATGAAGTCTTCTAAGCTTGACCGCAAAAAGCATCTCCGGGTCATTGGCTTGCGAGAGTTAATTCCAGTTATCTCGAACCGCCTCAAATAAACTCTTTTCTCTCAACCAAATATTCTCGAACCTAAAGATTTGAGGTTTTCTCTCTTGGTTACTACTAGAGTCTAAGCACAAAGGAACATGGTCTGACATAGGCCTGTTGAGAGAGTAAGTTTTTACTAAAGGGTAGCAACTCTTCCAGTCAGGGGACACCAATATCCTATCCAGTTTGGCAAGAGTCTGTTTATCTTGTAAGTTCGACCATGTGAAGGCTTGGTCAGTGATATGCACATAATAAACATGCACAAAGTTGCAAGAGAACAACTATAAAGTATAGTCGAACCCACAAGGAAGGTGTGTGTTTAGAAATTCTTAAAATTGATCCTAGAAGTGTGTGGACAAAAAGGAGTGAAATAAAAGGTGTAGAGATGTAGAGAGAGTTGATTTGTCACAAAAATCAAAAGTAAAAATAAGAGGGGAGAAGAAGAAAAGAAAGACCAAATAAAAGAATAACAAGAAGGACAAATAAATGGAATAAAAAATAATGGAAGAGAAGGAATGAGGAACAAGAGAAAAATCAACAAGGAAAAATCAAGAAAATAGAAATTAAGAGATGAGAAAATCAAAATCAAGAAGGATTGAGGGAAAACAAGTAGAGAAACTTAGGGATCTAGAATTGGATCCACTAGTTAATTTCAATTAGGATTTATGAACTATTTACTTTTATCTTTTTTTTAATTTGGATTTACTAAGTATAGACTATCAAACCACTTAAAGAAAGCATAATCTATCAAATTATCATCCAAGCAAAATTTTCATTTATAAAAGAATAAACAACTAGATATTAATTCTAGAACTCATAAGCATAACCTATCAAACCACTCAAGATAAGCATAGATTATCAAATTCTTCTTCTACCAATTAGTTCTCTAGTTGATTATCCTAAGCATGATTATTTTAAGCACAAGAGAGCAATCCATAAGCCATAAAAAATTAAACTAGTTTCATATAATCCTAGATCTCCTAAAGAATTTAGTTACACATATTAGGAACAAAAAGAAAATAAAGCATAAAAGAAAGATAAGAAAATAGAAAATAAGCAAGAAAAAGAACAATAAAAGTAATAAAAGAGCAAGAATATGTAAATCTACTCTACAAAGCATGAAATAAATCAAATAAATCTAATCTACCAAATATAATAACAAGAAAAATAAAAGCCAAAATCGGGCAATTCTAAAACAAGAAAAATAAAAAATAAAATGAAAACTTACCTTCCAAGAGGTTGGCCCCTTGTGAGAAAATCTTCATCTTCACTTCATCATCATCAAAAGAGAAGAATGAAAATAAAAGAAGAGGAAATAAAATTTTTATTTAATTCAAATAAAAGTCATAATTTTATAATGTCGTCTCAATTAAGAGTAATCCTCCTCTCTAAATGGAGTTTTTACAAAAATTTTCACATCCAAACCCCTCGCCCTTTATCCCTATTTATAGCCTACTGCAATCAACATGAGCCATTGGAGTAGCCTTGAGCTCCAAAAAATAAATCTCAACCATACACTATTTCTGTTATAAACCAATCGGCCAAATCGGTTAGCCAATCAGTTGGCCAACCGATTAGCCAATCGGTTGGTTAACCGATTAGTTTCAAACAGATTTGATTCCTTTATTAACTTGTTGACCCTACTAGATTGGATTCCTTTGTTGACTTGTTGACCCTATTTTTTTTATCTCTTAAGGCTTTCATGGGCCTCCTCTTGGCTTGATCTTGGGCTTCAATAAATGGTAGAAAATTGAGGGAATTTGATTCTTTTGGGCTCTTATTCATTATCCATTAACCTACAAATTAAGATAAAAATACTTTATTGGCAGATATTTATTAAAATAAAATAGATAATGTGGGTATAAAAGTGTAATAAAATGTGATGATCAGTCAGAGATTGGGAGGTGCATAAGGCACATAGCATTGATAATCTCATCAAAATCCTTACAGTCCTTAACCTGATGACTATATTGAAATCCCCTCACAACACCCCTGGGTGTCGCCCTTTCCTCCCAAAACAATGGTCGAAGATGACACTGATAAGGTCCATATACAGAAGTCATCGTATGCACCCAATTATCTTTAACTTCTCAAGACCAGTGAAATAGAGAATTCGCCCTCCAAAACATCTTTGACACTAAAGATTTTTGAATTAATGCCTATGACTATCCCTTCTGATGCTCCACTAGCATTTTTAAATCTCCAAAAATCAATTTGTTTTCCCCTATAGATTTTGAGACCCTATCATGTGGCTTGGACAGTTTTGTCTCGGTGAGACCAATAATATCACGTAAATTATTCCTGATGACTTCTCTAACTATTCTATGTTTGACTGGTTTACTCAATCCCCTTATGTTCCAAAATAAGTATTTCATGATAATAGTTGTGAGTCTCCCTCAGACCCGGTACCCTCCCGATTTGTATCCCTTTCGTTACGATCATTGATTACTCTCCCTATGTTCCAATCAAAATTTACCATCCTAGAGTTTTCAATATATCTAGCCCTTTGAAGTGTATTTGAAAAATAAGAATTATGAATTGGCATTTTAATTGCATATGTTCCAGCAATTTTTAAAAGACAATCATCTGAAAGACAATTGAAAATGGAGATAGGAAAAGAAATTGTACCTGTCTTAGGAATATTGTTCTTGTTAGCTCTTGATATCATATCATCCACTTTCTTGCAATCTCCCCAAAGAAGAGTTTGTCCACGGCTCTTCCGAGGGCTAATCTTGACCTGTGCTTTATTGCTCCCATCAGAAATAGGTGACTGGGTGTAGCTTAGCATCCTCTATAGACTTAATCTGACTGATCATTGGTAACTGGGTGTAGCTTAGCATCCTCTATAGACTTAATCTGACTTAAGCCTAATAACTGATTCTCTGTGTCTATCTCAGAACCTATGTTCTGACATTCTCGTAGCCCTTCATTCCTACTATGAATATTCTCCTCTAAATCTTGCATAATGTTGTTTTTCTTATTTTCAACTCCTTATGTCAGATTCTATCTTTAAAACCCTTCTTTATTTAGCTTAACTTTGCGTGTATCATTTTTAGGAGATGGAATACCCATCATTGATATCAGTAATAAAAGAGATCTTTTCAACGTACAATAGATAATCTTATCAAAATCCTTACAGTCCCTAACCTAATGAATTCCTCCTGTATGCTCTCTTTGATAACGGACTATATTGAAATCCCCTCACAACACCCATGGGTGTCGCCATTTCCTCCCAAAACAATGGTCGAAGATGACACTGATAAGGTCCATATACAGAAGTCAAAATATGCACCCAATTATCTTTACAACTTCTCAGTTCTCAAGACCAGTGAAATAGAGAATTCACCCTCCAAAACATCCTCGACACTAACGATTTTTGAATTAATGCCTATGACTTCTCTAACTATTCTATATTTGACTGGTTTACCCAATCCCCTTATGTTCCAAAATAAGTATTTCATGATAATAGTCGTGAGTCTCCCTCAGACCCGGTACCCTCCCGATTTGTATCCCTTTCGTTACGATCATTGATTACTCTCCCTATGTTCTAATCAAAATTTACCATCCTAGAGTTTTCAATATATCTAGCCCTTTGAAGTGTATTTGAAAAATAAGAATTATGAATTGGCATTTTAATTGCATATGTTCCAGCAATTTTTAAAAGACAATCATCTGAAAGACATTTGAAAATGGAGATAGGAAAAGAAATTGTACCTATCTTAGGAATCTTGTTCTTGTTTGCTCTTGATATCATTTCATCCACTTTCTTGCAATCTCCCCAAAGAAGCTTTTGTCCACGGCTCTTCCGAGGGCTAATCTTGACCTGTGCTTTATTGCTCCCATCAGAAATAGGTGAGGCAGTTACAGGCACTGCCGACTGATCATCGGTAACTGGGTGTAGCTTAGTATCCTCTATAGACTTAATCTGACTTAAGCCTAATAACTGATTCTCTGTGTCTATCTCAGAACCTATGTTCTGACATTCTCGTAGCCCTTCATTCCTACTATGAATATTTTCCTCAAAATCTTGCATAATGTTGTTTTTTCTTATTTTCAACTCCTCATGTCAAATTCTATCTTTAAGACCGTTCTTTATTTAGCTTAACTTTGCGTGTATCATTTTTTAGGAGTTGGAATACCCATCATTGATATCAGTAATAAAAAGAAATCTTTTCAACATACAATAGATAATCTTAACACCCAAGCTTTAATATTCACATCCAATCTTCCTTTTGTAAGAATAAAATCAAATAGGATGCCCTTGTAAAAAACACCGTATTCTCAACTTATGCACGATGTCATTAGTCAATATCCTCTTGAAAAGATCAACAGCTTAAGTAAATGACTAACCTTCAATACAATCATCCTAGTCCAAGAAATCATTTCTCTTCGGTATTTCATCAAATAACTTCTTGACATCATCTAATATCCCATATTTCAGCAATTCTCCAAACATAATGTTACAAGAAATCACATTCATCTTCTCAATTCCAACAACATTATCTTTTTAGCATCACCCCAATTAATTTCCAAACTCAATGTACATTATCAAAGGATTTGAGACCCAAGCATCCAAATCTAAAAATAGCTTGATAAACAAACAATGAGCTAATGGAGAGGGTGGAGAGTAGAGAGCGGTGGAGAGGGTGGATAGCAATAAAGAGGGTGTAGGGTAGTGGAGAGGGTGGGTGTTGGAGAGCGGTGGAGAAGATGGAGGAGGAAGGAAACAGAGGCAGTATTCGAGGATATGATGAAAGATAATAATGATTTCTTTGATGGTGGTGTGGTGGTGGAGGAGGGGGAGGGAGGAATGATGGTGGTCATTGCAACGGAGGAGAATTAGGATTAGGGGTTGGGGGCATAAAGGGGGTTTAATGTGGAAGAGAAATTGGTAGTGGGGATTTGGGGGAAATGGGGGAGGAGTGAATTTGGGGTCTTGAGGAGGTGGTTTTGTGTGAACATGGGGTGGGTTCACATGGGCCACCCACGTTCATGTGGGGGCCACCCACGCCCACGTGAACCCAATCCCGCACGTCCCGATTTTTCGTTTTCCTGTGCGCGATAGGGAACCCAAAAACGAAAAAATTCTTTTAATAGGAAATTCCCTATAAATAGGGAATTAAACCTAGGGTTTTTTGGTGTGTGGAATTTGTGGGAGAAAAAACTAGGATTTTTGGCGGCGGCTAGAGAGAGAAAAAGAGAGAGCTTGGAGAGATTCTACAAGAGAGAGGTCAATTTCTTTTGGGTAAAAAATCAAAGCTTTATCTTTGGGACGAGCTTGTGGATTGTACAAGTCGTCGGTGTTCTTCTTCATAGTCGAATCTCCCCTCACCCCCTCCCGTCGACGTAGGCAAGTTTGCCGAACCACGTAAATCTCGTGTCTTTACTGTTTTGCTGTGTATTTGCTATTGTTTGTAGGTTCCTTGATTGATCCTAAATGCTTGTTGAGAGGAAGAGTAGATATCTCACTTTGTTAGGATATTTTACTTTCTATTCTTGTTTCCTTCGTGAGACGGGAATATAAATCAGGGCCTTCTCTCGGGTGATATCGCTTTCGCGGCGTGCGGGCGTGACTCCCCGCTTCCCAATAATTGGTATCAGAGCTGTTATTCAGATTGGAAGTGGTGTAGCTTCTGGTTTGAGGTGGTGCTCAGTAATTTTTGAGAGAAGCGGGTTTATTAATACAAACGGAGAATGGCGTCTACCAGTAAATCGGTCAAAGTGGGAAAATTCGAGATTGAAAAGTTCAATGGGAAGAATGATTTTTCCTATCGGAGGATGTAGATGAAAAACTCACTGATTTCGCAAAAATTGCACAAGGCTTTGGTGGAAAGAGAAGAAGCACAAGGATATGTCGATGAGGATTGGGAGGAGCCGGATCCGAAGCACGGGCCGATTATCCTATGCCTTGAAAGGGATGTAGCTTTCTTGGTAGATGGAGAGGTAACTACAGGGCGCAGGGTCGGTTAGAAAGTACTTCATGACGAAGAGTCTAACGAACCGGATCTATTTAAAATTTAAATTGTATACTTGCAAGATGGAGGAGGGCTCATCAATCAGGAATACATCAACAAGTTTGATAGGATCATATCGGACTTGAAAGACATAGATGTGAAAGTTGTAGATGAGGATCAGCGCTTCTACTACTGCTCTACCAAGTCTTATGAGAACACAGTGCAAACACCGATGCTTGTAGGAGATAATTTGAAGATGGATGAGACTAGAACGGCGCTTCTAGCAGATGACCTTCGGAAGATTGCAACCAGTGACATGACTACTGGTGGTAACAAAGAATAAGCGCAGTGATTGTTTGTTAGAGGAAGGAACAATGAGCGAGGAAAAGGCAAGGGAGGAAAGTCTAGATCTAAATCGAGACCTCTTGCGGGAAAATCGTATTTCAAATGCGGTGAAGTTGGGCACTTTAAGGTCGACTGTCCAAATAAGAGAGTGAATGGAAAGAAGAACAACAACAAGACTGAGAGGAGAGAGGGCAAGGAAGAAGCGAGCTACGTTTCAGATGAAGGGAGCGATACGGAGTGCTATGTCGTCACGGCTGGCGAGGATATCTCCGGAAAGTGGATACTTGATTCTGGTTGCTCTTACCATATGTGTCCAAATAGGAAGTGGTTTACTACCTACAGAGATATTGATGGTGGAACCGTATTGATGGGGAATAACCATGCTTGTAAAACGGTGGGGCTAGGTGATATCAAGATCAAAATGCATGATGGAGTGGTCCGAATCTTGACGGATGTGAGGCACGTTCCCGACTTGCGGAAGAATCTTATCTCAGTTGGTGCATTAGACTCCGGCGGTTGCAGGATTGTGACGGAGAACGGAGTGAAGAAGGTTGTTCGAGGTTCCCTTGTAGTGATGAAGGGTGTTCGTCACGGTAATTTATCTACTCTCTCCGGTACGAAGGTGACGGGAGATGCAACGGTTAGAACTGAAGGAAGTGGTGGAGACCCATGTGAGCACACACGGTTATGACATAGGCGGCTTGGGCATATGTCAGAGAAGGGTCTAGTTTTGCTCGGTAAAGAGGGTTTGCTAAAGAATCTGAATAAACCTAGCATGGATTTTTGCGAGGATTGTGTGTATGGAAAGTCACACAGGGTCAAGTTTCTGAATAGCAAGTCTAAGAGCAGAGGGATACTAGATTATGTGCAGGCTCAGACAACTTCCAAGGGTGGTTCCAGGTATTTTGTCTCATTCATAGATGATTATTCTAGGTATGCTTGGATTTACTTTCTGAAGCATAAGAATGAGGTGTTGAAACATTCAAGAAGTGGAGAGCAATGGTTGAGAACAGACGGAAAGAAATTGAAGACACTAAGATCGATAATGGTGCAGTATCTGAGATGGTGCTTTCAAGGAGTTCAGAATCGAGGGAATTGTTCGACCACAGACGTCAGTCAACACCACGCCAGTAATGGGATCGCAGAGATCGAACCGAACATTGCGGAGAAAGCAATGAGTATGCGATCATACGCTGGATTGGGTAACAAATGGTGGGCGGCGGTGGCTCTGACTTGTTACATTGTGAACCGTTCACCACATTCGACATTGATGGTGATACACCCTATAGGGTGTGGTCAAGGAGCATCGATTATGATAGGCTCAAAATTTTCAGATGTACCGCCTACTATCCGTCAGCGAGGGAAAGCTTGACGCGAGGCCAAGATGGCAATATTCTTGGGATATCACGAAGGCGTAAAGGCTATCGTCTTTGGTGTACGGAAGATTCGAAGTTAAGTGATCAGCGGGGATGTTACCTTTGATGAGAAATCCATGATTACTAGGGTGCCCAAGGATGATGGTGTTAGGACTGATGAGACTTCTAAGTCTCGGGTTATTGAAATAGAACCTAAAGACCAACCGGGTTCTAGTCGTGTTCAAGTGTGAAGTCGGGTAGATGATGAGCTTGGCGGGGAGGAGGTTCAGCAGGGAGAATACAGGCACTACAACAACAGCTTCGAGGATAGTTTGGCTTCCACTAGGCCAAGGCGAGCATACAAGCATGTACGTAAGCCGGGCTGATCAACCCTGAAGCACTATGGGCGGTTAATTTAGTCGAATCGCACTCGGTGGAGGAGGACGAGCGGTCTCCTTCAAGGAAGCTATTCGGGACAAAGATAGTGAGAGTTGGTTGGGCTGTGATGGAGGAAGAGATGGAATCTCTTGGAAGAACCAAACATGGGAGGTGGTCTCATTGCCCGTAGGAAGAAAAGCTATTGGTTGTAAGTGGGTGTATAAAAGAAAGAAAGATCTTTCAGAGCTCGGTGGTACAATGTACAAGGCAAGGCTAGTGGCTAAGGGGTTTGCACAAAGAGAGGGTGTGGATTACAATGAGATATTTTCTCCGGTGGTGAAACACACTTCTATTCGGGTGCTATTGAGTATTGTTGCTCATGGTGATTTTGAGCTGGAACAACTCGATGTTAAAACGGCCTTCTTGCACGGAGACTTGGATGAAGAGATCTCCCCGATAGTGGTACAAGCGATTTGACTCCTTCATGCTGAAGCATGGGTTTTCCCGACGCGACTATGATTGTTGCGTTTACATTTGGAAGCTTCGTGGAGGTAATTATATCTATCTCCTTTTGTATGTGGATGACATACTTATTGCTTCTAAGAGCAGGGTGGAGATAGATAGGCTGAAATCTCAGCTTGGTAAAGAGTTCGAGATGAAGGACATGGGCCGCTAGGAAAATCTTGGGTATGAAGATTAGAAGAGCGGCGAACCGACGATTGTTCTTGAGTCAGAAGAGCTACATAGAGCGGGTGATCACGAGGTTTGGGATGCAAAGTGCTAAGTTGGTGGTGACTCCATTGGCTCCACACTTTAGGCTTTCTGGTAAACAATCTCCCACTACAGCAAAAGAGAAGGCGCATATGGAGTGTGTTCCCTATGCTAGTGTAGCTGGCAGCTTAATGTACGCAATGGTGTGTACACGCCCAGATATTTCACAGGCGGTCAATGTGGTCTGTAGATTCATGGCGAATCGAGAAAAGGCGCGGGAAGCGATGAAGTGGGTCTGAGGTACTTAAAGGGTACCGCTGATACTGGTCCTGTTTTGGTGGAGAAACGTGTCAGATTGATGGATTTGTGGACTCTGATTATGCGGGCAATCTAGATAGACGGCGATCGACTACTGGTTATGTATTTAGGATACATGGGGCTCCAGTTAGTTGGCAATCGATGTTACGAGCTCTGATGGTACTTTCTACTCTGGTGAGTACATGGCCATGGCGAGAGTGAAGGAAGCATTGTGGTTGTGGGGTCTTCTAGACAATTTGGTGATTGAGCAGGAGAACGTGAACTTGTGGTGCGACAGTCAGAGTGCAATTCATTTGGCGAAGAATCAAGTTCATCATGCTCGTACCAAGCATATCGATGTCAGGTATCATTTTGTGCGAGATGTCATAGAGTAAGGCGATATTTCTCTCATGAAGGTACACACGAATGAGAATCCCGCGGACATGTTAACTAAGGTGGTCACAGGTAGCAAGTTTAAGCATTGCTTGGACTTGCTTCATATCAACCCGTGTTGATCTGTCCAAGAGGGCATGGCCCTTCGGGGCGGTGATGGGGTGAGGTGGAGACTATATGGAGAATAATTACAGAACTAAGGTTAGCTTGATCCGGTGGAGATGCGTGGCGACCAGCGGTATAGTGGCTGACTAGATTGGCTGATTTGGCCGATGGAGATCTCTCTAGTAATATTCGCTGTGTTCTTCTGGTGTTCATCCAAAATTTGAGGTTTATCAAATAATGTACGAGGTGGAGAATTGTGAACATGGGGTGGATTCACATGGGCCACCCACTTTCACGTGGGGGCCACCCATGCCCACGTGAACCCAATCCCGCACGTCCTTGTTTTTCGTTTCCCTATACGCATGTGGAACCCAAAACAAAAAAAGTTTTTTAATAGGAAATTCCCTATAAATAGGGAATTAAACCTAGGGTTTTTTGGTGTGTGGAATTTGTGGGAGAAAAAATTAGGATTTTTGGCGGCGGCTAGAGAGAGAAAAAAGAGAGCTTGGAGAGATTCTACAAGAGAGAGGTCAATTTCTTTTGGGTAAAAAATCAAAGTTTTATCTTTGGGACGAGCTTGTGGATTGTACAAGTCGTCGGTGTTCTTCTTCATAGTCGAATCTCCCCTCACCCCCTCCCGTGGAAATAGGCAAGTTTGCCGAACCACGTAAATCTCGTGTCTTTACTGTTTTGATGTGTATTTGCTATTGTTTGTAGGTTCCCTTGATTGATCCTAATCTTGTTGAGAGGAAGAGTAGATATCTCACTTTGTTGGGATATTTTACTTTCTATTCTTGTTTCCTTCGTGAGACGGAATATAAATCGAGGCCTTCTCTCGGGTGATATCGCTCATGGCCATGGGCTGACTCAAGATCCCAACATTTTGGTTGGCGGCGGAATCGGCGGCAACAAGGGGAGGGAGTTCGACAAAGAGATGGTGGCAGGAGTTTGCGGCGGAGGTGGTTAGATGAGGTTGAGATGAGGGAGAAACGGTGGTAGGAGTTTGAGAGAGAGAGGTATAATGGCAAGTGAGAGAAGGGTAAATTAAAGATTTAGAGTGAAATATGTATACCATGGGGTACTATTGGACTTTAGGGACTAAGCCAAATTTTTTGGTGATTTTAGGGGTTGAGCCAAATGAGAATTAATACATAAGACTAGGCCATATGTAGTTCTCATTTTTGGGGCCTTGAAATAATTTTTACTTCTTTTTTTATGAAACTATTATATTGCACGTGCTTTGCACGAGAGCGTACCTATTTTGTTTTATGTTTTTCAAATTTTTTTGTTGGTGCAAAATATGAAATGACTTGTATAGCAATACAAATTCTGAAAAATTACAATTTTGTTTAAATGAATAAATTGTGCGATAAAACTATGTATAAAGAACTGTATGATTAATTATTATAATTTGAATAATTATTATAATTTATTCATAATTTATTAAAATAATTATAATATATTAAATAATTTCTTCTCTTTTAAATATAATAATGTTATACATAGCATAATTGTAATACTATTAGTAACTACATTTTAATTTAATAATTAGTTTATTACATTATTACTAAATAATTTACTAAATTGTATAATCATCAAATTACAGTGTAATTTATTAATTTAAAATTACTATTAAAATCATTATACTATTAATACAATTACAATTATAATAAATACAAATTGTTTTCATACTATTATCATATTTTTAAAAGGCTAATAAGATGAAAGACATAAGCCTAATGAATTTTTATTATTCGTAATTTTTCTAGAATTTTAAATATTATGTGAAGATAAATTAGGGGTAAATTTCAAATTTTCTATTAAATAATAAAATAATAGTGTGACCAAAGGTTTTGAAAAAGTGAGGAAATGCATACTTAATAAGAGGTTATATATATTATCAAAAAAGAGGTTATATATAATTAGTGAATGATTAATTATAACTAATGATATATTTGAGGATTATCAAACTTAAAAGGGCAAAAATAGAAATAAAAATTTTAACAAGACAATCCTCTTATATATATATATATATATATATATATATATATATATATATATATATATATATATATATATATATATATATATATATATATATATATATATAGGGTTTGGATCAAATGAGAACTCGACAAATATGAGAACTAAGAACCAAATCTCTACCCTTAGATCTTTAACCAATCAACGGTTGTGATTAAACTCTATTAAATTCAAAATTTTAACTAAATGGCATGGTGGTCATAGAATCGGTTACATTATAGTCAGTTTTTCTTTCCTAACTAAGCACAACCTTCTTCTTTATCAATTTCGTCTAATCTTCAACCAATCTACCCTTAAATTAAACTCTATCAATTTCGTCTAATCTTCAACCAATCTACCCTTAAATTAAACTCTATCAATTTCGTCTAATCTTCAACCAATCTACCCTTAAATTAAACTCTATCAATTTCGTCTAATCTTCAACCAATCTACCCTTAAATTAAACTCTATCAATTTCGTCTAATCTTCAACCAATCTACCCTTAAATTAAACTCTATCAATTTCGTCTAATCTTCAACCAATCTACCCTTAAATTAAACTCTATCAATTTCGTCTAATCTTCAACCAATCTACCCTTAAATTAAACTCTATCAATTTCGTCTAATCTTCAACCAATCTACCCTTAAATTAAACTCTATCAATTTCGTCTAATCTTCAACCAATCTACCCTTAAATTAAACTCTATCAATTTCGTCTAATCTTCAACCAATCTACCCTTAAATTAAACTCTATCAATTTCGTCTAATCTTCAACCAATCTACCCTTAAATTAAACTCTATCAATTTCGTCTAATCTTCAACCAATCTACCCTTAAATTAAACTCTATCAATTTCGTCTAATCTTCAACCAATCTACCCTTAAATTAAACTCTATCAATTTCGTCTAATCTTCAACCAATCTACCCTTAAATTAAACTCTATCAATTTCGTCTAATCTTCAACCAATCTACCCTTAAATTAAACTCTATCAATTTCGTCTAATCTTCAACCAATCTACCCTTAAATTAAACTCTATCAATTTCGTCTAATCTTCAACCAATCTACCCTTAAATTAAACTCTATCAATTTCGTCTAATCTTCAACCAATCTACCCTTAAATTAAACTCTATCAATTTCGTCTAATCTTCAACCAATCTACCCTTAAATTAAACTCTATCAATTTCGTCTAATCTTCAACCAATCTACCCTTAAATTAAACTCTATCAATTTCGTCTAATCTTCAACCAATCTACCCTTAAATTAAACTCTATCAATTTCGTCTAATCTTCAACCAATCTACCCTTAAATTAAACTCTATCAATTTCGTCTAATCTTCAACCAATCTACCCTTAAATTAAACTCTATCAATTTCGTCTAATCTTCAACCAATCTACCCTTAAATTAAACTCTATCAATTTCGTCTAATCTTCAACCAATCTACCCTTAAATTAAACTCTATCAATTTCGTCTAATCTTCAACCAATCTACCCTTAAATTAAACTCTATCAATTTCGTCTAATCTTCAACCAATCTACCCTTAAATTAAACTCTATCAATTTCGTCTAATCTTCAACCAATCTACCCTTAAATTAAACTCTATCAATTTCGTCTAATCTTCAACCAATCTACCCTTAAATTAAACTCTATCAATTTCGTCTAATCTTCAACCAATCTACCCTTAAATTAAACTCTATCAATTTCGTCTAATCTTCAACCAATCTACCCTTAAATTAAACTCTATCAATTTCGTCTAATCTTCAACCAATCTACCCTTAAATTAAACTCTATCAATTTCGTCTAATCTTCAACCAATCTACCCTTAAATTAAACTCTATCAATTTCGTCTAATCTTCAACCAATCTACCCTTAAATTAAACTCTATCAATTTCGTCTAATCTTCAACCAATCTACCCTTAAATTAAACTCTATCAATTTCGTCTAATCTTCAACCAATCTACCCTTAAATTAAACTCTATCAATTTCGTCTAATCTTCAACCAATCTACCCTTAAATTAAACTCTATCAATTTAGTCTAATCTTCAACCAATCTACCCTTAAATTAAACTCTATCAATTTAGTCTAATCTTCAACCAATCTACCCTTAAATTAAACTCTATCAATTTCGTCTAATCTTCAACCAATCTACCCTTAAATTAAACTCTATCAATTTCGTCTAATCTTCAACCAATCTACCCTTAAATTAAACTCTATCAATTTCGTCTAATCTTCAACCAATCTACCCTTAAATTAAACTCTATCAATTTCGTCTAATCTTCAACCAATCTACCCTTAAATTAAACTCTATCAATTTCGTCTAATCTTCAACCAATCTACCCTTAAATTAAACTCTATCAATTTCGTCTAATCTTCAACCAATCTACCCTTAAATTAAACTCTATCAATTTCGTCTAATCTTCAACCAATCTACCCTTAAATTAAACTCTATCAATTTAGTCTAATCTTCATCTTTTTATCATTTTTTCTGGTTCGTCCGCGTGAATTGTTGCATATCATCAAGTTTCAGATTCAACAAATCAATATATTTTCATTTATCTGTGTTGTCATGGAAAGCGTAGATTCAAGTATCTGTAATCACGCTGTTTTCGATCCTTTTATTTTTTATTTGTTTTTTTTCTATTGTTGTTTTAGTCGAAAGTGTTTTTATGCTTGAATATACAGAATCACATTTTATTTTTAACAGAATCACCTATAATTTTTTACATAATCACCTTGATTTTCGTCGATGTTGTTGTTAAATATTGTGTGCTATCAATGTTATTATTATGTTCTGAGAATCTTATTATCAATTTTGTTATGTTCTGAAGCTTTATCAATTTTTTGAATCTATTATGAATGTTTACGGAATCTATGTTCTAAATAACTAATTTATTAATCTATTTAAAAATCTGAGAATCATATTATTATATATAGATAATCATTTCGTTATTCTTACGAATCATGTAGTATACATTATGGAATCTCTTTAATTCTAAAATAATAAATTTTTGGTATCCATTGTTTGATGGATCTGAGAATCATATTATAATGCATAGAATGCATGTATTATAGCGAATCTAATATTTTTAGTTCTAGTGAATGGAATCATATTGTTTTGTTTTGGTGAGTGATTTTGGCGGCGATTTTAACAAATTTTCGTGTTTTTCGTACTGTGCTTTCTATCTTTTTACCCTTATTTCAGTTTCTAATGTCTATTTAATTACAATTATGCCACCTTGATTTTCACAGAATCTCGACCTCGGTTTTGTATGATGGATGGTTGATATTGGGTTCTTAGTTCTCACATTTATTTGAGTTCTCATTGGAACCAACCCTATATATATATATATATATATATATATATATATATATATATATATATATATATATATATATATATATATATATAGTCCGTTTCTCATACGCATTGATTAGATGCGCATCAAGTCCGATTCTGGGGTTTTTTGCAAATATCCCAACATCGGATTGTATATATATCTCTCTCTATCCCCCTCAAAAAAAGTGCCCAATTTCAATTTCAATCCCGTGACCCCAACCCGCCTTCACCGACGAGCTCCCCAACCCGGCGAGCGATCTCCCTCTCGAGCTCCCCAACCCCGATGAGCTCCCCAACCCGCCTTCAGCGGCGAGCTCCCCAACCCGGCGAGCGATCTCTCTCTTGAGCTCCCCAACCCGGCGAGCGATCTCCCTCTCGAGCTCCCCCAACCCCGATGAGCTCCCCAACCCCGACGAGCTCCCCAACCCGCCTTCAACGATTTCTCTGCCCGCAACGATTTCTCTCTCTCTTTGATCTCTCTCGAGCTCCCCCAACCCCGACGAGCTCCGCGAACCACTCGCTCTCCGAGCTCCGCGACGGCGACTCCGGCTCCGATTCTTGAAACGATTTCAGAGTAATTTTCTCGTTTTAGTTAAAATTTTTGTGAGTAATTTTTCTCATTTTAGCTAATATTTTCTGAGTAATTTTCTCGTTTTAGTTAAAATTTTTGTGAGTAATTTTTCTCATTTTAGCTAATATTTTCTGAGTAATTTTCTCGTTTTAGTTAATATTTTTGTCAATCCCTCTGCTATAATGTAAATTAGATAGGAGATAATAACATAATTAGTTAGTTAGTTATCTAATTAGATCAGAGGGAATCATGCAGTTAGTTAACTGGTGTCTGCAGACTTTGAAGATAGCTGGGAATATATATTAGTTGAAATATTTTGTATTGATCAATCAATTAAGGAAAATAATTCTCTCCAAATTTCAATTACAATCTTTTGTATTTGACTTTTTTGGTTTATTTGGCTTGATTTTAAGATATTTGATATTATATGCATTTTATATAGGTCAATTACAATTTTTTGTGAGAAATGGAAAACTTGGACACTAAATCTAATGAAGTAAACTTGGATGACGATAGTTTGATATATACTCCTCAAGTATCAGATGAGTTGAGGCCAAAAAAGGGGCAAGAATTTGACACAATAGATGATGTTGTGACATTCTACAATGCTTATGCTAAAGCAGCTAGGTTTAGTGTAAGGGCTTGGACTACTCAGAAAGAGCCGGGAAGTGGTGAAATAAGAAGGAAGGAGTATGTTTGTTTTAAATAAGGAAAATCTCCAAGAATCGCGGATGTTGGAAAGAAAAGACGTCGATGTAGCTTAGCTAAGGATTGTACTGTCAAAATTGCAGTTTTAAAATCAAACTCCGGAAAATACATTGTTACTATTTTTAATGAGGAGCACAGTCACCCGCTATCAACACCATCAAAGGTTCATCTTTTAAGGTCTCATCGTAACGTTTCAGCCGCAACAAAGTTTTTAACTAAACAGTTCTCCATGGTGAATATACCTCAGCATCAACAATTTAGTTTTCTTGGAGTGCAATCTGAAGGTATAGAAAATATTGGGTGCACTCAAAGAGATTTGTATAATCATGAAAGGGATATACGTGCTGATATGAAGGGTCATGATGGTGAAATGTTTTATGAGTATTTAAGATAAAAACAAGGAAAGAATTCCTCGTTTACTTTTCAAATTGAGGCCGATGAGGAACAAAGGATTACTCGTTGTTTTTTGTCCGATGCAAGTTCAAGGCGGGCTTACAAATTTTTCGGTGATGTTGTAATCTTTGATACTACTTATAACACTAATCGCTATGGCCTGATATTTGCACCAATAAATGGGGGTTAACAATCATGGTCAAACAATTATTTTTGCTTGTGGATTTTTAAATCATGAGAGCGTTGATGATTTTGTATGGTTATTTAATCAATTTTTGGAAAATATGCCTGGTGGTGCCCCGAAGATGATTATTAACGATCAAGACCCAGCTATGACTAAGGCATTCCCTCTTGTTCTTCCAAATACTTTTCACAGGTATTATAGTTTGTATATATTATTGAAAATATTTATATACATAGACTTTCTTTGTAACACTTTATTTAATTCTTTTGACAGGTATTGTAGTTGGCATATATTAATGAAGTTTTCTGAGAAAATTGATACAGTGAAGTATAGTATTTATAAGAGTGAGTTCTCGGCTTGCATTTAAAAATCGGAGACTCCTGAAGAATTTGATTTACAATGGGAAAGTCTGTTTAAGAAAAGTGGGTTAGAAGAAAATAAGTGGTTGCAAGACCAATATGAACTTCGATCAAGATGGATTCCTGCATATGTTAATCACGTTTTCTCAGCTGACATGTCAAGTAGTCAACGAGCAGAAAGTGGACATGCATTTTTAAAGAAATTTATTTCGAAGAATAATTCGTTGGTGGATTTTATGAGACAGTTTGGCATGGGACTTGTGCGCCAACGTCATGAAGAGTTGATGGCCGATCACAAAGATGTAATTGAGAAACCTAAACTTCGAATAAATCATGACTTTTTGGAGCAAATGGTTGATATTTACACGAATGAGATGTATTATAAGTTTGAGGCTGAAGTGTGTGACAGCTTTAACTACAAGTTGCAGTTTGTTAGGGAAACCGACAATCACCGTGTGTATCAAATTCAAAGAAAGAAGCTCGCAACAAGTAAAGTCCGTGAAATCGTTTGCGACAAGAACTTGGATTTGGTTTCTTGTAGTTGTAAAAGTTAAGTTGGAATCACATATGCATACATTATCTCATATTTGATAAAATTTGATCTTTGAAATATTGCCCGATAAATACATCTTAAAGAGGTGGACTAAGGTCGCAAAATCGGTCTGATGGATGATGATAAAGGCATGCGATAACCCCGACAATTCTTATCTTTTAATGCGAGTCAATTTATCCAATCATCTTTGGATTTAGTTGACAAGTCCCTCGTATGTGAAGAAACAAGGAAGTTGTTTACCGATGGATTCGTAGCATTAATGAGCAAATTGACCAATTTCTTAGTAGCCGCATGGTACGTAATGAGCTTCACCGAGAAAAGTAATCCAATATGTAGTAATATAATTGGTGATAGTACTAGTGCATACGGTTCTGTACTTTTAAAATAGTTTCAATGAACCCGATCAAGTGCGAGCAAAAGGGTGCGACAAAAGGTTGAAAGGAGGAAAAGAAAGCAATGGCTAGAGCCAAAAATAAAAAGATAGGCGTTGCCCGCGATTGTGGTAAAGTAGGCCAATCACATGACAAGCTTAAATTGTCCAAGACTCACAAATCCGTAAGTAATAATTCTTTTATTATTTATGTTGTCTTATTTTCACATTCTAGTATCCCTCTTGATGTATATATTATGTAGGTCTTCTACATGCGGTGATACAAAATGGCAAGAGGGTAATGGGTCATCAAGTGAAGATGGGGATGATATAAGCCTTTCTTGATCCGTAGTTGAAGATTAAGCGGTGACACACATTTGCCCTTTTATTTATTTATTTGAAAATGTCTTAATTGAGTAAAGCCAAACACTTTATCCTTGTCATATATTTTGATCTTTGTTTCATTGTTACAGTATGGAGTCCCTTTGCTACTGCTTTGTGTTGGAGGAGTGCTGCTGCTACCGAGACAGGCAGAATTGTCCGGAATGAAATCTTAGTTGATACTCGCTTAGCCGGGGAAAAAATTATATAGTTGTTTTGTATGGTTATTGTAACAAATATATATAGTTGTTTTGTATGGTTGTTTTGTATGGTACTTGTGATCTTGAAAAAACTGCATGGTAATGTTTAGAGTTTAATCATGTTCAGTTATGTGTACTTGTGATCTTGAAAAAACTACATGGTTGTTTTGTATGGTACTTGTGATCTTGAAATCTCAGTTATGTGTAAATATGATCATTTATTCATGTGCGTGGTATAAATATGTTAGTGTAAATATGATCGTTTAAAGTTCAGTTATGTGTAAACCTAAAAAGTCAGCAAACTGTATATGTAGTCGACTAATAGTCATAGTAGTCGACTAATAGTCATAGTAGTCGACTAATAGTCATAGTAGTCGACTAATAGTCATAGTAGTCGACTACAAAAAGTCATTAGTCGACTACACTGTAAACGACAGAAGGTCTGGAATTAAAATTCAAAGCTAAGTAGTTGACTATACTGTAATGTAGTCGACTACTATGCAGTTAGACAGAATGCAGAATAACGTTGTGAACCGTAGTAGTCGACTAATCAATTGTTATAGTCAACTATTAAGAAATAAACAGACTATTATTTATGCATAGCTTGTGCATGTAGTCGACTACACTGTATATTAGTCGACTATTCTGTAAAACGACAGAAACTTATATTTTGCAGAATAACATTTAGAAACAAGTATACTTACTCCCCACGCATAAAAGCATATTAGAGTCAATATTGCACATTACAATACCATTCTCCCCCTTTGTCATTGTCAAAAAGAAATATATACTAAACATGACATAATAACACATTAAGCATAATAAGATAACAAACTAAACACCATCAAAGTTTTAAACACACAAAGTTAAACGTAGTAGCAACATCGTTATTATACAAGTCTTAAACAAAACAAACAACCAACATTACTAAACAAACAAAGTAAGACATAATTGTTTTGACACAACACTAAATGGATAAATGCATGTTGTTCTAACTTGAAGAGCTTTGGTGGAGGCTGATTTCCCTGAAAGTAATTATTCAGATTCATGCTCAATGTATCAAATTTCATGTCCAAGGTGTCAAGCTTCCTGTTAATCTCTTCTTGGTTTTGTAACATGAAAGTTTGCTGATCATATAATGCTCGTTGTCGGTCTCGAGTTCAAGTATCTGGCAGACAAAGTGTTGTATTGAGCATCAGAAAAGCATGAAGGGTCAGGCTGCCTTGAAGAGGATGGTTGACTGGTTGAAGGTGCTTGCTGTGATGATTGTGGAATGTCGTGTTGTTCTTCAGGTTGAGATTTAGCTGAAGGATGTTGGTCATGAATTTCAAAATTTGTTAACTTCATCCTAGTTAGGGCATTGGAGTCAAAGAATTCAATTGAACGAATCATCGAATTTTCAGATTCGAGGTCAATATGAAAAGCCTCAAAAATTCTAGTTAGAAAAGCTCCAAATGGAAGGAATCCTCTAGGAATGACTAACAGATTATGATAGAAAAGCTCAGCCCAATTTACTTGAATATTAGCCATTATAGCATATAATGCCTTGGCTAATTCGTGAGAGATGAAATGAAAGCTTCCAGTTTTCGGATACATATTATATGCAAGGATATGAGCAATGAACCTAGGAATAGGTCTAAGCTTGTTTGAATTATTCAATGGAGGTCCATATCCTGGAAGAAAGATATGATTTGAGAGAAGATTTTCATCCGTCATTCGAACACTATCGAGACTAACACCTAGATAAGGAATGTTCAGAATACGTCCAAGTTTCTTAGGAGTCAAATTAATCTCAATTCCCTTAACAAGAGTATTGAGAACTTGATTCTCTATCGGTTGTAAGATGAGTGATATTTATATAGAATAATTGAACTAAAAGGGGATAATGTGGTTTCCTATTTTCGGAAGAAAATAAGTCCTTTAGTCCAACATTTTCAAAATAAGCACTGAAATTATGGAGTTCAAAATCATCAAATTTGATGAATCTACGGGTAGTATTTCATAGGTTTGGTATTTTTTGAATTGTTCAAGCAAAGTGGAGTTTTAAGATAAATGGAATAATCCTCAACAATATTAGTAGGAACAGACCTAGATCTCTTTGATTTAGATATGATTGAAGAGATTAAAAACCAAAAAGATCAAGATTAGAACACTTACAACACGATGAATGTGAGTGGGAGTAATGGACTAATAGTGGTGTGTAGTCGACTATTAGGTTTGTGAGTTGAGGCTGAAGATTTGAAGAAAAAAATGAGAGAGGAGTTGTTGCCCTAACGTGGATTTTGCAGTTCTGAAGAGGAAATAGGGTTTGGTCGGTTTTGGGAGGATGAAGAAGTGGGTAAGTTTGAGAGTTAGGGTAGTTTCTTTTAGATAAGAAATGAATGGCTAAGATAAGATCTTAAAAACAATGAATGGTCATGATTTGATCCAATTAAAAAAATATTTAGGGCTAGGATTTAACAGGTAAAAAATGAATGGTTGAGATCAATTTAACTTAAGTTTATTGGGTATTGGGTTTTGGTTTGAAATATAAGGATCCAATAAGCTATATGTGAAATTTCCAGGCTGAGTAGTCGACTATACTATAATGTAGTCGACTACTATGCAGTTAGACAGAATGCAGAATAACGTTGTGAACCTTAGTAGTCCACTAATCAATTGTTATAGTCGACTATTAAGAAATAAACAGACTATTATTTATGCATAGCTTGTGCATGTAGTCGATTAAACCAGGCCCTGAAAGCTCCGCTCAAATTTCAGCACAACAAGCATCAGAATGAAATGAGATCCAATCCACATATCCAATTCACAAATTCACATATCCAATTCACATACACAACTTCAAATCACTTCTCAAGGCACAAGCAGTGAGACTGATTTTCACGAAAATGAAGAGTACAAGCTAGGTGGAAGCACGTTGTGTACAAAGTAAATAATCAGCAAGTTGATGCGCACAATTTAAGTTCACTTTTAATATATACAAGTAAATAATCTAGCATCAAATTCCAAGCATCGAATTCTACAAATTCCTGAAATTGCCCTAGAGGGGGGTGAATAGGGCAATATGCTAATTTAATCCGAATTAATGCCAAATTAAAACTAATTAATAAATATATATCCTAGCAAGTATGATATACAAAGAATAATATGCAAGGATATGTAATATACACAAAGAGTAAACAAAAATAAACAAGTGTAAATAAGATAGGGAGATAAAACAAATGAGAGCAAGGCAATAAAGATGAACAAGATGAATGCACCAAGCAAACTTCAAACACAATAATATGTTCACGAGGTTCGGTCAACCCGACCCTCGTCCCGCTCCTCACCTCGAGGAGATCTCCACTATATCAACCGGTTTTCTACGCCACCAATAACATTTACACCACACTATCTCGGTTTTCTAGCTCACCGAAAACTTTACAACCACTCACAATGTACTTACACTAACTACCACCTCAAGTGTTGGTCTCTAGTCCGTGTCTCCCTCAAGTGCTCGGATTTACCACCTCTCCCTAGGCTTTACTACCGACGCCACTACTCTTGGGACAACCCGTCTCTCACCACACACTCCTTTCTGTACTAGTGTAATACAATGTGATCTCACAATTAAAGCTCACAAATACAAATGTTTATTCTCTATGGATGAGAACTCAATTAAGCACAACTCAATGTTACAAACTCTCACAACCCCAATATACTATGTATGAAAATACTATAAGCTCAAGTGGGTGTGTGTAACAATGAGATTTAATCAAAACTAAACTCAAATAAATTCTAGCTTATGGAAATGAAAATCAAACATATAAATCGCTAGATATGAGTTTAGAAAAACTTCTCTAGATGACAAGAGAGAAGGAGAAGAGTTGAATGCTCAAACACCAAAGGATGATCTCCTCAAGCTCTTGTGAAAGTTTCTTCACAAACTAAACTTCCAAACAAACTAAACAAACACTTAAACTCTTCAAAAGCGTGTTTAAAACCTTCTTGATTATTACTGAAATAAATGAGGGCATGGGGTATATATAGGATGAAGAGACAAAGCCTAAAACCCAAGAAAATCCCAGAAAAAACACTCAAAAAATAAAACTAGCCGTTACTAGTCGTTATAGCCTGAAAAGACCAAAATACCCCAAAATCCAGCATTCTGGAAATTTATATATCTGGTTTTGTAAAATCAATTAAAATAGTACATCAACTCCAAAAATCATGAAATTTTGAGAGAGGTTTATAAACATGTATATGAACATGTTAGAGAAATAATTTCTAAAATATCACTTCCCATTTGTGATAAATAATTATTTCAAGACAGATATTTCAGATTCTGAAAAACTGCTAAAATGCTTGACATTGTAAAATCAATTTGACATAGTAAATCAACTCCAAATATTATGAAATATTTAGGTAAAGTTATAAAGATATAGATAAACATGTTACAAAAATAATTTCTGAAATATCACTTCCCATTTGTGAGAAATAATTATTTGAACACAGATAAATAGTTTCTAAAAACTGCTGAAAACTTCTTTTGTAAACTTAATTGAAAATAACAAAACAACTCCAAAATTAGTAAAAATTGAGAAAATGTTTGTATATATAAAGATAAACATGTAAACAAAGAAATTTTTAAATTGCATTTTCCAATTGTTAAAACTCATCTGTTTTGTAAAATCATGAAAAATACGATATGTGAAAAGCATGATTTTGAACATGAACAAGTATTGAGATCTTGTGATTTGGTTTATGGACTTTATATAAAATATAAATTAATGTGCTAAAGTCAATGAACCATGAATACAATAAATTCTCAATTTTAACTTGTTTTGCAATAGAAACCAAAAGTGTGTATGCTGCATGTTCGTGCATGTTTGAAAATTTATAAACTTGAGATTTTTTCAAACACGTTTTGAAACACTTTCCAATGGATTTATAAACTTGAGAAAAGATATAAAAACATGTTGTTAAGTCTATAATCCAAAACGGTGATAAATCAAAATAAATGTGTGTGTGTATGAATCTTGAGCTCTAAGTATAAACACACAAGGTATAAACACCTAAACTAATGTACCCAAGCTTGAGATCTTCAATAAGCTTATCTTAGTTGCGGATGAAGCTTGATCTTGAATCTTGACTTGAATTGTATTGCTTCACTCCACTATTCCTCCCATCCTCCAATGGATATGATCGTGTAGGCGCAAGTCCATCTAACCTCCAACACCTTGTTTGTCTAGAATAAACATGAAAACACAAACACTAGACAAGCAAGATTAGTTATAAATTGTTTGTTAGAACATCATCAAAATCAAGGAACTAACAATTCCAAGCATCAAATTCTTTTTGCAATGGAGAAACCAACAAGTACTGCAACGATACATACTAGAAACACTAATATTGTAAACACTGAACCTAATACAAAAGCATAGATGGAGAAAATAGCAGTTTCCCCAAGTTTTTCCTTGTTCTCATCTAGATTATGCCCCTCTGGAAATTTTTATTCTTGAATATAAACAGGTGTCTGCACAAGCCTTGAGCTGGATGCTGAATCACGAGCGATGGTGTGCTTCTCCCATTCAATCAAAGCCTCTTCGTACGTTGCATACCCTTTGTAGGAGGCATTTGGGAATTTATCCACTTGAGATTTGCATTCCTCCCAATTAGTAAAATCCCCACATCGTCGACCTCTCTTCACAACATAAAAACTCTTTCTTGCCATGAATAACCTGAAAATTTATTCTTTGAAAGGAAATTATCAATTTCTTTTGAACATAGAGCATAGCAAAGAAGTGAGTAAATCATCTTGGACTGGAAATATGGAGGATGCATTTCTTAACCCTCTTTATTTATTTCTTTTGAACTAGTTAACATTTCTTACAAGTCTCTAATTGATATCTATAAGTTCCAGTAGAAATATGGAGGATGCAATTATTGTATCTATAAATTTAACCATGGCCTAATCTTAAAATCAAGCCAAATAAACCAACGCCATTGCATCTTTGATTTCAATAATTGCATCTTTGAACGCCAAATAAACCCACAGATTTATAGACTTAATGATAAACCAACGCCATTGCATCTTTGATTTCAATAATTGCATCTTTGAACGCCAAATAAACCCACAGATTTATAGACTTAATGATAAACCAACGCCATTGCATCTTTGAATTAACTCAGAAAAATTACTCAGAAAATATTAGCTAAAACGAGAAAAATTACTCACAAAAATTTTAACTAAAACGAGAAAATTACTCTGAAATCGTTTCAAGAATCGGAGCCGGAGTCGCTGTCGCGGAGCTCGGAGAGCAAGTGGTTCGCGGAGCTTGTCGGGGTTGGGGGAGCTCGAGAGAGAGATCAACGAGAGAGAGAGATCGTTCGTCGGGGTTAGGGAGCTCGAGAGATCGTTCTCGTCGGGGTTGGGAGAGCTCGTCGGGGTTAGGGAGCTCGAGAGATCGTTCGTCGGGGTTAGGGAGCTCGAGAGATCGTTCGTCGGGGTTGGGGAGCTCGAGAGATCGTTCGTCGGGGTTAGGGAGCTCGAGAGATCGTTCGTCGGGGTTAGGGAGCTCGAGAGATCGTTCTCATCGGGGTTGGGGGAGCTCGTCGGTGAAGGCGGGCGCTCGTCGGGGTTGGGGGAGCTCGAGAGAGAGAGATCGTTCTCGTCGGGGTTGGGGGAGCTCGTCGATGAAGGCGGGTTGGGGTCACGGGATTGAAATTGAAATTGGGCACTTTTTTTGAGGGGGAGAGAGAGAGAGATATATATACAGTCCGATGTTGGGATTTTTGCAAAAAACCCCAGAATCGTACTTGATGCGTACGAATCAATGCGTATGAGAAACGGACTGTGTATATATATATAGAGCAAATCTTCTATGAACTTAAGTTTATAGGGAATAGTATACACTAATTTTTTTATCCATTGATGTTGCCTTTAGATTTGTGCCATCAAGAGATGCACAAATCTCAAAATGGGCTTCATATCTTTCATGGATCCCAAGGTAGAGCAATGCTCCTATAAACTTAAGTGTATAGGGAATAGTCATACACCAACTTTTCTATCCATTGATGTTGCATTGGGATCCGTGAAAGATATAAAGCACACTTTGAAATTTGTGCATCTCTTAATTTCACGGATTTCACAATATCAATAGATATAAAAGTTAATATATATTATTCCCTATCAACTTAAAGTTTATTGGAGCCTTGCTCTATATATATATTATATATAGTATAGACTAGTAGGTCTCATTATTTCGGATACGATAGTTCCAAGAAAAGACAAGGGTCCGATCCTCTTTCTCCCGCGTCCTGTCAAATTTCTTTAAACCCGGAAAACCCCTCCCCTAACCCTAATCAATGGCCACCCGCTATCCTAGAGAAGAGGACGTCGTCAATATCGCAGGCGATTCGACGCTCGGCGTGAAAAGGGGAAACTTGCTTCTGTTCTTGAGCACGCGGATTTGGAGAGGAAGTTGAAGGAGTGGAAGAGGAAGCTGCAGGGGGTCCAGGCTTGGAACGGCAAGAAATCTGCAGATGCTTTTGTTACTGTAAGATGAAAAGTTTGTGAAAATTTAACTAGGGCTTCAGTTTTCTATTGCAATTCGTAGTATTCTCTAATTTTTAGGGTAAATTGCAGATAACCCCTCCCACTTACATGTTCAGCAGCGCTTAACCCCCATCAACTATTTTATTTTACTAACGCTGACCACCCCTCAATTCATAAGTGTTAAGAATATAGAATTATAACCCTCAACCCTCACCGCAACTTCAGATTGGTGTACCGGATTTTAAAAAATAGATATTGCTGCATAAGTGCAGGTTTCAGCCCATAAATATCAACCTGCGGGGGCAAAATGTAATTAGAGTATAAATTTATAACCCTAAACCCTCACCTCAGCTTCTTATTTGCTGCCAGAGTCTTAAAGTCCCTGCCACTACATCAAAACTCTGGAGTTGTGCTGAGGTTTGAGGGTTATAATTTTGTACTCTAACAAGAAAGAAGAGCTGTGTTATGTAAAATTTATTCGTCTCAAAATACAAATTCAAGGGTGCTATGTGCTAGTAAAATAGACAAGGGGAGGTAAGTGCTACTCAGATGTATAGGTGAGGAGGGCTATCTGCAATATATCCTCATTTGAATACTTTTTCCATGGTATAGTATATGATATATTATTGTGTGATTCTAGGAGTTTGAGTTATTACACAGTATCTTCGAGGACATGACTAAGACCCTGCATCAGAATAATTTGCTACAGGAAGCAGAACAACGGAGGAGAGTCCGCTCTGTGATTGACTTCAGGGAGCTTCATCCCCCTACTTTCACAGGATCCGGAGGCCCATTTAAGGCCGAGAAATGGTTGGAGGACATGAAGATCCTCCTCGATGCAGCATGTGTATCGGATGCTCAGAAAGTTAATGTGGTCAAACTTCAGCTTGAAGACTATGCCTTCGATTGGTGGATGGTAGAGGAGAGCAGGCTGGAGAAGCCCATCACTTGGCATACTTTCTCGGAGAAGTTCTTGGGCATGTTCGTCTCGAACGCAGTTAAGCAGGACATGCAACTGAAGTTCCTAAACTTGGAGCAGGGCAACAACTCGGTGGATGAGTATGCTGCAGAGTTCTTGAGATTGAGTCGATTTGTGCCAGAGTTGGTAGCGAGGGAGACTAATAGAGCTGACTTTTTCTACCGAAAGCTGAGTTTCGAGATCTGGGAAAAGCTAGCACATTGTGAAGTGGGCACATATGATGAGGTTCTTGATGCTGCTCGGAGGGCGGAGCTTTTAATTGCTAGGACGAAGGAGAAGCTCTTGGAAGAGATGAGTGACAAGGAGGACCCAACACCATCTCGTGGCATGGTGTGTAGTTATTGCAACAGGAGAGGCCATCAAAAGAAGAATTGTAGGAGAGCCAACAATCAGTGTTTGGCTTGTGGATCAGATGACCATCAGGTTGGAGATTGTCCTCGTCGACATTGATGAGGCGTGTGACAGGTACGATATTACTTTGCACCTGCATTGACATTGTTGGATTTTGGAGCTTGACATTGCTTTACATCTGTAGGATTCATGGCACTACAGTATACACCATGACATATTATTTGCTGGATGAAACATCAAAGAATAATGGGGTAATTGTAGCTAAGATTGTTGATTGTCTTTTGGGGTAGTTTGTAGTCAGTTCCTACAACATGTAATTAAAAGGGTTATTTCTACTTCCATAAAGTTTACTCCATTCTTAACTTGGATACCCCAAAGTTTTTCTCATTTTAACTTGGCTTAGTTGCACTTTGGTACCCAAAAATTTGACCCATTTTGAACTTTGATACGCCAAACTTTTTTTTCCCCGCCCATTTTATATCCCAATGTTTTAGCAATTTTGAACTTTAGTAACCTCCTTAAGGGACCGTTTAGTTTTCAATTTAAATAGGACCACATGCTTAACTTTTAATTATTAGGACATTTATACCCCACTCTTCATTATAACTATTGCACCACCTCACATCTTGTTCCTTGATCTATGTCATCCAAACCCATTGACTTTAAACCCCTATTTCTATTCCTCACTTGTCTCAAATCTGAAAATTGAAATTTGGTAAGGTTCATGTTTCTCTTTCACCTTGCTTTAGTGACATTCATGAACAGGATAACCCAAAATGGGCTAATATCCACTTTTAACCTTCAATAACTGCAAGCTAAACCCAGTACAAAGGATAACCATTAACAAATTAGCAGGATATCAGTAGCCAAGTCAATCCAAATTATTGAAAGAAATGACAGCCTGCTAGTACAACTGATCCAAACTAAATTTGATCTAGCATCACTATAAGTATAAATAAACCCAATCGTTCACAGCCATGCACAATATTATAATCTACAAAAAAATATCAGAAAGCCAATTCATCGAATTGAAACCACTCATAAAAGGGACAATTCAGCCAAAACAAGCATATAGAAAGTAATAACCATCAAAGGAACCTATAATTTCCACACAATTTAAGAAACCCTCCACACCAAATTACAAATCAAAGCAAAAAAGAAAAGAAATCAGCCAATCCATGATGCAAAAAAGAAAGAGACACCCAACTGAATTAGTATCAAGAGAAAACAGGGGGTTTAATGCAAAATCCCCAACTACTCGTGTAAAATGAAGCATGATGTATGTGCAGTTCCAACTGAATTAGTATCAAGAGAAAACAGGGGGTTTAATGCAAAATCCCCAACTACTCGTGTAAAATGAAGCATGATGTATGTGCAGTTCTTGCTGGAGATGAGAGCACGGAGTTCTCTGTAGGCTTTGTCAATCTCGTTGAGGTACTTGTCATCAACAACTGAAGCTGCATTTTTTTGTTCATAGGAGAGAAAGCTACTGAAGAGATGAGAGAGCAGAGAGAATGTGTTTTGGTTACTTACGAAAGGAAGAGGAGAGGAGAGTTATTTCAGTAGTTTTAGCTTCTTATACCATTGAAACTAATGGAGCAAACTTAACAGTGAAAGGCGGGGGTACCAAATGTGCAAAATAAAACTTCGGGGTACCAAAGCTGAAAATGGGCCAAAGTTTGGGGTACCAAAGGTGCAATTAAGCCTTTTAACTTTGATACCCCATATAGTTTACTTTTGCCCAAAAAAATACCCCAAAGTTCAATAAAGTTTAATTTGATAACCCTAAACTTTAACAAATGTTTAACGTTCATACCCCAAACTTTAACAAAAATTTAAGTTTAGGGTATCAAAGTTAAAATTTTGTTGAATTTTCTGTATTTTTGGACAAAAAAAGAACTTTTGGGTATCAAAGTTAAATCTTATGGCTACAACACCAATTTGGTCCTTGTACTATGGCTTCATTTTCAAATTGGTTCTCCCACTTTTTTCCCTTAACTTCGTGCCCATACCTCTCCTTAGATGTAAACTTAGTCCTATTTTAATTTTCCATTAAAAACCCGTGCCTTTCATCAAAAGATCAATTATGATTCCTGTTAATTTTACTTCGGTTCCTCTGATCAATACACAAAGCTACTTAGGTTGAGTAATTTTAACTCTTCTTTGCTGTAGGTCTATGATATGTCCAAGATTACAACCATATAGAACATACTAGTAGTACTAATAGTTTCTTGATTTATTGTTAGTAAGACCAGCTTTAGTTGGGTTATCAGTATTTCTAGTACTTCTTTTAAGTGGTTGGTGTTGGCTTTTTAATTTTTTAAATCTGCTAGCTATTCCCTCTTTCTTCTTGCAGGTCTGAGATATGTCCAAGATTGGGCAAGCGGAGAAAACATTTTAGGGTCTGTTTGGGAAATTACAAAAAGCTGGGTCAGGATTGGTCCTGACCCAGTTTTAAGTTAAACTGGTTCTATTTTGATCCAGGGGGTGGTGGATCAAAATAGAACCAATTTAATGACCCTCTTTTAGCCTGAGAAAAACTGGGCTAGCTTTGGCCCAGTTTTTCCCAAAATGAATTCTTCTTAAAAATTGGACGAGGTTTGAATGTGGTCCAATTTTGAGAGATTGCCAAACAGGCCTAGTGCTTGCTTGATTTATCCTTTGTTTAAACTTTCTGTGTTACTTGGGCTCTCTGTTTTCTTAACATATCAAAGATGCAACAATGTTGATATTTTTAAATTATTTTTTCATGTGTAGACTAGGGCAGGTTCAAACATCTAAACTATAAAAGTTAGCCTGAGCCTATATAGTAGTTTGGTTGTATGTCTTGCTGGCCATTCTATTGTTCTGTCATTTTTGTAATATAGGGATAGATTGTTAGCACCAGAAGCAGGTCCCTGTATAACTCACATTGATAGGAATATATTCATCCATTAGTATTGTAAGTGAACTCATCTTTGGCTGCAGCTTGTAATCAGTATTGTTGATTATGTTGTTCAGTTCATTTAAATTTTTTACATGATCGATTTTTTATCTTTGTACATTATCCTTGAATTGAAGATGAGTAATTACTATAATAAAATAATCCTAATCATCATTGTAATTATGACAATTATGAGAACTGAAGAACCGAATCAAAATTAATAGGAATCATAATCGATCTTTTGAGGAAAGACAAGTTTACGGTAGAGTTGTCCTTTTCTTTATTTAACGGATTTATACGGAAAGTTTAAATAGGACTAAGTTTACATCTCGCAAGCGGTGCGAGCACTAAGTTGAGAAACAAAGAAAGTGCGGGGACCAATTTGAGAAGAAGCTCTATTACAAGGACCAAATTGGTGTTTTTAGCCTAAAAGTTTGTTGAGTGTGGTGCATTTTCTGTGCCAGTAAGAAAACCTTTGGGTTATCAAAGTTAAGAATGAGATAAACTTTGGGGTATTTAAGTGCAAATACTCTAATTAAAATTAAATGTGACACGACATACTTGACATGAACACTTGTACTTATTCCCTATTCATTCGTTCGAGATGAATACTAGTCACTCTGTACTTGTTATTAATGCAAATGCTTACTAAGTGGTAAACACTCCGTGAGGGCTTATGACTTGTTTCGTGCTATTGCCACATAGATGCTGCGCGCACGCGTTTCTTTCATTTTTACCACCTTCCTCGCTTCTGGCTAACTGGTGTGTATTTCCTGATGCAGGCAATATTCCTTCTGAGTAGGACCATACTTTTGCCAGGAGTTCAGCGAGCAGTAGTGAAGAGAGGTTGGAGGATCAATTTTGGTTATGTTTAGTTATCCTTACATGTGAGCCCCTCGGGAGCTGGACTTTAATTTTGTACTGAACTATGTCGGTCATCCTTCTTATTTGGCTTTGTTAGTCCACTTGATAGGTTTATTATTGTGTTGGATGTCAGGTTTTGTATTGTTCCTCTCACATCATATTTATATATTTTGCAGTGTTTTATCTTGTGAGGATTATTACTGTGTATATGCAGCAGTTGTATTTATCTTGTGCACAAATTGTTTTGAGCTATAGCATATTCATGAGGGGGGAGTCACTCGCTATGAATACGTCGCCAATCTGCATCGCAACTAGGTATGTCTTGGATTGCAGGACGTGACTGTAATAAGGAATCTTTTATTCAGACAGATACAGAGCTTTGACGTTTCAAAGAGGCATTACCTCAAAAAATAGTTGAGAGAGCAATTTTTTGTATTTTCCTCAAAAATTTTTTTATTGTTGATGTCTTTTTATTGTTGTTGTTTGATGGATGGACTGCAAAAAATACCAAACTATGAGAAAATTGTTAATCATGTTCAGAACTATCTCGATGAATGAGTTCCTTCAATGTCAGATTGTGGAAAAGATTGTTTAACTGTCGATTGGGTTCTTTCTGTTGAGAAAGAGAGGAGAAAATTGTCAATTTTTAATTGTCAATTCTGTTTTGGTGGCAATGTTTCGCCGAAGTCGCAGAAGCTGCGAACAAGAGTTGTTAGAGAAATAATTTCCCCAAACAAAAAAAAAAAAACAAACAAACAAACAAACAAAAACAAAACAAAAAAAAACTGGCAGAACGATGTTGGAAATGATCTAAATCTATAAACTAGACATATGAGTTTGATAAATTACAAAATTAACATTAGGAACAACACTTCTCACTTTTAAAAAGAATTTATAATAACAATACTTTTAGGAAAGAAAATACAGTATTTACGAGAGTATTTATGTTATTCACCAATGGTACTTAGAAATTTGACATTTGAAGCACCAAGCGCATTCCACTGATTAAGCTCTTGGAAAAGCCTAAAATGTAAAAAGAAAATGTTTTTTATATTCATCTCTTAAATATATAAATAAAAAAATCAGCATATATCTATATCACAATTTGTTTATACTAAGGTATAATGAAGAGTGGGGATGAGAAATTTCGCAGAGGATTTGAAGTTCAAATAATGAAAGGTAAATGATATTTTTTCTTAGAAAATCACTTGATCTCACTTTCTCTCCTTCTATTAAATGCACTCTCTATAAAATAAAATGAAATCAATTCCGCATTTTAATAAATGTAAATATGAACAAAAGAAAATGTTTTCCTATCATGGTATTTGTGTGTGAAATTTATAGTTAGAATAATAAATATAAGGAACCAATAATAATAATAAGTTTTGTTATATTACACCGTCAAGTCTTTGTTAGCTCTATATTAAACACCCAAAATCTTCATATTTCTTAATTAGACTTCCAATTCCATTAAGTTGTTTTAAATAGAACCCCACAATCTATTAAATTGTTTTAAATAAGACCGCAATCTTGGACATGTATGAAGATTTGAGGGTCTAAACTTACAAATATGAATATTTGAGAGTTTGATGTAGAATTAACAAAGTATTTAGGATTCTCACATAAGAAAACTCCTACGCCTCGTTTGGTACGCGAGAATGGACTCAAATGAGAATGGAATGGAAGAATGAATGGAATGGAATATATGTGGGAATGGAATGGCCATTCCCATTCTCTTGTTTGGGTGTGTTTATAGAATGGAGCTAGAATGAAAGTCTCATTCCCATTCCCTTGTTTGGTATCATTAGTTCACAAGTGAGAATGAAATATTATTTTCTAATAATGCCCTTATTACAACAACATAGATTTTTAATAAGATAAAAATAAACACTAATGATAATAACTAAACAATTTTATTTATACATAGGTTATATTAATCTAGCTATGTGTTATATTAATGCACAGATTATCTAGCTATGTGTTATATTAATGAATAGAAAGGAGAGGCCGACCTAATTTATTTCAGCGCAGCGTAAAAAAAAAGAGAGAGAAAAAATGTGATTGGTTGAGATACGCTAATACGTAGTCAATGAGATGGGATTTTAAGATTTATTTTTATTAGCAAGGGGGATATAAATGAAAATTACGTAACTAATTTGATTCCCACTTGAATGGGAATGATCATTCCTTATCAATTCACTTGGAATGCTCATTCACACAAAAAGTGAGAATGAGCATTCCCTAGGAATGGTCATTCTAACTTTTAAAAAATAGTTATGTTTGGTATGGGGGAATGAGAAGTGGGAATGACCATTCCATTCCACCCCATTCCCGCGTACCAAACGAGGCCCTACTAGAAAAGACAAAAGAAAACTTAAAAAGGGTTATTTAGAAATTAATCCCTCACATCTTTGATAATTCCATATTAGTCCCTTGATCTTTTAAATTGCTCATAAGTCCCTCAATTTCTATGCAGTCTTGCAATTTGGCCCATCAGTGACCAAAATACCCTTTGGTTTATGTTTAGTCCAAACTCCATGACCACCATGTTAAAAAACATCAGATGAGAGGTATAACGGTCATTCGAGACCAAATTGCGAAACCCATAATTTTTTTTTCTTTTTTGATAACTTAGCTCGGAATCGAACTCAAGACCGGGAGCCATAGTGGAACCTCCTAACCATCCGGATCACTCATGATGGCTCAAACCCATACGCCCCATTTTGCAAAGGGTTAAGGAGGAGTGGTTAAGGAGAAGGGTTAACATAGTTAGTTCATTTGTGAATCCGAAAGGTTAAAGTTTTTAATCTGTTAGGTTAGTTTATTTTAATCCTTTTGGTTATTTTTTGTATTTGAGAATAAAAAGGATTATGACCATTTTCTTTATAAATAGGAGGGTTATCTCTTAATACAGTTAAATAGGTGAGTTTATAAACCCTTCGTTTTGAGTGGTTAACTCATTTTAACTCTTCTAGAGGGATTTATAAATCCTTCTACTATTTTTTGTGTTAGGCAAATTATAAGGAGTTAACTCAGTTTACACCATTTGTAAATTTTTATGTTTGGTAGGCTAAGAAAGGATTAAATTTCCTTAACCCCTCATTTAATCCTTTGCCAAACGGGGCTATGGAGTTAAGGATGTATAACCGTATAAGCAATTCCAAAGATTTGAGGGACTAATATGGAATCGCTAAAGATTTGAGGACTTGGTTGTAAATAACCTAAAAAAAAAAGGGAAAAGACCAATAATAAACAACAGCAGAGTAGGGTCGACTTCTACCCCCAGACAATTTATCCGCTTTTCTGTCCTGCGATCGGCGAAATACCCTCAAACCCAAAAATCCCTAACCCTAACCCAGCCCAATGGCCGGCGGCGGAGGAAGAGGGTCCGGCGCCGACCCCAGCGTAGAAGACGTCGACCACTACTCCGTCCTCGGCCTCCCTTCCGGCGACGAGGGCCTCAAACTAACCCTAAAAGAGATCGAGAAAGCTTACCGCAATCAATCTCGAATCCGCCACCCCGACAAGCGCCCCGACGATCCCAACGCCACCGCCGACTTCCAGCTCCTCACCTCCTCCTTCGAGATCCTCAAGGACGAGGCTAAAAGAAGCGTTTTTGACGCCAAGATCCGCGCTCGGATCGAGAAGATCGCTCGCGATTCGCTGCTCGGAGCGAAAAGGAGGAAGCTTGCTTCTGACCTTGAAGAGAGGGAGCAGGCGGCGGCGAGGGATGCGGAGAGCGTGGATCCTGACGAGTTGGTGAGGAGGAAGGAGAAGAACATGGCGGCGGAGCTGAAGAGGGAGTTGCAGGAGTTTCAGGCTAGGAAAGTCAAGAAAGCTACTGATGCTTTCGCTTCGGTAAGATTTTTGTGAAATCTTAACTAGGTTTTATCTTTATCTGAGAGTGGTCATATAGAAAAAAAATTTAGGAAATTTATAGTATTCTCTTAGTTTTAATATTATTTGCAAGGTGTATGTTGTGTAATTGTAGGAATTACAAATAAGTATTGATGAGGTATGATTTAGCTAGTACTCTTACCTATTTTGTTTGATGAAGGACTGGCTATTCTTTGCTAGGAGGATGAAATTTATTTGTATATCTCACTTATAATAATATGCTCAATGAGTATAACACAAATCAGTATTAACATAATGAATATAACACTGACAGCTTACATATACAATACAGAACCACACTAAGCATGTAAGATTGTTGAAATAAATTTACTGACAGCTGATGTTAGAGGACTATAAAATAGTCGTGACTCGTGACTATTGTTGTGATTATGCACCAGACAATTTGAACCTGGAGTAACCGAGCTTAATCTCTTACTTTATTATAGATTATTTACACCATTTAGAAAAATTCAAATGCAGCGTATTCACCTGTACAATTACATTGTTAAATTGTTGATTGCTATAAACAACTTCAAAGTTCAGAAAGAGATTAGTTGCTTCTTATCAGAAAGAAGTATAAGTAATCGCACACCTTTTTTCTTTGTTAGGCGCAAATTTGTTTAACATAATTTTTCTTTACATGCTGTATTTTTCTTAGGAGATGTAAACCGATTGTTCACTTTTGTTGAGTTGCCAAGTCCTAATATTAGTGAATATTTAATCTAAGCACTAATTTTCAGGCATCTGGTCAGCAGAAAGGAGAGGATGATGGAGTGGTGCGTTTGGACAAGGAGAGGGTATTGAAGGTCTCCTGGGAGAGAACAGCTGGGGATTACAGCGCTGTAAAGTTGAGGGAAATATTTGAAAGATTCGGTAAGGTTGAGGATGTAGTGATCAGAAGTAAGGGATCAAAGAAGAAGGGATCTGCTGTCGTTGTGATGTCTTCCAAAGAAGCTGCAGTGAGTTTCTCTTTTCTTTCAAATTATTGAATTAGTACAGTTTTGCATCCCAATTTCTTCAATTTCTGCAAATATATCTGAGAGGTAGAAAATGCGAAGTATGAGAAGTTCTAAGATGAAGAAGCCACCGTGCTTTTCATCACTTCCAATCAGTATCTCTATCTCACTCGCATTTCAGCTTGCTTTGCACATGTTTGGTCACTTCTCTTATTGTCTGGGGTCAGGACTTTGGCTCCTGCTCCCTTCACTAAATTCTGAAGGGGGATATCTATATGTATGTGAATTCAACTTCGCTATCCAAATGCAATATATTCTGATTTAGTGTTCTACTGCAAATTTCAAGTGAAATGACCTTTTGGTTTCAAAACGACATTACGTAATTATGTATGAGCTACAAAGATCGTGGGGTTTTTACATATAGTGCCATCAAAACTTCTTAATTTGAACAATTCTCTCTACCAATAAATTAGATTTCTTACATTGATAAAGAAAGAGCTCTCATTAAGCATATTTTCTAGTATGGAGTCGTGCAAGTTTATAAGCTTTGTAATGTATTCTAAAAGATTTGCACTTCCCTCTTAAAAGATTGATGTTCTAATATCTTTATATATCTTACAGGTTTATCAAATCATCTTTTAATCCTTTTCCCATCAAAATGGGAATGAATATGGAGCAAATCTCCATAAAATATTTGACAAAGTTTTGAAGCAGGATGTCCACCTTAAGTCAATTGTCTCCTATTTTTTGCTAAACTCTTGGATTAAACTCTGACGAAAGTGGAGGCTTGAGCATAATCCTAAAGACCATCGACATCCTCCAAATTTGATTGAACCATAGAGAGAGAGAGAGAGAGAGACAAGGGAAATGATGGTAGATTAATCACATTTAACTTACCATAGAAAAAGTCAGTCAAATGGAACATGTTTCTCAAGCCAAACTCAGATTCACATTCGTCAAACTGCAGAACTCTCTAAAGGAGTCGAAACCAAAACTTAGTTTAAGTTCTCAGAACCTCATTTAGTTTCTGTATTCATGGTTTGGGTAGGATATACATTTTCTCTGTAGGGAAAAGGCTGCCTTTGGGAGACAAACACTTAAAAAGGCAGAACACCTGATTACATATAAAGGTTTGTAACCTAGATAAAAATTCGATGGATTAGAAAAATAAGAAAGAGGGAGGAGAGGTTTTTTCTTCTCCCTCCCTCCCTGCCTTCCTGGGAGTGTGGTTGACGGATGAGCAAGGGGGAGGAAGAGAGCGTCCTGTAGGTAAGTTGAAATCTTACATTTCTCAATGTCATGTGACTCTTCCTTTCCCGTCCCACTAAGTCTTTGGGTATGAAAGCGCTCCAACATTACTAAATCGAAGTTTTTTTTTTTAAAATGTTATGTTTTTTTATTAGAAAACCATCATTTATCATTCTGAACTCTCTATCATTCTAGGAGCTAGAACGAGAAATAGAGCTCCTGGCCTGAGCTTTTTTATCTCCTACTACAGGATTTACAGAACTTATAAGGTTAATTTAGTTATTCCAAGTGAGCATCCCTGGCATAGTTTGTGAACCATGACCTTCTGAATCTTCCTTGTTTGTTGCTTTGTGAGTAACAGTTTAGGGTTTATAAATAGCAAAAATTATCTTGCGTGAAACTTCTTTACTGTATTTTTTTTCACTCTACATGTGCTCAATATTCATCTGTTTAAACACTGGTTAGACACTCATTCTGGTTCTTTATCAGGTTGCAGCTACCCATGCAATGAGTGGAAGTATTTCGAATCCTTTACTCGTTCTCCCTCTTCAACCTGCTTGTTCTAATATATCAAACACATTTCCTATGAGTTCTTCTGAAGCTATTGATCCCAAACTTAGCAATATTATCGGTGCGGGGTTTCAAGACTATGAGGCCTCCATCCTGAAAAAGCTTGAAGAGGTATGGTTTGACTTGGGCAAACAATTTTTCTATTTTTCCATGTTATATTGTATTGTTGGATATCGATAATTCATGGACTTGACCGTTTTCTCTTGTTCAATAGGATAGGTATTACAGATAGGAAGATGATATAGTACTTTAAGGTACATAATAAACGGCTACAAATTTAATAAGCGATATCCTGAGCTGGATATCTTATCTTACAACAGATTTTTTTCCCCACAATTTTCTAGGGAGTGAACATATGTTAGTTTGACACTGTAATATGTTCTTCATTTCGTCTAAAACTGAATATGTGAAACAAGGTTTGAAGACTGCCCAATACTAATATATATATTGTGTTGGGTTTTAATCATGTCATACTGACCTGGTCAATGTTGATAATAATGATTAATTCAGGCTGATCTTTCTACCTTTTAGATATCAAACAATGATGTTCATGGCGTAATATTGGGTTGAAAATAAGATTTAAATCTTGGCTGATTCTGATTCCAGTATGGATTAGGCATATCGGAATCCACAGTCATGATCAAAACTGCTAACACTGTCAATTCTGATATGTATAAGGGTATCTCTAGCTGACACTGATATCTATACTGAGGTTTATCCTTGGTCCCAATAATATAAATTGCTTTGTTTTTTGTGGAAAATTTACATAATACGTTTTGCTGTTATTATGTCAACGCAATAGTTTAGTCTTACATTTATCAGTGCGTATATGTTTCTTTGCAATCCATAAAAGCAAGTATATCATTGCTGGACAAGTCCCTCAGGTGGACAGTCTGCAATCCTGAATTTGTAAATGATTGTATGTTTCCTTGATTTGTGCTTGGCGAGTATCCACTTCTGGAGGTCCCTGAATGTCGGAGAATTCATTTGCTTGAATATGTTTTGATCACCTTTAACACTATTTGCACTGGTAGTAACTTATCATTTAGCTGAAATTAACTTCTAGTTTTCTTTTCCCAAATAAGAGCCAAAAATTTCAGCCCTCCACTCGATCTGAGTAGGTATCACTTATTACTGCATTGGCAGCAGTTAAAATCAAGAATGTTTCTGCCATATTAATTTCTGAACATATTATCCATTTCTTAACAGTCCAATCATTTTACATACATGCCTCAGACTCTCGAAGTGACAAGATCTCTTGTTGTGACCATGAAAATCTCAAGCATTTCAATTTGTGTGGCGGATGGAAATTCTTGGTAGATTTTAGTTGTTTCAATGTTGTACTTCTCTCCATTCTGTCCTATTCAAAGACTCCAATTCTAGACATCACACTAGAAATTGTCAGTGATGAAATAGCATTAACATCAAATGGTTGTGATTCCCCCATTAAATCCTTTATGCCTTGAAACTTGTTATGAGATAGATTGCTGAAATTGACAAAATCTTATATCATCTAACACATTGATTCAGCCTTCTTTTCCTGTTGGAATCTATTGGTCATTTCAAAAGACGTCTAGGTTCAAGCTTACTCCATGCTTCTCTACCACCATCTGCTGTCAATGGTTCACTTGCTTTCTGTCAAGTTTCTCTTCCTCTGCTATATCCAGTGTTTTGGTATACCCTAAGTTGTTGTTTGGCAAGAGGTTAAGAGAGAAGGGTTAAGGAGAAGGGTTTACTTAGTTAACCCATCACGAGAGGTTAAAAATAATTAAACTCCATTTGGATTAGATAGTTAAGATGAAGGGTTAACTTTTTTCATTTGGCAATTAAATAAGGGTTTAGTAGGTTTATCATGAAAAATATTTTAAATATGCCAACTTTAACTTTATCAAAGTTATAAAAAAAAAGTTCCTACTCCATCTGCAAAATGCAAGTACACATCAGATTAGAGACTGCATGTATTCATAATTTGTAAATTATATAAAGCCTTTGGCAAACTTTCAATGGTTATGTGTAAACTGTAAACTTGCAATGCCAATTGGTCAAATATAGCTATATTTGTCCCATAAGTAAAAAAATGAAACCATAGATGAACAAGTTCCAATTTAACAAAGACAAAAATAGTAAACTAGCTATTGTTAGTTGCTTGAGCTCATTTGTTACTTCTATTTCTCAATGGTCAGCTATCACATTACAAAATCAAAGATAAATAAGGTAGATATCATATTAATTAAGCTTGATTTAAACAATTTTTTCAGAAAGTAACAGGGAACCACAACACATGAAGGATAGTACAGATTCTCTGTATTGGCCATTTTGCAATTTAATCATATTTTCCAACCTAAAGATATTTAAAAACTTGGCCCACTTTACCTTAGCCACTTGAGGTGGCTTTAGGTAGCCCACCTAGTTTTTCCCCTTAAAATACTGTATCCTATACCTTACACCGACTCAAGAGGTGGAATTGTAAACCCATCAAAATGTCAGGTTTTGAGGGGTTAAGGGGTCTCAACCGCTTATCAGAGGTTTGTTAATTCCTTATCAATAAATAGTGTTTGGCGGGTTAGTGAAGTGTTAAAGCCCTTTAACCCCTCCACTGGCCCTTTGCCAAACACAGCCTAATGGTTAGAGTTAAAGATTGTAACTTAAAGACACCGAAAGAAGGGGGGAAAAACTATATATCATGTGAACATTGAAGAATAGAGGCCTAGGGGAAACAAACGGCTATGCGGACCGAGAAACCTTAGCACAGAAAAAATTACATATCTCAAGTCCAAGAATTGGTTTAGTGCTTGTTTTGGCCATGTCTAGTTTGTTGTGGTAATTTCTGAATGCTTTTATTACAGTCAAATTTGTGTCTCCATTTTTATGCAGAAAGTTCTCTACTTTCTTTTTCTTTTCTTTTCCTTTTTAAAGAGAAGTCCTACAATTGGAAAGGGCTTGATTGTATGATAAATCTACAGTAATATCCATGTACTTGGATTACATAAATCCGGTGCAATACAATCACATGAACACACTCCTAAAAGATCTATAATACAGATGCAATGAAGCAAATAACTTTACATCCATGTCTGCATGCATGCATCCTAAAACTTAGATCATGAAATACTGACAAATCAATAAGTTATATATCCTGCATTTCAATAAACATCAAGTGTTGACAAAATCTACTTGCTATTTAAGATTTCTATTTTTCATAAAATCCCCTGTTATCTATGTGTGAATCAATGTTTTAAAAAACCCGTTTTGTAACTCGTTATAACCCGTTTCATTACCTAACAGAACCAAAACGTTACATAACACAAGCAAAAAACGCATAGTGCACTTAACGGTCCAAAAAACCCAATAAAACGCGTTTTATGGAGCGTTATGTTAAGGGTTTTAAAGCCTAAGTTTTTGGGTTAATTTAGTTATTCCAAGTGAGCATCCCTGGCATAGTTTGTGAACCATGACCTTCTGAATCTTCCTTGTTTGTTGCTTTGTGAGTAACAGTTTAGGGTTTATAAATAGCAAAATTATCTTATGAAACTTCTTTACTGTATTTTTTCACTCTACATGTGCTCAATATTCATCTGTTTAAACACTGGTTAGACACTCATTCTGGTTCTTTATCAGGTTGCAGCTACCCATGCAATGAGTGGAAGTATTTCAATCCTTTACTCGTTCTCCCTCTTCAACCTGCTTGTTCTAATATATCAAACACATTTCCTATGAGTTCTTCTGAAGCTATTGATCCCAAACTTAGCAATATTATCGGTGCGGGGTTTCAAGACTATGAGGCCTCCATCCTGAAAAGCTTGAAGAGGTATGGTTTGACTTGGGCAAACAATTTTTCTATTTTTCCATGTTATATTGTATTGTTGGATATCGATAATTCATGGACTTGACCGCTTCTCTTGTTCAATAGGATAGGTATTACAGATAGGAAGATGATATAGTACTTTAAGGTACATAATAAACGGCTACAATTTAATAAGCGATATCCTGAGCTGGATATCTTATCTTACAACAGATTTTTTCCCCACAATTTTCTAGGAGTGAACATATGTTAGTTTGACACTGTAATATGTTCTTCATTTCGCCTAAAACTGAATATGTGAAACAAGGTTTGAAGACTGCCCAATACTAATATATATATTGTGTTGGGTTTTAATCATGTCATACTGACCTGGTCAATGTTGATAATAATGATTAATTCAGGCTGATCTTTCTACCTTTTAGATATCAAACAATGATGTTCATGGCGTAATATTGGGTTGAAAATAAGATTTAAATCTTGGCTGATTCTGATTCCAGTATGGATTAGGCATATCGAATCCACAGTCATGATCAAAACTGCTAACACTGTCAATTCTGATATGTATAAGGGTATCTCTAGCTGACACTGATATCTATACTGAGGTTTATCCTTGGTCCCAATAATATAAATTGCTTTGTTTTTTGTGGAAAATTTACATAATACGTTTTGCTGTTATTATGTCAACGCAATAGTTTAGTCTTACATTTATCAGTGCGTATATGTTTCTTTGCAATCCATAAAAGCAAGTATATCATTGCTGGACAAGTCCCTCAGGTGGACAGTCTGCAATCCTGAATTTGTAAATGATTGTATGTTTCCTTGATTTGTGCGAAAAGCGAGTATCCACTTCTGGAGGTCCCTGAATGTCGGAGAATTCATTTGCTTGAATATGTTTTGATCACCTTTAACACTATTTGCACTGGTAGTAACTTATCATTTAGCTGAAATTAACTTCTAGTTTTCTTTTCCCAAATAAGAGCCAAAAATTTCAGCCCTCCACTCGATCTGAGTAGGTATCACTTATTACTGCATTGGCAGCAGTTAAAATCAAGAATGTTTCTGCCATATTAATTTCTGAACATATTATCCATTTCTTAACAGTCCAATCATTTTACATACATGCCTCAGACTCTCGAAGTGACAAGATCTCTTGTTGTGACCATGAAAATCTCAAGCATTTCAATTTGTGTATGGATGGAAATTCTTGGTAGATTTTAGTTGTTTCAATGTTGTACTTCTCTCCATTCTGTCCTATTCAAAGACTCCAATTCTAGACATCACACTAGAAATTGTCAGTGATGAAATAGCATTAACATCAAATGGTTGTGATTCCCCCATTAAATCCTTTATGCCTTGAAACTTGTTATGAGATAGATTGCTGAAATTGACAAAATCTTATATCATCTAACACATTGATTCAGCCTTCTTTTCCTGTTGGAATCTATTGGTCATTTCAAAAGACGTCTAGGTTCAAGCTTACTCCATGCTTCTCTACCACCATCTGCTGTCAATGGTTCACTTGCTTTCTGTCAAGTTTCTCTTCCTCTGCTATATCCAGTGTTTTGGTATACCCTAAGTTGTTGTTTGGCAAGAGGTTAAGAGAGAAGGGTTAAGGAGAAGGGTTTACTTAGTTAACCCATCACGAGAGGTTAAAAATAATTAAACTCCATTTGGATTAGATAGTTAAGATGAAGGGTTAACTTTTTTCATTTGGCAATTAAATAAGGGTTTAGTAGGTTTATCATGAAAAATATTTTAAATATGCCAACTTTAACTTTATCAAAGTTATAAAAAAAGTTCCTACTCCATCTGCAAAATGCAAGTACACATCAGATTAGAGACTGCATGTATTCATAATTTGTAAATTATATAAAGCCTTTGGCAAACTTTCAATGGTTATGTGTAAACTGTAAACTTGCAATGCCAATTGGTCAAATATAGCTATATTTGTCCCATAAGTAAAAAAAATGAAACCATAGATGAACAAGTTCCAATTTAACAAAGACAAAAATAGTAAACTAGCTATTGTTAGTTGCTTGAGCTCATTTGTTACTTCTATTTCTCAATGGTCAGCTATCACATTACAAAATCAAAGATAAATAAGGTAGATATCATATTAATTAAGCTTGATTTAAACAATTTTTTCAGAAAGTAACAGGGAACCACAACACATGAAGGATAGTACAGATTCTCTGTATTGGCCATTTTGCAATTTAATCATATTTTCCAACCTAAAGATATTTAAAAACTTGGCCCACTTTACCTTCGCCACTTGAGGTGGCTTTGTCCCACCTAGTTTTTCCCCTTAAAATACTGTATCCTATACCTTACACCCACTCAAGAGGTGGAATTGTAAACCCATCAAAATGTCAGGTTTTGAGGGGTTAAGGGTCTCAACCGCTTATCAGAGGTTTGTTAATTCCTTATCAATAAATAGTGTTTGGCGGGTTAGTGAAGTGTTAAAGCCCTTTAACCCTCCACTGGCCCTTTGCCAAACACAGCCTAATGGTTAGAGTTAAAGATTGTAACTTAAAGACACCGAAAGAAGGGGAAAACTATATATCATGTGAACATTGAAGAATAGAGGCCTAGGGGAAACAAACGGCTATGCGGACCGAGAAACCTTAGCACAGAAAAAATTACATATCTCAAGTCCAAGAATTGGTTTAGTGCTTGTTTTGGCCATGTCTAGTTTGTTGTGGTAATTTCTGAATGCTTTTATTACATCAAATTCTGTGCCTCCATTATGCTTTTATTACAGTCAAATTTGTGTCTCCATTTTTATGCAGAAAGTTCTCTACTTTTTCTTTTCTTTTCCTTTTTAAAGAGAAGTCCTACAATTGGAAAGGGCTTCGATTGTTCAATAGGATAGGTATTACAGATAGGAAGATGATATAGTACTTTAAGGTACATAATAAACGGCTACAATTTAATAAGCGATATCCTGAGCTGGATATCTTATCTTACAACAGATTTTTTCCCCACAATTTTCTAGGAGTGAACATATGTTAGTTTGACACTGTAATATGTTCTTCATTTCGCCTAAAACTGAATATGTGAAACAAGGTTTGAAGACTGCCCAATACTAATATATATATTGTGTTGGGTTTTAATCATGTCATACTGACCTGGTCAATGTTGATAATAATGATTAATTCAGGCTGATCTTTCTACCTTTTAGATATCAAACAATGATGTTCATGGTAATATTGGGTTGAAAATAAGATTTAAATCTTGGCTGATTCTGATTCCAGTATGGATTAGGCATATCGGAATCCACAGTCATGATCAAAACTGCTAACACTGTCAATTCTGATATGTATAAGGGTATCTCTAGCTGACACTGATATCTATACTGAGGTTTATCCTTGGTCCCAATAATATAAATTGCTTTGTTTTTGTGGAAAATTTACATAATACGCTTTGCTGTTATTATGTCAACGCAATAGTTTAGTCTTACATTTATCAGTGCGTATATGTTTCTTTGCAATCCATAAAAGCAAGTATATCATTGCTGGACAAGTCCCTCAGGTGGACAGTCTGCAATCCTGAATTTGTAAATGATTGTATGTTTCCTTGATTTGTGCGAAAAGCAGTATCCACTTCTGGAGGTCCCTGAATGTCGGAGAATTCATTTGCTTGAATATGTTTTGATCACCTTTAACACTATTTGCACTGGTAGTAACTTATCATTTAGCTGAAATTAACTTCTAGTTTTCTTTTCCCAAATAAGAGCCAAAAATTTCAGCCCTCCACTCGATCTGAGTAGGTATCACTTATTACTGCATTGGCAGCAGTTAAAATCAAGAATGTTTCTGCCATATTAATTTCTGAACATATTATCCATTTCTTAACAGTCCAATCATTTTACATACATGCCTCAGACTCAAGTGACAAGATCTCTTGTTGTGACCATGAAAATCTCAAGCATTTCAATTTGTGTATGGATGGAAATTCTTGGTAGATTTTAGTTGTTTCAATGTTGTACTTCTCTCCATTCTGTCCTATTCAAAGACTCCAATTCTAGACATCACACTAGAAATTGTCAGTGATGAAATAGCATTAACATCAAATGGTTGTGATTCCCCATTAAATCCTTTATGCCTTGAAACTTGTTATGAGATAGATTGCTGAAATTGACAAAATCTTATATCATCTAACACATTGATTCAGCCTTCTTTTCCTGTTGGAATCTATTGGTCATTTCAAAAGACGCCTAGGTTCAAGCTTACTCCATGCTTCTCTACCACCATCTGCTGTCAATGGTTCACTTGCTTTCTGTCAAGTTTCTCTTCCTCTGCTATATCCAGTGTTTTGGTATACCCTAAGTTGTTGTTTGGCAAGAGGTTAAGAGAGAAGGGTTAAGGAGAAGGGTTTACTTAGTTAACCCATCACGAGAGGTTAAAAATAATTAAACTCCATTTGGATTAGATAGTTAAGATGAAGGGTTAACTTTTTTCATTTGGCAATTAAATAAGGGTTTAGTAGGTTTATCATGAAAAATATTTTAAATATGCCAACTTTAACTTTATCAAAGTTATAAAAAAAGTTCCTACTCCATCTGCAAAATGCAAGTACACATCAGATTAGAGACTGCATGTATTCATAATTTGTAAATTATATAAAGCCTTTGGCAAACTTTCAATGGTTATGTGTAAACTGTAAACTTGCAATGCCAATTGGTCAAATATAGCTATATTTGTCCCATAAGTAAAAAAAATGAAACCATAGATGAACAAGTTCCAATTTAACAAAGACAAAAATAGTAAACTAGCTATTGTTAGTTGCTTGAGCTCATTTGTTACTTCTATTTCTCAATGGTCAGCTATCACATTACAAAATCAAAGATAAATAAGGTAGATATCATATTAATTAAGCTTGATTTAAACAATTTTTTCAGAAAGTAACAGGGAACCACAACACATGAAGGATAGTACAGATTCTCTGTATTGGCCATTTTGCAATTTAATCATATTTTCCAACCTAAAGATATTTAAAAACTTGGCCCACTTTACCTTCGCCACTTGAGGTGGCTTTCGTGGCCCCACCTAGTTTTTCCCCTTAAAATACTGTATCCTATACCTTACACCGACTCAAGAGGTGGAATTGTAAACCCATCAAAATGTCAGGTTTTGAGGGGTTAAGGGGTCTCAACCGCTTATCAGAGGTTTGTTAATTCCTTATCAATAAATAGTGTTTGGCGGGTTAGTGAAGTGTTAAAGCCCTTTAACCCCTCCACTGGCCCTTTGCCAAACACAGCCTAATGGTTAGAGTTAAAGATTGTAACTTAAAGACACCGAAAGAAGGGGGGAAAAACTATATATCATGTGAACATTGAAGAATAGAGGCCTAGGGGAAACAAACGGCTATGCGGACCGAGAAACCTTAGCACAGAAAAAATTACATATCTCAAGTCCAAGAATTGGTTTAGTGCTTGTTTTGGCCATGTCTAGTTTGTTGTGGTAATTTCTGAATGCTTTTATTACATCAAATTCTGTGCCTCCATTATGCTTTTATTACAGTCAAATTTGTGTCTCCATTTTTATGCAGAAAGTTCTCTACTTTTTCTTTTCTTTTCCTTTTTAAAGAGAAGTCCTACAATTGGAAAGGGCTTCGATTGTATGATAAATCTACAGTAATATCCATGTACTTGGATTACATAAACCGTGCAATACAATCACATGAACACACTCCTAAAAGATCTATAATACAGATGCAATGAAGCAAATAACTTTACATCCATGTCTGCATGCATGCATCCTAAAACTTAGATCATGAAATACCGACAAATCAATAAGTTATATATCCTGCATTTCAATAAACATCAAGTGTTGACAAAATCTACTTGCTATTTAAGATTTCTATTTTTCATAAAATCCCCTGTTATCTATGTGTGAATCAATGTTTTAAAACCCGCTTTGTAACTCGTTATAACCCGCTTCATTACCTAACGAACCAAAACGTTACATAACACAAGCAAAAACGATAGTGCACTTAACGGTCCAAAACCCAATAAAACGCTTTTATGGAGCGCTATGTTAAGGGTTTTAAAGCCTAAGTTTTTGGGTTATATTATGTATCGATTTGGACACGTGGATCATTCTCCACCGCCCGGATCTAATTAATCCCAACTCTTTTGAATCTTTTCTAGTGAGGTAACAAGGTAAATTTATTTTATGTTAAAGTTACTTACAATGAATTGCGCTTAATTAGTCCAAGTTATTCTAATCTAATCAACACCCAATCACTTCGAGGACACTTAGTTGTTTTGTGAGAGATCTAGAGGATGATGATTTTATCTTGTAGGGTTTATTACGACTTGAAACTTGAAAGTTGAAACTTGAAAGTGTTTGATTTTGTTAAGACTTGTTTGATTGCTTTAAACTTAACATATTTGATCATTTGATGATGCTTTTGAGTGGTTATTGGTCATGTATGACTAACTTTTGTTAAGAAATTGCGATATTATATTTCTATATTTAATAATTATGATGAAGGGTTAACTTTTTTCATTTGGCAATTAAATAAGGGTTTAGTAGGTTTATCATGAAAAATATTTTAAATATGCCAACTTTAACTTTATCAAAGTTATAAAAAAAGTTCCTACTCCATCTGCAAAATGCAAGTACACATCAGATTAGAGACTGCATGTATTCATAATTTGTAAATTATATAAAGCCTTTGGCAAACTTTCAATGGTTATGTGTAAACTGTAAACTTGCAATGCCAATTGGTCAAATATAGCTATATTTGTCCCATAAGTAAAAAAATGAAACCATAGATGAACAAGTTCCAATTTAACAAAGACAAAAATAGTAAACTAGCTATTGTTAGTTGCTTGAGCTCATTTGTTACTTCTATTTCTCAATGGTCAGCTATCACATTACAAAATCAAAGATAAATAAGGTAGATATCATATTAATTAAGCTTGATTTAAACAATTTTTCAGAAAGTAACAGGGAACCACAACACATGAAGGATAGTACAGATTCTCTGTATTGGCCATTTTGCAATTTAATCATATTTTCCAACCTAAAGATATTTAAAAACTTGGCCCACTTTACCTTAGCCACTTGAGGTGGCTTTAGGTAGCCCACCTAGTTTTTCCCCTTAAAATACTGTATCCTATACCTTACACCGACTCAAGAGGTGGAATTGTAAACCCATCAAAATGTCAGGTTTTGAGGGGTTAAGGGTCTCAACCGCTTATCAGAGGTTTGTTAATTCCTTATCAATAAATAGTGTTTGGCGGGTTAGTGAAGTGTTAAAGCCCTTTAACCCCTCCACTGGCCCTTTGCCAAACACAGCCTAATGGTTAGAGTTAAAGATTGTAACTTAAAGACACCGAAAGAAGGGGAAAACTATATATCATGTGAACATTGAAGAATAGAGGCCTAGGGGAAACAAACGGCTATCGGACCGAGAAACCTTAGCACAGAAAAAATTACATATCTCAAGTCCAAGAATTGGTTTAGTGCTTGTTTTGGCCATGTCTAGTTTGTTGTGGTAATTTCTGAATGCTTTTATTACATCAAATTCTGTGCCTCCATTATGCTTTTATTACAGTCAAATTTGTGTCTCCATTTTTTATGCAGAAAGTTCTCTACTTTCTTTTTCTTTTCTTTTCCTTTTTAAAGAGAAGTCCTACAATTGGAAAGGGCTTCGATTGTATGATAAATCTACAGTAATATCCATGTACTTGGATTACATAAATCCGGTGCAATACAATCACATGAACACACTCCTAAAAGATCTATAATACAGATGCAATGAAGCAAATAACTTTACATCCATGTCTGCATGCATGCATCCTAAAACTTAGATCATGAAATACCGACAAATCAATAAGTTATATATCCTGCATTTCAATAAACATCAAGTGTTGACAAAATCTACTTGCTATTTAAGATTTCTATTTTTCATAAAATCCCCTGTTATCTATGTGTGAATCAATGTTTTAAAACCCGCTTTGTAACTCGTTATAACCCGCTTCATTACCTAATGTAACCAAACGTTACATAACACAAGCAAAAACGCATAGTGCACTTAACGGTCCAAAACCCAATAAAACGCTTTTATGGAGCGCTATGTTAAGGGTTTTAAAGCCTAAGTTTTTGGGTTATATTATGTATCGATTTGGACACGTGGATCATTCTCCACCGCCCGGATCTAATTAATCCCAACTCTTTTGAATCTTTTCTAGTGAGGTAACAAGGTAAATTTATTTTATGTTAAAGTTACTTACAATGAATTGCGCTTAATTAGTCCAAGTTATTCTAATCTAATCAACACCCAATCACTTCGAGGACACTTAGTTGTTTTGTGAGAGATCTAGAGGATGATGATTTTATCTTGTAGGGTTTATTACGACTTGAAACTTGAAAGTTGAAACTTGAAAGTGTTTGATTTTGTTAAGACTTGTTTGATTGCTTTAAACTTAACATATTTGATCATTTGATGATGCTTTTGAGTGGTTATTGGTCATGTATGACTAACTTTTGTTAAGAAATTGCGATATTATATTTCTATATTTAATAATTATGATCTTTGTGTTTGAAAATTTTGATGATTCTAATCAATAAAGTCATTATAAATTATTTCTATTTATAGAATACCTAAATAATTAGTAAACAATATAACCTACGTTATGCGTTACGTTTTTACATAACCCTTAACAATAAATAAGCGCTACGCTATGCTATCGCTTTTTCAACATTGGTGTGAATATGCATTTCTTTTCTTTTAAGTTGGTTATACATACTACATTCAGGACCTTTGAGTTAATGATCAATATGATGTTGTTTTGCAGGCTAATGAAATGAGAAAAAAGACGCAGTAGTAAAGGAACATGGCAGTGAACTTGATAACTTGGTTCCCTTACATTGGCTCTGAAGTAATAGAGGTAAAAACAACTTATACGTCCCTATTGTTCTTCTCACTGGTCATCATATTTCTTGGTTTCCAAATTTAGATTACGCCACAATGTAATTTACCCTATAAATACTCATTTGTTCACTGAATGAATGAACAGTGAGGTGAATGGTGAGAATCTTTGAAATGCTCATGCTGTTGGAGTTGATCTAACTTTTCTATACATAATTCTTAGTTAAGATTGTCTCTAATTTTAAGGATATTACGTCTGATGTATATAGAGTACTTCTTTTCTTTGAGGCAAGGTACCACATTGTGTCTATACATTCAACATAGTTCTGGTGATCGAAGTTTTAAAAAAAGTTCCTACTCCATCTGCAAAATGCAAGTACACATCAGATTAGAGACTGCATGTATTCATAATTTGTAAATTATATAAAGCCTTTGGCAAACTTTCAATGGTTATGTGTAAACTGTAAACTTGCAATGCCAATTGGTCAAATATAGCTATATTTGTCCCATAAGTAAAAAAAATGAAACCATAGATGAACAAGTTCCAATTTAACAAAGACAAAAATAGTAAACTAGCTATTGTTAGTTGCTTGAGCTCATTTGTTACTTCTATTTCTCAATGGTCAGCTATCACATTACAAAATCAAAGATAAATAAGGTAGATATCATATTAATTAAGCTTGATTTAAACAATTTTTTCAGAAAGTAACAGGGAACCACAACACATGAAGGATAGTACAGATTCTCTGTATTGGCCATTTTGCAATTTAATCATATTTTCCAACCTAAAGATATTTAAAAACTTGGCCCACTTTACCTTCGCCACTTGAGGTGGCTTTAGGTAGCCCACCTAGTTTTTCCCCTTAAAATACTGTATCCTATACCTTACACCCACTCAAGAGGTGGAATTGTAAACCCATCAAAATGTCAGGTTTTGAGGGGTTAAGGGTCTCAACCGCTTATCAGAGGTTTGTTAATTCCTTATCAATAAATAGTGTTTGGCGGGTTAGTGAAGTGTTAAAGCCCTTTAACCCTCCACTGGCCCTTTGCCAAACACAGCCTAATGGTTAGAGTTAAAGATTGTAACTTAAAGACACCGAAAGAAGGGGGGAAAAACTATATATCATGTGAACATTGAAGAATAGAGGCCTAGGGGAAACAAACGGCTATGCGGACCGAGAAACCTTAGCACAGAAAAAATTACATATCTCAAGTCCAAGAATTGGTTTAGTGCTTGTTTTGGCCATGTCTAGTTTGTTGTGGTAATTTCTGAATGCTTTTATTACATCAAATTCTGTGCCTCCATTATGCTTTTATTACAGTCAAATTTGTGTCTCCATTTTTTATGCAGAAAGTTCTCTACTTTCTTTTTCTTTTTCTTTTCCTTTTTTAAAGAGAAGTCCTACAATTGGAAAGGGCTTCGATTGTATGATAAATCTACAGTAATATCCATGTACTTGGATTACATAAACCGTGCAATACAATCACATGAACACACTCCTAAAAGATCTATAATACAGATGCAATGAAGCAAATAACTTTACATCCATGTCTGCATGCATGCATCCTAAAACTTAGATCATGAAATACGACAAATCAATAAGTTATATATCCTGCATTTCAATAAACATCAAGTGTTGACAAAATCTACTTGCTATTTAAGATTTCTATTTTTCATAAAATCCCCTGTTATCTATGTGTGAATCAATGTTTTAAAAAACCCGTTTTGTAACTCGTTATAACCCGTTTCATTACCTAACAGAACCAAAACGTTACATAACACAAGCAAAAAACGCATAGTGCACTTAACGGTCCAAAAAACCCAATAAAACGCGTTTTATGGAGCGTTATGTTAAGGGTTTTAAAGCCTAAGTTTTTTTGGGTTATATTATGTATCAGATTTGGACACGTGGATCATTCTCCACCGTCCAGATCTAATTAATCCCAACTCTTTTTGAATCTTTTCTAGTGAGGTAACAAGGTAAATTTATTTTATGTTAAAGTTACTTACAATGAATTGCAGTTAATTAGTCCAAGTTATTCTAATCTAATCAACACCCAATCACTTCAGGAGGACACTTAGTTGTTTTGTGAGAGATCTAGAGGATGATGATTTTATCTTGTAGGGTTTATTACTGACTTGAAACTTGAAAGTTGAAACTTGAAAGTGTTTGATTTTGTTAAGACTTGTTTGATTGCTTTAAACTTAACATATTTGATCATTTGATGATGCTTTTTGGAGTGGTTATTGGTCATGTATGACTAACTTTTGTTAAGAAATTGCGATATTATATTTCTATATTTAATAATTATGATGCTGTGTTTGAAAATTTTGATGATTCTAATCAATAAAGTCATTATAAATTATTTCTATTTATAGAATACCTAAATAATTAGTAAACAATATAACCTACGTTATGCGTTACGTTTTTTACATAACCCTTAACAATAAATAAGCGTTACGTTATGCGTTATCGTTTTTTTCAACATTGGTGTGAATATGCATTTCTTTTCTTTTAAGTTGGTTATACATACTACATTCAGGACCTTTGAGTTAATGATCAATATGATGTTGTTTTGCAGGCTAATGAAATGAGAAAAAGACGAGTAGTAAAGGAACATGGCAGTGAACTTGATAACTTGGTTCCCTTACATTGGCTCTGAAGTAATAGAGGTAAAAACAACTTATACGTCCCTATTGTTCTTCTCACTGGTCATCATATTTCTTGGTTTCCAAATTTAGATTACGTCACAATGTAATTTACCCTATAAATACTCATTTGTTCACTGAATGAATGAACAGTGAGGTGAATGGTGAGAATCTTTGAAATGCTCATGCTGTTGGAGTTGATCTAACTTTTCTATACATAATTCTTAGTTAAGATTGTCTCTAATTTTAAGGATATTACGTCTGATGTATATAGAGTACTTCTTTTCTTTGAGGCAAGGTACCACATTGTGTCTATACATTCAACATAGTTCTGGTGATCGAGTTTTTTAAGGTTGATGTGGATTTGTTTCTCATCCAATGGTGCATGTACAACTAAATATATAAATATAATCACTTTTATTGTATTAATTTTGCTACTTGTGAAGGTTTCATCATTTTCATCTGATACCTAGTAATTACTTGTATGACTGCCAACTTATCGATGACCTTTATTGTATCTTAATACCTTTATGTAATCAGTAATAAAACATAATATGCTTGTGGGATCCCATGAATGCCTCCCGATCTTCTCTTCGAACCTTCTCGTTTGATCTTTTCTGTAGTATACTTACCATAAACAAAGCTAAATTCCACTTTTCAGTCACAAGTGAGATGGTTTTGTTTCTGCGGAGGATTCAAACTTCTTTATCTTTTGTCTCCCTGTCATCCTTGTCCCTGTTAGCATCGTTATTGTTTACCAATCTTTCTCATGCTCTATTTAGGGCCTCTTGTTGTTTCCTTTGGCTTCCTTGAGTGGCGTTTCTTTCGTGTTGATTTCTGTCTTCAGTCTTCTCACTAAATGAGTAGAACTCTTGAAGCTATCTAGAAAATTGATTTGCCAGATGGGTGACGATATGTGTGGTGAATAACCCAGAAGTTATTGATCAAATACCTTCACTTAGCTTGTGAAATCATTCCGAGTACGGTAGGGACACCTCTCTATGAGATTTGTTTTGCCTCTGACTGTATTCTGAACTCATTCATCTAATTCTTTGGATCAAAGTTGCAAAAGAATTTTCTACTGGCAATATTTGTACATCAGATGTAAATGATCATGCTTTCCAGAAATGGTTTCAGCAGTGCTTAAATTTTTTCTCCGGCTTGGTACTTCACTTATTGGCTTTTGTGGGATCCTTCGCTGGAACTGTTATTATGTGGACATAAGTCAAATTACACGAGACTCATGTTAAAGTAAACACCTTGATTTTCTTAAATATATTGAGAGCTGTCCTTTCTTTCTGGTATGACTCCTATGTCAGATCTTCTCCTCCAACAAAAGCTTTCCTGCTTCTTATGCTGAAGGAACAGCTTGATTCTCGATGCATTTGAACCTGTACAAGGAATTGTGCTTTCGTGAAGATGTAAGACCTCTTCAGGGACATCTTCACCTCTTCAGGGACATCTTTAGTGTAATGTTTCAGTTTTTCACACTAAACCATTTTAAGTTGCAGTAGAATGTAGAGACAAAATATGAGCATGGAGCAATTAATCTGATTGGGATAACTTCGCTTATCAGATGCAAAAATAACAAGAGATGCCTGTTATACTTCAATTGATTTGAATGAGAAATCATTTGCTTCCTGTTGGAATGGAGATAAAAACCGAAGTGTTCTGTTTTGCATTAGCCTAAGAAAAAATTCTCGTGCACAGCATTGTTCCATTGAACCTGGAAATGAGATGTTCCGGAAGGGAAGATCTGAAGGTTTTCCATCAACCTCATATGTTTGGAGTGTTTAAATTACTTATATTTGAAGTGTTTAAGTTACGATAAGCCATCTAGTAGCGTGATGTAACCGTTTATGGCTGAGTTAAAAGAGTTTGCTCCAGAGCAAGTTGGTACTTGTTGAATGTGGATCCTTGAGGAGTAAAAAACGAGGAAGCATGTCAGTCTTAGGCAGCAGAAGGAAATTGACAATCTAACTCTAAACTAGAGACTTACAGATGAAAGAATGATAATGACAGTGGTTATAGGGAAATGTGAGAAAACGAGCACATCATGCTTTTATCGCAAAAAGTAGGTTAGTCAACTATAAAGTGATGTGATGAACTTAATAGAGCTGAGGGAATTATTGGGTCATTGCTGCCCGCTTTCATGAAATTGGAATTTTCGTAAGGTACTAAGGAAAGTGGCAATGCTAAAAATAAAAAACCTATTTGATGAGGACTTTCAACTTGTTTAATCTGACATTTACAAGGGTTTGGGAAAACACTGTAGGAATATGACCATGTCGCAGCTACTTATCACTGTAGCTGATTAATATGCAAAACATCCACACATAAAATCAACACTTTGCTTGGGACAGATGTGCCTCTGTACATTGTCTGCAGAAAATCTGAAATCATATACATGTGACCATAACCTAATGCTATTCTGGTATACACTTTGCTTTTGTTTCTCCCTAGAAATTCTCATGGACTATGTAACTATAAAGCATCTGCATGATTTTGGATATTTTTGTTAGCCGTAATGGTTGAAACCTGTGAACCATTATGTGGGGTTCTGTCATCATCTAGAACCTGATTCAATCGTAATGTTTTTAGTTTTATTTAATACATTATTACTCGTTTCTACTGAACTTTCCTCACTTTCTCCCTGCTCCTATAATTGGCTTCTTGTTATATTCTTGCAGCATTTCAAGCTTCCAATAATGACAGATCTGAACTATTGATCTCATTAAGCTCCAGGGCTTGTGTATAGTTTGATATGAGTTCAGTGTTAGTGGCCAAGGCATGAATCTTTTCCAAAATAGTGGTACATCCTGTAAGATCTGTTGCCATTCATTTAACATTCCCATGGATGAGCCAAGTTCTAAGTTGACCTATCCCGTGGCACTTATTTATTTTGTGGTAATCACTGCAAGGGAGAACATTTAAGCACTATCTGGATAATCTGTGCAATGCCTTTTGGAATATTGCTCTTTTCACCATAGAAGCCATATTTGCAAGCTATATGGAAAGAGGAAACAAAAGAAAGTAAAATTATGGATTTGTAATGCTTCCGTAAGGAACTTCCGTTCTTTATTACTTTGCAAATTCATGCATCCATGCAAATAATACATTCTAGTTGCTCTATAGTAGTACTTGTCATTGATGATGATGAAATGAGTTGAGAAAGAACAAGGATATGATAATGCTACATCCATTTGGCACGCTGAGTTCAGGCATCTGGACATTTCATCTATTGAGGGACATCTTTAGTGTAATGTTTCAGTTTTCACACTAAACCATTTTAAGTTGCAGTAGAATGTAGAGACAAAATATGAGCATGGAGCAATTAATCTGATTGGGATAACTTCGCTTATCAGATGCAAAAATAACAAGAGATGCCTGTTATACTTCAATTGATTTGAATGAGAAATCATTTGCTTCCTGTTGGAATGGAGATAAAAACCGAAGTGTTCTGTTTTGCATTAGCCTAAGAAAAAATTCTCGTGCACAGCATTGTTCCATTGAACCTGGAAATGAGATGTTCCGGAAGGGAAGATCTGAAGGTTTTCCATCAACCTCATATGTTTGGAGTGTTTAAATTACTTATATTTGAAGTGTTTAAGTTACGATAAGCCATCTAGTAGCGTGATGTAACCGTTTATGGCTGAGTTAAAAGAGTTTGCTCCAGAGCAAGTTGGTACTTGTTGAATGTGGATCCTTGAGGAGTAAAAAACGAGGAAGCATGTCAGTCTTAGGCAGCAGAAGGAAATTGACAATCTAACTCTAAACTAGAGACTTACAGATGAAAGAATGATAATGACAGTGGTTATAGGGAAATGTGAGAAAACGAGCACATCATGCTTTTATCGCAAAAAAGTAGGTTAGTCAACTATAAAGTGATGTGATGAACTTAATAGAGCTGAGGGAATTATTGGGTCATTGCTGCCCGTTTTCATGAAATTGGAATTTTCGTTAAGGTACTAAGGAAAGTGGCAATGCTAAAAATAAAAAACCTATTTGATGAGGACTTTCAACTTGTTTAATCTGACATTTACAAGGGTTTGGGAAAACACTGTAGGAATATGACCATGTCGCAGCTACTTATCACTGTAGCTGATTAATATGCAAAACATCCACACATAAAATCAACACTTTGCTTGGGACAGATGTGCCTCTGTACATTGTCTGCAGAAAATCTGAAATCATATACATGTGACCATAACCTAATGCTATTCTGGTATACACTTTGCTTTTGTTTCTCCCTAGAAATTCTCATGGACTATGTAACTATAAAGCATCTGCATGATTTTGGATATTTTTGTTAGCCGTAATGGTTGAAACCTGTGAACCATTATGTGGGGTTCTGTCATCATCTAGAACCTGATTCAATCGTAATGTTTTTAGTTTTATTTAATACATTATTACTCGTTTCTACTGAACTTTCCTCACTTTCTCCCTGCTCCTATAATTGGCTTCTTGTTATATTCTTGCAGCATTTCAAGCTTCCAATAATGACAGATCTGAACTATTGATCTCATTAAGCTCCAGGGCTTGTGTATAGTTTGATATGAGTTCAGTGTTAGTGCGCTCGAAGGCATGAATCTTTTCCAAAATAGTGGTACATCCTGTAAGATCTGTTGCCATTCATTTAACATTCCCATGGATGAGCCAAGTTCTAAGTTGACCTATCCCGTGGCACTTATTTATTTTGTGGTAATCACTGCAAGGGAGAACATTTAAGCACTATCTGGATAATCTGTGCAATGCCTTTTGGAATATTGCTCTTTCTTCGCCCATAGAAGCCATATTTGCAAGCTATATGGAAAGAGGAAACAAAAGAAAGTAAAATTGCGGATTTGTAATGCTTCCGTAAGGAACTTCCGTTCTTTATTACTTTGCAAATTCATGCATCCATGCAAATAATACATTCTAGTTGCTCTATAGTAGTACTTGTCATTGATGATGATGAAATGAGTTGAGAAAGAACAAGGATATGATAATGCTACATCCATTTGGCACGCTGAGTTCAGGCATCTGGACATTTCATCTATTGATTGTGATATATAGACTTGAATATGCTGAGGTATGTGCTTGCATCCTTACTCGAATAAAGCTTTAGAGTTTGATGCACACTCCTGCTTTCTTTAGGTAAAAGGTTAATCCATGCTAGGGTTTTCGAGAATTGGTTCTTACATGTTGGCATAAAATGTCAAATTAATGTGTTTTAGCGCAACAATCTAATATATAGAATACCGTAATGCTATATTGCAAGTTCTTGACACAGGCTTGGATCTGTGAATCAGTTCAAATATTGCAAGGTTCATCATAAAGAAAAGGAAGCAGAAAAGTTCAATTTGCATTGTGGAGGCTGGACCAGTTGCTGTGATCAATTAAGGTTTTAAATTATTCTAAAAAATTAAGGTTTTAAATTGACATTTTTAAGATTTGGAAGACGTAAATTGTTTTGATGGGATTTTTCTTCGTACCATTTCCTTCGCCAAAAATGACAAATAGACAACTAGTAGCTTGGTTTTGTAGGGGGTATGAATAGGAGAGGTGGGGTGCAATGAGGTGCAAGAAAGGATATACATTTTATGCTTCTTGTTTGATTGAAGGGAGGGTGAGGAGGGGTACATGACTTTTTCTTATTTGTTTGAGGGGATGGGAATGAGAAGTGAGGTGATGAGTTAGTTTAAGTACAATAATACCATTTTGTGGAAACATATGATAGAGTTTGGATAATAAAAGGTAAGTGGGTAATTATGCAAAATAGGTGAGGATATAATAGTTTTTACAAGATAAATGTTCTCACTTTACACCTTGTCTCCAAATTGGAGGGACTTCTCTTTAATATTTTAGTTTATTTTGCATTATCTCTCTCCTCACCACACATCAGAGTATGCATCTTATCAGAACCTCCCGCACCGTGCGGGAGGTTTTGATCCGTTCATATGTGGAGTAGGGGTGTATGGGGGGGTTCTGATAGGATTTGTAGTTCACACCTCACCCTCTAAAAATCCTTTGTCAAAGAGGATTTTAGTTTTTTCCCTCACCTTATCCTACCTCCCTTCCTACCAAACCAATTCATTACTTTGAAATGAAAGAAAAACATTTATCATTTTGATTGTGGTGTTGAAATTACACTACAGGTAACACGTCACTTCTTGAAGAATGGTTGAATACAGCTTTGACATCCCACAATGAGGAAAATAAGATTTTATTTGATCAGACTAATGTTCCAAAAGACACGCTCCCTAACACATTTTTAAAAAATGGTGTTATGTTTTGCATTAGCCTAAGAAAAATTCTCGTGCACAGCATTGTTCCATTGAACCTGGAAATGAGATGTTCCGGAAGGGAAGATCTGAAGGTTTTCCATCAACCTCATATGTTTGGAGTGTTTAAATTACTTATATTTGAAGTGTTTAAGTTACGATAAGCCATCTAGTAGCGTGATGTAACCGCTATGGCTGAGTTAAAAGAGTTTGCTCCAGAGCAAGTTGGTACTTGTTGAATGTGGATCCTTGAGGAGTAAAAACGAGGAAGCATGTCAGTCTTAGGCAGCAGAAGGAAATTGACAATCTAACTCTAAACTAGAGACTTACAGATGAAAGAATGATAATGACAGTGGTTATAGGGAAATGTGAGAAAACGAGCACATCATGCTTTTATCGCAAAAAAGTAGGTTAGTCAACTATAAAGTGATGTGATGAACTTAATAGAGCTGAGGGAATTATTGGGTCATTGCTGCCCGTTTTCATGAAATTGGAATTTTCGTTAAGGTACTAAGGAAAGTGGCAATGCTAAAAATAAAAAACCTATTTGATGAGGACTTTCAACTTGTTTAATCTGACATTTACAAGGGTTTGGGAAAACACTGTAGGAATATGACCATGTCGCAGCTACTTATCACTGTAGCTGATTAATATGCAAAACATCCACACATAAAATCAACACTTTGCTTGGGACAGATGTGCCTCTGTACATTGTCTGCAGAAAATCTGAAATCATATACATGTGACCATAACCTAATGCTATTCTGGTATACACTTTGCTTTTGTTTCTCCTAGAAATTCTCATGGACTATGTAACTATAAAGCATCTGCATGATTTTGGATATTTTTGTTAGCCGTAATGGTTGAAACCTGTGAACCATTATGTGGGGTTCTGTCATCATCTAGAACCTGATTCAATCGTAATGTTTTTAGTTTTATTTAATACATTATTACTCGTTTCTACTGAACTTTCCTCACTTTCTCCCTGCTCCTATAATTGGCTTCTTGTTATATTCTTGCAGCATTTCAAGCTTCCAATAATGACAGATCTGAACTATTGATCTCATTAAGCTCCAGGGCTTGTGTATAGTTTGATATGAGTTCAGTGTTAGTGCTTCGAAGGCATGAATCTTTTCCAAAATAGTGGTACATCCTGTAAGATCTGTTGCCATTCATTTAACATTCCCATGGATGAGCCAAGTTCTAAGTTGACCTATCCCGTGGCACTTATTTATTTTGTGGTAATCACTGCAAGGGAGAACATTTAAGCACTATCTGGATAATCTGTGCAATGCCTTTTGGAATATTGCTCTTTCTTCGACCATAGAAGCCATATTTGCAAGCTATATGGAAAGAGGAAACAAAAGAAAGTAAAATTGCGGATTTGTAATGCTTCCGTAAGGAACTTCCGTTCTTTATTACTTTGCAAATTCATGCATCCATGCAAATAATACATTCTAGTTGCTCTATAGTAGTACTTGTCATTGATGATGATGAAATGAGTTGAGAAAGAACAAGGATATGATAATGCTACATCCATTTGGCACGCTGAGTTCAGGCATCTGGACATTTCATCTATTGATTGTGATATATAGACTTGAATATGCTGAGGTATGTGCTTGCATCCTTACTCGGAATAAAGCTTTAGAGTTTGATGCACACTCCTGCTTTCTTTAGGTAAAAGGTTAATCCATGCTAGGGTTTTCGAGAATTGGTTCTTACATGTTGGCATAAAATGTCAAATTAATGTGTTTTAGCGCAACAATCTAATATATAGAATACCGTAATGCTATATTGCAAGTTCTTGACACAGGCTTGGATCTGTGAATCAGTTCAAATATTGCAAGGTTCATCATAAAGAAAAGGAAGCAGAAAAGTTCAATTTGCATTGTGGAGGCTGGACCAGTTGCTGTGATCAATTAAGGTTTTTAAATTATTCTAAAAAAATTAAGGTTTTAAATTGACATTTTTAAGATTTGGAAGACGTAAATTGTTTTGATGGGATTTTTCTTCGTACCATTTCCTTCGCCAAAAATGACAAATAGACAACTAGTAGCTTGGTTTTGTAGGGGTATGAATAGGAGAGGTGGGGTGCAATGAGGTGCAAGAAAGGATATACATTTTATGCTTCTTGTTTGATTGAAGGGAGGGTGAGGAGGGGTACATGACTTTTTCTTATTTGTTTGAGGGGATGGGAATGAGAAGTGAGGTGATGAGTTAGTTTAAGTACAATAATACCATTTTGTGGAAACATATGATAGAGTTTGGATAATAAAAGGTAAGTGGGTAATTATGCAAAATAGGTGAGGATATAATAGTTTTACAAGATAAATGTTCTCACTTTACACCTTGTCTCCAAATTGGAGGGACTTCTCTTTAATATTTTAGTTTATTTTGCATTATCTCTCCTCACCACACATCGAGTATGCATCTTATCGAACCTCCCGCACCGCAGGGAGGTTTTGATCCGTTCATATGTGGAGTAGGGGTGTATGGGGGGGTTCTGATAGGATTTGTAGTTCACACCTCACCCTCTAAAAATCCTTTGTCAAAGAGGATTTTAGTTTTTTCCCTCACCTTATCCTACCTCCCTTCCTACCAAACCAATTCATTACTTTGAAATGAAAGAAAAACATTTATCATTTTGATTGTGGTGTTGAAATTACACTACAGGTAACACGTCACTTCTTGAAGAATGGTTGAATACAGCTTTGACATCCCACAATGAGGAAAATAAGATTTTATTTGATCAGACTAATGTTCCAAAAGACACGCTCCCTAACACATTTTTTAAAAAATGGTGTTATCATTCAAAAGCCAACATGTACTGGTAGGAAGCCAATATGCTTATAATCATTGAAGTCATGAATTTGTTAGGGAAAACGCAATAGATGTTTAAAGTTATTGGTAGTGGGAAGAATGATTCTAGTATATAATAAAAGTTGTGGTTGCGTCTTTTATTAATGGAATATGTTTTGCAGTGTAACCGTGGTCGATATGCATTTCCTATCACAAGTCGGTGAGAAATGGAAAATTGAGAAGTTTCCATTTGATGGATCCATGAAAGTTATTATTATACATAGAAGATATTGGGTCAGAAAAACAATAAATAAAAGCAAGAACATATTTCGTGTTGTTTTGTTTTTCACTCTTTATAGTTTAATCTTGGCAAATTGTCAAGAAAGGCTTTAATGTTCATGTGAGAAATCCTTTTAACTAGTTTTGTTTGCTCAGCAGATTATACCAAAATATAAGTTTTATCTTCAAATTTTCTACTGTAATAACTGTCGGCTTCCTTCAGTCAACCACTTTTTTTATTACTTTTGAGTCAAGAATTATATATCTTCAGCTTTTTTCCTCGTATATCTTGAGTAGAAATGAAGAAAGTTAAAAACTTCTATCTTCATTTTTCTTTTAACTAATCTCCAAGGTTAATTAGGTTCCTTTCGTTGTTTTTTCTCCCTCTCGAACGCTTTATCATTCTTTTTCTTTTTCCCTTGAGTGGATATGAAGTAAGTCGATATCTTTAGTTCTCTTCTATTTACAAATTTTCAAAGGTTAGGTCCCTTCAGTTTGCTTTTACCCTCTTTTTTCAGTCAAAAGTATTAGCTTCATTTTTTTTTTCTCAGTCAATCTACAGTGAAGCTTATTTTGAAAATCAGACTCAGAGATGCCAGTTGTAAACATTTTCATAGTATTATGATCGATTTTGATGCCATCCAAAATTTTTGTTTTGCTGTGAGAGTTAAAGAAAAGAAAGTAAAGAAAATTTTATAAACTCACAAGGATAAATAATGCTCATGCACTGTCATCCTATTCAAATTAGACAAGAAGAAAGAATAAGAGAACCGAAAGCTGAAAGCTACAAATCCCTCACATTTTATTAGCCCTATAACTTGTTGGGACAAACTGCCCAATACAGTTATGGTCGCAAATTTAAAATATTGTAAGTAAGTTAACAACACGATACGGACCCAACATAACTTTCATGTGAATACAATTTTAAGCTGAAAGCTAGACTCCACTACATTTTATTAGTTCTATAACTTTACCTTAATCCACTTCTATGTTCTTTTCAAATCTGTTCAAATTCAGCGCACAGAATCTCTTTTTAAAATTCCCAATTGACATTTTTCCTCCACTGCCTTGCATATTTTGCCGGCGCCCGAGGTATATCTCTTTCCTTTTAAACTAGTCAATTCCTATTGGTTTTATTTGGATTGGATATATCTTATCTATAGTAACTCGATCTAGGATGGATGGACTTGTTAATTACTGTTCCTGCCAATTAATTAGCTAAAGAGACTTTTCTATTCCTTGGAATAGTGCTAATTAATTAGTTAACTAAACTTTTCGCCAATGGGATTGCTTTTTTACCCTTTTTTTTTTTTTAAAACTTCTGCAAGGAAACTAACAATTAATTAAAAAAATAAAAAAAATGGAAAAGAAGTGCCTTGTTCCACCATCTTTAGTTACTGCTAATATGACGGAATCTGTTTGTAATAATCGTTAATGGTAAAGTGAATCCTCTTTCCTTTTGTTTGACAGCAAAGAAATTTTTTTTTCCTAAGTTATTACCGTCTGCTTTTAGTCTAGTCTTAAAATAAGAACAATTATGATTCTATTTAAATACAAGTATTATTTTTAACTCTTCTTACAACTATCTAAACACTTCCAATTGATGGTGGGGCCCAGCAGCGGACCATACTGAAAATGACAAGGGAACAAACATAAGCATAGGAATAGGATAGCAATGGAAACATCAATTGGTTGTGTTCTCCCTATAAATATATAGCCAAAGACAAGTTGGAAGCAACGTGAAAGACCAAACCAAAGAAAGTAAAATTATGGATTTGTAATGCTTCCGTAAGGAACTTCCGTTCTTTATTACTTTGCAAATTCATGCATCCATGCAAATAATACATTCTAGTTGCTCTATAGTAGTACTTGTCATTGATGATGATGAAATGAGTTGAGAAAGAACAAGGATATGATAATGCTACATCCATTTGGCACGCTGAGTTCAGGCATCTGGACATTTCATCTATTGATTGTGATATATAGACTTGAATATGCTGAGGTATGTGCTTGCATCCTTACTCGGAATAAAGCTTTAGAGTTTGATGCACACTCCTGCTTTCTTTAGGTAAAAGGTTAATCCATGCTAGGGTTTTCGAGAATTGGTTCTTACATGTTGGCATAAAATGTCAAATTAATGTGTTTTAGCGCAACAATCTAATATATAGAATACCGTAATGCTATATTGCAAGTTCTTGACACAGGCTTGGATCTGTGAATCAGTTCAAATATTGCAAGGTTCATCATAAAGAAAAGGAAGCAGAAAAGTTCAATTTGCATTGTGGAGGCTGGACCAGTTGCTGTGATCAATTAAGGTTTTTAAATTATTCTAAAAAAATTAAGGTTTTTAAATTGACATTTTTAAGATTTGGAAGACGTAAATTGTTTTGATGGGATTTTTCTTCGTACCATTTCCCTTCGCCAAAAAATGACAAATAGACAACTAGTAGCTTGGTTTTGTAGGGGGTATGAATAGGAGAGGTGGGGTGCAATGAGGTGCAAGAAAGGATATACATTTTATGCTTCTTGTTTGATTGAAGGGAGGGTGAGGAGGGGTACATGACTTTTTCTTATTTGTTTGAGGGGATGGGAATGAGAAGTGAGGTGATGAGTTAGTTTAAGTACAATAATACCATTTTGTGGAAACATATGATAGAGTTTGGATAATAAAAGGTAAGTGGGTAATTATGCAAAATAGGTGAGGATATAATAGTTTTTACAAGATAAATGTTCTCACTTTACACCTTGTCTCCAAATTGGAGGGACTTCTCTTTAATATTTTAGTTTATTTTGCATTATCTCTCTCCTCACCACACATCGAGTATGCATCTTATCGAACCTCCCGCACCGCAGGGAGGTTTTGATCCGTTCATATGTGGAGTAGGGGTGTATGGGGGTTCGATAGGATTTGTAGTTCACACTCACCCTCTAAAAATCCTTTGTCAAAGAGGATTTTAGTTTTTCCCTCACCTTATCCTACCTCCCTTCCTACCAAACCAATTCATTACTTTGAAATGAAAGAAAAACATTTATCATTTTGATTGTGGTGTTGAAATTACACTATAGGTAACACGTCACTTCTTGAAGAATGGTTGAATACAGCTTTGACATCCCACAATGAGGAAAATAAGATTTTATTTGATCAGACTAATGTTCCAAAAGACACGCTCCCTAACACATTTTTAAAAAATGGTGTTATCATTCAAAAGCCAACATGTACTGGTAGGAAGCCAATATGCTTATAATCATTGAAGTCATGAATTTGTTAGGGAAAACGCAATAGATGTTTAAAGTTATTGGTAGTGGGAAGAATGATTCTAGTATATAATAAAAGTTGTGGTTGCGTCTTTTATTAATGGAATATGTTTTGCAGTGTAACCGTGGTCGATATGCATTTCCTATCACAAGTCGGTGAGAAATGGAAAATTGAGAAGTTTCCATTTGATGGATCCATGAAAGTTATTATTATACATAGAAGATATTGGGTCAGAAAAACAATAAATAAAAGCAAGAACATATTTCGTGTTGTTTTGTTTTTCACTCTTTATAGTTTAATCTTGGCAAATTGTCAAGAAAGGCTTTAATGTTCATGTGAGAAATCCTTTTAACTAGTTTTTGTTTGCTCAGCAGATTATACCAAAATATAAGTTTTATCTTCAAATTTTCTACTGTAATAACTGTCGGCTTCCTTCAGTCAACCACTTTTTTTATTACTTTTGAGTCAAGAATTATATATCTTCAGCTTTTTTCCTCGTATATCTTGAGTAGAAATGAAGAAAGTTAAAAACTTCTATCTTCATTTTTCTTTTTAACTAATCTCCAAGGTTAATTAGGTTCCTTTGTTTTTTTTCTCTCTCGAACGCTTTATCATTCTTTTTCTTTTTCCCTTGAGTGGATATGAAGTAAGTCGATATCTTTAGTTCTCTTCTATTTACAAATTTTCAAAGGTTAGGTCCCTTCAGTTTGCTTTTACCCTCTTTTTCAGTCAAAAGTATTAGCTTTTTTTTTTTTCTCAGTCAATCTACAGTGAAGCTTATTTTGAAAATCAGACTCAGAGATGCCAGTTGTAAACATTTTCATAGTATTATGATCGATTTTGATGCCATCCAAAATTTTTGTTTTGCTGTGAGAGTTAAAGAAAAGAAAGTAAAGAAAATTTTATAAACTCACAAGGATAAATAATGCTCATGCACTGTCATCCTATTCAAATTAGACAAGAAGAAAGAATAAGAGAACCGAAGTGAAAGCTACAAATCCCTCACATTTTATTAGCCCTATAACTTGTTGGGACAAACTCGTACCATAGAGTTAAGTACTAAAATATCAGAGTAATAAAGAACACACGATTTACGGACCCAACATAACTTTCATGTGAATACAATTTTGCTGAAAGCTAGACTCCACTACATTTTATTAGTTCTATAACTTTACCTTAATCCACTTCTATGTTCTTTTCAAATCTGTTCAAATTCAGCGCACAGAATCTCTTTTAAAATTCCCAATTGACATTTTTCCTCCACTGCCTTGCATATTTTGCCGGCGCCCGAGGTATATCTCTTTCCTTTTAAACTAGTCAATTCCTATTGGTTTTATTTGGATTGGATATATCTTATCTATAGTAACTCGATCTAGGATGGATGGACTTGTTAATTACTGTTCCTGCCAATTAATTAGCTAAAGAGACTTTTCTATTCCTTGGAATAGTGCTAATTAATTAGTTAACTAAACTTTTCGCCAATGGGATTGCTTTTTACCCTTTTTTTTTTTAAAACTTCTGCAAGGAAACTAACAATTAATTAAAAAATAAAAAAATGGAAAAGAAGTGCCTTGTTCCACCATCTTTAGTTACTGCTAATATGACGGAATCTGTTTGTAATAATCGTTAATGGTAAAGTGAATCCTCTTTCCTTTTGTTTGACAGCAAAGAAATTTTTTTTTCCTAAGTTATTACCGTCTGCTTTTAGTCTAGTCTTAAAATAAGAACAATTATGATTCTATTTAAATACAAGTATTATTTTTAACTCTTCTTACAACTATCTAAACACTTCCAATTGATGGTGGGGCCCAGCAGCGGACCATACTGAAAATGACAAGGGAACAAACATAAGCATAGGAATAGGATAGCAATGGAAACATCAATTGGTTGTGTTCTCCTATAAATATATAGCCAAAGACAAGTTGGAAGCAACGTGAAAGACCAAACCAACCAGTAATTTATACTAGAAATTTAGGTTGGAAGCGCAACTTTGCTTTTGCAGAGGTTGGTAGCTTGTATAACTTCTACACCAGTGATCATCAGTGAATGAAGGTAAAGGAGAAGAGAAAATTAGGAAAAATATGAAGAGCGAGATGTTCTTGAGTCAGAAGAGAGAAGAAACCATCGTCTCGACAAAGAGTGCTTCGTCACCACCGAAACTGGCTGTCAGACGGAGGAAGACCGTTAAGAGCGACGAGGGAGGAGATTGAGAGGTATTGGAGGGTGAAGAGGATGGAGGAGGAGGAGCATCTGCTTGCTCTTAAAGCAGCTGCTAGAATCAAGGCTCGAGCTCTCTGTAAGCTTCCAGTTTTAGTTTGTTGGATAAATTACACACTATAGCATCGCTCATACTTTCAGTAGCACTTATCATTCTTCGACTTGTTTATCAGAACTTATCGTCTCTCAATTCAGGGATGTGAAGGATTATCTGTAATTTATCCTTCTCAATACCTACACTAATCGCAATTGAGAAGTAACATTAGTAGCAATATTTTACGCTTCAATTTTGTAGGAAGGTAGAGTGTACCTCAGTCCTGAACCCGAAACCTGCAACTAGAAATACTATAGTTAGACAATTATCCGTATAAGTGCTTGTTTTAAGATCATAATCTTATATGTATATTAGTCAAATCATTATAATGGTTGCGATGAGGAGGATTACAGGAGATTCGAAGAATCACTGAGGGACATGATAAAGAAAGCCAATGAGGAAAAAGATGGACAGAACCACAAAGATCTGCAAGTGGGAATCAAGGATTGGTAGGCTGACATCCACTTACTTTTACCTTTTTCCTTTCTTTTTTCCATGATTGAATAAACTTTAAATATACTGATCTTCAAAGTTACCCTTTATATCACACCATTCATTTGTGGGAAGCTGAAAAACTCCTGACCTTGAATCAATGCAATAATACATAAGATTTGAGAATTATTATATTGATCCACAGATTGTTTACCTCTCAGTGTAATAGATACCCAATGGCTATGATACTTCTATATTTTTTAGCAACTCTATGATACTTCCACATTAAAATTTTCACATGTTAATATGTGTTTGGATATTTAAAATATCTTTGATTTCCCACTTTCATTTGTCTGAATACACTTGAAATAATCCAAAAATTAGCAGAAAGAGGCATCTACTATTTTTCTTAATAATCAATGTCTTTATAGAGTAGTGGCTAGAAAAAATTTAACATTAATCAGTAGCTCTAGCGTCATGATCTTATCTTGCTCTAAATTTAAGTTTGGATAGCTATGGGTTTTGGGCTGATCAGCTGAAGGACAAGATTCTTACGTAAACACCACTAGTAGTGATTATGATTTGTATTTAATTAATTGCGCAAATTGCTTTGAAGAAACTCATTCCCCAATGTCTTGACCTACTCCATTAAAGTTCTCATTGTTAACAATATTTTGCCTCATTATTTCTTTGTTCATAGTTTTATGGACTTTGATAGAGCTAGGTCAATCCAATCTTAGACCAAGTAAACGCTAGCATCTATATAACAATGAAGATATTTTGATGTATTTCAAATAATGTGCATGTACTTGAACTTGGGATTTTCAATAGGCGGTACAAGATTGACCTAGTCATAGATAATGGGTTAGTTAGTGTGAGGTGTATCACACATTGGACGGTATTTGTTTATATTGAGTAAGCACTGATGTAAGTAGGAGTAATTTAAGGGTTTTATTTTTATCTCTTTGATGTAAGGTGAAGTTTGAAGAAAGATTCCACTAAGGAAAATTTTATAAACTCACAAGGATAAATAATGCTCATGCACTGTCATCCTATTCAAATTAGACAAGAAGAAAGAATAAGAGAACCGAAAGCTGAAAGCTACAAATCCCTCACATTTTATTAGCCCTATAACTTGTTGGGACAAACTCAGGGCCCAATAGAGCAGGGTCGCAGCTAAAATATTGTAGAAGTAATAAAGAACACACAGATTTACGTGGACCCAACATAACTTTCATGTGAATACAATTTTAAGCTGAAAGCTAGACTCCACTACATTTTATTAGTTCTATAACTTTACCTTAATCCACTTCTATGTTCTTTTCAAATCTGTTCAAATTCAGCGCACAGAATCTCTTTTTAAAATTCCCAATTGACATTTTTCCTCCACTGCCTTGCATATTTTGCCGGCGCCCGAGGTATATCTCTTTCCTTTTAAACTAGTCAATTCCTATTGGTTTTATTTGGATTGGATATATCTTATCTATAGTAACTCGATCTAGGATGGATGGACTTGTTAATTACTGTTCCTGCCAATTAATTAGCTAAAGAGACTTTTCTATTCCTTGGAATAGTGCTAATTAATTAGTTAACTAAACTTTTCGCCAATGGGATTGCTTTTACCCTTTTTTTTTTAAACTTCTGCAAGGAAACTAACAATTAATTAAAAATAAAAAAATGGAAAAAAGTGCCTTGTTCCACCATCTTTAGTTACTGCTAATATGACGGAATCTGTTTGTAATAATCGTTAATGGTAAAGTGAATCCTCTTTCCTTTTGTTTGACAGCAAAGAAATTTTTTTTTTCCCTAAGTTATTACCGTCTGCTTTTAGTCTAGTCTTAAAATAAGAACAATTATGATTCTATTTAAATACAAGTATTATTTTTAACTCTTCTTACAACTATCTAAACACTTCCAATTGATGGTGGGGCCCAGCAGCGGACCATACTGAAAATGACAAGGGAACAAACATAAGCATAGGAATAGGATAGCAATGGAAACATCAATTGGTTGTGTTCTCCCTATAAATATATAGCCAAAGACAAGTTGGAAGCAACGTGAAAGACCAAACCAACCAGTAATTTATACTAGAAATTTAGGTTGGAAGCGCAACTTTTGCTTTTGCAGAGGTTGGTAGCTTGTATAACTTCTACACCAGTGATCATCAGTGAATGAAGGTAAAGGGAGAAGAGAAAATTAGGAAAAATATGAAGAGCGAGATGTTCTTGAGTCAGAAGAGAGAAGAAACCATCGTCTCGACAAAGAGTGCTTCGTCACCACCGAAACTGGCTGTCAGACGGAGGAAGACCGTTAAGAGCGTGACGAGGGAGGAGATTGAGAGGTATTGGAGGGTGAAGAGGATGGAGGAGGAGGAGCATCTGCTTGCTGCTCTTAAAGCAGCTGCTAGAATCAAGGCTCGAGCTCTCTCTGTAAGCTTCCAGTTTTAGTTTGTTGGATAAATTACACACTATAGCATCGTTCATACTTTCAGTAGCACTTATCATTCTTCGACTTGTTTATCAGAACTTATCGTCTCTCAATTCGCGGGATGTGAAGGATTATCTGTAATTTATCCTTCTCAATACCTACACTAATCGACGAATTGAGAAGTAACATTAGTAGCAATATTTTACGCTTCCAATTTTGTAGGAAGGTAGAGTGTACCTCAGTCCTGAACCCGAAACCTGCAACTAGAAATACTATAGTTAGACAATTATCCGTATAAGTGCTTGTTTTAAGATCATAATCTTATATGTATATTAGTCAAATCATTATAATGGTTGCGATGAGCAGGAGGAGGATTACAGGAGATTCGAAGAATCACTGAGGGACATGATAAAGAAAGCCAATGAGGAAAAAGATGGACAGAACCACAAAGATCTGCAAGTGGGAATCAAGGATTGGTAGGCTGACATCCACTTACTTTTTACCTTTTTCCTTTCTCTTTTTTTCTGAGCATGATTGAATAAACTTTAAATATACTGATCTTCAAAGTTACCCTTTATATCACACCATTCATTTGTGGGAAGCTGAAAAAACTCCTGACCTTGAATCAATGCAATAATACATAAGATTTGAGAATTATTATATTGATCCACAGATTGTTTACCTCTCAGTGTAATAGATACCCAATGGCTATGATACTTCTATATTTTTTAGCAACTCTATGATACTTCCACATTAAAATTTTCACATGTTAATATGTGTTTGGATATTTAAAATATCTTTGATTTCCCACTTTCATTTGTCTGAATACACTTGAAATAATCCAAAATTAGCAGAAAGAGGCATCTACTATTTTTCTTAATAATCAATGTCTTTATAGAGTAGTGGCTAGAAAAAATTTAACATTAATCAGTAGCTCTAGCGTCATGATCTTATCTTGCTCTAAATTTAAGTTTGGATAGCTATGGGTTTTGGGCTGATCAGCTGAAGGACAAGATTCTTACGTAAACACCACTAGTAGTGATTATGATTTGTATTTAATTAATTGCGCAAATTGCTTTGAAGAAACTCATTCCCCAATGTCTTGACCTACTCCATTAAAGTTCTCATTGTTAACAATATTTTGCCTCATTATTTCTTTGTTCATAGTTTTATGGACTTTGATAGAGCTAGGTCAATCCAATCTTAGACCAAGTAAACGCTAGCATCTATATAACAATGAAGATATTTTGATGTATTTCAAATAATGTGCATGTACTTGAACTTGGGATTTTCAATAGGCGGTACAAGATTGACCTAGTCATAGATAATGGGTTAGTTAGTGTGAGGTGTATCACACATTGGACGGTATTTGTTTATATTGAGTAAGCACTGATGTAAGTAGGAGTAATTTAAGGGTTTTATTTTTATCTCTTTGATGTAAGGTGAAGTTTGAAGAAAGATTCCACTAAGGAAATTATTTAGTACATATATCACAAATGAAATAATTATTCCATTTCATACAATTGATTGTTCTACGTTAATCAAACCTTGGAACTCATCATCTCCTTTGATTCCTTTCTTAACCAACCATCATATTCTTATATTTTAATTTTATGAAATTAAAGTTGATAATTCTTTTGTTTGCAAGATATATATATATATATATATATATATATATATATATATATATATATATATATATATATATATATATATATATATATATATATAGTACCTATGAACTTAAGTTATATGAATATGGAAGACCAACTTTTTATCCACTCTTGCCTTGAGATTTGTGATGCACAAATCTCAAAGTGCTTTATATCTTTCACGGATCCCAAAGCAGATGAGTGGTTAAAGGCACTAACTATTCATTATTAACTTAGTTCATGTGAGCTTGCTCATATATATATATATATATATATATATATATATATATATATATATATATATATAGAAATTCTATAAAACTTAGTTGACGAATAGTATCCACTGTCTTTTCTATCCATTGATGTTGCCTTGGGATCAGTGAAAGATATAAAGCCCACTTTGAAATTTGTGTGCATCTTGATTTCACTATCTCAAGGGAAGATCAATGGATATAAAGTTGATGGACACTCCTCCCTATCAACTTAAAATAAATAAATATATAAATATATATATATATATATATATATATATATATATATATATATATATATATATATATATATATATATATATATATATATATATATATTCCTACAAGGACATATTTAATAATAGAAGAGGCGTACATCAAACATCCGCAAAGAAAATTAATATTCTGTAGGAATATATTTCATTTTGTATTAAGCTTATAGAGGTGAAAAGAAAGTTTCTAGAGGTTCCCCATTTGTCTCCGTCACTGAAATAGACAATAACGTTTCTTGGAAGCCAGGGTGAGCATAAGATTCCTTTAATCAAAAATGTATAGTTAATTGGAATATTATAGAATATCTATTTGTTTTACACCAAAATTATTGTGGTTGTTAACAAAATTTGGTCTACTGAGTCTTTTCATATTTTATATGGTTCAACAATTTCCAATCAGAATTAAACCACACCTATATCATACTTACTCCCTTTAAAAGACGAGTTCGTGAAAATCTTCGTAGACAAAATGCCCTTAAGATAGATATCCAAAGAGTTGGGTTTGTTATTGAATTTTCATTGGTGAGATATAGATGGATAAGGTTATCAATTTAATTAAGCACTCATAGGCATCCTAACTACTTGGGAATCCTTATGGTATTAATTCATGTGCTTCCTTTTTAGTGTATATAAAATCGAAACAAAATACCAACTAATAGCATCAAATTAAACGTATGCTAATGAAAATGTAAATAGATAATGTTATCAATTTAATTAAGCACTCATAGGTATCCTAACTACTTGGGAATCCTTATCCTATTAATTCATGTGCTTCCTTTTTAGTGTATATAAAATCGAAACAAAAATACCAACTATTAGCATCAATCAACCTATTAAACGTATGCCAATGAAAAGTCAGATTCTATTATCACGTAGTATTAAATTTCAAAGTTTAAGAAATTATCGATTATTATTTAAATAGAACTCTATTTATAATTGTTATCCTCTCACATGCAACACCACATACCAATATATATAAGCCAAGAAATTACAATAATTTCCATAGCACTTTGTCTCCTTCAACGGTATGTGTCTTTGTTATTTTCTTCTTGTTAGATTAGATTATATTATTTTAAAGTAATTAATTGTATTGTATGTTGATCTTTTTTCAAATCAAGAAATTGCAACAATTTTCACAACACTTTCATCTCCTTCAACGGTATGTGCCTTTGTTATTTTGATAGTAATAAGTTTTAGATCTCTATTATTTTCCATATGATATAGAGTTGTTCTTACTTAATTTTGAACATAATAAAAAATAAATAAAAAATGGGAAATAAACCTCAAAAACATCCTCGAAAAATTAAAATAAAATAATAATGAAAATAATAATAAATAATAATAATAATAAATAATGGAGTTTGACCTTTTGGTGACAAGCCCTTCGTCCACATGTTAGTTGCCAATAGTTGGCAAATGCATTTGCAACTTTAGCAGTTCAAGGAGTCGGGGAAGTGCCGGGAGTTCAAACTAATTAAACCTAACTAAAATTTGCCATTTGATCTCGGCTCAATTAAAATATGAAACAAAAAGAATAAAGGATAATATTTTTTAATATTTTATATTATAACTTATTTTAGAGTAAAATTAGGAATTTTTAGAAGGATTTTCATACAAAATTTTTAGTATTTTTATATGCTTATATGATTGCTTTATCATATAAAATTATATTATAGTCACCGTTAATGTTTAGTTTTATCTTTTTTATTTTAAGTCTATCAAATGATGTAGGCTAAGATCTCATATATATATATATATATATATATATATATATATATATATATATATATATATATATATATATATATATATATATATATATATATATATATATATATATAGAAACTGAAACTCATGAACTTAAGTTCATAATGAATAGTGGTGCACCAACTTTTCTAACCACTCATCTTGCTTTGGGATCAGTGAAAGATATAAAGCCACTTTGAGATTTGTGCATCACAAATCTCAAGACAAATGAGTGGATAAAATTGGTGCTAATATCTTTTCATAAATCTCCTATATATATATATATATATATATATATATATATATATATATATATATATATATATATATATATCATGTTTGTTGTACTTCTTTTTGTTTAAGTTTACTTTTGAGATTGTTTATTATAAAATATGAGCTTATAATCTCCTAAAGTGATGTGCACTGCTTTCAATGCAAGAATAAACGTGGTTTCTTTATTGCTTGAACTATAGTTCATAATAATATTGTACTTATTCAGCTTGACTCCATATTATAGCTTGTGATTAATAGAGTTTGTAATATGACATGTAGTATCAATTTAACTTATTTTCTTTTACTATTAGCGAAGATATTATTATGTCAATTGATATCTTTTTCCTAGAATCAATTAAGAAATCCCGCTAAGTCTATTGATCCCAGTTTAGCACAAAAGTTTATTTCATCGATTTTTTATAATGTTTAAATAAAAATTATAGTAAATCTAATAGTCTAATTTTCTGATTTGAATTCAAAAATTAAATAAACCAAAAATAAATAATTTTGATACTTAACCACGCATTACACGCGTAAAAACTAGTATTATAAAATAAAGTAGTTGAGATTCAGAAATCTAAGCCCAGAGGTATTTTGGGCATTGAGGAACCAAATTGATCCTTAGAATTTGAGGGACATATGAGTAAAGGGATTAATCTAAAATTATTGGAGATTTGAGGGACAAATATCTAAATAACTGTGATATTAATTCCCCAACCTTTTGTTTTCGTATGCATATTCATTTTCCCTTTTCCCCTTTATACATTTTTCAATTAAAAGTAATATGAGGCCTTTAAACATTTCTAACATTATTTATTCATATTTTACGTGCTAATTAATTTGACAAAATCAAATAAGTTGGTGTTTGATATTTGCTCTTTGCCCTGTGATTTTGGGTAGGTGGACTAAAAGCAAGTATGCTTACTTGAACCAGCCAGCCATTAGCAAATCAATGGGAGAATATGGAGCACCAAGCAAAGCTACTGCTGCATATGTCCCACAAAAGAATTGCTCCTATGCTCCTCCTCCCACTTGCAGCCCAGTGCCTACTTCACTTGGGGTCTTCTGAAACTTTACTCTGGATGTACAAAAAATTATATCCTTGTGTGGCTTATTCTGCTTTCACTTACTATTATTGTTATAAATGTCTTATTCCCTGTATTTATTAACGGATGGTTGGACAAAGTTATATATATGTTTGTAATAGTTTGATGTATCATTATGATGGTTAGTGCTAGTCCTCATTCAATCTTAATTATCTTACACATTTTCTATGGTCCTCAAGTGAAGACATCCTTCAATCCTGAAAATTTGCAATTAACCCATACCCATGTAATTTGTAGTAGTTAGATATTGCTCCTTTTCCGAGAAACAAGGAAGACGGAGAAACTAATTTCCATATGAAGTTAATTGGTGAATTCTCCAAAACCCTATTACATAGAGGTGCAAACGGTTTGGATACGGCTCAGATATGATACTTATCAAATCCATATCTATTTATCAACCACGGATACGGATATGCCTTGGTTAAGAATAATTCATATCCATACCTACTTAAATCGAATACGGACGGGGATATACATGCGGATATATAATCGTATAGACATGCAGATACAAAAATGAATATGAGAAAACTAGATAATATTGAAAAAAATATAGTTCATATCATATGAGAGAGTTCATCAATATGTTCGTTATAATTGAAAAGCTAACATTAGATCCCTTGATCATCATTATTAACCTCAAATCCATAATCTAAGGACTAAAACTATTGTAGTTGTATGACAAACATATATTCGGATATTTCGGACACGGATCCAGATATTTCACTACATATTTGTCTTCTTAACCATATCCTCTCAGATATAGATTTTAGTAATCATATCCAATCGAAATTTACTCGGATACAGATATTTTTGTTCACCCATACTATTATACTCTGATAAAATGGGATATGAAATTACACCGAAAAAATTTTCTTGTGCTGAACCTCAACAACCTTTTGTTTTATTTTTATTTATTTATCAATAGCCTCAAGTAACAAGTTTTACTCATCTGTTTGGATGATAAAACCTTTCATTACAGTCTACCTCCTATTAAGTCCTAGGGTGTGTTTGGCAACCTTGTAAAATTGGGTCAGGACTGAACCTGGCCCAATTTTATGTTGTCTCTTGTTTGGTAAAGCCAAGTTAGTTTGGCGATAAAATTGTAGCTAAACTAGATTTTCTTTTGGGCCAGAGAGTCCCGAAAAGTGGTTTAGCATAAAAGCTGAGGCGATGGTCACAGTCACCCCAGTTTAGGTAGTTTGCCAAACACACACCCTTGTAGTTAAAAAAAAAGTAGTAATAAAGATTAGTTGTCTACTTGTTAATGTATCAAGATTCAAGTGGTAGGAAGTTAAGTGATTTACTCAGAACAAAATAACTTTAGAACATTTATTGGGGAGATTTGATATTCAAACCACATTATTTTGTAGCCAAAAGCATAGTATATCATGAGAAATTGTATTGGAGGATCCTCACTGGCTTTTATTGGATTGAACTCATATGTGTTACTCATCACTGAACTCTCCCACCAAGAATGAGTTTGTTTAGATCCTCAGCTAAAACGTTTGATCCATAAAGCCTTAATTTTGAGAAGATCCACTACATATCAAACAACTTGCTTCCCATTATCATTTTATATGGGATTAATAAACTGATTATTGTCAGTATCAGTTCTCTATTTGGGTGCTTACCTAAATACAAGACACAAACCGAATAATTATCCAACTTGAAGAATATTTTGACCAAAAGACTAAGCAAGAGAAGATCAACATCTTCAGAGAAGGAGAGGATAAAGGTAGAACTATATTAAGTGGCACGCTTCGTCACCCCCTACTCACTTTCAAAAATCTCCACTTATCACCAAACTTGAGTTTGCTAGACAAGCACAGATAAGACAATGCAAATTTCTTCAGAATAGAAAAAGCTACGTCCATCCTGACTCCTGACTGAGAAAATGGAACCAGCAGTAATATGTGGGCCAGCTCGGCATGTCAAAATATCGACCAGCCCCTCTTAACTTTGCATATTGAACAAAGAGGCAAAAAAAATCAGACTGTGATTCTATCCAAACAAAAAGAGCAGCAGCAAGAGCCACACATTAACTGCCCTTATCTTTTCCTAACCTTTGCCATTTCTCAGTCACATTCCCCTTCTCTTGAGACTGAACATGGCAACAGCCATTCTCCAAAGCTTCTGCAACAATTCCAACACCTCCCAAAGCTCCAGTCTTCCAAAACAAGCTACCATCTCCAGCTCCGCCAATGTCAAAACAAAACAACCAATATCTAAACTCCACAACTCCGTCATCGCCCGTAGGCTCTCTTCATTAACTGAATCAGGGCAAATGCATGAGGCCCTCTCACTGTTTCAGTCTGCAAAGAAGCCCGATACGTTCATCTGGAATGTTATGATCAGAGGCTACACAAATTGGGAGATGTTTGAAGATGCTATTGGCTTATATTATCAGATGCAAGCGGCAGGAGTTCGTGCAGATTACTTCACTTTCCCCTTTGTCATCAAATCCATCACTGCATTGTCATACTCTAGCGAGGGGCTCAAGATACACGGAAAGTTGTTCAAAGTTGGATTGGATTCAGATCTTTACATCTGCAATTCTCTAATGGCTATGTATTCCAAGATGCGCTTGATTGGTTCAGCTGAAAGAGTGTTTTTCGAAATGAATGTAAGAGATGGAGTTTCTTGGAATACAATGATAGATGGCTTCGTCTGTAATGAAGAAGAACGGAAATGTTTTTCCTATTTCAGGAAAATGCAAGAAGGTTTTGCAATGAAACCAGATGGGTTAGCTGTGATGAGTGCTCTTGAAGCCTGCTCTTCAACAATGTCATTCGAGCTTGGGAAGGAGATTCATGGCTATATAATCAGGCAATGGTTAGATTCAGAGATTAAAGTCAGAGCCTCACTTATTGATATGTATTGCAAATGTGCCAATATGGCTTATGCGGAGAGACAGTTCAACATGATGACAGAGAGAAATGTAGTCACTTGGAATCTAATCATAGGTGGATATGCTCGAAATGGTCAACCTTACGAGGCAGTTGATTGCTTTACAAAGATGCAAGAAGATGGCGTAGATTCAGATAGTGTAACCACGGTGAATTTGCTCCCAGCATGCGCACAGCTAAGAAGCAAATCCCATGGGAAAGCAATTCATGGAGCAACAATTAGAAAAGGTTTCACCCCACACTTGGCTCTTGAAACCGCACTGATTGATATGTATGCCAAATGTGGGGAGCTGAGATTAGCCAAATTGACATTTGATCAGATGGTGGAAAGAAGTCTAGTGACGTGGAACACTATGATCACTGGTTATGTACAGACTGGGCAAAATGTAAAAGCCTTGAGGCTTTTCCTGAAACTATTAAATGATGGAGATTTGGAGCCCGATGATTTTACCATCTCCAGCATAATACCTGCCTTTGCCGAGATGAAATCCCTACGAGATGGAAAGCAGATACATAGTTATGCAATGAGATTAGGATACGGAATGAATACCTTTGTCCTAAACTCGATCATAAACATGTACGCAAGAAGCGGAGATCTGCAAGCTTCCAAAAGGGTGTTTGAGAGGATGTTGTTAAAAGACGTCGCATCATGGAACACAATTATCATGGGATGTGGACTTCACGGGCTGGGTAACAATGCATTAGAGCTGTTCTCAGATATGATAGCAGCAGGTTTTCAACCAGATCAAAGTACTTTTGTCTCTTTATTATCTGCTTGCAGTATATCCGGCCTGGTGAATGAAGGCTGGACGCATTATTATTCAATGCAGAAAGAGTTTGGAATAGTACCTCAAATTGAGCACTATGGGTGCATGGTTGACCTCCTCGGCCGCACTGGGGACCTTCAACAGGCAATAGATTTCATAGAGAAGATGCCTTTAGTGCCAACAGAAAGGATATGGGGAGCCTTAATAACCGCAAGCAGAAACAATAACAATATCGAAATAGCAGAGTTTGCAGCAGAACGTATTTTTGGCTTGGAACATGATAATACTGGCTGTTATGTCCTGCTTTCCAACATGTATGCTGATGCCGGAAGATGGGAAGATGTTGAGAGAATGAGACTTCTCATGAAAGAACAAGGTTTACACCAGACAACTGGTAAGAGCACCGTAGAGCTCGACAGTAAGAGCAGAAGTTTCGTCAATGGAGATAAATCTCATGATGATAGTACTATAATTTATCAAGTGTTACAAATTTTATCAAGGGAGATAGGAGAAGATGCTGCTGATTCTATTACTGTGTTTAAACCAATAGATAAGACAATAAAAGAAAACTCACCGAGAAGACACAGTGTAAGGCTAGCAATTACTTTTGGATTGATCTCCTCAACAGTCGGAAGCCCAGTTCTGGTAAAGAAGAATGTCAGAATATGTGTTTCCTGCCACAATGCAATTAAATTGATCTCCAAGTTCACCAAGAGGGAAATCATTGTGGGGGATTCAAGAATCTATCATCATTTTACTGATGGATTCTGCTCTTGTGGTGACTATTGGTGATGCTTAAAGATTAAAAAAAGTCAATTTTTGGGGAAAAGTTAGATCTTTAAAGATGAACATACATAGTTACAATACACAACAAGGAAATTTTGGATGATACACGAATCAAACAACAGATGTCTCCGTCTAACTGGGCAGCCTTAAGCTAAGTGCGGTTCTAAAAGTTCAGAAGTTTAACCAAAACTGTTAGACTAGGTCTACCCAAGTCACAGGTCAGGAAGAGCTGCAATAAGTTATAATCTGAAGGGAGCACAGATATAAACCTTTCAACATCAGTTTATAGTTGTACATGTTTTTGAGACTAAAGTTACGACCTCTATGACCATTGTTTATCTAAATCTATACAAAAATGTTACAAAAGAAGAACGGCTATTTGTTCGGTATGTTGCATTCCCTCCTCCATCTTCTTTTCTGTTTTAATCATGGATCAGTAAAATGATTAGCATTATGTCATTTATTCTATTTATTATTGATCAAGGAGATACTGATAATTATTCAGTGATTTAGGAATACCAGGAAACAATTACATGATGTTAGTAGTTAAGTCTATAAATGTCATAGGATACAGTAACTTCTTGATCGGACATCATTGAATGAAAGAGGCAAGATGACAGATCAAAAGTATTCAGTTTTCTCAATCTCCATAGCTAAATCTTTAATGTTGAACAGAATAGTTCTATCAAGATGAACATGGTTTCACTTCAAAAGATTGGAACTAATATGACAGCGAAAAGTTACAAGTTGCGAGACAATAAAACATAAATCTCAGGCTTGTCCCAACTACATGGGACTGGTATATATTGGCAAGCAAGAGTTAAAGTTAACAATTTATCCCAATATGGAGTCATTAGAAACCAGCATTTGGCACACTATTAAACCACACAACAACTCATCACAAACAAATCAGAATAAAGGAGATGCAATAACCAGATCATTTACTTGCAGATCATGGAAGTCAGTGAGTTTTCCTGGTAATGAAGCGATGAAAAGTACACTAAAATTAAGCAATTTAAACCAAAATGTTGCTTTAAGAAAAACAGGTGATATTTGTAACTGATTACAGTTCAAGGAAAAAGAATAAAGAAGAAGATTTAAGCGAGCAGTATAAACTTCTTGCATTCTGTCAAAGATCAAATTCTATAGGCAAATTGCAATACTATTAGAAGAAATGAAAAGGGGTTGAACCCAAAGATAAGCTTTGGTCTAAGAAGAACAGAGTAAATAGTAAATGTGTGAATGTATATATCGCTTGGGCACCCACACATAGGTGCACGGACGCTCATAACTGAATTGATTGTGGTTGTTCAATCATTTGATCGCATCTTGCGCAGCCAACACACATGAGCGACGTATGAATAAGAAGAGTACACATACACATGAATATATATAAACTATGTATGAAAAGGGAGAGTAAACGAGTTACACGGATAACAAAATGGAATGTTTGTTTGCATGGGAGTTATTGTCACTGTAAGGTTTTCAGTTTTGCCAATCCAGATAGGGAGCACCCAGGGCCAGATCACAATTCAAGGGGTTAGAGTGGATTGTAACATTGATCTTTAGTCTCTGTGTCATTTTCACAATGTAGATTCAAAAAAATTTGCTGGCTAAACTAGAAATTCGACTTATTTACACTCTCAAAAGGACCGCGTGAATCTATCTAATTTTCAGCACCAGGCAAACCACCTACAAGCAAACCTGCAAGCTTCAGAACATTCAAGCTAATCCTGACCATCTAGGATGATTCACTTCCAAGGGATTCAATATACAAATTAAGATTCTTAACTTTTAATTATACAATTCAAAAGACTGAATTTTGAGACGGAAGATTTGCTGACCTCAAGAATGCTCAAACTAAGCTAACTAAACAATTATTTCAATACAATATAGTCATTCCTAAAAGCAATTTCTAGCAAATCTTGGACTCTCTCACTATTAACTGATGGAACTTTAAAAGATTGGATTTTGACAGCAATCCTGAAATCCTAAACTCCTAAACATAATTTTCCTGAAAATCTTCTCAGAAACAGCCAAATAAACAAATTTTCCATAATTTTTAACCCATCTTTAATTGCAAAAAAAACCAAAATATATTATCCTCAATTAATCGTACATCCAAACATCAAATAAACAGCAAATACAACAACATTCTATAATTTTTATTAAAAAAAATCACCTTTCTTCATTTCATCATCTCCCTCCCCTAATCCTCTCCTCATCCTCGGCCATCTTCTTCCTGTGAGTCTCCACAAGCTTATCGAGCGCGGCCTGAACCGCATCTCGACCCCCAATCAGCAACCTCGTAATCACCTCCGGATCTCTCTCGAACCTCGCCTCCTCAAACTCTCTCCTCGCGTTCTCCCTCAGCAATTCTCGCCACGGGACCCGCGGGAGTCCGGCCACGTGAAGAACCTCGAGGCGCGGATGATTCTATTACTGTGTTTAAACCAATAGATAAGACAATAAAAGAAAACTCACCGAGAAGACACAGTGTAAGGCTAGCAATTACTTTTGGATTGATCTCCTCAACAGTGGAAGCCCAGTTCTGGTAAAGAAGAATGTCAGAATATGTGTTTCCTGCCACAATGCAATTAAATTGATCTCCAAGTTCACCAAGAGGGAAATCATTGTGGGGATTCAAGAATCTATCATCATTTTACTGATGGATTCTGCTCTTGTGGTGACTATTGGTGATGCTTAAAGATTAAAAAGTCAATTTTGGGGAAAAGTTAGATCTTTAAAGATGAACATACATAGTTACAATACACAACAAGGAAATTTTGGATGATACACGAATCAAACAACAGATGTCTCCGTCTAACTGGGCAGCCTTAAGCTAAGTGCGGTTCTAAAAGTTCAGAAGTTTAACCAAAACTGTTAGACTAGGTCTACCCAAGTCACAGGTCAGGAAGAGCTGCAATAAGTTATAATCTGAAGGGAGCACAGATATAAACCTTTCAACATCAGTTTATAGTTGTACATGTTTTGAGACTAAAGTTACGACCTCTATGACCATTGTTTATCTAAATCTATACAAAATGTTACAAAAGAAGAACGGCTATTTGTTCGGTATGTTGCATTCCCTCCTCCATCTTCTTTTCTGTTTTAATCATGGATCAGTAAAATGATTAGCATTATGTCATTTATTCTATTTATTATTGATCAAGGAGATACTGATAATTATTCAGTGATTTAGGAATACCGGAAACAATTACATGATGTTAGTAGTTAAGTCTATAAATGTCATAGGATACAGTAACTTCTTGATCGGACATCATTGAATGAAAGAGGCAAGATGACAGATCAAAAGTATTCAGTTTTTCTCAATCTCCATAGCTAAATCTTTAATGTTGAACAGAATAGTTCTATCAAGATGAACATGGTTTCACTTCAAAAGATTGGAACTAATATGACAGCGAAAAGTTACAAGTTGCCGAGACAATAAAACATAAATCTCAGGCGCTTGTCCCAACTACATGGGACTGGTATATATTGGCAAGCAAGAGTTAAAGTTAACAATTTATCCCAATATGGAGTCATTAGAAACCAGCATTTGGCACACTATTAAACCACACAACTTAACTCATCACAAACAAATCAGAATAAAGGAGATGCAATAACCAGATCATTTACTTGCAGATCATGGAAGTCAGTGAGTTTTCCTGGTAATGAAGCGATGAAAAGTACACTAAAATTAAACGAATTTAAACCAAAATGTTGCTTTAAGAAAAAACAGGTGATATTTGTAACTGATTACAGTTCCAAGGAAAAAAGAATAAAGAAGAAGATTTAAACGAGCAGTATAAACTTCTTGCATTCTGTCAAAGATCAAATTCTATAGGCAAATTGCAATACTATTAGAAGAAATGAAAAGGGGGTTGAACCCAAAGATAAGCTTTGGTCTAAGAAGAACAGAGTAAATAGTAAATGTGTGAATGTATATATCGCTTGGGCACCCACACATAGGTGCACGGACGCTCATAACTGAATTGATTGTGGTTGTTCAATCATTTGATCGCATGCGCACACGCAGCCAACACACATGAACGACGTATGAATAAGAAGAGTACACATACACATGAATATATATAAACTATGTATGAAAAGGGAGAGTAAACGAGTTACACGGATAACAAAATGGAATGTTTGTTTGCATGGGAGTTATTGTCACTGTAAGGTTTTCAGTTTTGCCAATCCAGATAGGGAGCACCCAGGGCCAGATCACAATTCAAGGGGTTAGAGTGGATTGTAACATTGATCTTTAGTCTCTGTGTCATTTTCACAATGTAGATTCAAAAAAATTTGCTGGCTAAACTAGAAATTCGACTTATTTACACTCTCAAAAGGACCGCGTGAATCTATCTAATTTTCAGCACCAGGCAAACCACCTACAAGCAAACCTGCAAGCTTCAGAACATTCAAGCTAATCCTGACCATCTAGGGTGATTCACTTCCAAGGGATTCAATATACAAATTAAGATTCTTAACTTTTAATTATACAATTCAAAAGACTGAATTTTGAGACGGAAGATTTGCTGACCTCAAGAATGCTCAAACTAAGCTAACTAAACAATTATTTCAATACAATATAGTCATTCCTAAAAGCAATTTCTAGCAAATCTTGGACTCTCTCACTATTAACTGATGGAACTTTAAAAGATTGGATTTTGACAGCAATCCTGAAATCCTAAACTCCTAAACATAATTTTCCTGAAAATCTTCTCAGAAACAGCCAAATAAACAAATTTTCCATAATTTTTAACTCATCTTTAATTGCAAAAAAAACCAAAATATATTATCCTCAATTAATCGTACATCCAAACATCAAATAAACAGCAAATACAACAACATTCTATAGTTTTTATTAAAAAAAATCACCTTTCTTCATTTCATCATCTCCCTCCCCTAATCCTCTCCTCATCCTCGGCCATCTTCTTCCTGTGAGTCTCCACAAGCTTATCGAGCGCGGCCTGAACCGCATCTCGACCCCCAATCAGCAACCTCGTAATCACCTCCGGATCTCTCTCGAACCTCGCCTCCTCAAACTCTCTCCTCGCGTTCTCCCTCAGCAATTCTCGCCACGGGACCCCGCGGGAGTCCGGCCACGTGAAGAACCTCGAGGCGCGGATGATGTCGCGGTAGAGGCTTAGGGCTTCGCGCCGATTGCTAGTCAATCGCTGGCGGGTGAGGAGATCGTCGGCATCCTCACCGGCGGTGGATTTCGTCTTTTTGACGAGGTGGCGGTCGAGGAGCTCGTCGATGGTGTCGGGGCCTTCGTGGAGAGATCGGGATTGGGATTGAGTTAGGGTTGGCGTTTTGACTTTTGGGAGAATTGAGATCAAGGGTTTGTAGAGGGACTGGGGACGAGAGAGGGAAGATGAGGACATGGGTTTTGTTTTCCCGTTGATTTTTTCTCTTATTTTGGTCGATTAATTTCTTGGAACCGAGGTTGTTGTTCTAGGGGCTTTTATATCAGAAAACCCCCCTTCACTTTGTACAATTATAACTTTCAAAATATCAGAAAAAAACCCATTAAGTATCGGGATCACAAAACCCCTTTAACTTTCAGATTTTATCAAAAACCACCTTTGAACTTTCAGATTTTATTAGAAAATCTCCCTAGTTTAGGGGTTTTCTGATAAAATCTCAAAGATAAGGAGTTTTCTGATAACCCTAAACTTAAGAGGGTTTTTCTGATATTTTTAAAGTTAAGTGGCGTTTTCTGATGATCATCCAAAGTTAAGGGGGTTTTAATGATATTTAACCTTGCTCTAGGTAACAACTTCCTAGCGGTAGCGGGTTGGCTTACCAATTCCTGATTATTTACCCGTTAGAATTGGTTGCTAAAATCTATATTGCATCTCATAAGATATGATTATGGATGTGTATATATTGTGGAATATTCGAAATCCTGCTCAAACTATTTGGATATACATTGGTCCTACCGATGCAATAGTTTTAATTATTTAATTAATAGATTAATAGATTTGGGGATAATTTTGATCATCAATAGATTTAATTTTAGCTTTCTAGATATACTTGAACATATTAGTAAACTCTTTTGTATCATATTAACTATATTTTTCAATATTTTCGGTTTTCTCATTTGTTACTGTACAATTATGTAACTTTTGTACAAGTTGTTATTTAATCCAAACATTGAATTTGTTATGGTCATAACCACTAATTAGTGTTTAAAAGAAAACTAAGTGTTACAGCGGATAAACATTTTTGCTTGTCGGCTTGGGCGACATGAACCTCCACACCGAGCCAGGCGGCACGCTACCGTCCTCGTCGCGGTCCGTTAAGCGACTATTGTCATAGGCCAGCGGCGGTGTAGGTCGACCCATCAACAACTCTCTCCAGTGGGCCGGCGCGGCGGTACGGTCGTCGCACACGCAGCCAACACACATGAACGACGTATGAATAAGAAGAGTACACATACACATGAATATATATAAACTATGTATGAAAAGGGAGAGTAAACGAGTTACACGGATAACAAAATGGAATGTTTGTTTGCATGGGAGTTATTGTCACTGTAAGGTTTTCAGTTTTGCCAATCCAGATAGGGAGCACCCAGGGCCAGATCACAATTCAAGGGGTTAGAGTGGATTGTAACATTGATCTTTAGTCTCTGTGTCATTTTCACAATGTAGATTCAAAAAATTTGCTGGCTAAACTAGAAATTCGACTTATTTACACTCTCAAAAGGACCGCGTGAATCTATCTAATTTTCAGCACCAGGCAAACCACCTACAAGCAAACCTGCAAGCTTCAGAACATTCAAGCTAATCCTGACCATCTAGGGTGATTCACTTCCAAGGGATTCAATATACAAATTAAGATTCTTAACTTTTAATTATACAATTCAAAAAGACTGAATTTTGAGACGGAAGATTTGCTGACCTCAAGAATGCTCAAACTAAGCTAACTAAACAATTATTTCAATACAATATAGTCATTCCTAAAAGCAATTTCTAGCAAATCTTGGACTCTCTCACTATTAACTGATGGAACTTTAAAAGATTGGATTTTGACAGCAATCCTGAAATCCTAAACTCCTAAACATAATTTTCCTGAAAATCTTCTCAGAAACAGCCAAATAAACAAATTTTCCATAATTTTAACCCATCTTTAATTGCAAAACCAAAATATATTATCCTCAATTAATCGTACATCCAAACATCAAATAAACAGCAAATACAACAACATTCTATAGTTTTATTAAAAAATCACCTTTCTTCATTTCATCATCTCCTCCCTAATCCTCTCCTCATCCTCGGCCATCTTCTTCCTGTGAGTCTCCACAAGCTTATCGAGCGCGGCCTGAACCGCATCTCGACCCCCAATCAGCAACCTCGTAATCACCTCCGGATCTCTCTCGAACCTCGCCTCCTCAAACTCTCCTCGCGTTCTCCCTCAGCAATTCTCGCCACGGGACCCCGCGGGAGTCCGGCCACGTGAAGAACCTCGAGGCGCGGATGATGTCGCGGTAGAGGCTTAGGGCTTCGCGCCGATTGCTAGTCAATCGCTGGCGGGTGAGGAGATCGTCGGCATCCTCACCGGCGGTGGATTTCGTCTTTTTGACGAGGTGGCGGTCGAGGAGCTCGTCGATGGTGTCGGGGCCTTCGTGGAGAGATCGGGATTGGGATTGAGTTAGGGTTGGCGTTTTGACTTTTGGGAGAATTGAGATCAAGGGTTTGTAGAGGGACTGGGGACGAGAGAGGGAAGATGAGGACATGGGTTTTGTTTTCCCGTTGATTTTTTCTCTTATTTTGGTCGATTAATTTCTTGGAACCGAGGTTGTTGTTCGAGGGGCTTTTATATCAGAAAACCCCCCTTCACTTTGTACAATTATAACTTTCAAAATATCAGAAAAAAACCCCTTAAGTATCGGGATTATCACAAAACCCCCTTTAACTTTCAGATTTTATCAAAAAACCACCTTTGAACTTTCAGATTTTATTAGAAAATCTCCCTAGTTTAGGGGGGTTTTCTGATAAAATCTCAAAGTTAAGGGGAGTTTTCTGATAACCCCTAAACTTAAGGGGGGTTTTCTGATATTTTTAAAGTTAAGTGGGGTTTTATGATGATCATCCAAAGTTAAGGGGGTTTTAATGATATTTAACCTTGCTCTAGGTAACAACTTCCTAGCGGTAGCGGGTTGGCTTACCAATTCCTGATTATTTACCCGTTAGAATTGGTTGCTAAAATCTATATTGCATCTCATAAGATATGATTATGGATGTGTATATATTGTGGAATATTCGAAATCCTGCTCAAACTATTTGGATATACATTGGTCCTACCGATGCAATAGTTTTAATTATTTAATTAATAGATTAATAGATTTGGGGATAATTTTGATCATCAATAGATTTAATTTTAGCTTTCTAGATATAACTAACATATTAGTAAACTCTTTTGTATCATATTAACTATATTTTTCAATATTTTCTGGTTTTCTCATTTGTTCTGTACAATTATGTAACTTTTGTACAAGTTGTTATTTAATCCAAACATTGAATTTGTTATAGTCATAACCACTAATTAGTGTTTAAAAAGGAAAACTAAGTGTTACAACGGATAAACATTTTTGCTTGTCAGCTTGGAGCGACATGAACCTCCACACCCGACCCACGGGGCGGCCTGCGCTTACCGTCCTCGCCACGGTCCGTTAAACGACTATTGTCATAGCCGACGCGAAAGGCGGTGTAGGTCGGCCCATCAACAACTCTCTCCCGTGGACGGCGCGAAAGGCGGTACCAGTCGTCCGCCTAGCAAATTGACTGCCTCAGAGCTATCCTCTCAAGTCGCTTGTCCCCCCGGGCGACATGGGGGACGACCGGCCATCGCCTCCCAACCGCTAGTCCCCCGGAACGATGCAAAAGGCGATACTAGTCGTCCTCCCAACCTGTTATCTACCATAACCCCTTCCAACCAGTCGTCTGCCTCTCCAGACGATGCGAAGCGAACCTATCCCCTCTTTTCTCATCCGTCCGTCCTCTGGGACGACGCGACGGGCGGTACTAGTCGTCCCCTTCAACTGATTACTCTAACGGACGCCTCAAGAGGCCGTGCGAGTCGGCCACCCGGCCTCAGCTCGCCCTCTCTCGTCCTATGTGGTTCCCTCCACTCGAACGACGGTTATACAGTACTCGAGCCCATCAACATCGCATTAAATGCACTGACAGCCCCTTAACTCCTCCATCTCTCACGGTATTTAAGGCAACTCAGACCCATGCAGCCTACAAAGTGCTAATTCCATCTCATTAAATGGCGAATAGACCACACTAACCCTCAAATTACCCACAACTTGACACCTGTAGGTCACCGTGAGTGCAGAGAGGCCACCAATCACTGGCTCACACGTGGAAGAGAGGGCTGACTCACCAACGATTCCTCACCTAAGGGAGAGACGAAAATACCCCCACAACCCTAGGTATAAGTAGTAACTTGAATAGCAAACCAAGTAAGTAATTTTTCGCTGAGTGAATTTCTGCTCCATTTAATTTTCTCTCCCCATTACTAACTTGACCGTCGGAGGAACCACCGGAGATCCCAACTCCGCCTCTTTCACAGGTGCCCTCTTGCTGTAGATGAAGCCCCTGACAGGAGCAACATCACCGGACATTAGGAGAGAAGGCGGACTCCGCTCTCTTAAAAGCTAAACTCACCCCGAGGTTAGTGAATGTGATTATATACATCAACAGTTTGGCGCCCACCATGGGTCCTCCTTTCTTCTTCTTGCAATCATGTCCAGCGATGATGATCTTTCCGGTCGGGAACCTACCGCGGGCTATGTCACTCAAGCCCAACTCCAGAATCCACCGAAGATCACTCAAGCCATGCAAGCAACCATGCACTCCACCAAAGCTTTTGCCGATGAGCTCTTCATTCACCTCCTCCCCTGCTCGCTGCAGCCGCCATCAAGAATCTGGCGGACCAGCCCTCCACAACAGCCATTCCATCTGCCAAGGTGATCGCCGTTGCCTTGAGAAATCTATATTGCATCTCATAAGATATGATTATGGATGTGTATATATTGTGGAATATTCGAAATCCTGCTCAAACTATTTGGATATACATTGGTCCTACCGATGCAATAGTTTTAATTATTTAATTAATAGATTAATAGATTTGGGGATAATTTTGATCATCAATAGATTTAATTTTAGCTTTCTAATACTTGAACATATTAGTATTCTTTTGCATATTTCAATATTTTCGGTTTTCTCATTTGTTCGTACAATTATGTAACTTTTGTACAAGTTGTTATTTAATCCAAACATTGAATTTGTTATAGTCATAACCACTAATTAGTGTTTAAAAGGAAAACTAAGTGTTACAACGGATAAACATTTTGCTTGTCGGCTTGGAGCGACATGAACCTCCACACCACCCACGGCGCTCGGCTACCGCCCTCGCCACGGTCCGTTAAACGACTATTGTCATAGCCGACTAAAGGCGTGTAGGTCGGCCCATCAACAACTCTCTCCGGTGGGCGTTGAAGCGGTACCGGTCGTCGCCTAGCAAATTGATCGCCTCGAGCTATCCTCTCAAGTCGCTTGTCCCCCCGGGCGACATGGGGGACGACCGGCCATCGCCTCCCAACCGCTAGTCCCCCGGAACGATGCAAAAGGCGATACTAGTCGTCCTCCCAACTGTTATCTACCATAACCCCTTCCAACCCGATCGTGCGCCTCTCCGGGCGATGCGAAGCGAACCTATCCCCTCTTTTCTCATCCGTCCGTCCTCTGGGACGACGCGACGAGCGGTACTAGTCGTCCCCTTCAACTGATTACTCTAACGGACGCCTCAAGAGGCCGTGCGAGTGGCCACCCGACCTCGGCTCGCCCTCTCGTCCTATGTGGTTCCCTCCACTTTCGAGCAGCGGTTATCTGATACTTTCGAGCCCATCAACATCGCATTAAATGCAGCGTGACCCTTAACTCCTCCATCTCTCACGGTATTTAAGGCAACTCGGACCCATGCAGCTATAGTACCGGCCAATTCCATCTCATTAAATGGCGAATAGACCACACTAACCCTCAAATTACCCACAACTTGACACCTGTAAAGGTCAGCCCGTGCTTGACGGTATCGGCCAATCAGCGGCTCACTGCGTGGAAGAGAGGTGACTCACCAGCGATTCCTCACCTAAGGGAGAGCGAAAATACCCCCACAACCCTAGGTATAAGTAGTAACTTGAATAGCAAACCAAGTAAGTAATTTTTCGCTGAGTGAATTTCTGCTCCATTGAATTTTCTCTCCCCATTACTAACTTGACCGTCGGAGGAACCACCGGAGATCCCAACTCCGCCTCTTTCACAGGTGCCCTCTTGCTGTAGATGAAGCCCCTGACAGGAGCAACATCACCGGACATTAGGAGAGAAGGCGGACTCCGCTCTCTTAAAAGCTAAACTCACCCCGAGGTTAGTGAATGTGATTATATACATCAACAGTTTGGCGCCCACCGTGGGTCCTCCTTTCTTCTTCTTGCAATCATGTCCAGCGATGATGATCTTTCCGGGTCGGGGAACCTACCGGCGGGCTATGTCACTCAAGCCCAACTCCAGGAATCCACCGAGAAGATCACTCAAGCCATGCAAGCAACCATGCAGACCCAGCTCAAAGCTTTTGCCGATGAGCTCTTCATTCCACCTCTCGGTGCGACGGCATCCATCGACAGCGGTGGCGGACGACCCTCCGCCGGTAGCCATTCCCTTGCTCAAGGTGATCGCCGTTTCGTCTTGAGGCAAACCCCACTCCCGGAGACTCCTCATATTGATAAATTAAGGAGGGATCACCAAGAGCGCACCGCCTCACCGCTACAGAGCCGTTCGCCAATTCAAGACGCCGCCCCTCGCCGACTCACCGATGAGAGCCCCGCTCCTAGCCAAGGCTAAAGAACCAGCAGTACAGCCTCGAGACCTCATCTTTGCGCCATTCCTCCAAAACCCCTGGCATGACTATAATCAAGTGTACCGGCCGGTCGGCGCCATTGGAGGGAACACTCCCTTCACCGACTCCATCATGAGAGCGCCCGCCGAGAAGTTCAAGATGCCGACGATGGACAAGTATGGGGGTGATAGAGACCCGGTCGAGCATGTTCAAGACTACCACAACACCATGATCATGATGCAAATACCGGAAGAGACTATCTGTCGCTGCTTCCCCGTCACTTTGACAGGGAGCGCCAAGCTTTGGTGGAACTCATTGGAGAAGAAGTCCATTGGAAGCTTTGAAGACTTGAGTCGGAAGTTCATCCACCATTTCTTGGCAACGCCAAGCCCAGCCGCCATCCGGTGTGCTCATCCGACCAAGCAAGCGAGGCGAGAGCCTCGGGCCTACATTAAGAGATTTCAGCGAAGAGGCTAGAAATCGAAGATCAAGGAACAAAGTCGCTATGGCTCACGGTGGCGGGGGTCACGACCGGGCGACTTGTCTAAAGCCCTCAACAAGAAGCCCATCGAAGTTATGAGCATTTAATGTCCAAAGCTCATGCTTACATGAACATGGAAGAAGAAGCTTACAAGATATACGAGGCGATCCGAAGCCAAAGGCTGCCACTCTGTTTTGGCATCCACCCCACGGCAACACCCGTCTCATCATCCTTCAACCACTACTATCGGCTCCCCGTGGCTCGGTGGCCCCTCCTACTAGGCGGCCCAAGATCCACCTCGGAGGGAAGAGCCGAGAATATCTAAGGAATCCTCCTCCTAAGAACAACAATGTGGTGGGTTCGGCGAGAGAGGATAGAGAAGACGCTCCCTCCGGTATTCTGATCCTCAACACATCCCTTGGGGTCTGGACAAGGCCGGAGGGAGGGACTCCTCAGCCCCCCTCCCGAGATGAGGTGGGATCCAAACAAGAGAGATCGCGATTTTGTCGATACCACGAGATCACGCACGACACGCCCGTGTTCTCTAGAAGGACATGAAGACCTTATTGAGAGCTTCTTGAAGAACTTGATCTCAGGAGGCGGCATCCCAGAGGGGCGACCACTGACTACCGCTCGATCTCCCGACCTCGACTGATGAACACGGAAGTCGGGCGGGGATTGGGGGTTATCAACACCATCAGGGGGTCCCACTTTAGGAGGTGAGTCCAACAACGCCGAAGAGGTATGCCAAGCATGCTTTGTGGGTGAACAGATGCGACAAGAAGCAGAAGGCAGATGTGTCCATCTCTTTCAGCGAGGCGACTTGGAAGGAGTCAGACACCTCATGGCGACCCCATCGTCATATCGGCCGACATTCGGCTTCAAGGTGAAGAGGATCATGATGACAGGAGCTCTGTCGATATATTGTTCTTGGACGTTCAACCGCATGGGTATTGATAGATCCAAGCTCGGCCGTCTTTGGGTCCTCGATTGGTTTCTGGGACCTTCGGAGGGCAAATCACCCTTCCCGGATTGGGCAGCCCCATGTCGGCTGTTGGCGTCCGGTTAAGTAGTGATGGACATCAAGTCGGCGCCTAACGTCATCTTGGGTCGACGTCCCTCCACCACTGCGAGCCATCCGTCCACCTATCATCGATGATCAAGTTCCCGAGCATTAAGAGGTCGAGATAGTCCGGGTGACCGAGAAGGAAGCCCGAGCTTGCTATGTTTTCTCCACCAGGAAAGAAGTCGCGACCGCCATGCCTATATCGAAGGCGACTCACCGACTCAAGGAGAAGACGGGTGACGACTCCGGTTGAAGACCTCCATGAGATCCCTGTCGACCACAAGGGCGAGAAGACGCTCAGGATTGGGTCCAGCCTCTCGGAACCATTAAGAGGTGCGATAATTGCTTTTCTTTTATCTAATCTTGATGTGTTTGCTTGGGGTCCGTAAGACATGCTGCATTTCACCCGATGTCATTGCCATGAGCTCTGGCCGATCGACACGCCAAGCCGCCGGATGTAAGAAGAGGCACTGGGGCCCGAGCAGGGCGGCAACAGAAGAGGTCGAGCGGCCTCGAAAGTCGACTTCATTCGAGGTCCAAGATCCTAATGGTTGTCCAACGCCGCCCTAGTGAAGAAATCTAGCGGCAATGGAGGACATGCGCCGACTTCACCGACCTCAACAAAGCATGCCCTAAGGACATATCCTCTTCCCCGCATCGATCGCTTGGTGGCCGAAAAGCGTGACATCAGTCGCTGAGCTCTTGGACGCTTTCTCGTGTTATAACCAGATCCGCAGGCGGAGCATGATCCGAGAAGACGCCCTTATCACCGCATCGAGGGCACAAAGTCATGCCCTTGGTCTCAAGAACACCCGGCAACTTATCGTAGGTCGGTCAACAAGATCTTCAAGCCCAACTTTCACAATGTGGAAGCTTATGTGGATACATCCCCGGTGAAGTCGGTATCAGCAGCCTGCCCACATTGCCGACCTAGAGGAAACCTTCACCACCCTCCGACGCTACCGCGATGAAGCTCAACCCAACTAAGTGTGCTTTCTGGGTACAGGGGAAAATTCCTCGGGTTCATGATCACCCAAAGGACATTGAGATCAACCCGAGAAGATAGAAGCCATTGAGACTTCCCAAGCCAAGCACCATGAAGGACATTCTAAGCTCAATGGAAAGATAGTCACTTTAGGGCTCTCCAAGTCAGCCGAGAGAAGCCTCCTTTCTTCAAAATACTTAGGGAACCAAGGACCCTAAGAAGAAATTGAGTGGATCAAGAGTGCTACGCTTTAGAGAACTCAAAACTTATCGAGCACCAAACCACTCTTGAGCCAACCTGGAAGGGGAAACCTCATCTATACTCTGGTCGCCTCACACTGAATGCGGAGCTCGGCTTTGTCCGAGAAGAAGACCACACCCGTAGCCTGGTTTACTATGTCACCGATCCTAAGAGCGTGGGAGTCGAATCCACCCTTGGTCGAAAGCATCCTTCAGCCCCATCACCATCGCCGTAGACTTCTGGTCCACTTTCAAACACACCTATCACGGCGACGGAGCCCACATGAAGAAGTCCCCAGGGAGTCCCACCACATCCGAGGATGGTTTGCGGGTCGACGAATCGGGCCAATATGATGCGCCGGTTCAGACCACCATTAAGGCGCAAGCTTTGGCCGACTTCCTTATAGAGTCCACCTCGCCGATGGTGAACGTACCGATCTTCGCCCTCGCCAACCGACATCCCCTGCGGGCCGAACAGCACGGCACCTCCCCATGTCCCGACCTTTGAGAATGACTCCCCTAAAGTCGCTCGTAGGAGTTGAAGGTGGATGGATCTTCAAGTGAAGCCGGAGTGGGGCCCGATTCACGCAGCCCCGGGAACAATCACGTATCAGCCCATTAAGTTCTTTCGCCTCAACAATGAGGCCGAAGTACGGCCCTCTATCTCCGGCTGCGATCACCCGGCGGTCAAAGCTTAAATGTATTGGTCGACTCTCAACCGTTGTTCACCAAGTTAACGCAAGTACGCCGCTAAAGACAAGAGGATGGCCGCATCGAAGATTGTCAAGGACTGCGACCGCTTCGCCAACTTCGGGATCACCCAAGTCCCTCGCACCGAACGCCGAAAGGACGCCTTTGTCGGTCAGTGATCAACCACCTATGAGTGCTCCCGACCCATCTTCGACACACTCCGTCCCAAAGATTAAGCTCCCTCGTGACGCCATGCGTGCAGATACTCCCCATGAGTCTTGTTGGATGGACCCCGTCATCCATTCTTGATCACCGGCCTTACCCGCAGACATGGCCGCGAAGAGTTTTGAGAGGATCGCCTCACCGCACCTCATGATTGACTGCCAGCTCTGGGCTGCCCTAGCAAAGCAAATGAGTTGGACCTTATCTTTGATGCCTTCGACCGAATCGGGCTGGGATTATGTTTTGAGGGAAATCCATAAAGGCATTCTGCTGGCAACCACCCGTGGGTGAGAGCTCTCGCCGTAAGACCATACTAAGGATATTATTATCGACCATAGTGGCCTAATTCCTGAGGCTTGTCTCCAGATGCAAGAAGTGCCAACTCTTGCAGATCCCGAGCCACCACACAGAGCCGACTTCTATCTTCAGCCTTCCTTTCGCCAATGGGGCCTGATATATCAGCCGCTCCCCTGCTTCTCGGCAACGCGAATTCTAATAGTCGCCATCACTACCACCAAGTGGATTGAAGCTCAACCTTTAGCGAAGATTGGGAGAGCAACATTACCTTTATGCGGAAGTCAATCGTGTGTTGGTTCGGCGCCTCCCGGCTCATTCATCACCCACAACGGTATCTAACCCAAAGAAATGGGGATTCTAAGATTTTGTGAAGAATGGGGATCAAGCTCACCGCCTTGTGAGCCCATTCCAAGTAATAGACTAGCTAAGTCGCTAATAAATGCATCCTCCAAGCTCTGAAGAAGAGGGTCGACAAAGCAGTCGGCAATTGGGTCGAAGAGCTACCAAGCATCTTATGGTTGTACAGGACGACCCACAAGAGTTCAACTGGAGAAATTCCCTTCATGCTGGCTTATGGAGCAGAAGCGGTAACCCCAGTGGAGGTCGGCATGCCCACTATCCGACTCTAACATTTTGATGAAGAGGTAAATTCCACTAGACTTCGGATGCAACTGGACTTGGTGGATGAGGTTCGAACGACCGCTCTGCATAGACAAGTCATCAATCAACAAATGATCGCCGATACTACAAATGAAGGTCCTACCAAGGAGATTCCGTTGGCACCTGTGCTAAGGAAGGCGGCATTTGACAAGGACACTAGGCGGACAAGCTAGCTTCAATCGGGAAGGGCCCTACACCTTGAGGAGCTACTCAACGCACGCATCGTAAGCCCATGGGAGAGTCCTACAAAGATTCATGGAATATAGAGCACCTCAGGAAGTTTTTTCAATAATTTTGCATTGTAAATCTTGCTCAATCCATTTCAATACAATTCAAGATTACGCTCTAATTGTTGTTGCTTGTCACAAATTATGTAAGAAATGCCGAACAGTGCATGGCGAATCCAATGGCAATCGATCCTCAATAGTAAGGCCCCTAGCTCACTACACGAGTTGGAATAACCCAATCGCACTAGCCGAATCAAGATGATTTCCTAGTCAAAGTCGAGTCGAGCCGACCCTGTTCGCTAAGCGAAGTCAAGAAGCCCTTCTCGCTAAACCGAGTCAAGAAACTCTTCTCGTTTAGCCGAGCCAAGGAACTCTTCTCGCTTAGTCGCAGCAGGTGATCTTGCTCGCTTCACGAAGGAAACAAATCCCATTCGCTAAGTGAGAATTGAGTTATCCGGCCTCGACAAATTGAGCTAGGGCCCCTTACGCTCGCTCGTTAACTCCGAACGAAGCCGCGGCGACAACCAACTATCGGCCTTGCCAAAAAAAGACCTAGGCGCCAAGTAAGTCCTAGGCACCCAACCCACGCGATCGTCCTCTACGGAGTCATCGCCTCGGGGGCCGACTCAGGCTTGCTCTTTGTCTCAAAGCAGTCGGCCTTGCCGAAAGACCTAGGCGGTAAGTCCTAGGCACCCGACCCATGCGGTGGAGTCCTCTCACGTCGTCGCCCCGGGGGCCCGACTCAGGCTTGCTCTTTGCCTCAAAATAGAGATCGGCCTTGTCAAAATAAGACCTAGAAGCCAAGTAAGTCCTAGGCACGACCCATGTGGGTCCTCTCTGAGTCATCGCCCCAGGCCACTCGAGCTTGCTCTTTGCCTCAAAATAGAGATTGGTCTTCTTAGAAAAAAGACCTAGGCCAAGTAAGTCCTAGGCACCCGACCAGTGGTGGAGTCCTCTGGTCGTCGCCCCAGGGGCCGACTCGAGCCTCTTAGCCTCAAAATAGAGATCGGCTTTCTTTGAAAAAAAGACCTAGGCTAAGTAAGTCCTAGGCACCCGACCAGCGGTTGTCCTCTCTGGTCGTCCCCCAGGGGCCTACTCGAGCTTGCTCTTTGCCTCAAAATAGAGATCGACCTTCTGAAAAAGACCTAGGCGCCAAGTAAGTCCTAGGCACCCGACCAGCGGTTGTCCTCTGGTCGTGCCCCAGGGGCCGACTCGAGCTTGTTCTTTGCCTAAAAATAGAGATCGGCCTTCTGAAAAAGACCTAGGCGCCAAGTAAGTCCTAGGCACCCGACCAGCGGTTGTCCTCTGGTCGTCGCCCCAGGGGCCCGACTCGAGCTTGCTCTTTGCCTCAAAATAGAGATCGACCTTAGAAAAAAGACCTAGGCAGCCAAGTAAGTCCTAGGCACCCGACCAGCGGTTGTCCTCTGGTCGTGCCCCAGGGGCCGACTCAGGCTTGCTCTTTGCCTCAAAACAGAGATCGCCCTTGCCAAAAGAATTGCCGATGAAGATCCGGACGTAACGTGAGCCTTAGACATCCGGCTTATGAGTTGATAGCTGTAAAGTCACCCGACCCCAGTAGAAGCGATTCGGTTGATTTATAATGTTCATTATAAGCCCTGTGGAAACGATTCGGTTGATTTATAATGTTCATTGTAAGCCCCATAGGGGCCTGCTTGATTCCGGTTGATTTTATGATGTTCATTATAAGCCCCACAGGGGCCGACTTGATTGCGGTTGAATTAACAATATTCGTTGTAAGCCCCACATGGGCCGACCTAATTTCAATTAACAGATGATGTCGATCACCCGCAAAAAAAAAGAAGAGAAGAACCGAAAATAAGTCGAATGGGCAGCCACCATCACTGAAATGTAGTCCTTCATTGATAATCCAAGCAAAGTAAATTTACAATGGTCTGCACGACCGAAATACCTAAATAAAAAAGAAAATAAGAGATACAGGCCCAAATGAGCATTCTAATCGTCGTTGTTGCCACCATCGATGTCTTCGTCTTTACCATCATCCCCGCTGCTCGCCTCGGTGCCCAAGCCGACTCTCGTCTGAGAAGGGAAGTGTCGCAATAGTTGTAGAAATTAATGAAAGGGTGCCGAAACGACCTAGAAGATCTGAGTGAAGTACTGCCAAAGGATTTTGGGAGTACTGACCCCATGGTTTCATATCAGCATAATAACTCGGGATCCATGGATGCAAACAAAGCAGCCCTTCCTCGGAGATACACTCAGCGCTCCAACTGTTCCTCACTGAAATAGACACAGTGACGACCAAGAACCGTGCCCCAATTGCTAGATACAAACGAGGGGATTTCCCCCCTTCTGCACAGCAGATCGGAGCAACTGCCACCGGCACTCTCAACTGGAAACCCCTGGAGATGGTGAGCTCCGGGGAGAGCACCCATCTCCGCACCCCAATCATCTTTTTAACGATGCTCTCCGGCGCTCTCAGCTTAAGACCCTAGAAATGGCAATCGGAGTCAAACTAATCGCCCAGCCTATGAAGAATGCGAAGAATAGAAAGTTGTCTTCCCCCTATTTATAACGAAGCCCATAAATGCTAAGCCTCCTCATAATTAACAGAGGAAATTAAAAATGTGGAACTTGAGGCATCACCTCGGAAATCACAGAAGCCCAAAACGTCGCCTCGAAAATCACCGAAACACCTTTTTATCTCAAATGGGACCTACCGCCCGTCCCAAAAATCTAAGAGTCGGCAATTCGAAAATGGCACGCTGACGATAGCTGCGCTCCACTCGAGAAACGAATTGATGCCCCCTCCATAGCCGTCCATGACCATACGATGAAGTGGTCGACCCGACTCATCTAGGTCCGACCACCAATCGTACGTAAAATTACCAATCAGGTCGATCGAGCTATGATTATCGTTCGGCCCATTTATCATGTCGTACAAACCATAGATGATAGCCATTCTGGCCAAAGTCACTATTGTCACAAAGCCTAAAAAGGCACCGCAAAGAAAAAATAGAATTCGACATGGGAGAACGCAAATCAAATTTCCATTCACAAGAGTAAGTATATTACAAATGCACGACGGTCCTTTTGAACCAAAAAGAAAAATGAACAAAACATTAGGGCGACCTAATCTCCTCCCTCGTCGCCATCTCCCTCTCCTCCGTCCTCGCCTTCGTCTTCCTCGTCGTCCTCATCCTCTTCAGGGTCGTCCTCAACGCCCAACTGCACTCCTGCTCCTCTGGCTTCCAGGCTCTGTAGGACGCGTAGAGAACTTTTCACCCGGGGAGGATATGCAAGACTCAAAGTCGAGAAATCATCCGAAGGAAGTTGAGCTTTTAAGTAGTCGTAGCCCGCCTTAACAGCCAGCGACAGCTCTACTTTCCCCATAGGCCCTTGTCTATACTCTTCAACGACCTCTTTCTTGCCTTCCTCAGATGTTACAAACTTAAGCCGGGTCTCAATGGTAGGAAGTCATCAAAACCGTCAGATAGGCCACTTTGAACTCATCGGCTCGACCCTTAAGTTTTGGCTCTCGGTCTCGCGGCCTCAATTTGGCTCTCCGGCCCCCAACCAGGCCTTCCACTCCTCGATCTCCCTTTGGGCCTTGACCGTTCTCTTCAGGCGACCTCTCCCTTCAACTTATCAATGGCGGTGCGTGCGCTCACAGTGATGAGTGCGGAGGTTGCTTGTCGTGGATTGCTTAGCCTCGGCTTCGGCCCAGCGCTCACCAAGCGCCGACTTGACCTTCTCGCCTCAAGGGCGGCTACCCTCTTCTCAACCTCTTCTCGGCTCACCTTCTCTTCAACAAGCCTCTTCGCCAAGTTGTCAGCTACTCTCATCATGCATGACAGTCGGTTGAAGAGCTCTTCCCCGATCAAGGCTCCTCGAGTTTGATAACTCAAGAGAGCTAATCGTAGTTTGAAGGTATTTTCTCGAGAGCTCCTATCTTTTGGGAGGGTGAAGCTGCTCCGGCGATAAACGCTTGAGAGAGCAGAGCCCTCTCTGTGGAGGGAATGGTCCGAGACAAACCTGTCACTTTGAGAAGGTTCCTCCCTTGTGGAGTACCCTTCCCACAGATCACCAATAAGCTGGGAGGGGAGGTCTTTCCACCTCGAACCGCCAATCTCGGCAACCCGGTGACGAAAGGGAAGCTCTATGCCCAAACTCTTGAGTAAGCTCAAGAGATTTGATCCCGAAGCCGGATCATCTGAGACGACCGCCTCCTTCCCCGACCTCTGGGTTGGCTCATCGGAGGTCGTCTCTACAACCTGGTCGGCAGGAGCCTCTTCGGTTGCGGCTGCGACCCCTTGTGTTTGTTGGTCGGGAACTTCACCGACCTGGGGACGTGATTCCCCCTCGGATACGACCTCAGTAGGCAGGGGCAAGAAAGAAAGAGTTTGCGGGGGTGACTCTCCTCCAGCAGTTAGGGGTTCCCCCGTAATGCCCTCGGCCCGTTCGAGGACAGCCCCCTCGGTCGTCCCTTTGGAGGTCGACCCCTTCGGCTTTTTCGTCTTCTTCTTCTTCTTCTTGGGTTGATCAACCTCAGAAGCAGGAGCCCTCTTCATCTGCAGCATAGACGCCAGTTCTTCAAACTTCTCCTCCACATGCTGCTCCTCTGCAGCCGACAATCCTCCTCCCCTAGACCTCTTTTGGGGAAGTTGCAGCTCTGTAACTTTTGTCGGGCTAGGACCCCCACTTTTGGGATCCTCAACCCGCTGAGAAGCCGCCTCGAGCAGCTCCCTCTCTTTCTCCTCATCGATCCCGGTTGGCTGAATGAACGACAGCCCCACCATCCTCAGCAAAGCATTATCGAACAGATTGTGGCCCTTCCGAGATCCCGAATACTGTCGGAATTTCTCCAAGTCGCGCCTCTCGTCCGCTGAGAGAGGAAGGTTCTTCAGGCCATCCTTGTTGATCTCCGGCCATGAACGGCAAGTCAAGGCGCGTGGCCCGAGACGGACGAACTTATTCTTCCAATCCTTGTTGAATCGGGATCTCGACAAACCGACCGCCTACATACCCAAAAAGAAGTGGGCGTTTCTTCGCTTCACCACACCGTGACGAGATTGCCAAGAGTCAAGGGTCGGCGCAGAGGTCGAAAAATGTTTATTGATTGAATGAATGTCTTACAATCAAATTCCTTCGACATGAGGAAGAGAAGGTCGATTTGACTCCTCTTTTAAGGTGGGTTGTTTGGTAGCGAGGATGCTTCACTCGATGCTCGAGTCGAGGTTGCTTCCCGCTGACGATCGATCGGCCGCGATGATCTAGAGGTTGTTGAAGAGGAGCTTGATCTCTCTTGTGCAAGTGCTTGATTTTCCAAGAGTTCTCTCTAAAAGCGGCCCGCCCTTTCTTTGTTGGGCTTTCAACTATTTATATGGGCTTGAGGGGTGTAGGCGACCCTGTCACTCATATGGGGTTAATGACCCTTCCCATCGTGCGGAGCACCCTTCCCTGAGATCACCAATAAGGCTGGAGGGAGGTCTTTCCACCTCAAACCGATCTCGGCAACCCGGTGGCGAAAGGGAAGCTATGCGTAAGCTCAAGAGATTTGATCCCCGAGCCGGATCATCTGAGACGACCGCCTCCTTCCCCGACCTCTGGGTTGGCTCATCGGAGGTCGTCTCTACAACCTAGTCGGCAGGAGCCTCTTCGGTTGCGGCTGCGACCCCTTGTGTTTGTTGGTCGGGAACTTCAGGCACGGGACGTGATTCCCCTGGGATCACGACCTCGGTGGCGGGGGCAAGAAAGAAAGAGTTTGGGGGTGACTCTCCTCCAGGTTAGGGGTTCCCCATGCCCTGCCCTCGGCGTTAGGGAGCCCCCTCGGTCGTCCCTTTGGAGGTCGACCCTTGACTTTTTCTTCTTCTTCTTCTTCTTGGGTTGATCAACCTCAGCGGGGAGCCCTCTTCATCTGCAGCATAGGCGCCCGGTTCTTCAAACTTCTCCTCCACATCTTTGCTCCTCTGCGGCAATCCTCCTCCCTAGACCTCTTTTGGGAAGTTGCGGCTCTGTACTTTTGTCCGGCTAGGACCCCACTTTGGGATCCTCAACCCGGTGAGAAGCGCCTCGGCTCCCTCTCTTTCTCCTCATCGATCCGGTTGGTGAATGAGCAGCGGCCCCACCATCCTCGGCAAAGCATTATCGAGATTTGTGGCCCTTCCGAGATCCCGAATACTGTCGGAATTTCTCCAAGTCGCGCCTCTCGTCCGCTGAGAGAGGAAGGTTCTTCAGGCCATCCTTGTTGATCTCCGGCCATGAACGGCAAGTCAAGGCGGCGTCGGCGCTGAAGACCCAGACGAACTTATTCTTCCAATCCTTGTTCGAATCTGGGATCTCGACAAACCGACCGCCCACATACCCAAAAAGAAGTGAAGTCTTTCTTCGTCGACCACACCGTGTAGCGATTGCCGAAGAAATTTGAAGGGTCGGCGTCCTTTGTGGGAGTCGAAAAATGTTTATTGATTGAATGAATGTCTTACAATCAAATTCCTTGATTCTGAGGAAGAAAGGTCGATTTGACTCCTCTTTTAAAGTGGGTTGTTTGGTAGCGAGGATGCTTCACTCGATGCTCGAGTGAGTTGCTTCCGTTGACGATCGGATCGAAGCTGCGGATGATCTAGGAGGTTGTTGAAGAGAGCTTGATCTCTCTTGTGCCAAGTGCTTGATTTTCCAAGAGTTCTCTCTAAAAGCGGCCCGCCCTTTCTTTGTTGGGCTTTCAACTATTTATATGGGCTTGAGGTGTAGCCCACCCCGTCACTTTATGGGGGTTAATGACCCTTCCCATCGCCGAGCCAGCCCAACGCCACCGCTCGACAATGGCCTCGGTTTGTTACAGTTGAGCGGCGCAGCCTACGCGATTGATTTCGCCAGCATAAGAACGCTGGCGCCACAGTAGTGAACGGCCAATCCGGGCGAAGCCTGGGTTTGACCAATGATGCCGCCGCGAAGCTGCGAACGCCGAGGTTCATCGGCGCAACTCGCCAGTATCGAGGTTCACCGCCGTAGGCTTAACCTCGGTTGAATGTCGAGGTTCACCGCCAGGCGTAACCTCTGTTGAATGTCGAGGCTCGCTGTCAGTTGGCTAACCTCGCTGAGAGTGTGGGGTTCACCGCTATAGGCTAACCTCGTTGATGTCGAGGCTCGCCGCTGGGCGAACTCGGTTGAGTGTCAGCGTTCACCGCCAGCGAACTCTTTGGATGTCGAGGCTCGCCGCTGGCTTAACCTCGTTGAGTGTTGGAGTTCATCTATAGCGCAACTCGCTTGATGTCGAGGTCACGGCCATTGGCTAACCCGGTTGAGTGTTGGGTTCACCGCTATAGGCGAACTCTGGATGTTGATGTCGGTGCCGCTGGCATAACCTCGCTGAATATCGAGCCTCGCAAGCTTGGCAGCTCGCCAGATGTCGAGCTCGCCGCTTGGCGCAGCCTCGCCGAATGTCGAGCCTCGCCGCTGGCGAAGCCTTGTTCAATGTCGAGCTCGCCGCCATGCGAGCTTCACTCGCTAATAAGAACAGTCGAACTTTCAAACCATACGCCGAATTAGACGAAGTTATATATGGAAATCGACCATCTCGACGACGGAGCCGATTGCTCTGGTCATTTTGCCCAGTTCCTCCTGGTTCAAGAGATATCAGCACTTTTGTCTATTTTGTAAAGTCAAGCATTCGTGAATTTAACCTTTAGGCGGTTCGACTTCACCGGATGGACCCCTAAGCTCTCTCGCCATTCCGGAAGCTGTGTAAGGATTAAGGCAATTTTACCTAGCCACCTTCACTCGATGACAGATCACTAAGAACGCCATTATTGTAGCAATGGCGTTAGGAGCGAACTGCATCGGGGACACCCCCAGCCGCTCACACAGCTTCTTTACAAATGTCAGCAATGGGAGACGCAGTCCGTTGTCCAAGTGCGCCATGTACTGGCAGCTTGTCCACCGCGGATCGATGATAGCGCCGCCCTTCTCCCAAGGAACCGGAATTCTCCCGAGATCGCACTCATGGAGGCTTCCATCCTCCTCCTTCGCCTTCGACAAGCCAAGACTTGAGCTTGGTAATCCTATCAACGGGAGCAGAGGCGGAAGCGGCCATGGCAGTATGCTTGGAAAATCTCGAGTAGGAGGAAGGAGAAAACGGGCCTTTAGAAAGCGCAGAGAAATTCCAAATAGGGTAAAGTATATATAGGCGCCTAGGGCTTCACGCGTTCTATTCCTAGATGGCGCTTCAATTTTGAAATCTAACGGTTCGATTGACTCGGATAACTTAACCACCATGAAAATTGAAAGGCCCACCGCCTTTATGACCCACGTCTCTTCGCTCGAGATTCGAAACACCTCTGACGGCTAAAGTACCGCTGACGTCAAGTCCTATCCTCTACAATGGCGCTTTCTGTTTGTGCCTAGGAAACTAAATCCACCTTTTGTCTGGGCCCGACCGACTTCGACCGGCCGACCCAACGGGCCAACGGATTAAGAATAAGTAACCTAGAAACCGACTCAGAGCTAGTAAGGAGCCATCTTGAGTCGACCATCCTATGGGAGGTCATACTGGCCATCTAAGCCGTGAGCATGACCAAGTCGCGACATCAGGTCGCCTAACTCGCTAAATTATTTTAACTATCAAACATAGCACGAGATATAGCTATAAGAGCAAAAAGAACTTTCGTTGTATTCATTCATTTGGTAACAAGTGCAAAATGTACACACCAATAATTACATGACTCGAAAAGCCCAGACCTAAGCACCGAAGTCGGTTTCACTCGTGGAACCGCCACTTGATGACTCTTCCCCTCTTCCTCCTCGGCCCCGCCATCACCCAGATCATAGCCGGCTCCCGCCGCCTCAAATCTTGAGAGAAGACCTATCTGGCCGGCTGATGGGCAAAAACGAGTGTTTACCTTTTATAGTCGCAAGTGCACAACCATTGTCAAGTTATAGTATTTAAGATTGTCGATCCCACGAGGAACGGAAATAGGAAGTGTTTGATTCAAGTTCGGTTCTCAAATTATGTGACAATTAGGGTTTTATTCAAGATAATATGAAAATATGATGAAGTGATGAGAGAGTGGATTTGGATTGTGTGTGAAAGGAATCACAATTAAAAGCGAGAATTCAATAAGAGATGAAGGAATCTAGAATTGAATCCACTAGCTAACTCAAATTATAATCTCTGAAAAATTCTCTTTTACCACATCTCATATTAGATTTATTAAGCATAAGATATCAAACCACTTAAGGAAAGCATAACTTATCAAATTATCACCTAATTGAAATTCAAACTCATGAAGAGTAATAACAAGATAATAATCCTAGAATTCATAAGCATAGCCTATCAAACCACTTAAGGAAAGCATAAACTATCAAATTCTTCTTCTATCGATTAGTTCTCTAGTTGATTAACCTAAACATGATCTTTTAAGCATAAGAGATGATTCATAAACACAAAAGAGATTAGACTAGTTTCATGCAACCTAGATCCCCACAAGAGTTTAGTTCAACATCTTGGGAAATTCAAACAAGTAGAAAAAGAAAGAAAATAAAAAGAAAAGAAAAATTCTAAACTAATCTAACTACAAAGCAATTAAATCTAAACTACAAAAGCTATTAAATCTAAACTACAAAGCAAATAAATAACAAGAAAGAAAAAGAAATAATAAAGAGAAATAAAGAGAAACACGCAACTCATCATCATCAACTCATCCTCCTTTTGGTCCTTGAACAAGAAGAAGAAGATGGGATCGAAGGAAAATATTTATTTATTGAGGAAAAATTATTACAATGAAAGGTACTCTAAAACAAGAGCAACCCTTTCTCTCCAAAAGGAGTTTTACAAAATATTTCACACCTCTAAACCCTCGGATACTACCCTATTTATACCCCAACGGAGTTGATGTGAACCATTGGATCAAACTTGGCCAAAAGGAAGAAATCTTTCCTTAATTTGGAATCTGCTGCTGTCGGTTGGCGTCGGTTAGCCAACCAGTTATGTAGGTTGGTAACCGATTGGTCAAGATTGGTTCCCAATTTTGTCTTTTCTTGATATTTTTGCACGAATTCTTCTTGGATTCCCTTGGTATCTTGGGCCTTCGTTTGTCTTGGTTTTGGGCTTCAAAATTGGTAGAAATTGAGAATTTGAGTCATTTGAGCTTTTATTCATTAATACTCCATTATTACGCAAAATAAGATAAAACATATTATTAGTAACATATTTATTGATATAAAATAGATAATGAGGTTATTAAAATGTCATTAAAATGTGATTATCACCGGCTATGCTTGAAGGGTATTGGCCGACCGGGGATACTCGATACTGGTGGGAGTTACTTGGCGATGAAGTCACTACCGCCTGCGGGCGATCGCGACCTCAACCTTCCCCAACGTCTTGCATCGAAATTCTTCAATGATGGTAGGGCGGCTTTCCTCCATTATGGACGACCGATGGTGCTGACTCTAGATGCCTTATCCTCTCCTGCGCCTTGCTCAAGGACTCCTTAAGTTAGGCACATTCTTACGTGAGTCGTTGATTGGCAACCGACCCTGCGCCAGCCGAGTTTTGGCATGTTGCGCGATCACGCTTCTCAAGTGCGACTGCGCCATTGCCAAGTCGCGTTCCCTATAGACTTCATTGGGCGACCGGATCGTCCTCCACCATTCGAAGGCGTTGGGAGTTCTCCGATCTCAACCAACATTCTCGCGGAATACCAGGCTCGCTATAGCTTGCTCCTTAACCTCCATTTCCGGCGCCAATCATCAAGCTCGGCTTGTTTGCCGAGCTCCTTGATTACTTGATCAAGCTCTTCGTTTCGCCGGCCCGGAGATAAATGCTTCTTCGAAGCCTTTAAGTAGGCTTGATGGCCGAGTCGGTGAACAACTCTTGCTCCACCAAGCAACCCTAGTCAAGTAACTCCGGTAGGATTATGTGCAGGCCGATATCGGAATCATCTTCAAAACCTCCCGGTCCTAGGGCAAATTGAATTGCTCTACCGCCTTTCCTTGTACATAGCTCGACCTTAACACCGATGAGCGGGCGTCCATATACCACGCCGCTCAGACGATGTTCCCGCGACGCTCCCCTTCATAATGGCCAACGGGAGAGAGCGTCCCCATCATCAAGTCGCTTACCTTATTCTAATCCCCCTCAACCTCGGCCGCATAATAGGGAGAAGGCCATCCTACTGGGACAAAACCTATTCCCGACCTCCGTCGGCTCTTTTCCTTGAGTGAGGCGGCACCCGGTGGCGAGCCCGTGTCTGGCTCGGCGTGGCTCCCCCTTGTGTCGACCCCATGGGTGTCTCCCGGCCTCGGGGCGGCCCGGTGTGGCTCGGTGTGGATCCCCTTCTTCGGCCGGTGATGGTCGGTCGTCCTCCCATTCCTCGACTCCCATGACTCCTCTTCCATCGGGTTCTCCGCATTCTCCCGCCCGTCTAGCTCCTCGAGGACCATGGCTGGTTTTCTTTAGGGTCGCCGATGCAGCCGATCCTGCTGGGGCGACATCACAGGGTCGTCTGCTCACACCCGTGGCGGTCGTCCCAGCGGCGCGCCTCGCCTCCCTCCTGCAGAGTGAACCCCATCCGGAGATGACTCCGTCATTGCCGTTTGGCCGGTTGGGCCAACCTCTTCCGGATTCTTCAAGGGACCCTTCCGTCAAGGCCGGCTTCGCCCTCGGCATTCTCCCAATCATCCCCAAAGTCACGTTGTGAGCCCTTGACTCATCGAAGAGTGGGAGGGTTGAAGAAATTCCATGAAACCGTAAGACCGACTTGTCGAGCAAAGTGTCCATCGTGCGGCCCGTGTATTGGAAAATCTGCTCCAACTCCCGATGGTTCTCGGAAGCCGGGGTTTGGGCTCGAGTCTCTCTTCGATCTCGGCCAAGGCGCACCCAAGTTGAGTTGTCCCCGTAAGCGAATCTATCTTTCCATCCTTTGATCGACTTAGGCGGATCAAGGATGATCTTGAACTCCCGACATCGAAGATAATAGTGAGGCATCTTACGAGCGGTTATCCGACTAAGTGGCTCGGCACACTCATCTTTGAATCGAGCCCGTGTGTGATGGCGGTAAAACCAATATGGCCTCGAGTTAGGCGTCATTTGTATCGAGGACACGCCTTTCGTCAAACACCTTCGAAGAAAGGGATCGTGGCGGTGGAGACCGCCTCAAATGCTTGAGATCTGGAGGAGTCCTCTTGTCACCATGGGTACGGAGATGATTTGCGGAGCCAACTTGTAACCCGGTATGTCAAACTTTGGCGCAAAGACTTCATCTGCGTCTAGGTCACCTTGAATGGAACTCATCAAAGCTCGATGATGATGAAATCTATGCTAGGTCTGTATATTTCGCCCGGATCGCTTTGAGTTAGTGGTTGAAGAAGAGTAAAAGCTTCTTTCCCCTCACCGTTCCATATTTATCTGAGGGGCCAGCGGCACTGCGCCCTTTTGATCAGCGGAGAGATGAAGCCCCATTCGAGGCGCCCTCGGGGAGATGAAAAACCTCTCCCATCCATTCCAAAGGGGTCCACCATCAAGCCCGGTGAGAAATGCCGGTGGCTAAAAAGCGCCTTGACATCACGTTCCATCAGCGAGATGTTCGAGCCTCTTCAGAACCCCCTTAGCCAACCGTTAGCCAACCGGTTGGTCAACCGATTGGTTCCCAACGGATTTTGTCTTTTCTTGATATTTTTGCACTAATTCTTCTTGGATTCCTTGGTATCTTGGGCCTTCGTTTGTCTTCGCTTTGGGCTTCAAAATTGGTAGAAATTCGAGAATTTGAGTCATTTGAGCTTTTATTCATTAATACTCCATTATTCTCAAAATAAGATAAAACATATTATTAGTAACATATTTATTGATATAAAATAGATAATGAGGTTATTAAAATGTCATTAAAATGTCATTAAAATGTGATTATCACCAGCTATGCTTGAAGGGTATTGAAACTGACCATGGATACTCTGATACTCGGGTGGGAGTTACTTGACGATGAAGTCACTACCGCTTTGCGTGCCATGACCTCAACCTTCCCCAACGCATCGCATCGAAATTCTTCAATGATGGCCGGGCGGCTTTCCTCCATTATGGACGACCGATGGTCGCTTGACTCTAGATGCCTTATCCTCTCCTCTGCCTTGCTCAAGGACTCCTTAAGTTAGGCACATTCTTCTGTGAGTCGTTGATTGGCAACCGACCCTGCGCTAACCGAGTTTTGGCATGTTGCGCGATTCGCTTCGCGCGACCGCGCCATTGCCAAGTCGCGTTCCCTATAGACTTCATTGGACGACCCGGATCGTCCTCCACCATTCTGAAGACGTTGCCGGAGTTCTCCGATCTCAACCAACATTCTCGCGCCGGAGGCCTTGAGCTCCGCTATAGCTTGCTCCTTAACCTCCATTTCACGACGCCAATCATCAAGCTCGGCTTGTTTAACCGAGAGCTCCTTGATTACTTGATCAAGCTCTTCGTTTACGCCGGCCCCGGGAGATAAATGCTTCTTTCGAAGCCTTTCGTAGGCTTGATGGCCCTGAGTCAGCCGACTGAACAACTCTTGCTCCACCAAGCAACCCCTAGTCAAGTAACTCCGTAGGATTATGTGCAGGCCGATATCGGGAATCATCTTCAAAACCTCCCGGTCCTAGGGCAAATTGAATTGCTCTACCACCTTTCCTTGTACATAGCTCGACCTTAACACCGATGAGCGGGCGTCCATATACCACGCTGGCCTGTATCGATGTTCCGCATCAGGCTCCCCTTCATAATGGCCAACGGGAGAGAGCGTCCCCATCATCAAGTCGCTTACCTTATTCTAATCCCCCTCAACCTCGGCCGCATAATAGGGAGAAGGCCATCCCATCGACAAAACCTATTCCCCGGCCTCCGATCGGCTCTTTTCCATGCCGATGAGACGACACCCCCTGGTGGCCGACCCCATGTCCTGGCTCAGCGTGGCTCCCCCCTTGTGTATCGACCCCCATGGGTGTCTCCCCTGGCGCGGCCTCAGGAACGGCCCCAGTGGCTCGGTGACCGATCCCCTTCTCGGCTTCGGCTGATAGTCGGTCGTCCTCCCATTCCTCTGACTCCCATGACTCCTCTTCCATCGGGTTCTCCGCATTCTCCCCCGCCCGTCTAGCTCCTCGAGGACCATGGCTGGTTTTCTTTTGCCGGGTCCTTCGATAGCCGGTCCTACCGCCTGGGACGACATCCTGGGTCGTCTCGCTCACACCCCGTGACGGTCGTCCCAACGGCGGCCGCCTCGCCTCCTCCCTGCCGAGGCTGAACCCCATCCGGAGATGACTCACGTCGCTGCCGTTTAGCCGGTTGGGCCAACCCCTCTTCGGATTCTTCAAGGGACCCTTCGTCTGAAGCCGACTCGGCCCTCGGCATTCTCCCAATCATCCCCCCAAAAGTCACGTTGTGAGCCCTTGACTCATCGAAAGGGCTAGGAGGGGTTGAAGAAATTCCATGAAACCGTAAGACCGACTTGTCGAGCAAAGTGTCCATCGTACACGGCCCCGTGTATTGGAAAATCTGCTCCAACTCCCGATGGTTCTCTACGACCGGGTTTGGGCTCCGAGTCTCTTCCGATCTCCGCCAAGACGCGCACCCCAAGTTCGAGTTGTCCCCCGTAACCCAGACGAATCTATCTTTCCATCCTTTGATCGACTTAGGCAGATCAAGGATGATCTTGAACTCCCCCGACATCCGAAGATAATAGTGAGGCATCTTACGAGCGGTTATCCGACTAAGTGGCTCAAAGACACTCATCTTTGACCGAATCGAAGCCAATGATGATGACTAAAGCCGACCAATATGGCTATCGAGTTAGGCGTCATTTGTATCGGGGACACGCCCAACTCGTCAAACACCTTTCGAAGAAAGGGATCGTGGCGGTGGAGACCGCCTCAAATGCTTGAGATCTGAGAGGAGTCCTCTTGTCACCATGGTCGCATTACACCGAGATGATTTCACGAGCCTCCAACTTGTAACCCTTCGGTATGTCAAACTTTGAGCGCAAAGACTTCATCTGCGTCTAGGTCACCTTCGAATGGAACTCATCAAGCTGCTGATGATGATCGAAATCTATGCTAGTCTGTATCGCACGCCGGAGGATCGCCTGAGTTCGTGGTTGAAGAAGAGAGTAAAAGCTTCTTTCCCCTCACCGCTCCATATTTATACTGGGCCCACCTAATCGCTTTCGCGGATCAACGGAGGAGATCGAAGCCCCATTCCTAAGCCACCCTGAGATGAAAAACCTCTCCCATCCATTCCAAAGGGGTCCACCATCAAGCCCGCATAAATGCCGCTGGCTAAAAATCAAGCATCGACATCACCACGCTCCATCAACGTAATGTTCGAGCCTCTTCCGAACCCTTCCACTGTGGCTATATATTTATTTCACTTGGACTCATTTCCAATCGACTCCAAGCGAAAGGGCCAACTGTTATGGTCATAACCACTAATTAGTGTTTAAAAGGAAAACCAAGTGTTACCACGGATAAATATTTTGCTTGTCATCTTGGAGCGACATGAACCTCCACACCACCCATGGGCAGCCTCTCGCACTGCCCTCGCCACGGTCCGTTAAGCGACTATTGTCATAGCCGACGCTAAAGGCGTGTAGGTCGCCCATCAAGAACTCTCCCGCGGATGGCGCTAAGGCGGTACTAGCCGCCCGGCTTCAAAGAATTGATCGCTTCAGGAAGCCCTTCAAGTCGCTTGTCCCCGGGTGACATGGGGACGACCGCCATCGCCTCCCAACCGCTAGTCCTCGACGACCATGGCTGGTTTTTGCCGGTCCTTCGATAGCCGGTCCTACCGCCTGACGACATCCGTCGTTCGCTTTCACACTCGCGGACGCCGTCCCAACGGCGGCCGCCGCTCTCCTCCCTCGCTGGAGGAACCCCATCCGAGATGACTCACGCCGCTGCTAGCAGCGGTTGGCCAACCCTTCGGATTCTTCAAGGACCTTTCGTCTGGCTTTCACTCTCGGCATTCTCCCAATCATCCCCAAAGTCACGCTGTGAGCCCTTGACTCATCGAAGGGCTAGGAGGGGTTGAAGAAATTCCATGAAACCGTAAGACCGACTTGTCGAGCAAAGTGTCCATCGTACACGGCCCCGTGTATTGGAAAATCTGCTCCAACTCCCGATGGTTCTCGGCCGACTGGGGTTTGGGCTCCAGAGTCTCTCTTCTGATCTCTGGCCAAGACGCGCACCCCAAGTTCGAGTTGTCCCCCGTAACCCAGACGAATCTATCTTTCCATCCTTTGATCGACTTAGGCAGATCAAGGATGATCTTGAACTCCCCCGACATCTGAAGATAATAGTGAGGCATCTTCTGAACGGTTATGCCGACTAAGTGGCTCAGCACACTCATCTTTGACCGAATCGAAGCCAATACGATGACGTAAAGCCACTAATATGGCTATCGAGTTAGGCGTCATTTGTATCGGGGACACGCCCAACTCGTCAAACACCTTTCGAAGAAAGGGATGCAGCGGCAGCTGGAGACCGCACTCCAAATGCTTGAGATACAGAGGAGTCCTCTTGTCACCATGGTCGCATTAACCGAGATGATTTCACGAGCCTCCAACTTGTAACCCTTCGGTATGTCAAACTTTGAGCGCAAAGACTTCATCTGCGTCTAGGTCACCTTCGAATGGAACTCATCAAGCTGCTGATGATGATCGAAATCTATGCTAGGTCTGTATCGCTCGCCGGAGGATCGCCTGAGTTCGTGGTTGAAGAAGAGAGTAAAAGCTTCTTTCCCCCTCACCGTTCCATATTTATACAGGGGCCCACTGGCACTGCGCCCTTTCGTGATCAACGGAGGAGATCGAAGCCCCATTCCCAAGGCGCCACCTCGGGAGATGAAAAACCTCTCCCATCCATTCCAAAGGGGGTCCACCATCAAGCCTGCATGCAGCTGGCTAAAATCGCATCGACATCAGCCACGCTCCATCAACGTAATGTTCGAGCCTCTTCCCAACCCCTTCCCACCGTGGCTATGCATTATTTCACTTGGACTCATTTCCAATCGACTCCAAGCGAAAGGGGCCAACTGTTATGGTCATAACCACTAATTAGTGTTTAAAAAGGAAAACCAAGTGTTACCACGGATAAATATTTTTGCTTGTCATCTTGGAGCGACATGAACCTCCACACCCGACCCATGGGGCAGCCTGCGCTTACCGTCCTCGCCACGGTCCGTTAAACGACTATTGTCATAGCCGACGCGAAAGGCGGTGTAGGTCGGCCCATCAAGAACTCTCTCCCGCGGATGGCGCGAAAGGCGGTACCAGTCGTCCGCCCAGCAAATTGACTGCCTCAGAGCTATCCTCTCAAGTCGCTTGTCCCCCCGGGTGACATGGGGGACGACCGGCCATCGCCTCCCAACCGCTAGTCCCCCGGGACGACGCGAAAGGCGGTACTAGTCGTCCTCCCAACCTGTTATCTACCATAACCCCTTCCAACCAGTCGTCTGCCTCTCCAGACGAGCGCGGCTTAACCTATCCCTCTTTTCTCATCCGTCCGCCCTCGACGACGCGGACGGGCGGTACTAGTCGCCCCTTCAACTAATTACTCTAGCGGGCCTCAAGAGGCGTGCGAGTCGACCACCGGCCTCGGCTCCCCCTCTCGGTCCTATGTGTTTCCCTCCACTTTCGAATGGCGGTTATACGATTTTCGAGCCCATCAACATCGCAGAATGTACCACAGCCTCTTTAACTCCTCCATCTCTCACGGTATTTAAGGCACTCTGACCCATGCATACAAAGGCCAATCCCATCTCATTAAATGGTGAATAGACCACACTAACCCTCAAATTACCCACAACTTGACACCTGTAAAGGTCAGCCCCCGTAGTAGACAGAGAGGCGCTCAGCCAATCACTCGCTCACACGTGGAAGAGAGGGCTGACTCACCAACGATTCCTCACCTAAGGGAGAGACGAAAATACCCCCACAACCCTAGGTATAAGTAGCAACTTGAACAGCAAACCAAGTAAGTAATTTTTGGCTGAGTGAATTCCTGCTCCATTGAATTTTCTCTCCCCATTACTAACTTGACCGTCGGAGGAACCACCGGAGATCCCAACTCCGCCTCTTCCACAGGTGTCCTCTTGCTGTAGGTGAACCCCCGACAGAGCAACATCACCGACATTAGAGAGAAGGTGGACTCCGCCTCTTTAAAAGCTAAACTCACCCCGAGGTTAGTGACTGGATTATATACATCAAATGCATTTTTAATGGAAATTCAAATAGTAGATTTAGAGTTATTTAACAACTGTCTTATGCAACAATTGCTGCAATTTATTTTTATAGTAAACCAAAAGTGAGGGGAAAAACTAAAATTGCATAAATTTCCAAATATATTTACAACTTCAACCACTCAAAACTGATAGATTTACACTATAGATATTAAGTAATTAATATTGTTGGGATTCAGAAATATATTATAGCAGTTATTGTAGAAAGAAATTTGTTTTATTTTTAGTTTTCTTTTTCTACATTTTTATAAATTTGTAAGTTTAATTATCGTTCCTACTAATGACATTGTAAACCAAACATAATTGAAATATAAATACATTTGCAATACTTACTTCTTCTTTATTTCCGCATGCATGTTGGACTCCTAATTGGAACAGGATACTCCTTCCTACTTATAATATCGCAAATAACAAAATTAAAATATAAATCCAACTCATATTTACTTCATCTTTATTTCTATATTTGTATTAGGCTCCTAATTAAGACCGAATACTCCTCTTTGCATATAATATTGCAATCAACAGAGTCTCTCCGATCTCCGCCAAGACGCGACCCCAAGTTCGAGTTGCCCCCAGAACCCGCATCGAATCTATCTTTCCATCCTTTGATCGACTTAGCGCATCAAGGATGATCTTGAACTCCCCGACATCGAAGATAATAGTGAGGCATCTTCGAACGGTTATGCCGACTAAGTGGCTCGAAACACACTCATCTTTGACCGAATCGAAGCCGGATGATGACTGAAGTCCGACTAATATGGCTATCGAAGTTAGGCGCCATTTGTATCGGGACACGCCTAACGTCAAACACCTTTCAAGAAAGGGATGCATGCGTACCGGAGACCGCACTCCAAATGCTTGAGATACAGAGGAGTCCTCTTGTCACCATGGCTGTACACCGGAGATGATTTCGCCGGAGCCTCCAACTTGTAACCCTTCGGTATGTCAAACTTTGAGCGCAAAGACTTCATCTGCGTCTAGGTCACCTTCGAATGGAACTCATCAAGCCGATGATGATCAAATCTATGCTAGGTCTCAGATCGCCACGGATCGCCTGAGTTCGTGGTTGAAGAAGAGAGTAAAAGCTTCTTTCCCCCTCACCGTTCCATATTTATACAGGGGCCCACCGCATCGCCCTTCGTGATCAACGGAGGAGATCGAAGCCCCATTCCCGGCCACCTCGAGATGAAAACCTCTCCCATCCATTCCAAAGGGGTCCACCATCAAGCCCGTATACGAAATGCCTGGCTAAAACTCGCATCGACATCACCACGCTCCATCAACGTAATGTTCGAGCCTCTTCCGAACCCCTTCCGACCAGGGCTATGCTACTTATTTCACTTGGACTCATTTCCAATCGACTCCAAGTGAAAGGGGCCAACTGTTTTGGTCATAACCACTAATTAGTGTTTAAAAAGGAAAACCAAGTGTTACCACGGATAAATATTTTGCTTGTCATCTTGGAGCGACATGAACCTCCACACCGACCCATGGGGTACTCGCTACCGTCTCGCCACGGTCCGTTAAACGACTATTGTCATAGCCGACGAAAGGCGGTGTAGGTCGCCCATCAAGAACTCTCTCAGCGGATGCGCTAAGGGGCCAGCCCGGCCAAAGAATTGATCGCCTCAGAGCTATCCTCTCAAGTCGCTTGTCCCCCCGGGTGACATGGGGGACGACCGGCCATCGCCTCCCAACCGCTAGTCCCCCGGGACGACGCGAAAGGCGGTACTAGTCGTCCTCCCAACCTGTTATCTACCATAACCCCTTCCAACCAATGCCTGCCTCCAGCGATCGCGGCTTAACCTATCCCCTCTTTTCTCATCCGTCCGTCCTCTGGGACGACGCGACGGGCGGTACTAGTCGTCCCCTTCAACTAATTACTCTAACGGACGCCTCAAGAGGCCGTGCGAGTCGGCCACCCGGCCTCAGCTCCCCCTCTCTGGTCCTATGTGTTTCCCTCCACTCGAATGACGGTTATACAGTACTCGAGCCCATCAACATCGCAGTAAATGTACTGACAGCCCCTTAACTCCTCCATCTCTCACGGTATTTAAGGCACCTCGGACCCATGCAGCTACAGGCGCCGTCAATCCCATCTCATTAAATGGTGAATAGACCACACTAACCCTCAAATTACCCACAACTTGACACCTGTAAAGGTCAGCCCCCGTAGTAGACAGAGAGGCGCTCAGCCAATCACTGGCTCACACGTGGAAGAGAGGGCTGACTCACCAACGATTCCTCACCTAAGGGAGAGACGAAAATACCCCCACAACCCTAGGTATAAGTAGCAACTTGAACAGCAAACCAAGTAAGTAATTTTTGGCTGAGTGAATTCCTGCTCCATTGAATTTTCTCTCCCCATTACTAACTTGACCGTCGGAGGAACCACCGGAGATCCCAACTCCGCCTCTTCCACAGGTGTCCTCTTGCTGTAGGTGAACCCCCTGACAGGAGCAACATCACCGGACATTAGAAGAGAAGGTGGACTCCGCTCTCTTAAAAGCTAAACTCACCCCGAGGTTAGTGACTGTGATTATATACATCAACAGAATTTTTAATGGAAATTCAAATAGTAGATTTAGAGTTATTTAACAACTGTCTTATGCAACAATTGCTGCAATTTATTTTTATAGTAAACCAAAAAGTGAGGGGGAAAAACTAAAATTGCATAAATTTCCAAATATATTTACAACTTCAACCACTCAAAACTGATAGATTTACACTATAGATATTAAGTAATTAATATTGTTGGGATTCAGAAATATATTATAGCAGTTATTGTAGAAAGAAATTTGTTTTATTTTTAGTTTTCTTTTTCTACATTTTTATAAATTTGTAAGTTTAATTATCGTTCCTACTAATGACATTGTAAACCAAACATAATTGAAATATAAATACATTTGCAATACTTACTTCTTCTTTATTTCCGCATGCATGTTGGACTCCTAATTGGAACAGGATACTCCTTCCTACTTATAATATCGCAAATAACAAAATTAAAATATAAATCCAACTCATATTTACTTCATCTTTATTTCTATATTTGTATTAGGCTCCTAATTAAGACCGAATACTCCTCTTTGCATATAATATTGCAATCAACAAAATGAAAATATAAATATGTTTATGTTGGAAAGTTAATTTGAGAATTGAGTTACGCTAATGAGAGATTAGGGTCCTTAATCTCCCTGACCGACAAGTTGAGAAGACAGATCCCACAAGCAACAAACGTTAGAGGCCCTAGACGAGATTTCCTCGCATGTCCTCCGACGCCAAGTCGCTGCTCCGGGATCAAGATGAAGAAAAGTCAAGACTAAGTTTTTGGGTTCAAGGAGTCCAGACCTGAGAATAATGGGAGTAGCTTATGTTTATAAGAGAAATTGAGGGCGAATTGGTAATCTGACTCAACCGGCGGAAGTGACATCTGATTTACGCTTTACACATGTCAACAGCCAGTTGGGTGAGATCGCTGTGTCGTCCACATTGCATTTAATGCGACAACGAAAGGGTGACGGGGTGTAGGTGTTGGGATTGTGTCTTTAATTCTTTGTATGACTTCATGAGAATTAGATAGGGTTAGAGGTCTATCACGATTAGGAGATTGGGTCTCAACATGATAGGGACTTTGAATCATATTCTAATTAGGAGGTTTGGCTAGGTTAGGGTTTTGATTTCCCTATATATATTCTTTTAATATTTGATCTTTTCTTATTCTTCGTGATTGAAGGTCCAGAAGGATGTTTTCAAGGCTGAGCCTCTCTTCGAAGCGGAAAAAGCAAAGTTTGGAGAAGATCCGAGGATCTGAGGCTACAAGGGATCTCGCTAAGAACCTCTTTGATAATGTCGTGTTGTGGATTGTCGGCATATCTCATGCAAAGGTCACGAAGGAGGACCTGGCTCGTGCTGCACTTTTAGCCGGCGAGGTGCATTCGGAGGAGACCGCTCGTGCTAGCTTATCCTTAGGGCAGAAGCGCCTTCGCTCCGAATTGGCAACTGAGAAGGTTTAGTGTCTTTCCTGGGATCTGGCTGAGTTTGCTGCCAAGCTCGGAATGGGCTCGACAACTTCTACTTCTCAATCTGAGAGGCCCGAGAGGAGGAGGAAGAAGAAGAAGACTGATACTAGGGGCCGCTATATTACTAAAATTGGTTTTATGGTGGTGGCCTTTATCGAGCCTTGTGTTGGGGCCTTCATGGAGATCGATCCCAACTCCGCCTCTTCCACAGTGTCCTCTTGCGTAGGTGAACCCCACGGCGGGAGCAACATCACCGGACATTAGAAGAGAAGGTGGACTCAGCTCTCTTAAAAGCTAAACTCACCCGAGGTTAGTGGTGTGATTATATACATCAACGAAATTTTTAATGGAAATTCAAATAGTAGATTTAGAGTTATTTTACAAATGTATTATGCAACATTTGTTACAATTTATTTTTGTAGTAAACCAAACAGTGAGAGACAAACTAAAATTGTATAAATTTCCAAATATATTAACAACTTCAACCACTCAAAACTGATAGATTTACACTATAGATATTAAGTAATTAATATTGTTGGGATTCAGAAATATATTATAGCAGTTATTGTAGAAAGAAATTTGTTTTTATTTTTAGTTTTCTTTTCTACATTTTTATAAATTTGTAAGTTTAATTATCGTTCCTACTAATGACATTGTAAACCAAACATAATTGAAATATAAATACATTTGCAATACTTACTTCTTCTTTATTTCCGCATGCATGTTGGACTCCTAATTGGAACAGGATACTCCTTCCTACTTATAATATCGCAAATAACAAAATTAAAATATAAATCCAACTCATATTTACTTCATCTTTATTTCTATATTTGTATTAGGCTCCTAATTAAGACCGAATACTCCTCTTTGCATATAATATTGCAATCAACAAAATGAAAATATAAATATGTTTATGTTGGAAAGTTAATTTGAGAATTGAGTTGGCGCTAATGAGAGATTAGGGGTCCTTAATCTCCTCAGTTGACCGATCAGGTTGGAGAAGACAGATCCCTGCACAAGCAACAAACGTTAGAGGCCCTAGACGAGATTTCCTCTGGCATGTCCTCTGACGCTCAAGTCAGTGCCTGGCGGGATCAGCATGAAGAAAAGTCGAAGACTAAGTTTTTGGGTTCAAGGAGTCCGGACACGAGAATAATGGGAGTAGCTTATGTTTATAAGAGAAATTGAGGCGAATTGGTATCGACTCAACCGTGAAGTGACATCGATTCACGCTTTACACATGTCAACGGCCGGTTGGGTGAGATCGCTTGTGTCGCCCACATTGCATTTAATCACGACAACGAAAGGGTGACGGGTGTAGGTGTTGGGATTGTGTCTTTAATTCTTTGTATGACTTCATGAGAATTAGATAGGGTTAGAGGTCTATCACGATTAGGAGATTGGGTCTCAACATGATAGGGACTTTGAATCATATTCTAATTAGGAGGTTTGGCTAGGTTAGGGTTTTGATTTCCCTATATATATTCTTTTAATATTTGATCTTTTCTTATTCTTAAGTGATTGAAGGTCGGAAGGATGTTTTCAAAGTGAGCCTCTCTTGAAGCGGAAAAAGCAAAGTTTGGAGAAGATCCGAGGATCACGAGGCTACAAGGGATCTCGCTAAGAACCTCTTTGATAATGTCGTGTTGTGGATTGTCGGCATATCTCATGCAAAGGTCACGAAGGAGGACTGGCTCGTCTTTGCACTGGCCGTGAGGTGCATTCGGAGGAGACCGCTCGTGCTAGCTTATCCTTAGGGCAGAAGCGCCTTCGCTCCGAATTGGCAACTGAGAAGGTTTAGTGTCTTTCCTGGGATCTGGCTGAGTTTGCTGCCAAGCTCGGAATGGGCTCGACAACTTCTACTTCTCAATCTGAGAGGCCCGAGAGGAGGAGGAAGAAGAAGAAGACTGATACTAGGGGCCGCTATATTACTAAAATTGGTTTTATGGTGGTGGCCTTTATCGAGCCTGTGTTGGGGCCTTCATGGAGAGATCGAGTTAGGGTTGGCGTTTTGATTTCTAAGAGAATTGAGATCAAGAGTTTGTAGAGGGATTGGGGATGAGAGAGGGCAGATGATGACATGGGTTTTGTTTTCTGGTTGATTTTTCTCATTTTGATCAATTAATTTCTTGGAACCGATCGGTTGTTGTTCTAGGTAACAACTTCCAAGCGTTTGCGGGTTGGGTTACCAATTCCTGATGATTTACCCGTTAGAGTTGGTTACTAAAATCTATATCTCATCCCATAAGATATGATTATGGATGTAGATATATTGTGAAATATTCAAAATCCTACTCGAAATATTTGAATATACATTGGTCGTACAAATGCAATGGTTTTAATCCTTTAATTAATAGATTTGGGGTTAATTTTGATGATCGATAGATTTAATTTTAGTTTTTAGGATATAACGAATATATTAATGAACTCTCTTGTATCATATTAACTATATTTTTCAATATTATCTGGTTTTCACATATTAGTTCGTAAAATTATGTTACTATTATACAAATTGTTATTTTTAACCGGACATTGAATTTTTAATGGAAATTCAAATAGTAGATTTAGAGTTATTTTACAAATGTATTATGCAACATTTGTTACAATTTATTTTATAGTTTTTAATGGAAATTCAAATAGTAGATTTAGAGTTATTTTACAAATAGCTTATGCAACATTTGTTACAATTTATTTTTGTAGTAAACCAAACAGTGAGAGACAAACTAAAATTGTATAAATTTCCAAATATATTAACAACTTCAACCACTCAAAACCCGACACATTTACACTATAGATATTAAGTAATTAATATTGTTGGGTTTGATTCAAGAGGGCTGTCGATAATCACATTTTTATTATATTTTATACCTTCATTATCTATTTTATTTAAATAAAAATATCACTAATAAACGTGTTTTATCTTAATTACAGGTTAATGAAGAAATATTGAATAAAAGCCCAAAAGACTCAAACTCCCTGATTTTCTACCATTTATTGAAGCCCAAATATGAAGACAAAAGAAGGCCCAAGAAAGCTCAAGGATCCATGAAGAAATCGGGTCAAGAAAATCACAAAAAAATTAAATCTGCGCAAACCAATCGGTCGGCCAACCTATTGGTCAACTGATTGGTGAGCGGCAAAATCAGATTTGTGGCTAGATTTTAATTCCTTGATTGCTAAGTTTCATCCAATGGTTCTCCTTCATTATTGTAGGCTATAAATAGGGGTAGAACGTGAGTGGTTTGGGTGTGAAAAATTTTGTAAAAATACTATTTAGAGAGGAGGGTTACTCTTAATTGAGAAGACCTTCCAAATTTATAACTTTTTTGTTGCAATTAATAAAAGAATTTTTTCACGTCTTCATATTTTTCTTTTCTTCTCTTTATTTTGATCATGAAGATGAAGATGAAGATCAAGATGAAGATTTGCCTTCATCAAGAGACTAGAACCCTCTTGAATGTAAGTTTTCTTTTATCTTTTATTTTCTTATAGTATTTTCTTTTCTTTTTCTTTTAGTAGATTAGATTTATTTTGATGCCTTATAGAGTAGATTTATTTTCATGTCTTTATTTTCTTGCATTACTTTCTTGCATTTTTATTTTGTAGTAGAGATTTATTTTCTTGCATAGTTAGATTTACTTTTATGTTCTTTAGCTTTTGTAATTTAGATTTATTTTCATGTTCATAGTTTAGATCTTTATTTCTTTGTTCTTATTTTTCTTTTTGTAATTAATTTTTCTTTCATACTCTCTAATTTTTATTTTAATAATGTGGAACTAAAATCTTGTAGGAATTCTAGAATTGTATGAAACTAGTTTGATCTCTTTTATAATTTGTAAATTATTCTTTTATGCTTAAAATGATCATGTTTAGGATAATCAACTAGAGAACTAATTGGTAGAAGAAGAATTTGATAATCTATGCTTATCTTGAGTGGTTTGATAGGTTATGCTTATGAATTCTAGAATTACTATTTAGTTGTTGTTCTTTTCTGAGTATTAATTTTACTTGGATGATAATTTGATAGGTTATGCTTTCCTTAAGTGGTTTAATAGTCTATACTTAATAAATCTAAAGTAAAATGTGATAAAAGGAGAATAGATCATAAATTTTATAAGTGAGATTAGCTAGTGGATTCAATTCTAGATTCTTCATATCTCTAATTGAATCATCCATCTTTTACTTTCTTGATTTTCCTCTTTATTCTTGATTTTTCTTTATTTGTTTCTTAATTTTATTTTCCTTTATTTCTTTCTTCCCTCTCAATCTTATTTTGTTTTTATTTGCATATATTCACAACCACTCTTATTCTCTCCACAATCACATTTATCACACTCCTAATTATCACACACACAACATAAGAACCAATTTTGATTAACTCCTACAACACTTTTCTCGTGGGATCGATAACTTTTATACTATAACTTGATAGTTGTGCACTTGCAACTTAGGTACATATTTATATCCTATCAACGTCCAATTGGGCATGAGGCTAGGACCCAGAAAAGCCAAGAAAATCGGGCCGCACTGGCCCGCTCATGTTTGGGTTGGTTCGGTGAAGCCCGACCTAGGCCTAGCCCACCAGATTCCACAAAGGCCGCCAGAACTCGGGCCGGGCCACTGGACTCAACCAACTAGGGAGTTGTAACTGGGCCTCCTAGTTAGCCGTTGACCGAAGCCGGGTACCCTATCCAACGGCTAAAAAGTAGCCGTTGGACTGGTGGCCCGGACCCGCCCTGATTTGGGTTGTGTAAATGCCTATAACGGTTATTTTGGTTAAATGACCAAATTACCCTAAAAACTCCAAAAGGCTAAAATTTGAGGGTATTTTGGTAATTGGACTAGGGGTTGCCTCCATAAATAGAGGGGTTTTGATTTATTTTTCTCATCCAAAACTCATCTATTAATGAACTCTCTTGTATCATATTAACTATATTTTTCAATATTATCTGGTTTTCACATATTAGTTACGTAAAATTATGTTACTATTATACAAATTGTTATTTTTAACCGGACATTGAATTTTTAATGGAAATTCAAATAGTAGATTTAGAGTTATTTTACAAATGTATTATGCAACATTTGTTACAATTTATTTTATAGTTTTTAATGGAAATTCAAATAGTAGATTTAGAGTTATTTTACAAATAGCTTATGCAACATTTGTTACAATTTATTTTTGTAGTAAACCAAACAGTGAGAGACAAACTAAAATTGTATAAATTTCCAAATATATTAACAACTTCAACCACTCAAAACCGACACATTTACACTATAGATATTAAGTAATTAATATTGTTGGGTTTGATTCAAGAGGGCTGTCCGATAATCACATTTTATTATATTTTATACCTTCATTATCTATTTTATTTAAATAAAAATATCACTAATAAGCGTGTTTTATCTTAATTACAGGTTAATGAAGAAATATTGAATAAAAGCCCAAAGACTCAAACTCCTGATTTTCTACCATTTATTGAAGCTCAAATATGAAGACAAAGAAGGCCCAAGAAAGCTCAAGGATCCATGAAGAAATCGGTCAAGAAAATCACAAAAATTAAATGAAACACCTGGCCTACCAACCTATTGGTCAACTGATTGGTGGCTGCAAAATCAGTTGTGGCTAGATTTTAATTCCTTGATTGCTAAGTTTCATCCAATGGTTCTCCTTCATTATTGTAGGCTATAAATAGGGGTAGAACGTGAGTGGTTTGGGTGTGAAAAATTTTGTAAAAATACTATTTAGAGAGGAGGGTTACTCTTAATTGAGAAGACCTTCCAAATTTATAACTTTTTGTTGCAATTAATAAAAGAATTTTTTCACGTCTTCATATTTTTCTTTTCTTCTCTTTATTTTGATCATGAAGATGAAGATGAAGATCAAGATGAAGATTTGCCTTCATCAAGAGACTAGAACCCTCTTGGAATGTAAGTTTTCTCTTTTATCTTTTATTTTCTTATAGTATTTTCTTTTCTTTTCTTTTAGTAGATTAGATTTATTTTGATGCCTTGTAGAGTAGATTTATTTTCATGTCTTTATTTTCTTGCATTACTTTCTTGCATTTTTATTTTGTAGTAGAGATTTATTTTCTTGCATAGTTAGATTTACTTTTATGTTCTTTAGCTTTTGTAATTTAGATTTATTTTCATGTTCATAGTTTAGATCTTTATTTCTTTGTTCTTATTTTTCTTTTTGTAATTAATTTTTCTTTCATACTCTCTAATTTTTATTTTAATAATGTGGAACTAAAATCTTGTAGGAATTCTAGAATTGTATGAAACTAGTTTGATCTCTTTTATAATTTGTAAATTATTCTTTTATGCTTAAAATGATCATGTTTAGGATAATCAACTAGAGAACTAATTGGTAGAAGAAGAATTTGATAATCTATGCTTATCTTGAGTGGTTTGATAGGTTATGCTTATGAATTCTAGAATTACTATTTAGTTGTTGTTCTTTTCTGAGTATTAATTTTACTTGGATGATAATTTGATAGGTTATGCTTTCCTTAAGTGGTTTAATAGTCTATACTTAATAAATCTAAAGTAAAATGTGATAAAAGGAGAATAGATCATAAATTTTATAAGTGAGATTAGCTAGTGGATTCAATTCTAGATTCTTCATATCTCTAATTGAATCATCCATCTTTACTTTCTTGATTTTCCTCTTTATTCTTGATTTTTCTTTATTTGTTTCTTAATTTTATTTTCCTTTATTTCTTTCTTCCCTCTCAATCTTATTTTGTTTTTATTTGCATATATTCACAACCACTCTTATTCTCTCCACAATCACATTTATCACACTCCTAATTATCACACACACAACATAAGAACCAATTTTGATTAACTCCTACAACACTTTTCTCGTGGGATCGATAACTTTTTATACTATAACTTGATAGTTGTGCACTTGCAACTTAGGTACATATTTATATCCTATCACTGTCCAATTGGGCATGAGGCTAGGACCCGAGAAAAGCCAAGAAAATCGGGCCAGACCGGGCTCCGGGCTCATGTTTGGGTTGGTTCGGTGAAGCCCGACCTAGGCCTAGCCCGACCAGGATTCCACAGTGCCGGGCCAAAGAACCTGGGGCCGGGCCGACCTGGACCCGAACCAAACTAGGGAGCCGGTAACGGCGGCTCCCTAGTTAGCCGTTGGACCGAGCCGGGTCGGCCCTATCCAACGGCTAAAAAAGTAGCCGTTGGACTGGGTGGCCCGGACCCGGCCTGATTTGGGTTGTGTAAATGCCTATAACGGTTATTTTTGGTTAAATGACCAAATTACCCTAAAAACGGTCAAAAAGGCTAAAATTTGAGGGTATTTTGGTAATTGGACTAGGGGGTTGCCTCCATAAATAGAGGGGGTTTTGATTTATTTTTCTCATCCAAAACTCATCTACTTCTCTCTAATACTCTCTTATTCTCTCTAATACAATATATTATACTATTTTATTCTCCTCTTATACTTTCTGATACTCTCTAATTCTCTAATTCCAATGGCTTCCTCCTCCAATTATGAAGGGCAAAATTCAACTCCCGATGTGTGGAATTTTTTGAGAAGATAGAAGTCACCAGAGATCAACACGCAAACTTTTCACCCAAAAGGCCAAATGTATGCTATCGGCAAATATCTTTGAAGATCATCATAAGGCGGCACTAACCACCTCAAGCGCCATTTGGAAAAACACAATAGAGGGCAAGCAACGTCTCAAGTGACATCGCCAATCTCTACTCTCTCAATTATCTTCCTCCGGTAGCCTCAGTTCAAGGAACTGATGAGTTACATTTGTATATATATTTTCACATATCTACTCTCATTTTCATACTAGAATTAGCATTTTAAGTTCATAATTACTTCATATTAGGTGTATTTCGATTTCTAGTTCATGTTTCTGCATTTAGTTTGTTTGCATTTTTAGGTAATGTATTTTGGTGAGATTCAATGTGGCACATGATGAGGATATGAAGATGGAGGAGCTAGCATGAGATTGGAGCGTGAAAAGAAGGGAAACAAGCTTGGTTCGTTGAAGCTGGCAGTTTTGATACCCTATTAGTATTTTAAGTATAACTTTCACATACGATATGATTTAGAGCTGATTAAAGTTACCACGGAAATCTAAGAGCTAGAGCTACAACTTTCATGTTTTGAGTTTTTCCAAATTCTAAGAGGAAAGTATAGAAACTAGAGTTTGAAGTTATGGAGCAGTGTTCTTGTGCATACTATTTTGGCCCGGCGAAGTTGGACAACCTATATTCCTTATGGGCCGACCCTTATTGTTCAGGGATCCATTTTTTGACTTCCTAACATAAAAAAGGGGTCCTTTTAGGGTTTTTGGGGGATGGAGGATTGAGCCGTCACACCGGGAAGAGATTGAAGAAGACGATTAAGGTTTTCATTCAAGGATTGATTTCAAGCAACTATCAAGTGAAGATTATCATTGAGACTAAGATTTTCTTTACTCTCTTTCTTTTAATCTCTGCACATAATGAGTTTTATAATTATTATTATTTCTATGGCTTGTTAGTCAAACATGAGTGAGTAATCTCTTTATTCTAGGGTTGGGTGAAGCCCAACGACATGATTGTCAAATAATGTTTTGATCTTTTCTTGAATTTATAAATGTCAATGACTCTTGATTTATTCTAGTGTGATTTATGCTTATAAATTTGTTGGCCACTTATTTACATGACTTAGATATTAGGCGAAGAATCGAGAGGTGAAGTTATAATATCGAACTCTAGAATATAACTTGAAATTCTAAATCACGAGAGTAGTTTTAGGTTTCTTGAGGAATTTTAAAAATTATCATCATTTCTAATAGGTTCGAACAAATTCAATTACCATGAGAATAGGGATTGATTAGTTCTTGAACACGTTGTTATACTTCGAGAGAAGATAACAATTAAATTAGGATAATTCCCTACAAGAGTGGATATTCACATTGAGAGAGGACCATTACTTAAATATGATAATCGTTGTTGTGGTGGATCACGATCCTAGAAGTTTTCATCATTTGATTTCTTCCAAGGTTTATTCATTTTAGCTTATTTCATTATTTCATTCTAATTCATTCGTACATCGATTTGCATAGATAGTTAGTTTGTGAACAATTGGTAGTTAACAACAAGTCCTCGTGGGATCGACTCATACTTACCGGTGCTAGCTACAACTACGCCGTGCACTTGCGGTAAAACATCACACCAAGTTTTTGACGCCGTTGCCAGGGACTAAAATTGTTAATATTGATTGAATTCACAAGCTGGTTAGACTAGGTCTTTTGTTTCTTTGTTTTGTTACTTTCAAATGTTACTAAGTATCTCTTATTTGTTGCTATTTTACAGTTGAACTCTCTTTTGTATGAGAAGGCGCAAGAGTTCGAGTGATCTTGTTGAACTAGACCCTGAAATCGAGCGTACTTTTCGTATAAGAAGGAGAAGACAAAGGCAACCAAGATAAAAGCAAGTCGACATGGGTGTGAAAATAGAACCTTGAAGGATTATCTTTAAAAGCGGGGGCCTCACATCGGCAATTGCAAGGCCTAACATCGATGCCAACAACTTTGAGTTGAAGCCCTCTCTTCTCTCCATGGTGCAACAAAATCAATTTGGAGGCTTGCCCGTGAGGACCCTAATCTTCACATCACAATGTTCTTGGAGTATTGTGACACATTGAAACTTAATGGAGTCTCACCCGGCGCCATAAAGTTAAGGTTGTTCCCTTTCTCATTGAGGGACAAAGCGAGAGCTTGGCTCCACGACCTTCTGACTAGATCCATCACCACCGGACCAACTTTTCTTTGCTTTCCTAGCAAAGTTCTTCCCTCCAAGCAAAGCGTGAGCTTGAAGTCAAATCTCGACATTTGCTCAAAGAGAAGGTGAATCTTTGTATGAAGCGTGGGAGAGATTCAAGGAGCTCTGGCGTGGGAGAGATTCAAGGAGCTCTTGAGATTGTGCCCTCATCATGATTTTGAAGCGTGATTCCTTGTCCACGCCTTCTACAATGGAATGACATACAACACCAAAATTTTAGTGGGCCGGCTGCGGTGGTGCTTTGATGAATAAGGAAGTGAATGAAACATACGGTTTGATCGAAGTTATGGCTCAAAACCATAACCAATGGTCTAGTGATAGAGCATTACATAAGAAGACTCCAGGTAAGTATGATGTTGATGCAATTAGTCTTCTTTCTGCTAAAGTTGATGCTTTATCTCTGAAATTTGATCAAGTGCATGTGAATTCTGTGGGTATGTGTAATGTTCCTTGTGAAATTTATGGTGATCTTGGACATCTAGCTGCTGATTGTCAATTAATGAATGTTTCATCTGTTGAGCATGCTAATTTTTCTAATAACTTCAACCAGAAAAATGATCCATTTTCTAATACATATAATCCCGGTTGGAAAAACCACCCTAATTTTTCATACAGGAACAATTCAAACCCATTACCTACAAGTAACACTAGACCCCCCGGTTTTCAACCTCGACCGTTTAACCCTCCTCCTCAAAAGTCCAACCTTGAGAGTTTGTTAGAGAATTTTGTGGTGACCCAAACAAAACTAAATGAGGAGTTCAAGCAACAAAATCAAGTGACGAGTGAAGCAATTAGGCAACTAACTTCTAAGATTGATTCTTTGGCAACCCACAACAAGATATTAGAAAACCAAATTGCCCAACAAGCTAGTTCGTCCACTAGACCCCTTGGTAAGCTTCCATGGCAACCCGAAAACCCGAGAGAGCATTGTAGGCTGTGACTTTGAGGAGCGGTAAGGAATTGGAGGAACCAAAAGTGAGAGAGGTTGAGAGTGAGAAGCCCGAGGGAGATGAGGTTGCAAGTGGTAATGTTGAGACCAATGAGGAGGAGAATAAAGAGAGAGAGCCCGAGTATGTTGCCCCTCCACCTTACAAACCACCCTTGCCTTACCCTCAAAGGTTTGCCAAAGCCAAGCTTGACAAGCAATTTGGGAAGTTTTTAGAGGTTCTTAAAAAGCTCTACATTAATGTTCCATTCACTGAAGCCTTGTCTCAAATGCCCACATATGCTAAGTTCTTGAAAGACATTTTGTCAAATAAGAGAAAGTTAGAGGACTATGAGACCATGGCTCTCACCGAAGAGTGTAGTGCTATCATTCAAAATAAAATGCCTCCTAAACTCAAGGATCCGGGTAGTTTTTCTATTCCATGTATGATTGGTAACATGAGTTTTGGCCGTGCCTTGTGTGATTTAGGGGCAAGTGTTAGTCTCATGCCCCACTCTATTTGTAAGAGGATCGAGATGGGTGAACTTAAACCCACTACTGTCACTCTTCAATTGGCGGACCGCTCTGTCAAATATCCGATAGGTATGTTGGAAGATGTGCCAATTAAAGTTGGTAAGTTCTTTGTTCCTACAAATTTTGTTGTGCTCAATATGGAAGAGGACACTCATATGCCCATCATTCTTGGAAGGCCTTTCCTTGCTACAGCAGGTGCTCACATAGATGTGAAACACGGAAAGCTTTCTTTGAGTGTTGGGGATGAGATTGTTGAATTTAATTTATCGAATGCTATTAAACATTCTTTTGCTGAAAATTCTTATTGCATGATTGATGTCATTGATGAGTGCATGGAGGAAATACTTGCTAAGCATCATCCTGACGATGCTCTTGAGGATTGTTTGGTGAATGATGGTTCGCTAAAGGTTGAGAATGTTGAGGTCGCTGCCTTTGCTCAAGCGATGAAGGCAAATCCATCTCTTCCGCCTCGCAAGGTGAGTGTTGAGAAGTTAGAGGTTGAGCCTAAATCCTCTTCTCTTGAGGATAAAAAAGCTCCAGAAGTTGAGCTCAAACATCTTCCTTCCAACCTCAGGTATGAATTTCTTGGCCCTAATTCTACATATCCTGTGATTGTGAATGTGAATTTAAGTGAAGTTGAAACTGAAAAATTGCTTAGAATCCTTAGATCGTACCGCAAGGTCATAGGATACACTATTGATGATATTAAGAGAATTAATCCATCTATTTGCATGCATCGCATTCTTTTAGAAGATGATTATAAGCCCTCTATTGAGCACCAAAGAAGATTGAATCCCAACATGAAAGAGGTTGTTAAGAAAGAGGTGCTCAAACTACTTGATGCCGGGATAATCTATTCTATATCCGATAGTGAGTGGGTTAGCCCAGTGCAAGTAGTTCCAAAGAAAGGGGCATGGTGTGGTAAAAATGAGAATAATGAATTAATCCCCACTAGAAGCATTGCGGGTTGGAGAATGTGCATTGACTATAGAAAATTGAACAAGGCAACCCGAAAGGACCATTTTCCTCTCCCCTTCATTGATCAAATGCTTGAGAGGTTAGCTAAGCATTCATATTTTTGTTACTTGGATGGATATTCGGGTTTTTTTTAAATTCCTATTCACCCTAGTGATCAAGAAAAGACCACATCTACATGTCCTTATGGTACTTTTGCCTATAGGAGAATGCCTTTTGGTCTATGCAATGCTCCTGCTACCTTTCAACGAGCCATGATGGCCATTTTCTCTGATTTCATTGAAAATATAATGGAAGTGTTCATGGATGACTTCTTTGTATATGGAACTACTTTTGATGATTGTTTGACCAATTTGTCTAAAGTGTTGCAGCGATGTGAAGAGGTTAACCTTGTCTTGAATTAGGAGAAATGCCATTTTATGGTGAAGGAGGGTATTGTCCTTGGGCACTTGGTGTCCGAAAGAGGAATTGAGGTTGATCGTGTGAAGGTTGAAGTGATTGAAAAGATGCCACCGCCCACTTCTGTGAAGGGCGTGAGAAGTTTCTTGGGTCACGCCGGTTTCTATCGGCGTTTTATTAAAGATTTTTCTAAAATTGCTAAACCTTTGACTAACTTGCTCCTTAAAGATGTTCCTTTTAACTTCAACGAAGCTAACCTTGATACTTTTAACAAGTTAAAGGAGGCATTGACTACAACACCTATCATGCAGCCACCGGACTGGAATCTCCCTTTTGAGATCATGTGCGATGTTAGTGATTACGCGGTTGGAGCTGTTTTAGGGCAAATGAAGGATAAGAAAGTTCATGCAATCTATTATGCGAACCGAACTCTTGATGAAGCCCAAGTGAATTATGCTACCACGGAGAAGGAGTTGCTCGTAGTAGTATTCGCTATTGATAAGTTCCGGCCTTATTTGGTGGGTATGAAGATCATTGTTTATACGGATCACGCCGCCATTAAGTATCTCTTGAGTATAAAGGATGCAAAGCCCCGACTGATTCGATGGATCCTTTTACTTCAAGAGTTTGATCTTGAGATTCGTGATAAGAAGGGTACAGAGAATTTAGTTGCTGATCATCTTTCTAGGTTGAGGCAAGATATGGACAAGAATGACAATGACGAGTTGCCTATTGATGACTCTTTTCCCGATGACCAATTGTTCGCTGTCTCTACTATGAAAGATCCATGGTTCGCGGATTTCGTGAATTATCTTGCATGTGGAGTTCTGCCACCTGATTTGAGCTATCAACAAAAGAAGAAATTCTTTTCGGATATCAAACACTATTATTGGGAGGATCCATTGCTCTACAAGCGGTGTGTTGATGGAGTTTTTTGCCGATGTATTCCCGAAGATGAGGTTGCAAGCATCATTTCTCATTGCCATGATTCACCTTATGGAGGCCATGCTAGCACCTCTAAGACCGCCGTAAAGATCCTTCAATCGGGTTTTTATTGGGCCACTCTTTTCATGGATGTTCGGAAGTACGTAAGTTCTTGTGATCGGTGTCAAAGAACGGGCAATATTTCTCGATGGAATGAAATGCCTCTTAATAACATCTTGGAAGTTGAAGTCTTTGATGTTTGGGGGATTGACTTTATGGGCTCGTTCCTGTCATCTTATGGGAATATGTACATCCTTGTTGCGGTGGACTATGTGTCTAAATGAGTCGAAGCTATAGCATCCCCTACAAATGATGCTAAGGTAGTTAAAAAGCTCTTTAAGAAGATCATCTTTCCACGGTTTGGTGTGCCACGTGCTGTGATTAGTGATGGTGGTTCTCATTTCATGGAACGTCAATTTGAGGCTCTTTTGAAGAAATATGGTGTGACTCATAAAGTTGCATTGGCTTACCACCCTCAAACAAGTGGTCAAGTTGAGGTGACGAATCATGAGATTAAGAGCATTCTCGAAAAGACGGTGAATAGGTCGAGGAAAGATTAGAGTGATAAGCTCGATGATGCATTGTGGGCCCACCGTACCGCATTCAAAACTCCCATTAGAATGTCGCCGTATAAGCTTGTGTATGGGAAGTCTTGTCATCTACCCGTTGAGTTGGAGCACAAAGCATACTGGGCCATCAAAACACTCAATTTTGACATGAAAATTGCCGGAGAAAAGCATTTGCTTGACCTTAATGAGCTTGATGAGTTGAGGTTAGATGCTTATGAGAACACGAGAATTTATAAGGAGCGGACCAAGCTTTGGCATGACAAGCAAATACTTCGAAAGGAGTTCAATGAAGGAGATTGGATGCTTCTTTTCAACTCTCGTTTAAGGCTCTTTCCAGGCAAGCTCAAATCACGATGGTCGGGACCATTCCAAGTTTGAAAGGTGTTTCCATATGGCTATCGCGGTGTGGAGCGAAAATTTGGCGAATTCAAGGTCAATGGTCAGCTTGAAGCCTTATTATGCGGGAGAGCCTACCGAGAAAGGACTTGCTCTTATCCTTTTCGATCCTTCTACTTGAGCAATTTGAAGGGGGTTGAGCTCATGACATTAAACGAGCGCTTCTTGGGAGGCAACCCAAGCTTCATTTCTTTTGAATTTCAATAAAAAAAAAGCTTTGGCTAGTTTTTCATTCTTCTTAAATTCTTGATCTTGACTTAGGTTTTGGTTCAATATTTTGCGGGAGCTTGAGATTTTTGTTCAATGTGCCGGTTGAGTTGACTATACTCCATGATGGTTTTTAGTTGCTGCCTTCCATTCTTTCTTCCATTCAAGCGCTTTCCGCCATTCATCTCATTCCAACCGCCGTTAGTAAAGTCCTACTCATTCCGCCACCTGGCATGTTGCCACTGTCTGAATCCACTTTCATTCCCGTGCCACCACGCGTGCCACATAACCAACCATAATTATCAAACCCTTCCCTCATTTCCCGTTTCATCCCTGGTAGCCCCTCCCCTTCCACTAGTAGCCACCTCTTCACCACCCCTCTCCCTCCTCCATCTCCACCCTCCTCCTCTCCATCTCCACCCTCCTCCTCTCCATCTCCACCCTCCTCCTCTCCATCTCCACCCTCCTCCTCTCCATCTCCACCCTCCTCCTCTCCATCTCCACCCTCCTCCTCTCCATCTCCACCCTCCTCCTCTCCATCTCCACCCCCTCCTCTCCATCTCCACCCTCCTCCTCTCCATCTCCACCCTCCTCCTCTCCATCTCCACCCTCCTCCTCTCCATCTCCACCCTCCTCCTCTCCATCTCCACCCTCCTCCTCTCCATCTCCACCCTCCTCCTCTCCATCTCCACCCTCCTCCTCTCCATCTCCACCCTCCTCCTCTCCATCTCCACCCTCCTCCTCTCCATCTCCACCCTCCTCCTCTCCATCTCCACCCCCTCCTCTCCATCTCCACCCTCCTCCTCTCCATCTCCACCCTCCTCCTCTCCATCTCCACCCTCCTCCTCTCCATCTCCACCCTCCTCCTCTCCATCTCCACCCTCCTCCTCTCCATCTCCACCCTCCTCCTCTCCATCTCCACCCTCCTCCTCTCCATCTCCACCCTCCTCCTCTCCATCTCCACCCTCCTCCTCTCCATCTCCACCCTCCTCCTCTCCATCTCCACCCTCCTCCTCTCCATCTCCACCCTCCTCCTCTCCATCTCCACCCTCCTCCTCTCCATCTCCACCCTCCTCCTCTCCATCTCCACCCTCCTCCTCTCCATCTCCACCCTCCTCCTCTCCATCTCCACCCTCCTCCTCTCCATCTCCACCCTCCTCCTCTCCATCTCCACCCTCCTCCTCTCCATCTCCACCCTCCTCCTCTCCATCTCCACCCTCCTCCTCTCCATCTCCACCCTCCTCCTCTCCATCTCCACCCTCCTCCTCTCCATCTCCACCCTCCTCCTCTCCATCTCCACCCTCCTCCTCTCCATCTCCACCCTCCTCCTCTCCATCTCCACCCTCCTCCTCTCCATCTCCACCCTCCTCCTCTCCATCTCCACCCTCCTCCTCTCCATCTCCACCCTCCTCCTCTCCATCTCCACCCTCCTCCTCTCCATCTCCACCCTCCTCCTCTCCATCTCCACCCTCCTCCTCTCCATCTCCACCCTCCTCCTCTCCATCTCCACCCTCCTCCTCTCCATCTCCACCCTCCTCCTCTCCATCTCCACCCTCCTCCTCTCCATCTCCACCCTCCTCCTCTCCATCTCCACCCTCCTCCTCTCCATCTCCACCCTCCTCCTCTCCATCTCCACCCTCCTCCTCTCCATCTCCACCCTCCTCCTCTCCATCTCCACCCTCCTCCTCTCCATCTCCACCCTCCTCCTCTCCATCTCCACCCTCCTCCTCTCCATCTCCACCCTCCTCCTCTCCATCTCCACCCTCCTCCTCTCCATCTCCACCCTCCTCCTCTCCATCTCCACCCTCCTCCTCTCCATCTCCACCCTCCTCCTCTCCATCTCCACCCTCCTCCTCTCCATCTCCACCCTCCTCCTCTCCATCTCCACCCTCCTCCTCTCCATCTCCACCCTCCTCCTCTCCATCTCCACCCTCCTCCTCTCCATCTCCACCCTCCTCCTCTCCATCTCCACCCTCCTCCTCTCCATCTCCACCCTCCTCCTCTCCATCTCCACCCTCCTCCTCTCCATCTCCACCCTCCTCCTCTCCATCTCCACCCTCCTCCTCTCCATCTCCACCCTCCTCCTCTCCATCTCCACCCTCCTCCTCTCCATCTCCACCCTCCTCCTCTCCATCTCCACCCTCCTCCTCTCCATCTCCACCCTCCTCCTCTCCATCTCCACCCTCCTCCTCTCCATCTCCACCCTCCTCCTCTCCATCTCCACCCTCCTCCTCTCCATCTCCACCGGAGTTGTTCTTTCTTTGGTCCATGACCCAAGAGCCATACACTCATTTTGTCGGATCTATCATCTTCTTTGTACAAGTTGATCTTTGCTATGTAGTTAGTTTTGAAGCTTCTTAAGATTCGTGATGACAATTACATGTGGAGGTCTCATCTCTTATATAGCAAAGTCTGAGGGGATTGATTTGGATACAGTTAGTGGCCATAATGCGAATGACAAAGTATCTGGCTCCACCAAGTTACACCTAAAGTCTATGGTCAGGGCAACAATGATCAAGAATAGCAACGAGCCTTATGTTTGGTTGGTCAATGAACAGCCGTATATCCATTTGCCGAACCCTGAGCGAGTTACTATCAATGAAAAGGCGAATTGGTGTTTCCCCGTGAGATTGATATTTCTATGGATGAGAATGATGAAGAAAGCAGGCGGATGAGCCACCTCAAATGCCACCAAATTTCATGGGCGATTTATGACCCTTGGCGACAAGATCATGAAAATAACGATGCTTAGGGCTATATGCAAGTGGTATGTTTCTCCAGGCCTTTTGATGATCCACTAAAGCCACCTCCATCGGACAGTTCTAGTAATCTGTGAGTTGATTTCCCCTCCCCATTCTCCTATTCATTCTCATTTTATTCACATTGAGGACAATGTAGACATTTAGCTTAGGGAAGGAGATTATTTGCTTGTTCTGCACCATTGCTCACACATTTGCATTTGTACATATCATGCATTGCATATAGTTTCATTCTCAGGATGCATTTTCGATAGACTTTTCGTTTTGTTTTATTTTATTTGTATTTTCATTCATCTTCATGCATTTCACAAAAAAAAAGAAGAAAAGAATAGGAGAGATGACCCTTTGATGATGATTTCTTCGAAATATTTGATTTAAAGTCCTTGAGAAATATAGTATGGTTGTGCCTATATTCATTGTGGTTTGTTTGGTTGTTTCCCTCGAGAATTGTGTAGCTAATTTGGTAGACAAAATTCAAAAGAAAACCCGTGAGACTTTGAGCCTAAAAGACCACATCAACAGGTCTTACTTATTTTCTTTGTTGTGTGAAACCCCCTATAATCAAGGTCTTTAGAACTTGCCCGGGGAGGAAGATTTGATCTTCCTCGGAGGGATGACCTCAATTCCCCTTTTCTTCCTTGAGTCCTATTTTGACATTGTACGAGCGAGGATGATGGAAACATTCTCTTAGTTTTGAGCCACATAGCCAAATAGCCTACCTTACATTGATATTATCTCTAGTTTTAACCCCCTTTGAGCCTTATTGCCCATTTTTTCTTTGCTAACCCGCATTACAAGCCTATTGACTAAAAATAATAATATATTGACCCGAGCCATGTCAATGGTGGAGCATTATTGTTTTGATGTGGATTGTGTGGGTGTGAGTGGGATGAAGTTGAGGTAATTTCAATGGTAGTGGTGCTATTTAGGTGTGATCTATGAAATGTGCTTTTCATGTACATACTTTAGAAGTTTCAAAGTTTAAATGGTTCATATTTAGTTTTGAGTCAAGTTCGTGTTATATTTCCTTTTTTCTTTGTTATTGTTCATTCATAAAAAAAAAGGGGGCCCGCTAGGTTGAAAAGCCATAAAGGGCGGCCTAGGCAAAATTTAGGGCATAAAAAATCAAAAAAGGAGAAAAAAAAAACTACCCGAAGTTTTCTTTCATCTTGAATAAAAGTTCTTATATAAAGGGGGGAATCAGTTCATGTTCTCCAAGTTCAATTCATGAGAACTTTTCCCTCTAGTTTTGTAAATAAAAGGGTTTGGTTCGATAGTTTTGCTAAATGGTTGATGGGGTGTGTGCATATATGTTTTGGGATTTGGAGTTTGGAAGTTAATGAATGAAGGTTGAAGTGGTTTTGCATGGTTCACCTTATTGGTAGTGAGGTGGATCTTATTAGGTTGCTCCACTAGGACTTTGGCTCTGAACCTTCATTCCTGAAATGTCTTATCCTACCCTTACCCTCAGCCTACATTACAACCCTCATTGAATGAATGTATTCCTGACTCGCTTATACATTGTCCCATTTATTGGAGGAGAGGTGAGACAAAGGGCAAGCTTATAATATACCGTGGTTATATGCGTGGGTATTGAGTAAAACACCTACTACAAACTTATTTTAATGCTAGCAAATTCTAGCAAAATGAGTGCGAGTGTCCACATAACTAAAGTGAGGGTCTTCCAGGTTGGCTACACTAAGTTTGAGGGATGTCTGTGGTAAGATGGGATATATGGGATACTAGTGCACGACATGTTATGAGACTCTCTTGGACTAAATCGTGTCGCAAAATTTGTTTTCTGAGAAGGTGATCTCCTATTGTGAATATCTTTCCATTAATTTGCATGATTTATTTTTGCTTGGGGACAAGCAAAGATTTATGCATAGGGGAGTTTGATGAGTTACACTTGTATATACATTTTCACATATCTACTCTCATTTTTATACTAGAATTAGCATTTTAAGTTCATAATTACTTCATATTAGGTGTATTTCGATTTCTAGTTCATGTTTATTGCATTTAGTTTGTTTGCATTTTCAGGTAATGCATTTTGGTGAGATTCAATATGGCACATGACGAGGATATAAAGATGGAGTAGCTAGCATGAGATTGGAGCGTGAAAAGAAGGGAAACAAGCTTGGTTCGTTGAAGCCGGCAGTTTTAATATTCTGTTAGTATTTTATACATAACTTTCACATACGATATGATTTAGAGCTGATTAAAGTTACCACGGAAAGCTAAGAGACAGAGCTACAACTTTCATGTTTTGAGTTTTTCCGAATTCCAAGAGGAAAGTATAGAAAATAGAGTTTGAAGTTATGAGAACCGGTAGCAGCGGCCATACTATTTTCTTGGCCCGAGCAAAGTTGGACGACCTATATTCCTTATGGGCAGACCCGTATTGTTCAGGGATCCGTTTTTTGACTTCCTAACATGAAAAAAGGGGTCTTTTTAGGGTTTTTGGGGGACGGAGGATTGAGCCGTGATTATCACATTTTAATTACATTTTTATACCCTTATTACCTATGTTATATGAATAACGATATTACTAATAATCATTTTTATCTTATTTTGCAGGCTAATAAAGAAATAATGAATAAAAGCCCAAATGACTCAAATTCTCTGAATTTCTACCAATATTGGAAGCCCAATCGAGACAAACCAAGGCCCAATACCAAATTGATCCAAGAAATTCGTGAAGAAAAATCAAGAAAAGACAAATTGGTTGGGAACCAATCGGTTGATAACCGGTTGGCCAACGGTTAGCTAGGTTGGCTAACCGATCGACCAACCGTCGGTTCCCACAATTCCAATTAATGGTGGATTTCTCTTCCTTTTTGGCTAGGTTTGATCCAATGGTTCACATCAACTCGTTGGGCTATAAATAGGGGTGAAGGTGAGTGTTTTGAGTGTGAAATATTTTGTAAAACTCCATTTAGAGAGGAGGTTACTTAATGAAGATTTGAGTGGTTTTGCATTGTTCATCTTATTGGTAGTGGGGTGGATCTTATTAGGTTGCTCCACTAGGACTTTGGCTCAACCTTCATTCTCAAATGTCTTATCCTACCCTTACCCTCACCTACATTACAACCCTCATTGAATGAATGCATTCTTGACTTGTTTGTACATTGTCCTATTTATTGGAGGAGAGGTGAGACAAAGGGCAAGATTATGATAGACCGTGGTTATATGCGTGGGTATTGAGGGAAACACCTACTACAAACTTATTTTAATGCTAGCAAATTTCTAGCAAAATGAGTGCGAGTGTCCACATAACTAAAGTGAGGGTCTTCTAGGTTGGCTACACTAAGCTTGATGGATGTTTGTGAAAAGATGGGATATATGGGATACTAGTGCATGACATGTTATGAGACTCTCTTGGACTAAATCGCGCCACAGAATTTATTTTCTGAGAAGGTGATCTCCTATTGTGAATATCTTTCCTTTAATTTGCATGATTTATTTTTTTTGCTTGGGGACAAGCAAGAATTTAAGAATGGGGGAGTTTGATGAGTTACATTTGTATATACATTTTCACATATCTACTCTCATTTTCATACTAGAATTAGCATTTTAAGTTCATAATTACTTCATATTAGGTGTATTTTGATTTCTAGTTCATGTTTATCGTGATTTAGTTTGTTTGCATTTTCGTGTAATGCATTTTGGTGAGATTCAATATGGCACATGACGAGGATATAAAGATGGAGTAGCTAGCATGAGATTGGAGCGCGAAAAGAAGGGAAACAAGCTTGGTTCAAATGGGCAGCTTTTAATATTCTGTTAGTATTTTATACATAACTTTCACATATGATATGATTTAGAGCTGATTAAAGTTACCACGGAAAGCTAAGACAGAGCTACAACTTTCATGTTTTGAGTTTTTCCAATTCCAAGAGGAAAGTATAGAAAATAGAGTTTGAAGTTATGAGACGTGATCAAGGCGCCGCCACGCCACTATTACCGGAGCAAAGTTGGACGACCTATATTCCTTTGGGCGCACTGTATTGTTCAGGGATCCGTTTTTGACTTCCTAACATGAAAAAGGGGTCTTTTAGGTTTTGGGGACGGAGGATTGTGTGATTATCACATTTTAATTACATTTTATACCCTTATTACCTATGTTATATGAATAACGATATTACTAATAATCATTTTTATCTTATTTTGCAGGCTAATAAAGAAATAATGAATAAAAGCCCAAATGACTCAAATTCTCAATTTCTACCAATATTGGAAGCCCAAATCAAGACAAACCAAGGCCCAAGATACCAAATTGATCCAAGAGAAATTCGTGAAGAAAAATCAAGAAAAGACAAGGTTGGGAACCATCGGTTGACTAACCGGTTGGCCAACCGTTATAACCAGCTAACCGACGGCCAACCGACGGCCCAAATGCATTCCAGATAATGGATTTCTCTTCCTTTTGGCTAGGTTTGATCCAATGGTTCACATCAACTCATGGGCTATAAATAGGGTGAAGGCCGAGTGTTTTGAGTGTGAAATATTTTGTAAAACTCCATTTAGAGAGGAGGGTTACTCTTAATTGAGGAGACCTTCCAAAATTGTAACTTTTGTTACACAATAAATGAAATTTTTCACCCTTCAATTTCCTTTCTCTTCTTCTAATCCAAGGACCAAAAGGAGGATTAGATTAAGATCGTCGAGTTGTTGGTTTCTATTTTATTTCTTTTTCATTTTCTTATTTATTTTCTTGTTTGTAGAATAGATTTACTTTCATGCAATTTACTTTCTTGCAATTTACGTTCATGCAATTTAATTCCTTGCAATTTACTTTCATGCAATGTATTTACTTTCTAGAATAGATTTTTCTTTTCTTTAATTCACCTTGAGGCTAGAACCCTCTAGGAATTACCCTTTCTAAGTGTGGAGCTAATATTCTGGGATCCCTAGAGATTGTTTGAAACTAGCTAACAACTCACTCGACTTTGAGAAAGATCTTTACTTCATATCTTTAATTAACCATCTTTACATTTTATTTTTTTATCCTCCATTTGTTTGTTATTTTCCTTTATTTTTGATTTTATTTCCTCTCTTCAATCTTGCTTGCATTACTCTTCTTAATCCTTTATAATCTCAAACTTATGTGCATATAACCACCACTCACACTTCATTTTTCTCCTCTTTTGCACATAATCCACATCCACTCTTATCTCTCCACATCCACTTTTATTTTCATTTTATTTGAATAAACTCCTAATTGTCGCACAGAATTTGAGAACCAAAACTTGAGCAAAACTCTTCCTACTTTCCGTTCCTCGTGGGATCGATAATCTTTATACTATAACTTGATAAGGGTTGTATACTTGCAACTTAGGAGGTAATTGTTTATTTCCCATCAAGTTTTTGCGCCGCTGTCGGGAACGGTGCATAAGTAGGATTTTCATTAAGTTTGGTTTTATTTTGTGTGTTTTCTTTTGTGTAGGAACTTGGAGCTTGAAGATCAAGAGTTGAAGATTCAAGATTGAAGAATTGCCTCCAATGAGGCTTTGCATTGCTTTATGGGTAACTTCTCTTTCTAGTATTCTCAATTCCATCCTTTAGATAGTTCATATACATTAGAGACAATTAGGATAAAAAAATAAAAAATAAAAAATAAAAGGATTTTTCCTTGTCGACCCTAATAAACTTTATTTTTTATTGTCGACTATAATAAAAAAAATAAAAAGATTTTTTTTTTTTTTGCATCCTTTTAGTTGCTTTTAATTCTTAGGGTTGCATTTCATATAATAGTAGGAATTCACCAAAGTGATTTGAGCATCTTGATTTGGCACACACTTGAAAATATTTTAAGGGCAAAACCCACTAATCAAGATAAGGTGAGGGATTTCATCACCCTTTCCTTAGCCCAAAATCACTAATTCCTCACTACACTTACCCAAGTCTCTTAAAATTTGATTAGACGTTGGCCCCTAAGGATTGAGCTCATTAAGGAACAATAATTTCTTAAGTGAACCGGTCCAAGTTTATTTGGATTAATTGGTGTCTAAGGCAAGGTTTAGGGGTTGCGTAAAGCTCAGAAAGGAAAGAGGTACTTAATTGATCTTTGATCTCCCTCTAGTACTATCCTTCACGGCTAATTACCCAAGTAAACTTTGATCTTTCTAAGGAAATTTTTGGTTAGGAGCTGTCTAAGTCAAGTTTAGGCTTAACCCTAGAGTCGAGGGTGATTGAAAAGTGATTGCCTTGATTTATTTTAGTTAGTTTTTCCTCATTTTTTTTCCTCATCATCTTCTTAACTTTTCTCTTGTCCTTTTTCAAATAAAAAAATTTTGATTTTGGTGTATGCAAACTTGGGTTAGGGATACCAATCGTTTAATTCGTTTGATCCATCTCTTGAATCAAGCGAAATGACCAATACCAACCCACCTGTTCTTCAAGATGTTTGTTACCCCACTAGAAATGCAATCCCCTGGCATAAAACTCCCGAGGTAAATGGAACCAATTTTGAACCGACCGCATTTCATAAACATGCTTCCCAAATTCTTAGAATTGAAACGAAGCGCATACATCTTTATCTCGAATTTGAAGAAGTTTGCCTCATGATTAAAATGAGGGACTTAGCGAAGATGCGATCAAACTCCGATTTATTCCATTTGCCCTTAAGGACAAAGCCAAAAATGGTCAGTATAGCTTGCCGATTCCATCTCAACTTGGGGTGAATTTGTAGCAGTTTTTGAAAAATTTCTTTCCTATCCACAAAACAATCAAGCTTAGAAACGACATTCAAAATTTTAAAATTGTCGGAGAACCTTTTGGAAGTATTTTGATAAATTCAAAGATCTTCTTATCCAATGTCCTCACCATGGTCTCGAAAAATGGCGATTATGCCAAATCATTTATGAAGGATTGGATTATTCTTCAAAACTTCCTTAGAGTCAATGTGTCAGGGGATTTCATGAAGAAAAATCTGGATGAAGCTTGGGACTTTTAGAGAGTTTATCTGAGAAAACCATGCGATGGGAACATTGTGATGAGTGTTTCATCAGTTCCCAACCCAAAACCAGTGGTTTGTCTTTAGAAACAAACATAGCCTCTGAAGCAAAGATGGCGACAATCATCGTAGGTTAGAAGCTTTAGAAGTCAAAGAACGAGCTCCATTTCGAATCAACCAAGTTTACCTTCGGTTGTCATAAGCGTGTCTCCATCTCATGTTTCAAAGGAATGTCCTCTTTTAGGGTCCGTCCACCACTAGGTCGGATAATGGCTGCATTTCAGCGTCGGTGAATGATCCATTTTCTCCAACCTACAATCCGGGTTGGAGAAATCATCAAATTTTGCATGAACCGGGGAAACTACTCAGAAATCAAAATTTCACTCCTCTTCAACCCAACAATTCTCTAGGGGCATACGGTTCCTCTAAATTATCAACAACCGATCTATCATTTCAAAATCAGTCTCCTCATCACCAATCTGCAAATCACACTCCTCAAATTGATCATGATAAGCGTCTTAATGTTCGGAAAAGGGTCTAGAAACTTTGATTAAAACCTCTACACGGACCACGAACTTATTGACTCAAACATCAAACCGTTGAATTCCTTTATGCAATCAACAGGGCAAATCCTCACTTCCACACTCAAGCCATAGCTAGGTTAGAAACCCAACTTGGTCAACTAGCTAATGCCATGAGTGAGAGAGAAAAGGAGTCAGCAGTGCCCAACCCGAAGGACACGGATCAAGTTCAACCTACCAGTGAAGTGAATGCAATCCATTCACTACGGTCGGAATGAGCAGTCGATAATCGGGTTAGAATGCCTCTAAGTGAAACCCTTGAACGAACAAATTCTCTCTCTTAAATCACACCGTCGATGACCCGAACACGAACGAACGAGTCTAATCAATTTAAACCCGGTTGCTCCTTGCAGGATAGACTCGGGCCTAGGAAGCACTCCTCTCGAGAGGAGAAAATTCTAGAGACTTTCAAGCGAGTTAAGGTCAACATTCCTCTTTAGATGTCATTGAACAAATTCCTTCTTATGCCAAATTTTTAAAGGAATTATGTACCAAAAGAGGCAAATAAATGTTCCAAGAAAGTCTTTCTAATATCGGTGAAGTCCTCTCAAGTGCGTACCATTGAGACATAAGGATCCGGTTGTCCTACCATCCCATGTATCATTGGTAATACTGTTATCGATAAGGCTTTTAGACTTAGGGCCGTGTCAACTTGCTAGGTATTCGATCTACCAACAACTAGGTGTCGGGAACTCAAACCAACTAGATGCACACTTGGTTAGATAGATGCATTAAGGTCCCTATGGGTGAAATAGGATGTCTTGATAAAGGTTGGAGACTTCATTTTCTGTTGATTTACGTAGTCACGGAAACACAACCCGTTTCAATCCCAAAGGACGGATACCCGTGATCTTAGGAAGACCGTTCTTAGCCACTTCTAATGCTCTCATCAACGTAGAACTGGTCACATGAAGGCGTCTTTTGGGAATCATTACTGAACTTAATATTTTCAATCCGAAATAATATTGATAGCGACCTTCGAAATCAATTACATCCAAGAAAGTTTAAGTAGAGAATGAATCGACATTAGTTTTGAGGAAATCTTTCATGAGGCGGAAATCTTAAAAATTCAGTTTTATTTTTCAAAATGAGAAATGTTGAATACATGCATCTTGAATGCAACATTGAAGAACTCTTTTTCGATGAGCTTAGATTTTGGAAGAGCAACCAAAATGTCAAATTTTCATTAATCAAAAATCTAAGTTCAAAATGCATAACACCAATAAGACCTACCTTAATTTCTTTGCAAAACACATTGCAAACCATGGAATTTTAGAATTTGAGAACATCATTGATTATATCATCTTGAAATTCTTTAAATTTCGGGTAGAATTTTCAGCAATAAGGTAGGATTTAATGTAGAATATGAGCTTCTCATGTTTTATCTTTTATTCTACATTTTATTTTTATCCCACAATAATAATAAAAAAATTTATTCTTCTCTCATGTGAGAGTTTCTTGTTCTTTTCAAAAAAAAAAGAAAAGAAAAGGAGAATAAATTTTGACTCCACCTTCTCATACCAAAGGTAATTCTGAGACTTTTTATCATTGTTGAAGTCGATAGAACAAATGTAAGTGCTTCCATGCTTATCTGTTTTACTTTGTGCATAATAGAATTTGCATTGAGGACAATGCAAAATTTAGGTGTGGGGGTGGAATTAGTCATTTATGCTCTTTATCTTAGTCATTTTTCCTCTTCTTACCATTTTCTTTTCTTTTTTATGTCATTTTTTCCTCTTTTCATAAATAAAAAAAAGAGTCACTTGCCAATAGAGTTGATTAATAATTGATCAATTTGATAGAATTTAAGTCTTCTAATGCCATGAGTGAGAGAGAGAAAGGAACTTTTAGAGTCAACCCGTGCCCAACCCGAAGGACACGGATCAAGTTCAACCTACCAAGTGAAGTGAATGCAATCCATTCACTACGGTCGGTAGGCAGTCGATAATCGGTTAGAATGCCTCTAAGTGAAACCCTTGAACGAACAAATTCTCTCTCCTTAAATCACACCCGTCGATGACCCGAACACGAACGAACGAGTCTAATCAATTTAAACCGGTTGCTCCTTACAGGATAGACTCGGGCCTAGGAAGCACTCCTCTCGGGAGGAGAAAATTCTAGAGACTTTCAAGCGAGTTAAGGTCAACATTCCTCTTTAGATGTCATTGAACAAATTCCTTCTTATGCCAAATTTTTAAAGGAATTATGTACCAAAAGAGGCAAATAAATGTTCCAAAGAAAGTCTTTCTCGCCAATATCGGTGAAGTCCTCTCAAAGTGCGTACCATTGAAACATAAGGATCGGGTTGTCCTACCATCCCATGTATCATTGGTAATACTCGTATCGATAAAGCTTTTAGACTTAGGGGCGGTGTCAACTTGCTTAGTATTCGATCTACCAACAACTAGGTGTCGGGGAACTCAAGCCAACTAGATGCACACTTGATTAGGCGATAGATCATTAAGGTCCCTATGGGTGAAATATGAGATGTCTTGATAAAGGTTGGAGACTTCATTTTTCTGTTGATTTAGTAGTCACGGAAACACAACCCGTTTCCAATCCCAAAGGACGGATACAGTGATCTTAGGAAGACCGTTCTTAGCCACTTCTAATGCTCTCATCAAGCTGTAGAACTGGTCACATGAAGGCTGTCTTTTGGGAATCATTGCTGAACTTAATATTTTCAATCAGGAAATAATATTGATAAGCGACCTTCGAAATCAATTACATCCAAGAAAGTTTAGCAGTAGAGAATGAATCGACATTAGTTTTGAGGAAATCTTTCATGAGGAACTGGAAATCTTAAAAATTCGGGTTTTATTTTTCAAAATGAGGAAGCGTGTTGAATACATGCATCTTGAATGCAACATTCGAAGAACTCTTTTCGATGAGCTTAGATTTTGGAAGAGCAACCAAAATGTCAAATTTTCATTAATCAAAATCTAAGTTCAAAATGCATAACACCAATAAGACCTACCTTAATTTCTTTGCAAAACACATTGCAAACCATGGAATTTTCAGAATTTGAGAACATCATTGATTATATCATCTTGAAATTCTTTAAATTTCGGTAGAATTTTCAACAATAAGGTAGGATTTAATGTAGAATATGAGCTTCTCATGTTTTATCTTTTATTCTACATTTTTATTTTTTATCCCACAATAATAATAAAAGAATTTATTCTTCTCTCATGTGAGAGTTTCTTGTTCTTTTCAAAAAAAAAAAAGAAAAAGGAGAGAATAAATTTTGACTCCACCTTCTCATACCAAAGGTAATTCTGAGACTTTTATCATTGTTGAAGTCGTAGAACAAATGTAAGTGCTTCCATGCTTATCTGTTTTACTTTGTGCATAATAGAATTTGCATTGAGGACAATGCAAAATTTAGGTGTGGGGGTGGGAATTAGTCATTTTTGCTCTTTATCTTAGTCATTTTTTCCTCTTCTTACCATTTTCTTTCTTTTTATGTCATTTTTTCCTCTTTTCATAAATAAAAAAAAGAGTCACTTGCCAACTTAATAGAGTTGATTAATAATTGATCAATTTGATAGAATTTAAGTCTTCTAATCCTTAGTTGGTTCTATACTCAAGTTTACCTTTTATGATAACTCCAAATAAATTTCTTAAGAAATGATTTTCAAAGTAATATACTTTACTTAAGTTGTAACTTAGATTTTTAATTAAAGTAATGAAATTTTGCATGCCTAACTTAGAGTTGAAAATAATTTTTCAAGTTGTCTTGATCCAAATATTGTTCAGAATATATATACATATACACACATATATACTAACTTAATAAATAGAAGAAAAATTTCTCTTAAAATAATTGGTGGTTCTATTTTACTAAGCCTAAGTTGGTGAGTAATTAAGCAGAGGAGTATTTCTATGCTTAATGACCTAAGCCCAATTGGGTTGGGATTCATTGGCCCAAAACTCGCTAAATGGTCACTTAGAAAGCCGATTAAAAGAACAAAACCACCAAGGAATAAAGAGTAAAAAAAAAAAATCATACTAACCATGTTTTTGTATATAGTTATATTTATATGTTCTTGAAAAATAAATGGATTAAAAGACTTGAAGTTGTTTAAAACAAAGGGTTAGCATGTCCGTTTCAAAACTTTTAAATTAAATTTTGAGTTAAACTTGGTTTTGTATAACTATAATGAAAGGATTTTCTTAAGAAAATTACATTGGAGTTATGATAAAACGTTTTCTTGAGTATTAACCAACTTCAATTGGAATGTTTGAAGATATCAAATGAATCAATTATTTTATTAACTTCTTTAAATTGGCAAGTTGACTGAATTTTGTGGGTATATTCACTTGCAAACCCTCACGAGACTACAACTCGTCCACTAGGGTAACCTAGGGGTTTAAAGGCTTGTTGTATGTGCTAAATACAACCGCGATTCTGCGAAAGTGAGTTAGGTTTTCTTTTTATTTTCTTTGCTAGAGGACTAGCAAAAGTTTAGATGTGGGGGTATTTGATTATCACATTTTAATTACATTTTATACCCTTATTACCTATGTTATATGAATAACGATATTACTAATAATCATTTTATCTTATTTTGCGGGCTAATAAAGAAATAATGAATAAAAGCCCAAATGACTCAAATTCTCGAATTTCTACCAATATTGGAAGCCCAAATCGAAGACAAACCAAGGCCCAAGATACCAAATTGATCCAAGAGAAATTCGTGAAGAAAAATCAAGAAAAGACAAATTCGGTTGGGAACCAATCGGTTGACCAACCGGTTGGCCAACCGGTTAGCTAACCGATCGACCAACCGTCGGTTCCCAGCAATTCAATTAATGGTGGATTTCTCTTCCTTTTGGCTAGGTTTGATCCAATGGTTCACATCAACTCCGTTGGGCTATAAATAGGGGTGAAGGTGAGTGTTTTGAGTGTGAAATATTTTGTAAAACTCCATTTGGAGAGGAGGGTTACTCTTAATTGAGGAGACCTTCCAAAATTGTAACTTTTGTTACACAATAAATGAAATTTTCACCCCTTCAATTTCCTTTCTCTTCTTCTAATCCAAGGACCAAAGGAGGATTAGATTAAGATCGAGAGTTGTTGGTTTCTATTTTATTTCTTTTCATTTTCTTCTTTATTTTCTTGTTTGTAGAATAGATTTACTTTCATGCAATTTACTTTCTTGCAATTTACGTTCATGCAATTTAATTCCTTGCAATTTACTTTCATGCAATGTATTTACTTTCTAGAATAGATTTTTCTTTTCTTTAATTCACCTTGAGGCTAGAACCCTCTAGGGAATTACCCTTTTCTAAGTGTGGAGCTAATATTCGTGGGATCCCTAGAGATTGTTTGAAACTAGCTAACAAATCCAACTCATTCTCATGAGATTGAGATAAGCTAAGTGGATCTACTCTAGATTCCTCATATCTTTAATTAATCCTCCATACTTTACATTCTTTATTTTCCTCTTATCCTTGTTTTCCATTTGTTTGTTATTTTCCTTTATTTTTGATTTCCTTTACTCTCTCCTCTCTCTCTCAATCTTGCTTTCTTTTATTTTGCACTTATTTTCTCTCAATCTCATTTTCCCTCCATGTGCATATAATCTCAAACTTAGTTTTGTTATTATGTGCATATAACCACCACCACACTCTCAACTTTATTTTTCTCCTCTTTTGCACATAATCCACATCCACTCTCTCTTATCTCTCCACATCCACTTTCACCATTTTCTTATTTTCATTTTATTTGAATAAACTCCTAATTGTCGCGCGCAATTTGAGAACCAAAACTTGAGCAAAACTCTTCCTACTTTCCCGTTCCTCGTGTGATCGATAATCTTTTATACTATAACTTGATAAGGGTTGTATACTTGCAACTTAGGAGGTAATCGTTTATTTCCCATCAAGCCGTCACACCGGGAAGAGATTGAAGAAGACGATTAAGGTTTTCATTCAAGGATTGATTTCAAGCAACTATCAAGTGAAGATTGTCATTGAGACTAAGATTTTCTTTGCTCTCTTTCTTTTAATCTTTGCACATAATGAGTTTTATGATTATTATTATTTCTATGTCTTGTTATTCAAACATGAGTGAGTAATCTCTTTATTCTAGGGTTGGGTGAAGCCCAACGACATGATTGTCAAATAATATTTTGATCTTTTCTTGAATTTATGAATGTCAATGACTCTTGATTCATTCTAGTGTGATTTATGCTTGTAAATTTGTTGGCCACTTATTTACATGACTTAGATATTAGGCGAAGAATCGAGAGGTGAAGTTATAATATCGGAACTCTAGAATAGAACTTGAAATTCTAAATCACGAGAGTAGTTTTAGGTTTCTTGAGGAATTTTAAGAATTTTCATCGTTTCTAATGGGTTCGAACAAATTCAATTACCATGAGAATAGGGATTGATTAGTTCTTGAACATGTTGTTATACTTGAGAGAAGATAACAATTAAATTAGGATAATTCCTACAAGAGTGGATATTCACATTGAAAGAGGATCATTACTTAAACATGATAATCGCCTCTTTTGCACATAATCCACATCCACTCTCTTATCTCTCCACATCCACTTTCACCATTTTCTTATTTTCATTTTATTTGAATAAACTCCTAATTGTCGTAGCGCAATTTGAGAACCAAAACTTGAGCAAAACTCTTCCTACTTTCCGTTCCTCGTGTGATCGATAATCTTTTATACTATAACTTGATAAGGGTTGTATACTTGCAACTTAGGAGGTAATCGTTTATTTCCCATCAAGCCGTCACAGGAAGAGATTGAAGAAGGCGATTAAGGTTTTCATTCAAGGATTGATTTCAAGCAACTATCAAGTGAAGATTGTCATTGAGACTAAGATTTTCTTTGCTCTCTTTCTTTTAATCTTTGCACATAATGAGTTTTATGATTATTATTATTTCTATGTCTTGTTATTCAAACATGAGTGAGTAATCTCTTTATTCTAGGGTTGGGTGAAGCCCAGCGACATGATGTCAAATAATATTTTGATCTTTTCTTGAATTTATGAATGTCAATGACTCTTGATTCATTCTAGTGTGATTTATGCTTGTAAATTTGTTGGCCACTTATTTACATGACTTAGATATTAGGCGAAGAATCGAGAGGTGAAGTTATAATATCGGAACTCTAGAATAGAACTTGAAATTCTAAATCACGAGAGTAGTTTTAGGTTTCTTGAGGAATTTTAAGAATTTTCATCGTTTCTAATGGGTTCGAACAAATTCAATTACCATGAGAATAGGGATTGATTAGTTCTTGAACATGTTGTTATACTTCGAGAGAAGATAACAATTAAATTAGGATAATTCCCTACAAGAGTGGATATTCACATTGAAAGAGGATCATTACTTAAACATGATAATCGTCGTTGTGGTGGATCACGATCCTAGAAGTCTTCATCATTTGATTTCTTCCAAGGTTTATTCATTTTAGCTTATTTCATTATTTCATTTTAATTCATTCGTACATCGATTTGACTAGATAGTTAGTTTGTGAACAATTGGTAGTTAACAACATGTCCTCGTGGGATCGACTCGTACTTGCCGGTGCTAGCTACAACTACGCCGTGCACTTGCGGTAAAACATCACACCAGGAACTACGACGAAATTAAAGCCAGAAAATGCATCACCAGGTTTATTATTCTTAAGAACCTTCCTTTTAAATTAGTAGAAGATGATGAATTTGAGGATATGATTAGAGATGGTGTTTATCCCGCATTTCAAAAAATTTCTCGTCAATCTTGTCAATGTGATATTTTGAAATATTATCACGATGAAAAAATAAAAATAATTTCTTATTTTCAAAGCTTAAACTATAAAAAATTTTACTTCTGATATTTGGACAGCTAGAGCACAAACCGATTATTTATATATCATAGCACACTCGATTATTGACACTTGGCAAATGTTTAAAAGAGTTATTTTTTATTTCTTCTAAAGATTCACACACTAGTGTAAATATTATAAATTTAATAATTGAAGAACTTTCAAACTTAGAAAGTTTTGAAAAATATTTTCCTCTTTCACTAGATAATGCAAGTAATAATAATGTCGTAGATCATATCAAATCATCTTTGCTATTGTCATGCCAGGTGATATTTTTCATATTAGATGCATGTGTCATATTTTGAATTTAATTGTTCAAAGTGCATTTGATGAAATTAAACCAATGATAGAAAAAGTTAGGGTTATAGCTTATGCTCATAATACTTCTAAACAAAGACTTAAAAGATGGAAACAATTGTGTAGAAGGAAAAAATGTAAAATCTAAGTTAATTCTAAAAGATATAGACTAGTTCTAACTTTGGTAATATATATAGAATAACTGATGATGAGTGGGCAATTATAACTTATAAGTTGTGTAAAAGAGATGCTATAAGTTTTTATGAAGCTACTATGTTATTATATGGTTGTTATTATCCAACTATTCTTGAAGGCTGTTTTACAAGTTCTAAATATTCAAACTTTTTCTAATACTTACATGGATAATTATTTTTCAAACATGATTTTTGAAATAGAAAAAAATTTAATAAATATTTTAGACATATTCCTATTATTTTGGTTTGGAGATTTTTATTGATCCATGCTTGAAGGATATTGGCCTCCAACATTTGTTGAATTCTTTATATGAGAACATGGTAATAGAAACTGATAGCGGTCAGACTATTACTGCTTTTACTCATCATAATGCTATTAAATATTATTTTCAAATATTATTTGATGAGTATGCAGGTAAATATGGTGTAAGTACAACTCAATCTGTAGGTTCTACAAGCTCTAGACAGGGCAAAGATAAGCTTTTTGACAGGCAATCGATGATAGAGGTGCTAACAGGTGTGGGTAGTAGCCGTGGATTAGGATCATCAACAAGGAAAATTTCTGAAATTGAATAATATTTAGCGGCACCTTTAATTAAACCTCAAAATAATTTTAATTTCGATATTTTGCAATTGTGGAGAGGATATGGAACAGTTTCATATCTTGTACTTTCTATCATGGCTCATGACTTACTAACAGTGCAGGTTTCTACCGTAGCTTCGGAATCCGCCTTCAGCACATCAGGATGTTTGATAGACGATCACAGAACATCGCTAGATCCATCTTCCGTACAGGGGATAACATACCCACAAGATTGGTGGAGGTACGAGAAGAGAACTCAGGGCATCGACTGTATTGCTAGTATTGAAGATAAACTTAATGAGTTGACGATAGGAGATAAAGAGTAGAAAGTTATTTATCATTTGTAACTTTTATTTTTAACAGTAAATCTGTGATAAATTATTTTAAAAAGAGTTGTAAATGATAGTGATATAGATGAGTATGTGCCAACCTAGTTAGTACTTATCTATTGCGATGTGACAATTTCAAAAAGTTATAATTGTTAGTGATTAATAATAAAGAATTTATTTTTATTATTTTAATTCTATGAACTTTACAAATTGTATAATTATAAGTGATTAATAATAAGATAGAATTTTTGTCAAAATTTCACATATTTTAATTACTCCTAAAATTCCATATTTTTTTTGCAAAAAATCTAATTTTTAGCAATTTTTTGCAAAAAAATAGAATTAAAAATCTGGCATGCACTTGCTCGGTGTTTGGCTCGGTCCGGACCGACACGTGCCCTCTGGGTTCGGTCGAGGTGAGCCGGCCCATGTGGACAGGCCTATGATTTAGAAATAAATTATAGCAGTTATTGTAAAAACAAATTTGTTTTTTATTTTTTATTTTCTATTTTTTCTACATTTTTTATAAATTTGTAAGTTTAATTATGGTTCCTACTGATAACATTGTAAACCGAACAAAGTTGAAATATAAATCCATTTGCAATACCTACTTCTTCTTTATTTCCATATGTATGTTAGCTCCTAATTGGAACATGATACTCCTTTCTACTTATAATATTGCAAATAACAAAATTGAAATACAAATCCAATTCATATTTACTTCATCTTTATTTTCATATTTGTATTGGGCTCTAAATGGGAACCAAATACTCCTTACTTATAATATGGTGATCAACAAAATGGAAATATAAAGAGGAAACTGGCTATGAGCTGACAACTTATTTTACAAAATGAGCTCCTTATTCACTGTCATATGAGCCCCACACTGATGTGACTTACAGGGGGCTCACATAGCATAGGCTTGACAGCCCATTTTGTAAAATGGGCGGTAAGGTTATATACATTTTTTCTAATATAAATCCAACTTATAGTTACCTTACCATTATTTCCATATTTGTTCCGTATTATGAGGGTGTTTGGGAGGGCTTAATTTTTAAGCATAAGTTATCTTGACTTTTAGTGGCTTTTAGCTTTTATGATAAAATGTTATGAAAATTATTTGGATAGAATAGTAATTTTTGGTCAAGCCTCTTATTTAGGTGAGAACATAAAATGGTTTTAAACTAAGATATCAGAACTTTTTCAAATAAGGCTTATAAGTTAACTTATTTGATATTTTCCATTATTTCCATATTTGTTCCGTATTATGTGGGACCCCTATGTGAAACCGATTTCTCCCAGCGCACGTTAGCTCAGAGCAGTGGCCCAAACCTAGAGTCGGTCACCTCTCCGTCTATAAATACACCCCCAACCCCCCCATTTTCCTCCCTTCATCAAGACTGCTCTCGCAGCCTCCCTCTTTCCCAAAGGGCGAGAAAAATCGAGAGCGAAAAAAGAAAAAAACAAATCAGCCACTGAAAAATAAATCAAAACAAACATTCGAACTCAATTCCCTCCGATCTAACTGAACTCAGCGAAAAAAAAAAAAAGAAAAAAATCAAAAAAAATTCCATCAAAACCCTAATCTTTGGGAGTCAACCATGGACATGCGATTCCCCTTCTCTCCGGCCGAGGTGGCCAAGGTCCGCACCGTCCAGTTCGGAATCCTCAGCCCCGACGAGATCGTAGCCCTCTCACCTCAACCTCTATCGATTTCTCAATCTAGGGTTTCGAATTTCGTTTCAGTTCTAATTCTCCTTGATTTTGCTATTGTGTTTTCAGAGGCAAATGTCGGTGGTCCAAGTGGAGCACGGGGAGACGATGGAGAGGGGAAAACCTAAGGTCGCCGGTCTCAGCGATCCGAGGCTCGGCACGATCGATCGCAAGATGAAGTGCGAGACTTGCACAGCGAGCATGGCCGAGTGTCCTGGTCACTTTGGCCACCTCGAGCTCGCAAAGCCCATGTTTCATATTGGATTCATGAAGACTGTGCTCGCTATCATGCGCTGCGTTTGCTTCAATTGCTCCAAGATTCTCGCCGATGAGGTAGTTTATATGAGTTTTTACTTGTTTTTAGTTATGATGGGTATTCAAACTCATCAAGGAATTATTGCAAATGTTCTGCTATTGGTTGAATTGAACATATTTGTTATTGATTTCGGTCATTTTAGATCCTTATTTCTATTTATACGGAAGCTATATGTTTGTGTCCATGTGAGTGCGGATTTTCTTTCTTCTTTTGTAGATGTTAATCTTCTTGATTATGATTTTCCTTTGCTGTGCTCCAGGATGATGTCCGATTTAAGCAGGCGCTGAAAATTAGAAACCCAAAGAATAGACTGAAGAGGATTTATGATGCCTGTAAAAGCAAGAAAAAATGTGCAGGCGGGGATGATATCGATGTTCAAGGTCAACAGGATTCAGATGAACCAGAAAAGAAGAGCCGAGGCGGTTGTGGTGCTCAGCAGCCAAATATTACTATTGATGGTATGAAAATGGTCGCGGAGTACAAAGCTACGAAGAAGAAATCTGATGACCCGGAACAGCTTCCTGAACCTGTTGAGAGGAAACAACAGCTTTCTGCAGAGAGGGTAGCTAATTTTGCAAAATTGTTATTTTGGTTTATTTGTTTTAGTTGCCTGAACTCGATTGTTTCTGTTTTGTGACATGGCCAGGTTCTCAGTGTTCTTAAGAGGATAAGCGATGAAGATTGCCTCCTACTAGGTTTGAACCCGAAATATGCTCGTCCAGATTGGATGATATTACAAGTTCTTCCTATTCCGCCACCTCCTGTAAGACCATCTGTTATGATGGACACCTCTGCTAGAAGTGAGGTAAGTTTGCTCTGTTTCGCGAAATCATGGATAACCTGTATAGAGTTACAATACCATTGCATCACATTTTCTTTTCATTTTTAATATGATTGATCAAATGAAAACCTTATAGGACTCATTATTTATTTTATAGTAGTTGATTCAAGACTTGGTAGTGCATTTTGGAATGAATGAATGATGACACTTGTTTTATATGACGTTCAAAAATATTAACATGCACTTTGTCTGATCAACTCCTAATATGAGCTCTTGTATTTCAATAGGATGATTTGACTCATCAGCTAGCAATGATAATCAGACACAATGAAAACTTGAGACGCCAAGAGAGGAACGGAGCTCCTGCTCACATCATTACAGAGTTTGCCCAGTTATTGCAATTTCATATTGCAACTTATTTTGATAATGAGCTTCCTGGTCAGCCAAGGGTATGTATTGTGATGTGGGCTATTTTTTTTTGTTATTTGTACAGTTGATTTGAACTGTTGTTTCTTTGTAATTGCAGGCTACACAGCGGTCTGGACGACCTATCAAGTCTATATGCAGTAGACTTAAAGCAAAAGAAGGTCGGATTAGAGGGAACTTGATGGGAAAGCGTGTTGATTTTTCAGCACGAACAGTCATCACCCCTGACCCAACAATTAATATTGATGAACTGGGTGTGCCTTGGAGCATTGCCTTAAATCTGACGTACCCAGAAACTGTGACTCCATATAACATTGAACGGTATAATCTATTTTATTCTGACGATGTTCGACTATTTCCATTTTCCACATCTCAGATACCAGTTTACTTTAGCTGAAACTTGATTCATTTATTGTCAGATTGAAGGAACTTGTAGAATATGGCCCTCATCCTCCCCCAGGTAAGACTGGTGCAAAGTACATAATCAGGGAAGACGGTCAGAGGCTTGATCTTCGTTATCTCAAAAAAAGTAGTGATCATCATCTCGAGCTTGGGTACAAGGCAAGACTCAAACCTTCCATTGTGATTTCATCTCTTTTCTTTTTCAACTGGTTGTGATATTTGGGCTTTCTGATTAACAGGTAGAGAGGCATTTAAACGACGGGGACTTTGTTCTTTTCAACAGACAACCAAGTCTTCATAAAATGTCCATTATGGGGCACAGGATAAAAATCATGCCATATTCAACTTTTCGTTTAAATTTATCAGTTACTTCCCCATACAATGCTGATTTTGATGGCGATGAGATGAACATGCACGTTCCTCAGTCCTTTGAAACTAGAGCTGAAGTTTTGGAGTTGATGATGGTTCCCAAATGCATTGTATCACCTCAGTCAAATCGGCCTGTTATGGGCATTGTCCAGGATACACTCTTAGGATGTCGGAAGATCACCAAAAGAGACACCTTTATTGAGAAGGTGACCTTAGTGTTTGTTCTCATTCATATGTTTATACCTTCAATTGTTTTAAGTCTTCAACTTATTCAGCACTGCTTGTATTTCAGCAGTGTGCGCTAATATATTCTATTATGAGTTTTGCAGGATGTATTTATGAATATTTTGATGTGGTGGGAAGACTTTGATGGCAAAGTGCCTGCCCCAGCCATTTTGAAGCCTAGACCTCTGTGGACAGGGAAGCAAGTGTTTAATCTTATCATACCGAAGCAGATAAACCTTTCGAGAGCTTCAGCATGGCACTCTGAATCTGAAACAGGATTTATCACTCCCGGAGATACGCAAGTCAGAATAGAGAAAGGAGAGCTGCTTACAGGAACTCTGTGCAAGAAAACCCTTGGAACCTCTACTGGAAGTCTTATTCATGTTATTTGGTATGTATGAATTGTTAGCTTTACTATAGGCAGTTCCAATTAAGCGTTGTTGATATTGTCCTTGTAATCCCATGCAAAATGCAGGGAAGAGGTTGGTCCTGATGCTGCTCGCAAGTTTCTAGGGCATACCCAGTGGCTTGTGAATTATTGGCTTTTACAAAATGCCTTCAGCATTGGTATTGGGGACACAATTGCAGATGCAGCTACTATGGAGAAAATTAATGAAACAATCTCAAAGGCCAAAAATGATGTGAAGGATCTTATTAAGCTGGCCCAAGACAAGCAATTAGAACCGGAGCCTGGCAGAACTATGATGGAGTCATTTGAGAATAAAGTGAACCAGGTATGGCCAAGTAGAGGAAGTATAGTAATACTTCCTTATAAGTTATCTCTGCTTTTATTTCAGCAGTGTGCTAATATATTCTATTATGAGTTTTGCAGGATGTATTTATGAATATTTTGATGTGGTGGGAAGACTTTGATGGCAAAGTGCCTGCCCCAGCCATTTTGAAGCCTAGACCTCTGTGGACAGGGAAGCAAGTGTTTAATCTTATCATACGAAGCAGATAAACCTTCGAGAGCTTCAGCATGGCACTCTGAATCTGAAACAGGATTTATCACTCCCGGAGATACATAAGTCAGAATAGAGAAGGAGAGCTGCTTACAGGAACTCTGTGCAAGAAAACCCTTGGAACCTCTACTGGAAGTCTTATTCATGTTATTTGGTATGTATGAATTGTTAGCTTTACTATAGGCAGTTCCAATTAAGCGTTGTTGATATTGTCCTTGTAATCCCATGCAAAATGCAGGGAAGAGGTTGGTCCTGATGCTGCTCGCAAGTTTCTAGGGCATACCCAGTGGCTTGTGAATTATTGGCTTTTACAAAATGCCTTCAGCATTGGTATTGGGGACACAATTGCAGATGCAGCTACTATGGAGAAAATTAATGAAACAATCTCAAAGGCCAAAAATGATGTGAAGGATCTTATTAAGCTGGCCCAAGACAAGCAATTAGAACCGGAGCCTGGCAGAACTATGATGGAGTCATTTGAGAATAAAGTGAACCAGGTATGGCCAAGTAGAGGAAGTATAGTAATACTTCCTTATAAGTTATCTCTGCTTTTAGTTTTCCATAATATAATTTTCTTGCAACAGGTCTTGAATAAAGCCCGTGATGATGCTGGGAGTAGTGCGCAGAAGAGTTTATCTGAAAGTAACAACTTAAAGGCAATGGTCACTGCTGGATCAAAGGGAAGTTTCATCAACATATCACAGATGACTGCTTGTGTGGGACAACAGAATGTTGAGGGCAAACGTATCCCTTATGGTTTCATTGGTCGAACATTACCCCACTTCACAAAGGATGATTATGGACCTGAAAGTCGTGGCTTTGTCGAGAACTCCTATCTCCGTGGTTTGACTCCACAGGAGTTCTTCTTTCATGCTATGGGAGGTAGAGAAGGTTTAATTGATACTGCTGTCAAAACCTCTGAAACTGGATATATTCAGAGACGTCTTGTGAAGGCTATGGAGGATATCATGGTCAAATATGACGGCACTGTTCGAAATTCACTGGGAGATGTCATTCAATTCCTTTATGGAGAAGATGGGATGGATGCTGTTTGGATTGAGTCACAAAAGTTGGATTCGCTGAAGATGAAAAAGAAAGAGTTCAATAATGTTTATAGGTACGAAATTGACGATAATCAATGGGACCCAAGTTACATGCTACCAGAGCATGTTGAGGATTTGAAAACAATTCCTGAATTCAGGAATGTGTTTGATGCCGAGGTTCAGAAATTAGAAGCTGACCGATTCCAGCTTGGGACTGACATTGCCACCACTGGTGATAACACATGGCCTATGCCTGTGAACCTCAAGAGACTCATCTGGAATGCACAGAAAACATTCAAAGTCGATCCAAGAAGACCATCTGATATGCACCCTATGGAGATAGTGGAAGCTGTTGATAAGCTTCAGGAAAAGCTGAGAGTTGTCCCAGGTGATGATTTTCTGAGTATGGAGGCTCAGAAGAATGCCACTTTGTTGTTCAACATATTACTCCGAAGTACATTTGCTAGTAAGAGAGTACTGAAGGAATACCGACTTACCCGTGAAGCATTTGAATGGGTTATTGGTGAAATAGAATCTCGCTTTTTGCAGTCTCTGGTAGCACCGGGCGAAATGATTGGCTGTGTAGCTGCTCAGTCTATTGGAGAACCAGCCACTCAAATGACCCTAAACACATTCCATTATGCTGGTGTGAGTGCCAAGAATGTTACTCTGGGTGTTCCCAGGTTGAGGGAAATTATAAATGTTGCTAAGAAAATCAAAACCCCTTCACTCTCTGTCTTCTTGAAGCCTGAAATCAGCAAGAAGAAAGAATTGGCTAAGAACGTGCAGTGTGCCTTGGAATATACTACTTTGCGTAGTGTAACACATGCAACTGAAGTATGGTATGATCCTAATCCTATGAGCACTATAATTGAGGAGGATGTTGACTTTGTTAACTCGTACTATGAAATGCCTGATGAAGAAGTTGCTCCTGAAAAGATATCTCCATGGTTGCTCCGTATTGAACTAAATAGAGAGATGATGGTAGACAAAAAGCTGAGCATGGCAGACATCGCAGAGAAGATCAACCATGAGTTTGATGATGATCTTACATGCATCTTCAACGATGACAATGCAGAGAAACTCATCCTTCGTATCCGTATCATGAATGATGATGCCCCTAAGGGAGAACTGCAAGATGAATCTGCTGAGGATGATGTCTTCCTCAAGAAGATAGAAAGCAACATGCTTACAGAAATGGCTCTTCGAGGAATCCCTGATATAAACAAGGTCTTTATCAAGTCTGGGAAACTAAATAGATTTGATGAAAATGAAGGGTTTAAACCTGATGTAGAGTGGACACTTGATACTGAAGGTGTCAATTTACTGGCGGTCATGTGCCATGAAGATGTGGATCCAACCAGGACAACTAGCAACCACCTGATTGAAGTTATCGAAGTTCTCGGAATTGAAGCTGTCCGTAAATCACTCCTTGATGAGTTGCGGGTGGTCATATCTTTTGATGGGTCGTATGTGAACTATCGTCACTTGGCTATTTTGTGTGACACTATGACTTACCGGGGTCACTTAATGGCCATCACCAGGCATGGTATTAATCGCAATGACACTGGCCCAATGATGAGATGTTCATTTGAGGAAACTGTGGATATTCTCCTGGATGCAGCTGTTTATGCCGAGGCGGATCATCTCAGAGGTGTTACAGAGAATATCATGTTAGGTCAACTTGCACCAATTGGTACAGGGGGCTGTGCTTTGTATTTGAATGATCAAATGCTGCAACAAGCTATCGAGCTACAGCTACCCAGTTACATGGAGGGTTTGGATTTTGGCATGACACCTGCCCGTTCACCCATCTCAGGGACACCATATCATGAAGGAATTATGTCACCAAGCTATTTGTTGAGTCCAAATATCCGGTCTTCACCGTTTACAGATGCTCAGTTTTCTCCATATGTTAATAACATGCCTTTCTCTCCCGGTGTTTCACCGGGTTATAGCCCATCTTCTCCTGGATATAGTCCATCATCGCCAGGATATAGCCCAACTTCACCTGGTTATAGCCCCACATCTCCAGGATACAGTCCAACATCTCCTGGTTATAGCCCCACCTCTCCAACTTATAGTCCTAGCTCTCCGGGGTATAGTCCAACTAGCCCTGCTTATTCTCCTACAAGTCCTTCATACTCACCCACCTCGCCCAGTTACAGCCCTACCTCTCCAAGCTACAGTCCTACATCTCCCAGTTACAGCCCTACCTCTCCCAGTTATAGTCCTACTTCACCAAGTTACAGTCCGACTTCACCTAGTTACAGTCCAACATCCCCAGTTTATAGTCCCACTTCTCCTGTTTATAGCCCGACATCTCCAGCTTACAGTCCAACATCACCATCCTATAGTCCTACCTCTCCTTCTTATAGCCCAACATCACCTTCATACAGTCCAACTTCTCCTTCATATAGTCCTACATCGCCTGCTTATAGCCCCACTTCTCCTGGTTATAGTCCAACTTCTCCAAGTTATAGTCCCACTTCTCCAAGTTACAGCCCTACATCTCCGAGCTACAATCCAGCTTCTGCCAAGTATAGCCCTTCTCTTGCATATTCCCCAAGCAGTCCGAAGATTTCACCATCCAGCCCATACAGCTCAAGTTCTCCGAATTATAGGTAAGAGAAATGTACCTTTTCTGTTTTAGTTGTAGAAAGCTAGTTATTCTGCTACTCAATCTATTAGCACTAAGATATGTGTTTATTTATTTTGACAAAATATTGGTTCTTAGCGGTAGCTCTGTAATCATGGCATACAGATTAGCTTAATCTACTAGCTAGTGAGTGTGGATTTTCTTTTTTCACTTTTAATTTCAGTTTTTCACATGCTCAACTTTCTTTTCTTTTGTTACAGCCCAACTTCACCAACCTATTCTCCAACCTCTCCCTCCTATTCGCCTCCAAGTCCTACATACAGTCCTACAAGGTAAGGATCTCGATTTCTTAATGTACTGTCACTTTTCTTTCATGCTTGATCAGATTTATTTAACCAAGAAGAAGAGCTTGATGATGATACACAGGAAGATAATGTGTCCATCATGAGCAATCTCTCATCTATTTTTTGTACTATACATATGGTTCTGTAGGTAAATAGTATCAGATAGGTTGCCGTAGTAGAAAGGAAAAAATAAAGGAAAAAACCCTGCATGCATGACGTTGAAGCTACATATCTATTACTGTTATTTAAGAAAAGCCACATTGTTGGTTCTACCCCTATGTGTCTCTAGATTTCAAAAAATTAAACATATGTGCTCAACAATTTATTGTGTATTGAAACTAATAGAAGGACAAAATTGGAAGATCTAAAAACATTCTAACTACCATCCACTACTTGATAACTCCCCTCACTCCCCACATTTTCTAATAGTAAGATCCTTTATATCACTTTTGGCAATAATTTTCTAAAAATCTATTCCTATTAGTATTGATTATTAATGTGTTCAAAATATTATTTTACACACGTTTACTATGTAATGCACGCATCGCGTGCATCGGAGAACTAGTAACCTTTCGGGGTTTGACAGTTTTGAACTGAATTCAGCTGAACTGATGATCTGAATGTATAGAGGATCAGAGCATTTCTTTTGTGACAGCCAAGGCATTGGAGGAACAAACTTGACAAGTGAATGATTAGCGGTTAGGCAAAAATATAATGGACTTCTGAAAGCTGCTAGATAACTACACTTAAATTTGTCTTATTGAAGATACTTGATACAATGGTAGGAGGAAATGTTAGCAAAGGGGGAGAATGGTCTTGGGAGCCATCAGGTACCCCATGCTTGGTTTAAGATGTAACTAGTTTGTAGATCTATTAGGAATAGTGAAAGAAAAGGGGAAAAAATTAGGAAGGCCCCAATAGTTCTGTCATAATTAGTCATAAACACTTGCCTTTTCTTCCTCACTCTTAGTGTTTGTGATAGGTTTCTGAAACTATTGATGTACTATTTACTGTTGAAAATTATAACAGAAACTCTAAATATTGATGTACATTGCAGTAGAACTGGTTTTAAAGAATCTTCTTTGTTAACACTTCCCTTCTCTTATGTGTTGCAGTCCATATAACTCTTCTGGTGTGAGCCCAGATTACAGCCCGAGCTCTCCACAGTACAGGTGTGTTTCGTATTTATTCCGTAGTTTTCTGAAAACTGTCGATATGATAAAAAGCTAATGGCTCTTGTTTCTATTAACAGCCCAAGTGCGAGTTACTCACCAACTGCACCAGGATATTCTCCATCCTCGACCAGTCAATACACACCACAAATGAGCAACAAAGATGATGGAAGCACTCGATGAGGGGGTACCAAACATCCAAATGTTTTGTCAAGAAAATGATGTAATAACCAACAGAATGCTGCTCAAAGCCTTGCAAAGCTTTGTTTTCAAGGTGTCATGGAGGAGGTGAACGGTACTTCTGCTTACTGTCAGCAAACAACCAAATGCCACTGGGAATGTAAACGTACCAATCCTGCTGAAATAGTGGCTCCAATGTTCTATTGTGAAATGTTATGCTTGTAACGTAGGCAAACACTGATATCTAGCAACAGTGTTTCTCTCTTCTTTGGTTATTGTCTGTACGTTTTTGTATGAGAAAATATCATTTCCAATTGTCGCCAGTTTGTAGGGAACCTTCTGCATGAACTTGGTAATAATTGTAGCGAGGACATACAAGGCAAAATGCCTGAAATCAGTTTATTTGCCGTTAATCGTATTGGAATTTGTTTAATTACATCAATTCTTATTTCCTTCCCTCTTGCTAGTATATATATATGGAAAGAATGTATATGAGGTGGCGGCTCATATTACTAAATGAGCTACCAAGAGATAGTCATATAGTGAGGCTCACCTTGCTAGTTATATTAAAAGGTATGGACTTCACCACTCTATCTGCAGAAATTATTTATAAAATGAGCCTTCACCTCATATACATCATTCCATATATATATATATATATATATATATATATATATATATATATATATATATATATATATATATATATATATATATATATATATATATATATATCACCACTTCATCTCTTGATAGCTTATTTAGCAAAATGGTAGCCTCATATACATCATTCCATATATATATATATATATATATATATATATATATATATATGGGCGAATCAAATGAGAACTCCTTAGAAATATGAGAACTAAGAACTCAATTTCTATCCTTAGATCTTTAACCAATTAACGATTGTGATTAAACTTTATTAAATTTAAAAAGTAAACAAAAGGGCACGTTTGTCATTTTAGTTATAAAATCAGTTACATTATAGACAGTTTTTTCTTGCCTAATTAACCGCAATCTTCTTGATTACGTTTCAATTTAGGCCGACGGCAACTGCGCCGGAGTCGAACCTTAGAACCTTGCTCACTATCTGATTGAAGCGAGTCTTCGAGGGTGCGCGTCGATAAACCCTTGCTAATGAGAGAGAGGAATCTTGGATCCCATCAAGATATTAATGGCTTTTTTCTCCGTGCTCCTCTTCCGTTTCTTCTTCTTTTTCTTTATTTTATATTTTTTTTGGTTTTCATGGTGGCGTCTCCCACATGCTCTCTGCTCTTTTCCCTTTTTTTTTGTCTGGAGGCGGCTCTCCCCTCCCATCTTCTTTCATTCTTTTTTTTTGCTCTTTTTTTTTTGTGTGTTGCTGCTTATCATGGATCACAGAATCAGTTACAAACTCTTAATAAATTATGGAATCTCATTTACGATCTAACAGAATCACCTAGTTTACAAAAAAGAATCACTTTGATTAACTTACAGAATCACAAAGAATAGATTAACAGAATCAACTAGTTCACAACCACGATATTTTTAAAAAATAGCAAGGTGTTAATAGACAATGAATCACTCGGTGATATTTAAAGAATCGAATGTTTTATTGTGAGAATCTCGGTGATATTTAAAGAATCGAGAATGTTTTAGTATTTTTACAACTCATTTAACGAATCATTATTCTATAGTTCTGAGAATCTCGGTGATATTTAAAGAATCGAATGTTTTATTGTGAGAATCTCGGTGATATTTAAAGAATCGAATGTTTTATTGTGAGAATCTCGGTGATATTTAAAGAATCGAATGTTTTATTGTGAGAATCTCGGTAATGTTTTAGTATTCTTACAATTCATTTAATGGAATTATCATTCTATAGTTCTGAGAATCTCGGTGATATTTAGAGAATCTGAATAGTTTATTGACAAAATTTCTCAGCAATGTTTTAGTATTCTTACAATTCATTTAATGGAATTATCATTCTATAGTTCTGAGAATCTCGGTGATATTTAGAGAATCGAATAGTTTATTGACAAAATTTCTCAATGTTTTAGTATTCTTACAATTCATTTAATGGAATTATCATTCTATAGTTCTGAGAATCTCGGTGATATTTAAAGAATCGAATGTTTTATTGTGAGAATCTCGGTAATGTTTTAGTAATCCCTAGCCGATTCGGTCACGTCTTGAGTCAAACCCTAGAACCTTGCCGTTTTTGGTCGTGAATCTCAGCAGATAATTTTTCGAAATTGTTGAGCGACGCCTATGATTTGTAAACTAGTAAAATATGAAAAGTTTTTTGAAAAAAGGTGGTTTCGGTGTTTAAAGATTTGTCAGTTTTTTCCTTTTATATCTCTGTACTTTTTACTTGTTTACCCTTATTTTAATTTTTAATGTCTATTTAATTACAATTCTGCCACCTTAATTTTAGCAGAATCTGAGCCTTTATTTTTATATCATGGATGGTTGATATTGGGCTCTTAGTTCTCACATTTATTTGGGTTCTCATTGGAACCAACCCCTATATATATATATATATATATATATATATATATATATATATATATATATATATATATATATATATATATATTATATATATATATATATATATATATATATATAAAACTCCTATAAACTTAAGTGGATATGAGCACTTGTCCATCAACTTTTTATCCCTTCATTATGCTTTGAGATTTGTGCTACACATCAAGGCTATCTTTGAGATTTGTGCCTTGATTTATATCATATGCTAGCACAAATCTCAATACAAAATCAATGGATAAAAAGTTGGTGTATATTATTCCTATAAACTTAAGTTATAGAACTTTCTCTCTCTCTCTATATATATATATATATATATATATATATATATATATATATATATATATATATATATATATATATATATATATATATATATATATATATATATAGTAAAACTCCTATAAACTTAAGTTTATAGGGAATAGTCATACACCAACTTCTCTATCCATTGATGTTGCCTTGGGATCCATGAAAGATATGAAGCATATTTTGAGATTTGTGCATCTCTTGATGGCACAAATCTAAAGGCAAAATCAATGGATAAAAAGTTGGTGTATATTATTCCCTATAAACTTAAGTTATAGAACTTTCTCTCTCTCTCTCTCTATATATATATATATATATATATATATATATATATATATATATATTATATATATATATATTATATATATATATATAGTAAAACTCCTATAAACTTAAGTTATAGAACTTTCTCTCTCTCTCTCTCTATATATATATATATATATATAAAACTCCTATAAACTTAAGTGGATATGAGCACTTGTCCATCAACTTTTTATCCCTTCATTATGCTTTGAGATTTGTGCTACACATCAAGGCTATCTTTGAGATTTGTGCCTTGATTTATATCATATGCTAGCACAAATCTCAATACAAAATCAATGGATAAAAAGTTGGTGTATATTATTCCTATAAACTTAAGTTATAGAACTTTCTCTCTCTCTCTCTCTATATATATATATATATATATATATATATATATATATATATATATATATATATATATTTTTTTTATAGGAGCCTTCTTGTATCTCTCTCTCTCTCTCTCTCTCTATATATATATATATATATATATATATATATATATATATATATATATATTCATTCTCTTATGTCATTCTCTGTGTTTTCCACTTTTGACTTTGCAATAATTTGTTGAAAATGCTGATACGCACATGAGAACTTACCTCTGTTATGGGTTAACCGCGGGTAAACCTCCTTTTGCTTTCGAGGGTTACAATTATGAGACTACAATTCCTATCAAAACACCCCATGACATGGGGGGGTTCTGAGTCACACATGGGGGTCAATAACTTACCAAACTGCCCCCCTACTTCACCAATGAGCGGATCAGAACCCCCCGCACGGTGCGAGAGGATCTGATATGAAACGTACTCCAATTATGAGCCCCCACACACCCCAAACCACTAACATTATGATTTTATCAAACAAACCTCCAAATAGCGTTAACTACAATTTTCACATGGGTGGGATAAATTACACGTAGGAATATTATCGCCGGTAAAAATTGTAGTTTACGATATTGGGTTTTTTTATAACTAAAGTTTAGGGTTCTGATAACCCATTAAAACCCCTAACATAACGGGGGTTTTCTGAAATTTTGAAAGTTATGAGGTATTATCCGATAATTGTCCAAAGTTAAGGTATTTTTTTTCTCCTCCTTCTAATATTTAGCATTAAAATAACTATAATTTGTTGGTAATAAAATAAAAAAAAAAAACCTCCGAGAAAAATTTCAAACATTTGCCATCTCCTTATTGAGTCCAGACAACAATCTAAGAATCTCTCCTATTAATGCACAACTAGTATCCCCTACCAAAAATTTGTGAACCCTACCACCAACTTCAACTAAGCTAAAACCACCCTCCTTCCTTAAACCCTTCTCCTTCATCTTCCCTCTAATCTTACCAACTTCATCCCACCTTCTTTCTTTCGCATAAACATTAGATACTCCCACATAGAACCCACTCCCATCCTCTAATCTCAGCAACTCCTTTTCCAGCCCCTCACCAAACTCTAACTCCCCATTAGCAACACGAGCATGCAATAACGAGCCCAAAACAACCCGATTCGGCGCAAATGGCATCGACCTCACAACCCTCTCCGCCTCCTCTAACAGCCCAGCACGGCCCAATAAGTCCACTACGGCTCCATAGTGCTCCATCCTCGCCTCAACCTCGTACTTGTCCTTCATATCCTTAAAAATTTGAATCCCTTTCTCCACCAATCCACAGTGGCTACACGCGTGCAGAACGCTCGTAAACACCAGAGCGTCTGGCATCAGCTTCTCCCCATCCACCATTCCCTCGAACAGCCTCACCGCCTCGTGACCGTGCCCGTGCATCGCGTATCCGCCGATCATCGAGGTCCACGTCGACAAATCCTTCCTCTCCGTCGCGTCGAACGCCCTCTTCCCGCTCCGCAAGCTCCCGCAAGTGCAGTACATGCGTATGAGAGCCGTGGCCAGCTCCGCCGGCATCCCGTCAAGCCGCCGCAGAGCGAGCCCGTGCACGCGCCGCCCGTGGTCCAGCGCGCCCAGACCGGCGCAGCAGGACAGCGCGCCGACGAACGTGTCGGCATTAGGCGGCGGGTCACAGGAACCGAGCATTTTGCGAAATAAGCGCAGCCCCTGCTCCTGATGGGAGTCGGCTTGCTTCGAGAAGCAGGAGATGAGGGCGTTCCAGGTGACGGTGGTTCTGAGCGGCATTTCGTCGAACAGCTGGCGAGCGGAGTGGGAGTCGCAGAAAGTCGATGGAAAATGGAGATAAATGTTTTGTCGAACCAGAGAATCAAACTGGATAGGAGTCAAAAGGAGGAAGAACAGTTAAGAGATAAAACAAAAACAAAGGCGAGAGGTCAGCAGGAAGGAGGAGAAGGAGGAGGAGGAGGAGGAGGAGGAGGAGGAGGAGGAGGAGGAGGAGGAGGAGGAGGAGGAGGAGGAGGAGGAGGAGGAGGAGGAGGAGGAGGAGGCGGCGGCGGCGGCGGCGGCCGAGAGGAGGTGGAATCGCCAGGCTTCGAGAGATTGGGCGTTGGGAGCTCGGAATTTTGGCATTTTAAGAGGAGTGGGGAATTAATACTCCACTTCGAGGGAAGACGAAGAGACAGTTATTGAGATGGTAATTGGCTACACACACCATTAGGGGTGTCCCAACGGGTCCGGGCCCGGGTCAAGCCCTAAAAACCCGGGCCAGCCGGGCTCCAGGCCCCGGGCCGAGGTGGTAAAGCCCGACCACAGGCCCGGGTCGGCCCGTTAATTTTATATATATTATATATATATTTTATATTTTTAATATATAATTATAGTATGATATGATTATTAATGTATACTTATATATATTTTAAGTGTATATTGTCATTAATATATATACTTATATATATATATATATATATATATATATATATATATATATATATATATATATATATATATATATATATATATATTTCTAATGTATATTATATATAATTATAGTATGATATGGCCATTAATGTATACTTATATATACTTGAAGTTTGTGTTTTCGCGACAAATAAAACTTGAAGCATTTTTAATTTTTTTCTATATGTGAATTAATTTGATCTAAACCATTTTTTATCAAAATTTTCGCATATTTTATTTTTAATTACTCTTGAAATTTCATTTTTTTACAAAAAAATTTAATTTTAAGCAAAAAAATCGGTAGGCAGGTGCTAGGCGGATTCGGGCTGGGCTTGAATAGGGTTACCTTACGACTCGGATTTTCGGCGGGCAGCAGGCCCATTTGGACACCCCTACACACCATGAACAAGACATTTGGAAAAAGAAAACAATTTAAACAATAATTGAATCTTTCATTAATATTAGAAATTTTTGTTACAAAGAGGTACAAAGTGTTTTCGTTGAAAGGGGGGAACAATTGAGCTTTTGATACAGACTTCAATAGATCTCTGGACTGCCAGGAGAAGACTCGACGTGAAATCCCTCATCCCCACTGAGTTTGGATAGAGTTTTTCAGGAGGGGAGGGGGAGGGAGGGAAAGATTTACAATGCTAACCCTACTAACGTTGAGTTTGTTTACACTTTTTAGTTAGCAAGGGGAGAGGAGGGGAGGGATGAAAATTAAAAATTTCAGTCACTTTCTCAACCCTCCAAAAGTGGAAGGATTGGGAGGGGAGGGGAGGGGTTTCAATTCGAATTTTCTTGAAATTTTAATATTGCAATATATGAGAAAACCAAAATGCCTTCTTTCTTATTTTCTTAACAAGGCATACTAGTCAAGTGGCTCACCTTCCCTTCCCATCCCCTACTCTAAACAAACACATATTATAGTGTACCCTCTCATTCCCTCGTTGTCTATCCAAACACAAATGAATACATTCCACCCTTTTTCTTTCCATCCCTCCCCTTGGGTTTAAGTCAATCACTCCCCTCCCCTACCCTCCTTTGTATCTAAACGGCTACAGAATAGGCCGAGCAGCTTAACAATCTTTGTCCTTTGCCAAACTACAATTTCATTGTGAGGGTTGTGCGAGGACGGGCTGAACTCAAATACAGCTGTAGGCATCAAAAATTGCTGAAGAACCCCAAATATGACTAAATTATGAGAAGATCGAAGGACAACATCGTTGAAATCTCAAGAAGTCAACATATGGGAAGATTGTGTCTCGCTACTTGCGAGACACTTGTTTGTGCCTCGCTATAAGCGAGACACTTATTTGTGCCTCGCCACGGCGAGACACTTGTTTATGCCTCGCCACGGCGAGACACTTGTTGGTGCCTCGCTACAAGCGAGACACTTATTTGTGCCTCGCCACGGCGAGACACTTATTTGTGCCTCGCCACGGCGAGACACATTGATGTGTCTCGCTATAGGCGAACACTTACTGTGTCTCGCCAAAGCGAACACCGAATACTTAAGCGAGCTCTTGAAGGGTCTAAATCAATGCGATGGGGCCCACTTGACTTTATCAGCGAGAGAGCGTTCGGATATAATTATAGTATGATATGATTATTAATGTATACTTATATATATATATATATATATATATATATATATATATATATATATATATATATATATATATATATATATATATATATATATATATATATATATATATATATATATATATATATATATATATATATATATATATATATATATATATATATATATATATATATATATATATATATATATATATATATATATATATATATATATATATATATATATATATATATATATATATATATATATATATATATATATATATATATATATATATATATATATATATATATATATATATATATATATATATATATATATATATATATATATATATATATATATATATATATATATATATATATATATATATATATATATATATATATATATATATATATATATATATATATATATATATATATATATATATATATATATATATATATATATATATATATATATATATATATATATATATATATATATATATATATATATATATATATATATATATATATATATATATATATATATATATATATATATATATATATATATATATATATATATATATATATATATATATATATATATATATATATATATATATATATATATATATATATATATATATATATATATATATATATATATATATATATATATATATATATATATATATATATATATATATATATATATATATATATATATATATATATATATATATATATATATATATATATATATATATATATATATATATATATATATATATATATATATATATATATATATATATATATATATATATATATATATATATATATATATATATATATATATATATATATATATATATATATATATATATATATATATATATATATATATATATATATATATATATATATATATATATATATATATATATATATATATATATATATATATATATATATATATATATATATATATATATATATATATATATATATATATATATATATATATATATATATATATATATATATATATATATATATATATATATATATATATATATATATATATATATATATATATATATATATATATATATATATATATATATATATATATATATATATATATATATATATATATATATATATATATATATATATATATATATATATATATATATATATATATATATATATATATATATATATATATATATATATATATATATATATATATATATATATATATATATATATATATATATATATATATATATATATATATATATATATATATATATATATATATATATATATATATATATATATATATATATATATATATATATATATATATATATATATATATATATATATATATATATATATATATATATATATATATATATATATATATATATATATATATATATATATATATATATATATATATATATATATATATATATATATATATATATATATATATATATATATATATATATATATATATATATATATATATATATATATATATATATATATATATATATATATATATATATATATATATATATATATATATATATATATATATATATATATATATATATATATATATATATATATATATATATATATATATATATATATATATATATATATATATATATATATATATATATATATATATATATATATATATATATATCCCTCCCTTGGGTTTAAGTCAATCACTCCCTCCCCTACCCTCCTTTGTATCTAAACGGCTACAGAATAGGCCGAGCAGCTTAACAATCTTTGTCCTTTGCCAAACTACAATTTCATTGTGAGGGTTGTGCGAGGACGGGCTGAACTCAAATACAGCTGTAGGCATCAAAAATTGCTGAAGAACCCCAAATATGACTAAATTATGAGAAGATCGAAGGACAACATCGTTGAAATCTCAAGAAGTCAACATATGGGAAGATTGTGTCTCGCTACAGTGCGAGACACTTGTTTGTGCCTCGCTATAAGCGAGACACTCGCTTGTGTCTCGCTACTTGCGAGACACTTGTTTATGCCTCGCCACGAGCGAGACACTTGTTGGTGCCTCGCTACAAGCGAGACACTTGGTGGTGCCTCGCCACGAGCGAGACACTTATTTGTGCCTCGCCACGAGCGAGACACCTTGATGTGTCTCGCTATAGGCGAACTGCTGCAATGTCTCGCCAAAGCGAACACCGAATAAAGCGAGCTCTTGAAGGGTCTAAATCAATGCGATGGGGCCCACTTGACTTTATCAACGCAGAGACGCTCGGATACTTTAATGGGCGGTTACCGCGGCGAAAATCGCCCACTAGGCGTGATTTTAGGCCATTTAATCGTGCCTAAAAAGCGTGAAACCGTTACAACGGTGGAGGGGCGACCTTTGCCTCGCCGATTAGCGAGGCGTATCTCACCTGCCGCCCGGTGGCGGCCATCTAATCTCGCCCGGCCGGCGGCTGCGAGCATTTCCGGTACCCGGCGCTAACTATAAATGTCAAGCACTTATGACACTTGTGTTGCTTCAGAGGGCACGTTTCCCAAAGAGTATAAATACCCTCCTACGTCCACTTGGGCAGGGGGTCGGCTATCAGAAAGGGGCAATCGGAGATCCAAGCTTCCGGAATTCAAGAACACGATCCACACGGAGATTCCTCGAGTTTAAGCTTTGACTTATTCTTGAGAAGAGTAGATATCTTACTTTGCTAAGATATTTGCTTAAGTTCTTGTTTCCTTTGCGAAGCATCAACTAAACCCCGTCGATTCGACGATCGCTGCTCGGTGGTCCACGGATTACGCGTCCCCGGCACAGGCAAAGTCCCACAAAAGCAGGAGATCTACACTTGTAGTGTCTTTTGTTCGAGTTTGTGAGAGAGTTATTTAAATTTCTTTGTAACTGAGAATCAAAAGTGTAATTTTCTCAAGTTTTACAATGGAAACAACTTTCGACCCAAACACGATGGCGACCACGGTGGGGAGCCAGCGGTCTCGAGCGAGATCGTTGTGTCATGACCTTGCGGCGATCAAGCCGACCTCATGGTCGATGGATCGGATTACTTCTTCGATCAAGCCAAGTTGAAGAATACCTCTCCTCTTCCTCATCGAAGTCCTCCTCACCCGCAAACATCGGAGGATCTCATCTCCTAAGAGGCCGAAAGTAATTTTAACAATCTTTGTCCTTTGCCAAACTACAATTTCATTGTGAGGGGTTGAGGACGGCCGAACTCAAATACACCGTAGGCATCAAAATTGCCAAGAACCCCAAATATGACTAAATTATGAGAAGATCGAAGGACAACATCGCTGAAATCTCAAGAAGTCAACATATGGAAGATTGTGTCTCGCTACAAGCGAGACACTTGTTTGTGCTCTCGCTATAAGCGAGACGCTTTGTGTCTCGCTACTGCGAGACACTTGTTTATGCCTCACCAGCGCAGACACTTGTTGGTGCCTCGCTACAAGCGAGACATTTGCGGTGCCTCGCCACCAGCAGACACTTATTTGTGCCTCGCCAGCCGGAAGCGATTATTGATGTGTCTCGCTATAGGCGACATTCATTTAGGCCAAAGGCACACCCAATACTTTAAAACGAGCTCTTGAAGGGTCTAAATCAATGGGGCCCACTTGACTTTATCAACGCAGAGACGCTCGATACTTTAATGGGCGGTTACACGCTGAAAATACCCACCAGGCGTGATTTTAGGCCATTTAATCGCGCCTAAAAAGCACAAACCGCAACAAATGGAGGGATTACACCGCCGCCGCTTAGCGAGGTACCATACCTCGCCGCCGCCAATGTAGGCAGCCGACACCGCTCGCCAAATGGCGCATTTAGCGAGATGTACCAGCCGCGCTAACTATAAATGTCAAGCACTTATGACACTTGTGTTGCTTCGTGAGGGCACGCTTCCCAAAGAGTATAAATACCCTCCCACGCCCACTCGTGGGGTCGGCTATCGAAGGGCACCGGAGATCCAAGCTTCCGAATTCAAGAACACGATCCACACGGAGATTCCTCGAAGTTTAAGCTTTGACTTATTCTTGAGAAGAGTAGATATCTTACTTTGCTAAGATATTTGCTTAAGTTCTTGTTTCCTTTAAGCATCAACTAAACCCCGCCGATTCGACGATCGCGCTCGGTGGTCCACGGATTACGCTGGCCCCGCATGCAAAGTCCCACAAAGCAGGAGATCTACACTTGTAGTGTCTTTTGTTCGAAGAGAGAGTTATTTAAATTTCTTTGTAATCGAATCAAAGTGTAATTTTCTCAAGTTTTACAATGGAAACAACTTTCGACCCAAACACGATGGCGACCACAGCTGAGCTAACGTCTCGAGCCCGAGATCGTTGTGTCGCAGCCTCTTGTAGCGATCAAGCCAACCTCATGGTCGATGGATCGGATTACTTCTTCGATCGCAAGTTCGAAGAATACCTCTCCTCTTCCTCCAAGTCCTCCTCACCCCGCAAACATCGGAGGATCTCATCTCCTAAGAGGGAGGTTCGTTTCGTGCGGACGCCGCAACGATTCTCGCTACAGACGGAGGCGATTTCTCTCAACAACCCCGTGGTTCTCAAAGCCGAGCTCGCTCAAGTTGACTCTTTCGAAAAAGGAGTCATTCAACGAGATTCAACCGCCGACGAAGAGGGCTCGCCGAGACAACGCCAAAAGATGGCCCGCAACTTGCAAAGGCCATGGAATCAACAGACGGAGTTCATTACAACACGAACTCGCGGATCGAGAAGCGCCAGTTACAACGCCAACCTCCGCCAACACTCCTCCCAAGGAAGAATGGGTTCTCGCCAAAAGGACCCGATTGACAAGGAAGGAGCTACCAAAGCGTCGTACTCGCGTTGCTCGATATGCGCCATTATTCGCAAGCGCAGGAGTCGAAATCAACCGGGAATCGACTCAAAATCGCAAGATTTGGGTCCCGGTCGACATCAAAATCGGTTCAAGAGTCCGCCGCCAACAACCTTCACCGACATAATCAACCGCTACCACAGATAGTTCGAGGCGCCAACCGCCAGTCGAGATAGTTCCGAATCATTTCGGCCACCGCCAGGCAGCCCTCCATGCCTTATTAAAAATTGACTTTTCCGCCTCTTTCTTCCATTTCTCCTACTGAGGTATCAACCATTAAGTCCGGAAATCCATCAACCGAGAAGTTTTAACTTCGTGTTTAGTCGCTTTGGTCCACCATCGAGAATAAAGCCAAAACACCGAATGGAACATTTGGGTCACCCAATTCATAAACAACGACAAGTTGGGGCCGCACTCCAAAGTCCAAATGATGTTCGTAAATGTCGAGCCATCCGACGATACCAAACTAAAAGAGTTCCCGCTATGCCTCGCTTGAGTATACCTAAGGGGTCCGTGAGTCCGCCGATAAAGACAAAACGGCGCAGGATTCGCAGTCACAAAGGCATCAAACGCTTATTATTCGCGTAGCAACTTCCAATAGTCGATGCCCCAAAAGAAGACTTGTCCTCCACCAAGAACCAAGTTACATCCGGGGTGGAAATGTTATTTGCAATAACCCACACCAACCATATCATCGGGGTGGCAACACATCTAAAGAGGACGATCGACTAAATAGATTGTTCTTGCTCGTGTGCAAAATTGATTAAGACGTTATCGATGTGCCTCGCTCGAAGTCGAACGCCACCCACAAAGAGCTTCAAGATTCGAACTTTCCTTCACAAGAATCTAAGATTCAAGCCACCAAGACGACATCGAAGAAGAAAGAGATCATCCATCCAATTTGATGAGTTTCTTGAAGTGACTATCAACATGGTGAACAAAGGGAAAGGACCGGCGATGGATGCAGATCCTGACTTCACTCCTGGAGGAAAGGTCGGTCTCGATTTCGAGAATGTCTGCTGTAATTGCGAAGCTACCCAACGATCGACTATAGAAGGATGCATGAGGGAGAGTCATCCAAGATGAAATTTTCGTCGCCGCCACGATAGCTTCGCGACGACATCGCAAGTATTAGTCATCATCATAGGGAGGTTTTACCATTACTCCCGATGTCCCGCTCAAATGTTACAAGAAGCCTTAGCCAAGCAAAGAGAAGAGCTTAAGGTCAAATGAGAACAGATAGAGCTAGCCATGCAAATGATGAGGGAGTTACAAATCCATACGGTTGCACAACACGGATCGATCAACGACACGAAACCGATCAACAAGGTGGAGTTACCCACAATAATGTCGAAGACAGTGATTCGAGATAGATCGAACACATTTACTGATCAACCTCCAAAGAAAGTCGATCGGTGCTCAAGGTGGAAATGGTCCAATTCTTCCTATTGGAAGTAATCCAAAACAGGGGAGGATGATGGCGAAAGGATGAAAGAGCTTGAAGATAAAATCAATGCTTTGATGTCCACACAGGAAGTCAAAAGGACCGGTATCCCGTGTCCGTATCCTAGAGAGTGGGATTCAATTCCTTACCACGAAATTCAATTTGATCAACTTCACGCCATTTGACGAGAGGGTCACCTACACAACACCGATTTACTTCAAATCTCACTTGGGGTGATCTCGAAATGAGCCTTTGATGATTCGGTCATTCGTTGGAACCCTTCACGGTCGCCTTCGATATCGAAGACTCAAGGCCGATAGCATCAACTGTTGGAATGATATAGAAAGCTTGTTCCTCAACAACTTCTTCGATGACGACACCGAAGTCTCGATTGGAACCCTCTTGGATGGCGAAGAGTGGAGAGGCGATTATTTGTTTAAAGGCGCTTCCGCAATAAGGCTATGAATTGCGAGATCCACCATCAAGAGTTCATATTGAAGACTTGCCACAACAATTTTTCTATAGAATTGTTGGAAGTCATGGGGTCGCCCCACCAACTACATGGAAAGATCTCAAAATACGAGGAGAACAAGCCAACGCTTCCTCAAAAGGAAGAAAGCCGAAGAGGCTAAAAGGTGGTGACCCCTCGAGCAAATTTTTCCTCTCGTAATAAAGGAAAGGCATCTCAGGATCGCTGTTAGTCAAACGTCGCAACAACGCATCAGCCAAAAAGCTTCTAAATCGAATTCCACAGACATACTCTTTCGAGAGGCGAAGAAGTTCGATCATCTTCAAACACCTCCTTGATAACAATAAAATCAAGTTGCCTCCGATTACAAATCGAGGAGGTCGACAAGACTTCTCGACCCTAAATAGCGTATCACTACGTAAGGATCCTCCATCCTACTAAGGATTGCTTAGCTCTCAAGGCCATCATCCAAGCCTTGAATGGCCTAACGCCGAAATAAGTGAATGAGAAATTCCTCCGATGAGTACAAGAGGTTAAACCGCCCTCCTTCTTACTCCAATAGGAATATGAGTATAAACTATTCTAAATGAATGCACAGCTTTGCAAAGAAAGTCGGGGTGGATAATCCATGAACGAGAGGTCCACTTTCAGTTGAGCGATCAAACCTTCCTCTGATTAGGATTGTCTCAAAATTCCTATCCTGGTCAAACCTTCCTACAGTTAGGACCACGGCTAAAATTCCTCTCGATTCCTTCCATGAACGAGGTCCACTTTCAGTTGAGCGATCAAACCTTCCACAGCTAGGATTGTCTCAAAATTCCTATCCCGTCAAACCTTCCTACTGATTAGGACCATGATCAAAATCTCCTCTCGATTCCTTCCATGAACGAGAGGTCCACTTTCAGGACTGAGTGATCAAACCTTCCGACAGTTAGGATTGTCTCAAAATTCCTATCCTGGTCAAACCTTCCTACAGTTAGGACCATGACCAAAATCTCCTCTCGATTCCTTCCATGAACGAGAGGTCTAGGATTGAGTGATCAAACCTTCCGACAGTTAGGATTGTCTCAAAATTCCTATCCTGGTCAAACCTTCCAACAGTTAGGACCATGATCAAAATCCCCTCTCGATTCCTTTTATGAATGAGAGGTCTACTCCAATAACAGGGTTCGTTTTCGCCCCAAGAGAAGACACAATTCCAAACTGTCTCGGCAACTCTGAGGCTCAAGGCAGTATATTCAAAACAAATCGGTTCCATATTCCATATAGAAGCTTTCCGAAATCGATGTTCAAAACCGACGACGCTTTTCTCCAATGATTCTCAAGGCATCTCAATCGCAACCCAAGTGGTGACCTTCAAGATGAAGATGATTAGTCCAAAATCGATTTCGACATTTCAATCCATTCAAATACAAATGCAACAGTTATTGAACTCAGAATGTGGATAGCGACATCGCATACCCAGGGTTTAAGAAACTGAAGCAAAACACGGGCCTCTTCTACAAAGTTCAACGTTGAACAGAAGCAAGGCACATCTTATCCAAAGTATTCCAGACCCCTCGACAAAATACAGAGGAGTCTGAAAACTTTGGAGGGGGTATCTGTAGGCATCAAAAATTGCTGAAGAACCCCAAATATGACTAAATTATGAGAAGATCGAAGGACAACGTCGTTGAAATCTCAAGAAGTCAACATATGGGAAGATTGTGTCGCTCTGATCACGAAGACTTCGCTGATTACAAGACACTTGTTTGTGCTCGCTATAAGCGAGACACTTCGCAATGTCTCGCTACTTGCGAGACACTTGTTTATGCCTCGCCACGAAGCGAGACACTTATTTGTGCCTCGCCACGAAGCGAGACACTTATTTGTGCCTCGCCACGAAGCGAGACACTTATTTGTGCCTCGCCACGAAGCGAGACACTTATTTGTGCCTCGCCACGAAGCGAGACACTTATTTGTGCCTCGCCACGAAGCGAGACACTTATTTGTGCCTCGCCACGAAGCGAGACACTTATTTGTGCCTCGCCACGAAGCGAGACACTTATTTGTGCCTCGCCACGAAGCGAGACACTTATTTGTGCCTCGCCACGAAGCGAGACACTTATTTGTGCCTCGCCACGAAGCGAGACACTTATTTGTGCCTCGCCACGAAGCGAGACACTTATTTGTGCCTCGCCACGAAGCGAGACACTTATTTGTGCCTCGCCACGAAGCGAGACACTTATTTGTGCCTCGCCACGAAGCGAGACACTTATTTGTGCCTCGCCACGAAGCGAGACACTTATTTGTGCCTCGCCACGAAGCGAGACACTTATTTGTGCCTCGCCACGAAGCGAGACACTTATTTGTGCCTCGCCACGAAGCGAGACACTTATTTGTGCCTCGCCACGAAGCGAGACACTTATTTGTGCCTCGCCACGAAGCGAGACACTTATTTGTGCCTCGCCACGAAGCGAGACACTTATTTGTGCCTCGCCCGCGGCGAGACACCTTGATGTGTCGCTATAGGCGTTTCTGCTGTCTCGCAAAGCGAGACACCCGAAATACTTGAAGCGAGCTCTTGAAGGGTCTAAATCAATGCTGATGGGGCCCACTTGACTTTATCAACGCAGAGACGCTCAGATACTTTAATGGGCGGTTACATCGCCGAAAATACCACTAGGCGTGATTTTAGGCCATTTAATCGTGCCTAAAAAGCGTGAAACCGTTACAACGGTGGAGGGGCGACAACGCCTCGCCGATTAGCGAGACCCATCTTACCTCGCCCGGTAGCCGGCCGGCTCTGTCTCGCCCGTGGCGAAGGACTTAGCGTGGCATTTCGGTACGCGGCGCTAACTATAAATGTCAAGCACTTATGACACTTGTGTTGCTTGGAGGCACGTTTCCCAAAGAGTATAAATACCCTCCTCGTCCACTTAGGCGGGGTGCGGCTAGAGAAAGGGTCGGAGATCAAGCTTCCGAATTCAAGAACCACGATCCACGGAGATTCCTCGAGTTTAAGCTTTGACTTATTCTTGAGAAGAGTAGATATCTTACTTTGCTAAGATATTTGCTTAAGTTCTTGTTTCCTTTGCGAAGCATCAACTAAACCCCGTCGATTCGACGATCGCTGCTCGGTGGTCCACGGATTACGCGTCCCCGGCACAGGCAAAGTCCCACAAAAGCAGGAGATCTACACTTGTAGTGTCTTTTGTTCGAGTTTGTGAGAGAGTTATTTAAATTTCTTTGTAACTGAGAATCAAAAGTGTAATTTTCTCAAGTTTTACAATGGAAACAACTTTCGACCCAAACAACAGCTTAAGAGATGCTTTCATCTGGAGCGTCAAGCTGGAGCTCGACCTAAGAAGCAAATTGAAGGACATCTAGTCTATATCCAGAAAAGTCCACGAGCAACAAGCTTGGGCGAAGTTTGACCTAAAGAAACCACCCAGAATGGCAAGTAGGGCCACCTTCCGAACTGCGGGAGTAAAAAAATCAACCAAAGGGAGGACAAATCTCCTCGAGAGAAGGGATGCGTCCTAAGGTCCTTTGGAAGCATGATTATCACAATGACAAATTAATCGCAGAAAGATATAGGGAATTTTTGGCTATTTTTTCACCTCACTATCAGATTGTGAGGGACGCTGAAGATCAATTAACCATGTTTATAGATTGAGAAAATTTGAAGAGGCACATTGGATAAGAGTTTAACAATTGCTCGCAATAACTGCTTTGAAAAGTGGGATGGCCCATGAGTGACGTCTTAAAAATAGATAAAATTGGGCCGATATTGACCCAACGAGAGCGAGCATCGACATCGAGCTCTCATCAAACACGTAGTAATCTCGGAAAAAACTCCGTTGGATACGAAGGGATGCACTGCATTTATCAAGAAATGGTGACATATCTTCATGATGGCGAAGATCTAGGCAATGAGCCTGAGAAATCCGCATTCAATGCGATTAGACAAGACATGACTGACATGGACTCGGTGCAAATCTTATCTACTCCCAACTAGGATTTCATCTCAGGTAGGCAGTAGTGGTCATTGTTATGCATATAATCTAGATTTTACAATTGGGCTAACTAGACCATTTCACGGCTGCAAGTTGACTCGGTTAACTATGTAACCATCTAACTCATCTAAAGTGCCGAACATTTGCACTCAACATCCAACCCGGCCACTGTAGGCATCAAAAATTGCTGAAGAACCTCAAATATGACTAAATCATGAGAAGATCGAAGGACAACGTCGTCCAAGAAGCCCAATACAGGGGAAGATTGTGTCTCGCTACAGTGCGAGACACTTATGTGTGCCTCGCCACTAGCGAGACACTTTGATGTGTCTCGCGACTAGCGAGACACTTTGATGTGTCTCGCGACTAGCGAGACACTTTGATGTGTCTCGCGACTAGCGAGACACTTTGATGTGTCTCGCGACTAGCGAGACACTTTGATGTGTCTCGCGACTAGCGAGACACTTACTTGTGTCTCGCCAAATACGAGACACCGAGAATATTTAAAATGAGCTCGAAGGGTCTAAATCAATGCCGGTGGGGCCCACTTGACTTTATCAGCGAGAGACGTTGAACCGTTAATGGCGGTTACCGCTGAAGATCGCCCACTAGGCGTAATTCTAGAGCATTTAATCATGCCTAAAAGCGAGCCGTTACGGCGGTGAAGGGGCGATATTGCCGCTTGTCGGCGAAATGACCCTCTGCCTCGCCGCTAAGGCGGCCCTGCCCTCGCCGGTTAGCGAGGCTGACTTAGTATGGCGGCTGCTGCCTTCTTTACAAATTTCTGCACTTATGACACTTGTGTTTTGAAGAGACGTTCCCAAAGACTATAAATACCCTCCCTCGTCCACTTGGGCGGAGGTCGGCCATCGAAAGGAAAAATCAATCAAACTTAGGAGTTCAAGAACCACGATCCGCAGCGGAGATTCCTCGAGTTTAAGCCTTGACTTATTCTTGAGAAGAGTAGATATCTTACCTTGCTAAGATATTTCTTTGAAGTTCTTGTTTCCTTTGCGAAGCATCAACTAAACCCGTCGATTCGACGATCATTGCTTTCGGTGGTCCACGGATTACGCTGGCCCCAAGACAGCAAAGTCCCACAAAACAGAGATCTACACTTGTAGCGTCTTTTGTTGAGTTTGTGAGAGAGTTATTTAATTTTCTTGTGGCGAGAACCAAAGTGTAATTTTCTCAAGTTTTACAAAGAAATCAACTTTCGACCCAAACACGATGGCGACCACGGTGGGAGCCAGCGGTCTCGAGCCGAGATCGTTGTGTCGCGACCTTGCGGCGATCAAGCCGATCTCATGGTTGATGGACTAGACTACTTCTTCGATCAAGCCAAATTGAAGAATATCTCTCCTCTTCCTCATCGAAGTCCTCCTTACCCGCAAACATCGGAGGATCTCATCCCCTAAGAGGAGGTTAGTTACATTGTGATGTGCAGCGATCTTCGTTAAACTGCGGCGGCGATTTCCCCTCTCAACAAGATCTCAAGCGATCGGCGAAGAGCTTCGCCAAAGGCGGCGTCAAAAGATGGCTCGTCAATTAGCCAAGGCTCACGGAGTCAGCGGATGGAGTTCACTATCGAGAACTCCGTGATCAAAGGCATCAACAAGCGCAATCTCTCAATCCGTCGGCCTCCTCCCAAGGAAGAATGGGTTCGTCAAAGGGCCGATTGACAAAGAAGGCGGCTCAAAAGCGCCGTGCGCTTTGCTCGAGCACGCCGTTGTTCGCAAGGCTAAGAGTCAAAAGCAACCCGACAAGCGGCTCAAAATCGCCAAGCATGGATCCCGGTCGACATCAAAATCGGCTCAAGAATGCGCCTGCGCCAACAACATTCGGTAGAGGCGATGTAAAGCGCCTGCAGGCCCGATGCAGTACGCCCCTGCATGCCAATGGCGGTGTAAAGCTGTCGCGGTGAGCGGCCCGGCTGCCTGCATGGCAATGAGGCGGTCTTCCATGCCTTGACAAAAATGGGCTTTTCGCCCCTTTCTTCCACTTTTCCTACCGAGGTATCAACCGTTAAGTGCGGAAATCCGTCAACCGGTGTTCGATCGCCTTGGTCCCCAATTGAGAACCAAAGTCAAAACAGGTAATGGAGCGTTTGGGTCACGATCCATAAACAACGGCGAGGTTGGGGCGTACCCAAATTCCAAGTGATGTTGAGAAATGTCGAGCCATCGTAGCGGCTCAAAGCGAAAGAATTTACATTGCGTCTCGTTTGAGCATCCCACAAGGGGTCCACGAGTCTGGCGAGAAGAAGAAGTTGAGGCAAGTGACTCGTAAAATCACGAGAGATGACCAAACCCTCGTGATTCATACGTAGCAACTTCAGATGACGGCTGCCGACGGAAGTTGTCTCTCAAGTCAAAGAGTCGGCGTCCCCAAAGAAGGCGTATTCTCCAATTAAGGACAACGTTACACTTGGGGTGGAAGTGCAATTTATAATAACCCACACCAACCATATCATCGGTGGGGTAGCAACACCGCGAAGAGGGCGATCGGCGAAATAGATTGTTCTTGCTCGTGTGCAAAATTGATTAAGGCGTGGTTATCGGGATGTGCTGTTTTGAGTCGAGCGCTCACCCACAAAGAGCTTGATATTGAGCGGCTTTCCACATCGATAGCGGAAAATCGAAGCCCGATCAAGGCGGCGTCGAAGAAGAAAGATCGTCCATCGGTTTGATGAGTTTCGAAGTGACTATCAACATGGTGAACAAAGGGAAAGGACCGGCGACGGATTCAGATCGACTTCACTCACGGAGAAAGGTTGGGTCTAAGATTTCTCAAAGAATGTCGGTTATAATTGCGAGCTGCCCAACGATCGACTATAGAAGGATGCATGAGGAGAGTCATCGATGGCGAAGTTTCAGACATCAATTGGCGATAGCTTCCGATGACACAATGTCAAGTGTTGGTAGCCATCGGAGAAGTTTTACAATTACTCGATGTCTGGCTCAAATGTTACAAGAAGCCTTAGCTAAGCAAAGAGAAGAGCTTAAGGTCAAATGAGAACGAGATGGAGCTAGCCATGCAGCGAGATGAGGAGTTGCAAACTAAGCGGTTGCACAACACAGGTCGATCAACGGCTGAATCCAGTCAACAAGGTGGAGCTACCCACCATAACGCCCATAATGTCGAGAGCGAGGGATTGGAGATTGATGAACACATTTACCGATCAACCTCCAAAGCGCATCTGCTGCTCAAGGTGGAAATGATCCAATTCTTCCTATTGGAAATAATCCAAAATAAGGGGAGGATGATAGCGAGAGGATGAAAGAGCTTGAAGATAAAATTAATGCTTTGATGTCCACACAGAAGTCAAAAGGACCGGTATCCCGTCCATATCCTAGAGAGTGGGATTCAATCCCTTACCGCGAAATTCAATTTGATCAACTTCCATTTTGTGGGAGAGGGTCACCTTCACAACACATGATTTACTTCAAATCACATTTGGGGATCCCACAAGGGGTCCACGAGTCTGGCGAGAAGAAGAAGTTGAGGCAAGTGACTCGTAAAATCACGAGATGACCAAACCCTCGTGATTCATCGAAGCAACCGGATAGCGAAGCCAGCGGCGGAAGTTGTCTCTCAAGTCAAAGAGTCGGCGTCCCCAAAGAAGGCGTATTCTCAATTAAGGACAACGTTACACTTGGGGTGGAAGTGCAATTTGTAATAACCCACACCAACCATATCATCGGTGGGGTAGCAACACCGCGAAGAGGGCGATCGGCGAAATAGATTGTTCTTGCTCGTGTGCAAAATTGATTAAGGCGTGGTTATCGGGATGTGCTGTTTTGAGTCGAGCGCTCACCCACAAAGAGCTTGATATTGAGCGGCTTTCCACTGTCGATAGGAAAATCTGAAACCCGCGATCAAGGCGGCGTCGAAGAAGAAAGAGATCGTCCATCGGTTTGATGAGTTTCGAAGTGACTATCAACATGGTGAACAAAGGGAAAGGACCGGCGACGGATTCAGATCCCGACTTCACTCGAGGAAAGGTTGGGTCTAAGATTTCTCAAAGAATGTCGGTTATAATTGCGAGCTGCCCAACGATCGACTATAGAAGGATGCATGAGGAGAGTCATCGATGGCGAAGTTTCAGACATCAATTCGGCGATAGCTTCCGATGACACAATGTCAAGTGTTGGTAGCCATCCCGCAGAAGTTTTACAATTACTCGATGTCACGGCTCAAATGTTACAAGAAGCCTTAGCTAAGCAAAGAGAAGAGCTTAAGGTCGAAATGAGAACGAGATGGAGCTAGCCATGCAACAGATGAGGAGTTGCAAACTAAGCGGTTGCACAACACAGGTCGATCAACGGCTGAATCCAGTCAACAAGGTGGAGCTACCCACCATAACGCCCATAATGTCGAAGACAGGGATTCGGAGATTGATGAACACATTTACGCTGATCAACCTCCAAAGAAAACTGCATCTGCTGCTCAAGGTGGAAATGATCCAATTCTTCCTATTGGAAATAATCCAAAATAAGGGGAGGATGATAGCGAGAGGATGAAAGAGCTTGAAGATAAAATTAATGCTTTGATGTCCACACAGGAAGTCAAAAGGACTGGTATCCCGTGTCCATATCCTAGAGAGTGGGATTCAATCCCTTACCCGCCGAAATTCAATTTGATCAACTTCACGCCATTTGACGGGAGAGGGTCACCTTCACAACACATGATTTACTTCAAATCACATTTGGGGATAATCTCGGGAAACGAGCCTCTGATGGTTCGGTCATTCGTCGGTACTCTTCGCGGAGCTGCCTTCGATTGGTATCGAAGACTCAAGGCCGGGAGTATTAACCATCGGGAGGACATGGAAAGTTCTTTTCTCAGCAACTTCTTCGATGGCGACACGAAGTCTCAATTGGAACTCTCCTAGGCTAAAAGCGTAAAGGTGGGGAGACAATCGACACCTTCGTTAGCGATTCATAATAAAGCTATGAATTGCGGGGATCAATTCTTGAAGAGTTCATATTGAAGACTTGCCACAACAATCTTTCTATAGAATTCTTTGGAAGTCATGGGGTCGTCCACCAACTACGTGGAAAGACTTAAAAATACGAGGAGAACAAGCGAGCGTTTCCTCGAAGGAAGAAAGTCGAAGAGGCAAAATGACGGTGACCCCTCGAGTAAATTTTTCCTCTCGTAATAGAGGAAAGGCATCATGGCTACTTTGTTGGTCAAGCGTCGCAACAACGACCGGCGTCAAAAGCTTCTAAATCGAATTCCACAGGACATACTCTTTCAAGGACGGCGAAGTTCCAATCATCTTCAAACACCTCCTTGATAACAACAAAATCAAGTTGCCTCCAATTACAAATCAAGAGGAGGCTAACAAAACTTCGACCCTAAATACCGTATGCACTACGTGAGGATCCTCCATCCTACAAAGGATTGCTTAGCTCTCAAGGCCATCATCCAAGCCTTGGTTGAAGCCGGCGTCTTAGCGAAATAAGTGAATCAAAGCGGACTCCGGCGGTATCACAGTATAAAGCTGCTCCCTCGTACTCAGAAGCGGTATCACAGTATAAAGCGATCCCTTTCCTCCGATGAATATAAGAGGTTAAACCGCTTCTTCCTTCTTACTCACTCCGACAGCCCAATTTTTAAGAAAGCCGGGTGGATAATCCATGAGCGAGAGGTCCACTTCAGTTGAGCAATCAAACCTTCCGACAGCTAGGATTGTCTCAAAACTCCTATCTGGTCAAACCTTCTTCAGTTAGGACCACGGCCAATATCCTCTCGATTCCTTCTATGAGCGAGAGGTCCACTTCCGATTGAGCGATCAAACCTTCCGGCAGTTAGGATTGTCTCAAAACTCCTATCGATCAAACCTTCCTACGGTTAGGATCATTTTTTAATTTTCACTCCCACTTGGTCAAACCTTCCTCTGATTAGGACCACGGTCAAAATCCCTCTCGATTCCTTTTATGAATGAGAGGTCTACTCCGCATCAGGTTCGCTGCCCCAAGAGAAAACACAACAGGTTCGTTTTAGCCCCAAGAGAAAACACAACGAGGTTCGTTTTAGCCCCAGAGAAAACACAATTCCACAAGCCTACATTATTCAAAATGCGTAGCATAGATGTCATTACCTAATGACACCTAAACTATGCTTTTATGCATAGGGATGTTATCTCGTCCCTTATTAGAGATAAGTCGTCTAACACTGCGCGTTGGGTAATCAATTCAGTGATAATTGATCAAGCCTCATTATTCAATATCGTAGCATAGATGTCATTACCTAATGACACCTAAACTATGCTTTTATGCATAGGGATGTTATCTTTGTCCTTATCGAGAGATAAGTGCATCTAACACATCTTGTAGGGTAATCAATTCTGTGATAATTGGCCGAGCCTCATTATTCAATATCGTAGCATAGATGTCATTACCTAATGACACCTAAACTATGCCTTCATGCATAGGGATATTATCTCTGTCCTTATCGAGAGATAAGTGCGCATCTAACACATCTTTAGGGTAATCAATTCTGTGATAATTGGCCGAGCCTCATTATTCAATATCGTAGCATAAAGTCTAAGAGAATTCACTCTTTTAGCACAACGTAACATGTAGAGCGGACTCGGATAATCTACATGCTAGCCCAACTCAAGCGGTAGTTGGTAAAGGCTCATCAAATCCGTTGATGGTGAGGGTTTGCCAAAATCCTATATCTATCATACAAGCGATAACTTGAGACAGCGGGTTCACTCTTCCTGCCGGGATCAAGCACTTTCTCCTACCGTGATTTTAATACACTTTGTAACTCATTGCTAATGCAAATGTGCCATTACATCGCCTCCGGAAGCTCAAGCATGCTCGAGGTCTGGCGGTCCTTTTGAGCGAGACACTTCAGATTGCCCGCGCTTTCTTCAAGTGGGACAATTCGGATATTACATATAGAAGCTTTCACGGAAATATGATAATCGAAAACCGACGACGCTTTTCTCAATGATTCTCAAGGCATTTCAATTATAACCCAAGTGGTGACTTTCAAGATGAAGATGATTAGTCCAAAATCGACTTGACATTTCAATCAATCAAATATAAATGCAACAGCTATTGATCCCAAAGTATGGTCGTGACGCCGCATAGCCGGGATTCAAAAGAAGCAAAACATGGGCCTCTTCTACAAAGTTCAACGTTGAGCGAAGCAAAGCATCTTATCAAAGTATTCCGGACCCTCGATAAAATACGAGGAGTCCAAAACTTTGGAGGGTATCTGTAGGCATCAAAATTGTGAAGAACCTCAAATATGACTAAATCATGAGAAGATCGAAGGACAACGTCGTCAAAAGCCAATCTGAGGGAAGATTGTGTCGCTACGGTCGCGAGACACTTATGTGTCTCGCCACTAGCGAGACACTTTGATGTGTCTCGCGACTAGCGAGACACTTTGATGTGTCTCGCGACTAGCGAGACACTTTGATGTGTCTCGCGACTAGCGAGACACTTTGATGTGTCTCGCGACTAGCGAGACACTTTGATGTGTCTCGCGACTAGCGAACACTTACTTGTATCTCGCCAAATCTGAGACACCCGAATACTTAAAATGAGCTCTCGAAGGGTCTAAATCAATGCTGGTGGGGCCCACTTGACTTTATCAGCGAGAGGCGTTCGGACACGTTAATGGCGGTTACGCTGAAGATCGCCCACTAGGCGTAATTCTAGAGCATTTAATCATGCCTAAAAGCGGGGAAACCGTTACGGCGGTGAAGGGCGATATTGCCTGCGGCAGCCGGTATCACCCTCTTAGCTAGCGAAGGCGGCACCTTACCGCCGGTTAAGCGAGGCGACTTAGTAATTTCGGTGCCGCTTTACTAAATTTCACACTTATGACACTTGTGTTTCAAGAGGGCACGCTTCCCAAAGACTATAAATACCCTCCTACGTCCACTTGGGCGGGGTCGGTCATCGAAAGGGAGAGGAGATTATTTCCGAGAGAGGAGTCCTTTGGTGAACCTTGAAGATCCAGAGTGAACTCCTCATCAAATCAAAGCGTTCTTGAAGCTTCCTTGGGAGATTCCTCGAGATTAAGTTTTGCCTTATTCTTGAGAAGAGTAGATATCTTACCTTGCTAAGATATTTCTTTGAAGTTCTTGTTTCCTTTGCGAAGCATCAACTAAACCGTCGATTCGACGATGTTGCTCGGTGGTCCATGGATTCGCGTCCCGGCACGGGCAAAGTCCCACAAAAGCGGAGATCTACACTTGTAGCGTCTTTTGTTCGAGTTTGTGAGAGAGTTATTTAATTTTCTTGTAACTGAGAACCAAAAGTGTAATTTTCTCAAGTTTTACAAAGAAATCAACTTTCGACCCAAACAGCCACGGCGTACGGCCTTGATCTAAAACCTTGGATAGAGCGATATAGGTTCATAACAACTAAACTCACCTCAGTTCAGTTACTATGCTTGATCCCAACCCAGCCTAGTTTTATGACGGTTTGCCTGATTGAAGATATTGATTCGAATCGTATCGCATCCTCAACATACCATGTTAGGAGGTATCAATCGAATATGCGATCACTCTGATTGTCAACTTTTATTACTTAACAAATCTACACATACGTATGATGTATCATCCTACGCCAATGAGGTCCAGCCACATGGATTTACTTACAAGCTAAGTAACTACCATAACTACCTCAACCGGCAGGTTGATAACATGTGTACAACCTGATCTGTCCTAGGCAATCAGTATAAATACGCCATCCTACCTATATGTAAGGGGATCCCATCATCTTAACATTGGCTCAGTATCGCCGACCTTGGTTTATGATGATCTTCCTCTAAAATCCTAACCTAGATTACCTACTGCTTTGACTTTTCATCAAGAGCCTTTGTTAGGTATTAGAGGAGCGTTGGTGGATAGCCCGCCATCATCAATCTGACAACTCTTCTGTATATCTCAGGGAGTCATCACCATAGATATTCATCAGGCATCAAGGGAGATCACAGGACCCTCGTAACTAAGCCTAATCTTACAGACTCAATCTAGTAAGTTTTTCCTTGCATCGACACTTCGTAGCATCTTTTTCTAATCTATATTCTCGCCCTAAATTTTTTCTTCTTTTTAATCTATTTTTCTACATTTTTTGTTTTTTGTTTTCATTTAGAGATATTTTTTCTTTGGACCTTTTGTTAAAAAGAGAAGTGGTAGACAAATACCCGTTACTGGGCATTGGATTTGGACCCAACGGCCCGTGTGGCCCATTTCGTGTGTGACTCGGAGTAGCGTCCCTTTAGACTGGGTAAATGCTGCTGCTTAATTAAATGGCTAAATTGCTGTTAAATGCTATATAGTTTGCCCGACCTTGCACTTAAGTTACCTGAACTTTTAAATCTTTCCAAAAAATACCCCAAAGTTTTGAAGCCTTGCAATTAAATACCCTAATGTTTTAAAATTGCACTTAAGTACCCTCCATTAGCTAGCGGTTAGAATATTAGGGAATATTTTCAAGTTTTAAATTGAACTTAAGGATTTTGTTCAAACTCCATGTAAGTGCATTAATCATAAATGTCTATAGCCAATATGTGAATTATAGTTTTATTGACGGTGATATTAGCTCAATTTAGTTGGTAAGTTTCTAGCAAGTTCGGTAAATGAAGAGATGCTACGTTTTGAGCACAAGAGCATAAGTTAGTTGACAAGCTCTTAAGCAGTACATGTCTTTATGCAGTAGGGTATGCAACTTAAATCAAAACTTGGTGATCATGGATTAGTATTGTTCTAGTCGTTAACAATTTTAACTTGCGGATAAAAGCAAAAGTTAGAGTTGATATATCTAAGTGCGTGTTCCTCGCCACTAGCGAGACACTTTGATGTGTCTCGCGACTAGCGAGACACTTATGTGTGTCGCCATAAGCGAGACACCTTGATGTGTCGCGACTAGCGAGACACTTATGTGTCTCGCCATAGCGAGACACCTTGATGTGTCTCGCGACTAGCGAACACTTACTTGTATCTCGCCAAATCTGAGACACCCGAATACTTAAAATGAGCTCGAAGGGTCTAAATCAATCTTTGGTGGGGCCCACTTGACTTTATCAGCGAGAGCGTTCGGATGCGTTAATGGCGGTTACGCTGAAGATCGCCCACTAGGCGTAATTCTAGAGCATTTAATCATGCCTAAAAGCGAGGAAACCGTTACGGCGGTGAAGGGGCGATATTGCCTGCGTGGCGAAATGACCCATCTTACGCCGCCAGCTAGCGGCGGCCTGCGCTAGCCGGTTAATGGCGGTAGGCATGGCGGCTCGGTACCCATGCTAAATTTCTGCACTTATGACACTTGTGTTTACGAAGAGACGCGTTTCCCAAAGACTATAAATACCCTCCTACGTCCACTTGGGCGGGGTCGGTCATCGAAAGGGAGAGGAGATTATTTCGAGAGAGAGTCCTTTGGTGAACCTTGAAGATCCAAGAGTGAACTCCTCATCAAATCAAAGCGTTCTTGAAGCTTCCTTGGGAGATTCCTCGAGATTAAGTTTTGCCTTATTCTTGAGAAGAGTAGATATCTTACCTTGCTAAGATATTTCTTTGAAGTTCTTGTTTCCTTTGCGAAGCATCAACTAAACCGTCGATTCGACGATCATTTCGGTGGTCCATGGATTACGCGTCCCCGACGTGCAAAGTCCCACAAAAGCGGAGATCTACACTTGTAGCGTCTTTTGTTGAGTTTGTGAGAGAGTTATTTAATTTTCTTGTAGCGAGAACCAAAGTGTAATTTTCTCAAGTTTTACAAAGAAATCAACTTCGACCCAAGCGACCCGCGGCTGGCCTTGATCTAAAACCTTGGATAGAGCGATATAGGTTCATAACAACTAAACTCACCTCAGTTCAGTTACTATGCTTGATCCCAACCCAGCCTAGTTTTATGACGGTTTGCCTGATTGAAGATATTGATTCGAATCGTATCGCATCCTCAACATACCATGTTAGGAGGTATCAATCGAATATGCGATCACTCTGATTGTCAACTTTTATTACTTAACAAATCTACACATACGTATGATGTATCATCCTACGCCAATGAGGTCCAGCCACATGGATTTACTTACAAGCTAAGTAACTACCATAACTACCTCAACCGGCAGGTTGATAACATGTGTACAACCTGATCTGTCCTAGGCAATCAGTATAAATACGCCATCCTACCTATATGTAAGGGGATCCCATCATCTTAACATTGGCTCAGTATCGCCGACCTTGGTTTATGATGATCTTCCTCTAAAATCCTAACCTAGATTACCTACTGCTTTGACTTTTCATCAAGAGCCTTTGTTAGGTATTAGAGGAGCGTTGGTGGATAGCCCGCCATCATCAATCTGACAACTCTTCTGTATATCTCAGGGAGTCATCACCATAGATATTCATCAGGCATCAAGGGAGATCACAGGACCCTCGTAACTAAGCCTAATCTTACAGACTCAATCTAGTAAGTTTTTCCTTGCATCGACACTTATTAGCATCTTTTTCTAATCTATATTCTCGCCCTAAATTTTTTCTTCTTTTTAATCTATTTTTCTACATTTTTGTTTTTGTTTTCATTTAGAGATATTTTTCTTTGGACCTTTTGTTAAAAGAAGTGGTAGACAAATACCCGTTACTGGGCATTGGATTTGGACCCAACGGCCCGTGTGGCCCATTTCGTGTGTGACTCGGAGTAGCGTCCCTTTAGACTGGGTAAATGCTGCTGCTTAATTAAATGGCTAAATTGCTGTTAAATGCTATATAGTTTGCCCGACCTTGCACTTAAGTTACCTGAACTTTTAAATCTTTCCAAAAAATACCCCAAAGTTTTGAAGCCTTGCAATTAAATACCCTAATGTTTTAAAATTGCACTTAAGTACCCTCCATTAGCTAGCGGTTAGAATATTCTGGGAATATTTTCAAAGTTTTAAAATTGAACTTAAGGATTTTGTTCAAACTCCATGTAAGTGCATTAATCATAAATGTCTATAGCCAATATGTGAATTATAGTTTTATTGACCGGTGATATTAGCTCAATTTAGTTGGTAAGTTTCTAGCAAGTTCAGTAAATGAAGAGATGCTACACGTTTTCAGAGCACAAGAGCATAAGTTAGTTGACAAGCTCTTAAACGAGTACATGTCTTTATGCAGTAGGGTATGCAACTTAAATCAAAACTTGGTGATCATGGATTAGTATTGTTCTAGTCGTTAACAATTTTAACTTGTGCAGATAAAAGCAAAAGTTCTGAGAGTTGATATATCTAAAGTACGTGTTCCTAAGATTCTTCTTAGGCTATGACCAAAAAAAGATTTTTGTTTGGTTGATTTTAAAATCATGGAATCAAGAGATTGGTCATGGGATTCAAAAACACGAAATCGTTATCATGGTAAACAATTTTGTTTTCTTAAACACAAGTTTTAAAGTTTTAAATGTCTAATTTAATTGAAGAAATCATTTTCTTTAACGTAGCTAGAAGAAATTGTAGCATATAACCATGTGACTAGTATGAACTATAGGGGTAAAAAAATGTAGCATATAACCATGACAGCTCACATGGGAATATTCCCAGAATATTCTAACGGAGGGCACTTAAATGCAATTTTGAAACTTTGAGGTATTTAATTGCAGGGCCTCAAAACTTTAAGGCATTTTTGGCAATCTTTAAAACTTCAGTTTACTTAAATGCAAGGTTGGACAAACTATAAGGCATTTAACAGCAATTTAGCCTAATTAAATTAGAGTTCTTTGGTCAGCAAAATAAAGAATTAGTTCATAAACTAATTGCTCTTCTCCATCGTCAATTGCTCTTGCTTTAACACCAAGATTTTTGCCAAGTCGTTGATTCTAACGAATGGAAATCTCCACCGTGGACATCAGAGACATGGACGCCAACAACAACAAGACATCACCAATTACTCGCAAGAAATAGATATATAATTGTAGATAAATACGTGCATATGCTAGATGGGATCTGGACAAGGGATGGGTGGAAAAAAGTGAGACAAGGAGGTGCAGAGGTAAAGAAAGTTAGTGGAGGAATAAAGTCATAAAGAAAGACAGAGAAGGCAAGATTTGGGAAGGAAAAAAAGAGAAAGTTAGGGAGAAAGTTTGAATGTTTTGATACCACTGGATGAATTTTAATGATGTTTGTGTACAACTGCCGCCTCCCTTGGTTCTCTTTTTAACATTAGCTCCTCTCCCCACGCGTGAAACACCTCGCCTCCCAATGATGTTAAGATAAATATAGATGCAGCTTCATTCTTCGACTCCTCCGCCTTCGGGGCCATTGCTCGTGATCACTTCAGACAACATATTCAATCTGTTGGGATGCGGGGTCAACGCCCGCACGCCGCGGAAGCGATATCACCCGAGAGAAGGCTTTGATATATTCCCGTTTCACGAAGGAAACAAGAATAGAAAGTAAAATATCCCAACAAAGTGAGATATCTACTCTTCCTCTCAACGATCTAGAATTTGAATCGAGGAATCTACAAACAATAGTAAATACACAGCAAAACAGTAAAGACACGGGATTTACGTGGTTCGGCAAAATTGCCTACGTCCACGGGAGGGGGTGAGGGGAGATTTGACTATAAAGAACACCGACGACTTGTACAATCCACAAGCTCGTCTCAAAAAAAAACTTTGATTTTTACCCAAGAGAAATTGACCTCTCTCTTGTAGAATCTCTCCAAACTCTCTCTTTTTATCTCTCTAGCCGCCGCCAAAAATCCTAGTTTTTTCTCCCTTTTTCTTCATTTTTCTCCACACCACAAATCCTAGGTTTAACTCCCTATTTAAAGGGAATTAATTAAGAATTTTCCTTCAACCTAGCCGATGTGGGACTAAAACTTTTGGCCCCCACGTTCACACAATCCTTTTGCAGCTTTGGTCCCCTGGTACCCCCCTTAGAGGCCGAAACTATAGCCTGCCTCATGGGACTTCGTCTTGCTCTCGAGATGGGTTGGCTCAGTATTATTCTTGAGTCTGATTGTCTTGACGCAGTCCTCATGTTGCATGGAGCCATCGCTCATCCGCAACACCTCTCGGTATCTTTGCGGAATGTTGGGACTCTTTTCAAGACATTTGAATCCTCATATGTTCTCCATATCCGTCGATCAGGAAATCTTTGCGCTCATCAGCTTGCAAACTTTGCTTACAAATATAAATGTACTATCATTTCTGATGTTGGGATGGTCCAATTCATATTTGTAAATAAATTCTTATTAATGCAGTGAAATAGAATCTCTTGATTCCTTTAAAAAAAAAAAAGATGTTTGTGTACTGGACAAAAAACAACACCAAAAGTTGAAAATTATACAATTCTGAGAGCAGTAATTATGTCACTTGCCTTTCATAATAGAAAAGGCACTAATCTTCTCTATAAATATTATATAATAATTGGAAAGATGTTTAGAGTGTTTTTCTTTATTTATTTATTTTTTAAATGAGATGAAGGTTGGTATGATGATTGTTCGGTCCGTAACTTTGTACTGGAAAATGAGAGTCTTAATCATTAATCTAGTTTTAAGCCACTATTCTTGTCTTACTATTATGTATGTTTTTTTGTGATTTTTTTATGGTGACGAGGAAACTTGGTATTACAACTAGAGTGACAATCCGTGTTCAAATCCTCACTCGTGGGAGACATTATGAAGAAATCCTTCGACCTAGAGCGGGGACAACTTCCACGGATCCTCTCTAATACACTGTACTTTTCTTATAATCTCCACCTAATTAAGCAAATTCGGATGTTAAGCTTTACCTTTAATCCTTCACAACACCACGTGAATACAAGCTCAGGAATCAAACTCAGGCACTCTAGAATCTCCCTGATACAGCCGAACCATCTGGATAACTCATTGGTGGTATATTTTTCATGATTAATTAAAGCACAGGAGTTGAACATTCTAGTACAAATCCAAGTTGTTGTTCCTTACAACTTAATGGGGAAGAGAGACTAGATAAAATATTTATTTTGTAATCATTTTTAAAAAAAAGTTCTTAAAAATTTTTCTTTGTAAAAATTTCAATAAAAATATTCTGTCCTTTTTATACGTATCTCTATTCTCTCGGAAGATTCAAAGACACTAAGACAGTTCATAAATGAGAGAGAGAGAGGGGTCCTATATATCAACCTCTATAAAAGGCAAGGACAATGTAACACGTGTGTGTTAGCACGTTGTCTGTGCAATATCTCTTGTTTGAGTAATAACAAAATCTCATTTGGTACTAATATTGGTTTGAGATGATTTAGTACATGTAAATACATGTATAAAACATGTACGAGGCGAAATGACACGAAAATCAGCTCAGAAGCTGATTTCAGGGTCTTAACCATTGATGATGGCCTTTGACCATCGATGGTGCTTGGTGACCATCGATGGTCCAAAGGCCATCGATGGTGCAAATATCCAGAGACATCAAATCATTGATGGTGCTCATTGACCATCGATGGTCGAGAGCAACCATTGATGGTATAGTCGGCTGATTTTTTTTTGATAATTCAATTGCAGCCGTTCGTTGTTCATATGATCTCTATCCTCTGCCACATTTCACATTTCTCTTCCCTGGCCTCATTGTGAAAAAAATTATGAGAGAGAGAGGAGGAGGAGGATGAGTTCTAGGGTTTTGATTCTTGAAGAGCTTTTCGATCTTCTGGAGTCTCGTCAAACTCTTACTCTCTATTCACAACATCATCGTGTTGCTCCACATCGAGGAGAGTCACCATTGGATTGATCTTCATCAAGTTTCCCTTATATCATAAGAACGACATTTTATTTTATCGAAAGGGTTGTAAGATCATTTTAATTATGAACTTAATTGATATTTGGTTTTATATTTCTATGAACTTCTTTTGCGGCGTACTCAAGCTGGTTGAATTGGGGGTTGAGACTAGGTAGGGCTAGGAGTTACTCATTGTGGGAGTGATCATCACATTTTATTAAATTTTTATACCCTCATTATTTATTTTATTTAAATAAATATATCACTAGTAACGTATTTTTCTTTTAATCTGTAGGAAATGAAGAATTAATGAATAAGAGCTCAAAAAGAACTCAAATTTTCTTATTTTTTAACTTTTTATTGAAGCCCAGGATCAAACCAAGCAGCCTATAGAAGACTAAGAAATAAGGATCTAATATGAAAAGAAATCAAATCAAATTGATATTTAGGATCAGCTGCAAAGAAATAGCATCATCTCCTAATCCAGAAAGAGAAATCTAACATATGATATATGAAAATCGCCTATCTCAATGAGACGGAGCTATCTGGATTTTTAGAAATTTGAAATTCTAATCGGTCCACCAATCAATTGGCCAACTGATTGGTCAACCGATTGATTCATAACTGAATTATTTTGTGGTTGAGATTTAATCCTTGGAGCCCAAGCCAAATCTAATGGCTCTTGCTATTTGCTATAGGCTATAAATAGGGGTAGAGTGTGAGGGATTTTGAGTGTGAAAAATTTTATAATAATCTCCATTTGGAGAGAATGGTTACTCTTAATTGAGAAGACCTTCCAAAATTATAAACATTGTTTGCAATTAATAAAATAATTTTTTCACCTTTTAAATTTGTTTTCTTCTTCTTTGTTGATGGAGATAAAGGTGAAGATTTTCTTTCAAGGGGTCACCACCTTGCAATGTAAGTTTGTATTTTTCTCTTTTATTTTCTTATTTTAGAAATTCATGTTTAGGATTTTATTTTCTTTTTATATTAGTAGATTATATTTATTTTCATGTCTTGTAGCTTAGATTTACTTTCATGATCTTTTATTTTGTTGTTTATTTTCATGTTCTTTTATTATTTTTATGCATTTTTATTTTGTAGTGTAGATTCACTTTTATGCACTTTTATTTTATTAGTTAGATTTTCTTTATACTCATAATTTAGATTTTCATTTTCTTGCTCTTGTTCTTATTTTTATAGTTAGTTTTATTTTTTCTTATAGTTTAGATTTCTTTTCTTGTTCTTTTATGTTTTTATTTTCTTGTTTTTATGAGTAACTAATTTTTGTAGGAATTCTAAAGCTGTATGAAACTAGTTTATTTCCTTTTATGATTTGTGGATTGCTCTCTTATGCTTAAAATGATCATGCTAAGAATAATCAACTAGAGAACTAATTGGTGGAATAAGAATTTAATAATCTATGCTTATCTTTAGTGGTTTGATAGGTTATGCTTATGAACTCTAAAATTATTATCTACTTATTATTCTTTTCATGAATATTGATTTTGCTTGGATAATAATTTAATAGATTATGTTTTCCTTAAGTGGTTTGATAGTCTATGCTTAATAAATCTAAAGTAAAATGTGATAAAAGAGAGTAGTTTATAAATCCTAAATTGAATCAATTAGTGGGTTCAATTCTAGATTCCTATCTTATCTACTTGATTTTCCTCCATCTTACTTGCTTTGATTTTGCTCTTTTTGATTATTTTCTTATCTTATTGATTTTGTTCTTCTCTATGCTTTTTTATTTTTCCCTTTTGTTTGTTCTCATTTGCCTTTATTGTTACTCTCTTTCTCCCCTCTTTTCTAGTTTTGTTTTATCTGTAAATAATCACACACTCTTTATCTCTTCACATTTTCACTCCTAATTGTCTACACACAACTCTAGGATCCATGTTAGAATTTTTCCTACACACCTTCCTCGTGGGATCGACATTGTACTATACTATAACTTGATTGTGCACTTGCAATCTCGACACATCTTCACAAACACATCATGGAGTTAGGTTAGACGACTGGTTTCGGGTAGATATCAAGGTGCGGTCTTGTAAGCCTACTGAATTGATTTTGTGGTTCAGGTGTACTATTTTCATAGTAAGGAAGTCCCTTCGCTAGAAGAAACAGTGGACGTAGGATTGTTTATCCGAATCACTATAAAATCTTGTGTGTTCCTTGGTTGATTGTGTTTGTGATTTTATATTGCTTTATATCATTTAACGCTTTTATTTGATATATTCGGCTACATATTCTATGTTTAGGCCAAAAAGGGTAGCAATCCTATTCATCCCCCCTCTAGGCTTGCATCTCAGATCCAACAGTGTGTTATATAAATATTAAAGGTTAATTGTGGGGATAATCGGTAGTATAAACCAGTTGCAGATAGATCCCTTATAGTTCTAATTGTACAGATAGACCTCTCGGGTGAAGTTTTTTTAGTCCTATTTGAACGGGGGTGAATGGAGGAGAGGGGAAGGTAGGTGAACAAGTTCACCCCGTCTGGGAGTCTTGTTTAAGGGCTGTTTGGTTCACCAATTTTATGGAAAATTTTATGAAAAGCAACTGACATGGGCTAAATGGTTTCTACTGATTTTTGAAAACTTAGTTTGGTTCAACAATTTTTTATGGAGAGGGGTTTCTATAAAGTGTGGAAAACACTGTACTTCGTAGAAGCCCAAATCCACTCTATTTGAGTGGAAATTGCAAAGAAATCTGCTACATTGTACTTAATATTGATTTTTTATACCCCTAACACATTTCCACCCCCTTCTTTTTGTACTTTTTATGGGTATGTTTTCATTTTAAGTGAGTGTTCTTCAATGAACTAAACAAAAGAAAAAGAAAGAAATAATTTCTTCATTTTGGATTTCGTGTTTTGTGCCTTAGAACCAAAGCTGGAAAAAGTAAAAAATAGAAACCCTCACTTTTGACACTACCCAAAACCTTTCCATCAAAATTTCTAGAAACACATAGATCATTTTTTGGCACCATTTTCTTTTCCTAATATTTATGAAAAATGCACCAAACTGCTCCTAAAGGGCAGGCATGTGGAAAAGTCCACCTCAATTCGTCTCAATTTACATTCATTCAATGTGATTTAGTTTCCCTTGGATTGAGGTGTAATGGAGGTAAAAGATTTTAAAACATCATGATATGAATTCAATAACTAATAAATAATTGCTCTCCATTCCTTTCACTTAGGGGTGGTGGTAGGGTCGGTTCGGACGTGATCCGACCCAGGGTTCAAGCGGGCAGGCTAACCGGGCACGTGCAGCTCTCTCCGGGTCTAGAATTTGGACCTAGCCCGACCACGACCGACCTAGTTCTTGGTGGAGGTCGTGGGACCGACCCATGAGTCGTGAGTCGGCCCATGAGTTTTTCGTCCAACTTTTTTTCCTATTTTTTTTTACCTTTTAATTATATTAACCACAGTATTTATAATTATAAAATTATTTCTAATTTACTTTTAGTAATGTAACTTGTATTAAATTATTTTAAACTTGTATTAAATTTTTAATCTTTCCAAGTGAAACGGACGATGAGCTTAAATATCATTGCTTTGTTTCTCAATGGGCCAAAAGACCTGGCCGATGACTTATGACCTTTTGGTTTTGTTGGCAACTAGTTCTTGACAAGGACTAAAGAAATAGCTAGCCTAATTAAAAATATATCATGGGCACGGATGAATCAGTGGCCGAGGTCGGCGTGGTAGTGCACTCTCTCGACCGGGTTTGGGGCTGGGCAGAGCCTAGCCCGTGACCCGAGGTATATCATGGGTAGAATTGTGACCCATGGTGAAATTTGGTAGGGTTAGGTGTACTATTTTCATAGTAAGGAAGTCCCTTCGCTAGAAGAAACAAGGACGTAGGATTGTTTATCGAATCACTATAAAATCTTGTGTGTTCCTTGGTTGATTGTGTTTGTGATTTTATATTGCTTTATATCATTTAACGCTTTTATTTGATATATTCGGCTACATATTCTATGTTGAGGCCAAAAAGGGTAGCAATCCTATTCATCCCCCCTCTAGGCTTGCATCTCAGATCCAACAGTGTGTTATATAAATATTAAAGGTTAATTGTGGAGATAATCGGTAGTATAAACCAGTTGCAGATAGATCCCTTATAGTTCTAATTGTACAGATAGACCTCTCAGGTGAAGTTTTTTTAGTCCTATTTGAACGGGGGTGAATGGAGGAGAGGGGAAAGTAGGTGAACAAGTTCACCCCGTCTGGGAGTCTTGTTTAAGGGTTGTTTGGTTCACCAATTTTATGGAAAATTTTATGAAAAGCAACTGACAAGGGCTAAATGGTTTCTACTGATTTTTGAAAACTTAGTTTGGTTCAACAATTTTTTATGGAGAGGGGTTTCTATAAAGTGTGGAAAACATGGTATTTCATAGAAGCCCAAATCCACTCTATTTGAGTGGAAATTGCAAAGAAATCTGCTACATTGTACTTAATATTGATTTTTTATACCCCTAACACATTTCCACCCCCTTCTTTTTGTACTTTTTATGGGTATGTTTTCATTTTTAAGTGAGTGTTCTTCAGCGAACTAAACAAAAGAAAAAGAAAGAAATATTTTCTTCATTTTGGATTTCTGTGTTTTGTGCCTTGGAACCAAACTGGAAAAAGTAAAAAAATAGAAACCCTCACTTTTTGACACTACCCAAAACCTTTCCATCAAAATTTCTAGAAACACATAGATCATTTTTTGGCACCATTTTCTTTTCCTAATATTTATGAAAAATGCACCAAACTGCTCCTAAAGGGCAGGCATGTGGAAAAGTCCACCTCAATTCGTCTCAATTTACTTTCATTCAATGTGATTTAGTTTCCCTTGGATTGAGGTGTAATGGAGGTAAAAGATTTTAAAACATCATGATATGAATTCAATAACTAATAAATAATTGCTCTCCATTCCTTTCACTTAGGGGTGGGCGTGGGCCGGGTCGGTTCAGACCCGTGATCCAGCCCCCCGGGTTCAAGGCCGGGCCAGGCCTAACCCGGGCCCGGCCCTGGCTTACTTCTCTAATCCCGGGTCTAGGACTGGACCTAGCCGATACGACCGACCTTAGTTGGTTGAATTACGCCGACCCACGGCCCATGAGTCGTGAGTCGGCCCATGAGTTTTTCGTCCAACTTTTTTTCCTATTTTTTTTACCTTTTTAATTATATTAAACCTGTACTTATAATTATAAAATTATTTCTAATTTACTTTTTAGTAATGTAACTTGTATTAAATTATTTTAAACTTGTATTAAATTTTTAATCTTTTCAAGTAGACAGCAGTGAGCTTAAATATCGCTGCTTTGTTTCTCAATGGGCCAAAAGACCCACGAGCCAATGACTTATGGCCTTTTGGCTTTGTTGGCAACTAGTTGCTGACCCAAAGGACTAAAGAAATAGCTAGCCTAATTAAAAAATATATCATGGGCCTGGATGAATCGGTGGCCGAGTGTGGTAGTGCACTCCCGACCGGGTTTGGGGCTGGGCAGAGCCTAGCAGTGACCCGGGTATATCATGGTAGGTCGTGACCCATGGTGAAATTTGGTAGGGTTAGCCGTGGTCGGCCGACCCATGCCCAACCCTACTTTCACTAAACTCCCAAACATGATATTATATTGCACCCCCCCTCTCTTTCTTTTACGTCCCTTCCCCTATTTACCCATTCCTTCTTTCCTTGCCCCTCCGTCAGTAAACTCTCAAACACAATGTAACATTTTGTAGAGGGGAATAAATTCCTTGTAATTCTATTAGTTCATATAGACCCTCAATTGCTAAATTTTTTTTGGGCTCTTAGAAGTGTCAAAAGAAGTTCACCAAGAGAGTTCACGCGCACCTAGTAAAGTAGTAATCCACACCAATAAAACTATGAGGTTGTATTCGCAATCGATCAATACTACAATGGTTTATCCACAATTATTATTATTATTATTATTATTATTATAATCTAACACAAAATCGAACCCAAGATCGTGAAAGCCATATTCAGACCTCCCAATTATTAATTAAACATAATGTTAAATAGACACTATATGAGTTAAGCTATTATCCACTTAAATGGATAGAAACTTTTGTCCATTCAATTTTATAGCCGTTAGATGGACATAATGATCTGATTAGGTGAGATGTCAATCATCTAGTGTCAAAGGGATAATATGGTAAAAACTCATAAAGAAAATGGGAAGATATCTCATCGTCTTCTTTCTCAATCTGTCGCTGTAGAGAAAAAAATCCCAAGCAACCTCGTCCATCCGAGCATCATCCCATCCCATCTGTAGTCAAATACTTTCTACTTGTTCGAGGATTCACATATTATCTATGTCCTCAAGGGAGATGTAGACGAGGGGCAACATCCAAAAGTTTTCTAGCAAGGAACAATAGTGAAGGTCCCACCTTCAAGTTGACCACTCTTTTGCAGCTTCTCTTGGACATTCAGCTATGATTCCTTTTAGTTTCCTATTATATCAAGTTTATTGTTCATAACTCATTTGAGGATCACATTGGTAAACCAAGAAAATTATTTTGAGTTTGACAGCTCTTCATTTTTACGACTTCTCCAGTTAATTGAATTGTAATAATTGAGTCATGTGTGATTCTTGAGGCATAAGACATGTATTTAATTTATTCTTTTTCGTTAAAGTTCATGAATAAAGAAAATATACTGAATGTTTGTCGCTGCCACCATCAGATATCAATCAAAGCTTATCATTTGGCAGCAATTAAGCTTGCGTTTTGGGCATTATTTGTAAGGTGGACTGAGTCGATTAAAAGAATTTACTAAAAATCGTCTTTTTTTCCTTCTTCTGGAAAGTGCTATTATCTCACGGCGAGGTGGGTGGGGTGCTCGCGGCGAGCGAGTGTTGGCTATAGCTATTTTTTTCCTTTTATTTTCCTGCAGCGGTTAGTAGCAAAATGAGCAAGACGACTAGATCCAGGAGCTATTTAATTTCTCTCTCTTTTCATTTTTACTATATTACCCTTTATTCAATTACTCAATGCCAACTCATTCCATCAGATTTTGTTTTATCAATCTGATCCAAAGGTTATAAAATTAGGTGCACAAAGGCTTTTATCCACCTAAATGGATAATATCTCAACTCGACACTATATTATATATTAATGATCAATATTGTAGTTATACTAATATAGAATTTTGATAACACTAGTACCTCATAGATATTAGTAAATATTGCTTACACTGAAATTACTTTGATGCCGAGTACGTATGGTAGCCTTTCACTCTATATAATATTTTGCCCTTTATACAACTTCCAAAAATAATTTTATTGTAAAGGAAACCCGATAATATATAATAGTAATAAAAAAAAAAGCCCCAGAGCACAAAACCAGAGATACTGCAACGGACAGAGCATACATCTGTCAAACCAAAAGAACGTCATGTGCAGCGCATGTGACACCGCAATTATTAAATCCCTTCTCTGCAGAAGCATGAGCACAGAAAGCTAGAAAAGAATATTTTTCAAACAGCTTTTAAGCTGGCATTCATGATAAACAAACAAATAAATACGACAGACAGCTGAGAAGCTTAAACGCCAAGGGGACCAGAAGAAAAGAACATTACGCTGTGTAGTAGAGTATTCAAAACTTTTCTTCAGCGCAGCGCAGCGCAGCGCCAGAGAGGGGTGTCTCCTCCTCCTCACGTGATCCACCGACTCTCACGAGCCAAGAACGATACTCTTTTTAGTAACATTTTTTTCAGCTTTTAATTACCATTAACTCACTGCCAAAATTAACCCCATCAGTGATTTGTCAAACATGGCATCAACAACAGAAAGTAAACATACACCAATAAAAATGAAACTACAACTAAGAACACAAGCAAAAGATGATAACAATCCCCAAACCCCCAACCGAACTCGCTAAAACAATGGAATCAGCCCTCAATTCTTCTCAACGGGTTTTCTGCAGAGGATCATGTGCATGGGGCTAAAAATCCCCTTATCCCCTCCATTGGCGAGGTGAATCGCGGTCTCGTACAGCATCTCATGAACCTCGACGACTCCCTTGGGCGCGATCCTCAGAAAGGTCATCACGTTAACGAGCACGTGGTTCCTCCAGTACGCAATCTTCCCCATCTTCAGCCTCGTCCACCACGGCCCCGCCGGGGGCCTCGCCAGGTCCTTCTCCTCTAAGACCTCGAACCCTACATTCTTCGCGATGGCCGCAATCTCGTTGTGGGCCCTGAGCCCGGGCAGCGCGTCTCCCCTCTCGATCCCTTGGATGGTCTCCACGTGCTCGGGGTCCTCCGCCTTGTACAGCTCCGTCGTCACCCACTCGTAGGACACGTACAGCCCTCCGGGCTTCAGGACCCTGAAGACCTCGCCGTAGACGTCTTCCAGCTGGGGCGCGTGGCACGTCGCCTCGATTGAGTACGCGCCGTCGAAGCTCGAGTCGGCGAACGGCATCTGAAGGAAGTTCCCGCAGACGACCTCGCAGGTGGAGTCCAGCCCGGCCTTCTTGTTGTGGGCCCGGGCCCGGCCCACCTGGTACTCGTTAATCGTGATGCCGACCACGTTCGACCCGGACTTGGCCGCGATGGCCCGCATCGGCCCGCCGACGCCGCACCCGACGTCGAGGATCTTCTGGCCCGGCCGGGCTCCGATGAGATCCACGACCCGCTCCTCGTGGATTCGGGTCTCCTCGCGGTGGGATTTGCCGGGGAGAGAGGGGGAGAAGTGGAAGGACTGGCCCCACCCCCACTCGTAGATGTCGGTGACCAGGTTGTAGAAGGTGTCGACGAAGTCGGGGACTTTCTCCGACGCGTCGACGGCCGTTTGCTTGGGGCGGCGGAAAAAGGACCAGTACTGCTTGTAGTTGTCCTGGACTTTGTCGTTGGTGATGGACCCCATCTTCAGATCCACGGCGCGCTTGCCTTTGACCTCCGCCGAGCCCATGACCCATACGAACCAGTAGAGGACGCCGGCGCCCACGACGCCCGCGGTCCACAGGAGGGCTCCTGTATCCATTGATTTTGGTGGGTTGGAGATTTCGGACGGAGGAGGAAGGGTGGGGAAGAGGAGAGCAGGGCTTGAAAAAAAGGGTTTAGACGAATTTATGAGAGGGGCGGATGCGGTAGGATGTTCCGCAGGAGGTTTTTATTGAGGGGTTAATTGAGTCAAGAGAGAGGGAGTAGTTAAAGTGCGTGGGGCGTAGGATAAGAAAGAGAGATCTCGGAGGCGAGGACAGCGGTCTGCTGTTGGTGGAATCTCTTTTCGAGTTCCAGATCTTTTCGCGTGGGGGAGGCCCGGAGTCACGGTGGGGGGGCCCACCGGGGAAAGGATTTTGATTTATTTGAAAAAAAGCACGTGTGAGGCCAGCTTGATTACTGTGCCGGCTTTTCTTTTCTTTTTCATGGTGTTGTTCCGATACACTCTATGTTTCTGTGTGGAGGAGGTGACCGGCTGTGACCGGGTACTGTTTCTAGAAGGGCTATCAACAAGTAAATTTTCCTGTGGAAATCGCATATCCTTGATTTGCGGTCATAAATTAATGGGGTACTTAAATTCAAAAATATATATATATATTCAAATCATACGTTTTTATTTTTTTTTGCCTTTGTATCTCCAATCCGTTACAGTATCATTCTTCGTCAGAAACTGTGCGTAATAATCCTAATGTAATAAAGAGCATTTGCAGCTTAGCTTATAAATAGTTTTGTGGTGCGATTAAAACTACAAAATAAATTCTATATCCCATTTGTAAGTTTAGAAATTTCTGAGAGTATTTTATAATTTTGAACTCTTGAGGGTGTTTTTGCAAGTTTTAAACTTTGAGGGTGTTTTTATAAATTTTAAATTTGATTATCTTTCTTGGTAATTTTCAGATTTCATGTGTCATTTGTAAGTTTAAAAATTTTGGGTGTTTTTATAATTATGAACTCTTGGGTGTTTTTACAATTTTAAACTTTGAGGGTGTTTTTACAAATTCTAAATTTACAATAGGTCACTGGTAATTTCCAGTTTCATGTGTCATTTGTAGGTTTTGAAATTTCAAGGTGGTTTTGTAATTCTAAACCCATGAGGGTGTTTTTATAATTTTTAAATGTTGAGGGTGTTTTCTACAAATTCTAAATTCTGAGGGGCTGCTGGTAATTTTTAGATTTCATATATCATTTGTAGGTTTTGAAATTCTAAGGGGTTTTGTAATTCTAAACCCATGAGGGTGTTTTCGCATTTTCTAAAACATCGATGGTGTTTTTACAAATTCTAAATTTACAATAGGTCACTGGTAATTTCCAGTTTCATGTGTCCTTTTGTAAGGTTTGAAATTTCGATAGTTTGTTTGTAATTTTGAACTCTTAAGGGTGTTTTTATAATTTTTAAATGTTAAGGATGTTTTCTACAAATTCTAAATTCTGAGGGGCTGCTGGTAATTTTTAGATTTCATATATCATTTGTAGGTTTTGAAATTTCAAGGTGGTTTTGTAATTCTAAACCCGTGAGGGTGTTTTCGCATTTTCTAAAACATTGAGGGTGTTTTTACAAATTTTAAATTTATAGGGGCTGCTGAAATTTTCAGATTTCATTTATCTTTTGTAAGTTTAGAAATTTTTGATATTTTATTTTGTAATTTTGAACCCTTGAGGGTGTTTTTATATTTTCTAAAACTTTGAGGGTGTTATTTGCAAATTTTAATTAATAGGGGCATGCTGAAAATTTCATGATTTCATGTGTCATTTGTAAGTTTAAAAATTTTGGGTGTTTTTATAATTATGAACTCTTGGTGTTTTTACAATTTTAAACTTTGAGGGTGTTTTTACAAATTCTAAATTTACAATAGGTCTGGTAATTTCAGTTTCATGTGTCATTTGTAGGTTTTGAAATTTCGGGGTGACTTTTGTAATTTTGAACACTTGAGGGTGTTTTTATAATTTTTAAATGTTGAGGGTGTTTTCTACAAATTCTAAATTCTGAGGGGCTGCTGGTAATTTTTAGATTTCATATATCATTTGTAGGTTTTGAAATTCTAAGGGTTTTTGTAATTCTAAACCCATGAGGGTGTTTTCGCATTTTCTAAAACATTGATGGTGTTTTTACAAATTCTAAATTTATAGTGGGCTGCTGAAAAGTTTCAGATTTCATGTGTCCTTTTGTAAGGTTTGAAATTTCTGATAGTTTGTTTGTAATTTTGAACTCTTAAGGGTGTTTTTATAATTTTTAAATGTTAAGGATGTTTTCTACAAATTCTAAATTTACAATAGGTCACGGTAATTTCAGTTTCATGTGTCATTTGTAGGTTTTGAAATTTCAAGGTGGTTTTGTAATTCTAAACCCGTGAGGGTGTTTTCGCATTTTCTAAAACATTGAGGGTGTTTTTATAAATTTTAAATTTATAGGGGCTGCTGAAATTTTCCAGATTTCATTTATCTTTTGTAAGTTTAGAAATTTTTGATATTTTATTTTGTAATTTTGAACCCTTGAGGGTGTTTTTTATATTTTCTAAAACTTTGAGGGTGTTATTTATAAATTTTAATTAATAGGGGCATGCTGAAAATTTCATGATTTCATGTGTCATTTGTAAGTTTAAAAAATTTTGGGTGTTTTTTTTATAATTATGAACTCTTGCGGGTGTTTTTTACAATTTTTAAACTTTGAGGGTGTTTTTTTACAAATTCTAAATTTACAATAGGCTGCTGGTAATTTCCAGATTTCATGTGTCATTTGTAGGTTTTGAAATTTCAGGGTGACTTTTTGTAATTTTGAACACTTGAGGGTGTTTTTTATAATTTTTTAAATGTTGAGGGTGTTTTCTACAAATTCTAAATTTACAGGGGGCTGCTGGTAATTTTTAGATTTCATATATCATTTGTAGGTTTTGAAATTCTAAGGGGGTTTTTGTAATTCTAAACCCATGAGGGTGTTTTTCGCATTTTCTAAAACATTGATGGTGTTTTTGCAAATTCTAAATTTGAAAAGTTCAGTTTCATGTGTCCTTTTGTAAGGTTTGAAATTTCGATAGTTTGTTTGTAATTTTGAACTCTTAAGGGTGTTTTTATAATTTTTAAATGTTAAGGATGTTTTCTACAAATTCTAAATTCTGAGGGGCTCTGGTAATTTTAGATTTCATATATCATTTGTAGGTTTTGAAATTTCAAGGTGGTTTTGTAATTCTAAACCCGTGAGGGTGTTTTCGCATTTTCTAAAACATTGAGGGTGTTTTTATAAATTTTAAATTTATAGGGGCTGCTGAAATTTTCCAGATTTCATTTATCTTTTGTAAGTTTAGAAATTTTTGATATTTTATTTTGTAATTTTGAACCCTTGAGGGTGTTTTTATATTTTCTAAAACTTTGAGGGTGTTATTTATAAATTTTAATTAATAGGGGCATGCTGAAAATTTCATGATTTCATGTGTCATTTGTAAGTTTAAAAATTTTGGGTGTTTTTATAATTATGAACTCTTATGGTGTTTTTACAAATTTTAAATTTATAGGGGCTGCTGAAATTTTTCAGATTTCATGTGTCCTTTTGTAAGGTTTGAAATTTCGATAGTTTGTTTGTAATTTTGAACTCTTAAGGGTGTTTTTATAATTTTTAAATGTTAAGGATGTTTTCTACAAATTCTAAATTTACAATTTCTTTGGTCATTTATAGATTTCATGTATCATTTGTAGGTTTTGAAATTTCAAGGTGGTTTTGTAATTCTAAACCCGTGAGGGTGTTTTCGCATTTTCTAAAACATTGAGGGTGTTTTTATAAATTTTAAATTTATAGGGGCTGCTGAAATTTTTCAGATTTCATTTATCTTTTGTAAGTTTAGAAATTTTTGATATTTTATTTTGTAATTTTGAACCCTTGAGGGTGTTTTTATATTTTCTAAAACTTTGAGGGTGTTATTTATAAATTTTAATTAATAGGGGCATGCTGAAAATTTCATGATTTCATGTGTCATTTGTAAGTTTAAAAATTTTGGGTGTTTTTATAATTATGAACTCTTAGGGTGTTTTTTACAATTTTAAACTTTGAGGGTGTTTTTACAAATTCTAAATTTACAATAGGTCACGGTAATTTCCAGATTTCATGTGTCATTTGTAGGTTTTGAAATTTCAAGGTGGTTTTGTAATTCTAAACCCATGAGGGTGTTTTCGCATTTTCTAAAACATTGAGGGTGTTTTTATATTTTCTAAAACTTTGAGGGTGTTTTTACAAATTTTAAATTTATAGGGGCTGCTGAAATTTTTCAGATTTCATGTGTCATTTGTAAGTTTAAAAATTTTGGGTGTTTTTATAATTATGAACTCTTAGGGTGTTTTTTACAATTTTAAACTTTGAGGGTGTTTTTTACAATTTTAAACTTTGAGGGTGTTTTTACAAATTCTAAATTTACAATAGGTCACGGTAATTTCCAGATTTCATGTGTCATTTGTAGGTTTTGAAATTCTAAGGGGTTTTGTAATTCTAAACCCATGAGGGTGTTTTTATAATTTTTAAATGTTGAGGGTGTTTTCTACAAATTCTAAATTTACAGGGGCTGCTGGTAATTTTAGATTTCATATATCATTTGTAGGTTTTGAAATTCTAAGGGGTTTTGTAATTCTAAACCCATGAGGGTGTTTTCGCATTTTCTAAAACATTGATGGTGTTTTTGCAAATTCTAAATTTGAAAAGTTCAGTTTCATGTGTCCTTTTGTAAGGTTTGAAATTTCGATAGTTTGTTTGTAATTTTGAACTCTTAAGGGTGTTTTTTATAATTTTTTAAATGTTAAGGATGTTTTCTACAAATTCTAAATTTACAGGGGGCTGCTGGTCATTTGTAGATTTCATGTATCATTTGTAGGTTTTGAAATTTCAAGGTGGTTTTTGTAATTCTAAACCCGTGAGGGTGTTTTCGCATTTTCTAAAACATTGAGGGTGTTTTTTACAAATTTTAAATTTATAGGGGGCTGCTGAAATTTTTCAGATTTCATTTATCTTTTGTAAGTTTAGAAATTTTTGATATTTTATTTTGTAATTTTGAACCCTTGAGGGTGTTTTTATATTTTCTAAAACTTTGAGGGTGTTATTTGTAAATTTTAATTAATATGGGCATGCTGAAAATTTCATGATTTCATGTGTCATTTGTGAGGTTAGAAAATTTTGAGAGTTTGTTGTAATTTTAAACTCTTGATGGTATTTTTCACAATTTTTTAAAATTTGAGGGTGTTTTAACAAATCTCAAATTTTTAAGGGGTCACTGGAAATTTCTAGATTTTATGTGTGTTGGTCGATTCGTTAATCTTTAGGGTGTCTTATATAATTTTAAAATTTTTAAAATATTTTTATAATTGTTGAAATCTTGATGGTGTTTTTAAAAGAAAACTCATCTAAAATAGGTAAATGGACGGGTAATAGCCCGCCCATTTATGACTCAGTTATCTTTAATAGATATAATAACCACCCATTTGTAACCCATTTAACTTAATGAGTGGATTTAGTTGGGTCATTTAGTGGTTAGTTTTGAGTGGGCAAATGGTTTTGGGTCAAATTTTCCTTCCCTAAGGTGAGGTAAGACTTTTTTACTTCCTTTGGGCCACAACTTGGCTTTCGATACTAATTGGAATTAATTTGGTCGGTTTGGAGGTTAAGCGGGGCCTAAAACACGTTGTTAACCACTATTGGGAAAAAGTCTTTCTTTTTATTTGAAATTATACTCATAAATGAATTCTAATAGCTCTAGATCAATCATAATCTTACGACTGATTGTCGATGATTCTCCACAACCATTGCTATTTTCTTTGTCCATATTTTTCCCCAGAGTCCATATTTTAAAAATCGAGCATTGATTTATTTTAGGGTTTTGTCTTTAGACCCAAAAGTTTACCATGATTTATGTTTAAACCCAATTACTTTTATTTGTATCTTTAGACCCAATCAACTTTATTTATTTATCTTTAAACCTAAATTCTCAAATACACTTCATACTTTTGTGGTCCTACCTAAAATTTTTCAAAAATCTAATTTTACCCCTCTTTTTTTCTCATTTAATTCTCTCACCTCTTTTGCTCTCTTATTTCCTTCTTCAACTCTCATACAAACCCATTAAATACTCCTCAACTATCTTAATTCCTAAGGTTTAAATACTAAATTTTAGTGAGGATTTATCTCTTTTGGTACTTTAAGGTATAAATTCTCCCAATTCATCAACTTTTAATTTTATAGCATAAATTCACATAAGTATTTGGGAAAATTATAACATTAATTTATTATTTTCTTCATCACAAGTTTTCTCATGATTATTCATAACTCCTCATGATTGTTCATTACAATTAATAATAATTAATAATACTAAAAATATAAAATTTTGATTTTAGTTTTCATAATTTTGATTTTAATTTCATATGTTAGAGAGAGAGAGAGAAAGAGTTTTAAGGGGATGTGAGGGTATTTTGGGGTTTTACCTCCTAAAAGTATAAATATAATATATTTCAACTATGAATTATACTATTTGGGTTTAAAGACAAAAGAGAAAGTTAATTGGGTTTAAAGATGCAAATAAAACACTTGGGTTTAAAATAAATCAGGGTAAAGCTTTGGGTCTAAAGACAAAACCCTTTATTTTAATTATCTATTTTAAGTGTAGTTGTGAAAATTATCTATGTTTGAAATGATATCCATCACATGTTTACCGACAAAATGGAAAATCTATATCCAAAAATTAAATTCAGCAGTTACATACCTTAGTTTGGGGAAATTATTTATGGTTCTATATTTATCTCGCAAATACTGTCAACTGAATAGTTTTATGTAATTGTTAGTAAAAGTAAAAGATTAATTATAGAAGTTTTCAAATTCAAAACAAAAGAAATGGAGGTGATATCAAGCTTAGCACAGTGCTCAATACCCTCTTATTTGGGTACAAATGCCTGTTAGTAACGCCCAGAAGAAAAAAGAAGGAGAATATATAAGAAACCTTATTTTTCAATTTTTTTAATTTTTTAATTTTTGTTTTCCAATTCGCGATCAGTCCATTCCACATAGTGCACAGTTGTATTTTTGAACATAAAATGAGAAAACACATCTACTTTTGAATTTCCAACATAGTTTTTTATTTTTGCGTCTGAAATTGATCGTGATTTAGGAGGGTTAAACTCAAGTTTTTGGGTCCCTTAATCGTCTTTGATGGTTGGTTCTCCGTTTTGGATCTTTCGTTGTTTATCGCAACACAAATAATAGTGGTTAGAGGCACCGGAGGTTGTTCCCTCTAGCATGCCCTCCGACGCTCAAGTCAGTGATTGTTTCTAATTAATTTGAAAAGAAAAACAGAGTATAGTCTTGTTAGCTTTTTATGTGTAAAGTTGCATACATTGGTTTAGTGGAAACTGTCATTATTTATAGAGGGTTTACGTGGGCACGTAGATAATTTCGGCCGAGTGTGTGCAGTATTGGTTCATGCTCTACTTTATACGTGTTGACGGCTAATTGGCCGAGTCGCCTTTGCACAATGGTGGGACTATTGGAGTAATGTCGTGTCCGAGGAGCTTTGAAGACTCTGGCTCGAAAGGTCATATGACTGACGCCGTATTAATTGGTAGATGGCGATTGGGCGGCGAAGTGTGGGCGCAGACTGTGCGATTGTGACTTTTGATGACGTTGTCAGATCGTTCCACTGTTCGAGACGCCTTGTGTTTGCTCCGAGTGGAGAACGCCTTTCATCTCGGACATCGGCGGGATCGGTCGGGAGCATGCCTTACCGGATCACGGATCCGGCGAATCGGTCGACACACCATTCGGGTTATGTTTGCGGATGCGTCGATCAGTTAATTACCATGTGGCCGCTCTTATTATAAGAAGAATATATAAGAAACCTTATTTTTCAATTTTTTAATTTTTTAATTTTTGTTTTCCAATTCGCGATCAGTCCATTCCACATAGTGCACAGTTGTATTTTTGAACATAAAATGAGAAAACACATCTACTTTTGAATTTCCAACATAGTTTTTTTTATTTTTTGCGTCGCGAAATTGATGCGTGATTTAGGAGGGTTAAACTCAAGTTTTTGGGTCCCTTAATCGTCTTTGATGGTTGGTTCTCCCGTTTTGGATCTTTGCGTTGTTTATCGCAACACAAATAATAGTGGTTAGAGGCACCGGAGGTTGTTCCCTCTAGCATGCCCTCCGACGCTCAAGTCAGTGATTGTTTCTAATTAATTTGAAAAGAAAAACAGAGTATAGTCTTGTTAGCTTTTTATGTGTAAAGTTGCATACATTGGTTTAGTGGAAACTGTCATTATTTATAGAGGGTTTACGTGGGCACGTAGATAATTTCGGCCGAGTGTGTGCAGTATTGGTTCATGCTCTACTTTATACGTGTTGACGGCTAATTGGCCGAGTCGCCTTTGCACAATGGTGGGACTATTGGAGTAATGTCGGTCCAGGAGCTTTGAAGACTCGCTCGAAGGTCATATGACCGACGCCAGATAATTGGTTGATGGCGATTGGTAGTGTGAAGCCTGGTATGCGATTGTGACTTTTGATGACGTTGTCAGATCGTTCCACTGTTCGAGACGCCTTGTGTTTGCTCCGAGTGGAGAACGCCTTTCATCTCGGACATCCGGAGATCAGTCGGGAAACGCACGCCTGGATCTGATCCGCGAAGCTAATCGGTCGACCACCATGGGTTATGTTTGCGGATGCGTCGATCAGTTAATTACCATGTGGCCGCTCTTATTAGTCTCGGTAATTTTCCAGAGTATAACAATTATCAGTTCACAATTTCAAATGGAGATAATGTTTTCTTCTTAATTAAACAACATTTAGTAAATCTCATCATTTTCTTATCTCTGACTAATTATCTGATCAATCTTCTAACGTGCTCGTAGTTGTCTTACTAGTTGTCTATATGCCAGTAAATGGATAATATTCTCATACTCGGACAAAAGGAAAGAAAACTAACCCACCACGAAAGGAAAATAAATTGCAAGATTTTTCATCATCTATTGTCATTTTCAACCCCAAGCTTTAAATCCAAACTTATTCAGCTTTCCACGAGGAGGGATTTGTCCTCATCTATATTCTGATATCTTTGCCAGCTTGCTGATGAATCCGACGACACAGGGCCACGTTACATGTTCCTTTGCTTATTTAACGGTCTCAATCTGATGCCAATTAATAATCATTATAATAATGTTATAATATTTTATCGTGATTTACGAAGTAATTGATATTGACATTAGTTGTTAGAATCTTTAAAATAATTGCATAATTTTGCTGATTAAGGGTAATACACAGACGGAATGTCCATGGTTAATATTAGAAATAGGAGCATGCACGTTGTTTGCACATGACCATTAAGGATTTAAATTAGTGTCAGGAATCAATAATTGTAGCCATGCATTTGTCATTTTATTTTGGAAGCGAGAATGTCTTTGAGTGAAGCATGTGGGGGCTAATGTTTTTGTTTTTGGATCCAAATCTTGAATTTTTTTTCAGCTTAATTGGAGTTTGCAGCTGGCTTTTGGTTTCATACTGCAATATACTGCACTAAGGTCCAATATTGTGTTCAGACTGTGGGGCGAGATCCTAAGCAATTATGTCTGGATGTAGTTTCCTTTTCTTCTTCTTCTTTTTTTTCTTCCCCTGGGGGGTTTTCAGATATTACTCCCTTAAATCATACCTATTTTGATATTGGTCCCTCGAATCTTCATATTTTAATATTAGTCTTTCAAATTGCATAAGTTATTTATATTGGTCCCTGTGGTTAGTTACTGTTAAAAATGCAAAAGAATTTCGTTAACTTTAACATTGGACAGTAATGAACAGTTATGTCCCTCATAACAAAACCCAAACCCACACTTATTGAATCCGAACCCGTTAGGAAATCCAATCTCATCTTCTTCTTCCCCTAACAGTAAGTTTCTGGTAACCCATAATCTGAGTCCACCATTTTGGTTCTCTCATATCTACTTCAGATTCATTCTCTCAAAGAAAATTTTACTAGCTCTAAGGACAAGAATTTCTTACTCAAACAAACCACTTGAAGCCCAATATCTACATCATCAAAGACCTTTCGCACACCAAATACCAAAATTATATTTCTTTTGTCATGCACACACCAATCTCAATATGCCGTAGATAGGAATTGCTCCCAAAATTAGGGCTAATTAAACCCAAAATCTACTTCAATTAGGACCTAATTAAAATTTATAGAGAAAATGTTAGGAATCTTGACCCCAAGATATGATTATTTTGATGATAACAAATATTACATATTGTGTGTATTATGTGCTAACATTTGTTTTGATATTAGAGCTAAATCAACAATAATATTCAAAGAGATACTCAAGACATAAGATGAGTTCAAGGCAATATGAAGCAAAGAAGAAGATATCGTAATTGTCAAAATGTAATTTTACATTTTCTTTGCTTAGAATTATTGTACAAGCCTTGATCACTCACAACACATTCACACACATTAGAGTTTAACAATATAAATCCCTATGTTAACCATTAAAGTTTATAGATAAAGAATAAGTCTTAAATAGTTCATATATCTCATATTGACCCTTAGTAGTCGACCAATAGGTTTTATAGTCGACTACATGCACACAAAGTCAAAAATATAAGTTTCTCAGATTTTACGTAGTAGACTAATAGTCGAGTAGTAGACTAATAGTCATAGTAGTCGACTAATGACCAAAGTAGTCGACTACTAAGAAATTATCCGACTTCACGAACTGCTTTGACTTCGAGTAGTCGACTACTATGAGTTATAGTCGACTACAAAGACAGCCGATCGCTTGAAATTTGAATACTTGACGCTTTATAGTCATGTGTATGTTTTAGGGTTTGAAAACTTGTCTTTTCAAGAGCTATAAATAGAGAAAACGCCGAAAACAAAAAGAAGTTTTGCACTTATAAGATCAAACTTTGTGCAAATTCAAGAGGCCAAAAATTGATTTTGCCTAAGAGTTAGAGTTCAAATAGCCTATGTTCTTGATCATTTCCTACTAATTATTTAGGCATATTTCAGAGAGTAAAACCTATAGCCATAGTGAGAATCACATTCACATCCACTTCAAGGCTTATAGGAGTTTTGTACTTTTATTTAAAGAAAGTTTCTCTCGGGTTTGAGAGGTGCGATCTCTTGGTGAAGAGATTATTTACAATTGGCATGGTCTTGTCAATTGGTGTTGCAATTGCATGGGCTTGCAAATTGGACAGGTTTGCCTTTGATTTTGTAAGGTTTCAAAATCATAGTGGAAACTCTCAAGCGGGATTTGCTTGGGATTTGGATGTACAGGGAGGTGGAACCAAGATAAATCTCTTGTGTTTGTGATGTTCAATTTTTGAGATTGTTGCTATTCTTTCCTTGCAATTTATAATCTACTTTGCAATTTTTATAAAACACTATTCACCCCCCTTCTAGTGTTTAGTGTGTTTCATTGAGTTAGATCAACGATCCTACAAAAAAATCTACTGAATTTAACACACAACCATAAAATCCACTAGAAAATCAACTGAAATAAGGCCCAAATCTTTGAATTCACACGATAATAACACATTGTGGTGCAGAGAGGAGATCGGGTAACTGGTGAGGAGATGTTGGTGGATATCGAAGCTGTGGGAGAAGGAGTTGAAGAGGGATTCGATGGAGAGGATATGGTCGATGTAGAACGAGGAGGAGGAGTGGTTGCTCTCGATTTTAGAGGTGAAAATAAATTTGGGCAAAAAATCATAATATTGACGAAGGGAGCTGGAGGTAGTAGAAACACAGAGAAAGGGAGGGAAAAGGAGATTTTTTAAAAAAAAACACTATATTTTTAAAAAAAATTAGCAAAAATGACCCTGTTGCTAAATAATTAGCAAAATCGACCTCTTTTTTACCACCTCGGTGGCCAAAAAGAGGTCGATTTTGTAAAAAATTAATTTTTGAAATACACGGGACTACTAGTCCCATGTATTTAGCGAGCGTTAATTACAAACCTAATTAAAGTAAAAAAAACACACGGGTCTAATAGTCCTGTATGTATAGCAGAGACTTTCAGCCTCACCCAACAAAATACACGAGACTATCAGGTTAGTGATGGAAGCAAAGATATCAACATTTTCTGTTGCAGGAACAGATGCAGGAGTACATACATCTCTGTATCAATGGATAGTACGGAGGGTTCATAGAACTTTGAATCTAACTCATGAGGATCTTTATGATGGTCGAGAGGTGATGGTGGAGTAGGATCTCTTATACACACGCTAATCAAATCGATGGAGACGAGAAAGATCTTGCAGGAATGACGATGAAGCTGGACTGTCATAACCACACACGCAACTAAATAGCGAGCTCGTGCAAGCTCAAGTGCATAGAGAACGACAATGATCTGCGAGGGTAAGAAGAGTGGGACAAAGGGGAAGTTGCGAACTTCTAGGTCGTGTGTGATCGATTTATAGATTTTCTCTATGAAGACTATTTAACTTATCGATATAGGTTATTTGTAAACCAATACACTTGATATATTTGGGTTTGCTACGATGTTTTGGTGTATGAAAATAATATGTATTGTCGTGGAATGTTATCTATTGCGTTTTGTTATGATGTTTTCAATTGTGTAGATGTGTATTAAGTTATGTATATGATTTTATAAAAATTATATGTTTATAGAGATTATAATGTTTGGATATAACTATGAGGTGAATTTGAAGTGTTTTATGCACAGGATACATTGTATATTTATAGGAGACAATGCACAAAACTTGCATGCATGTTTGTGCATGTTCAGAATATATACGGGACTACTAGTCCTGTGTATATTCTGAATGTGCTGCAGAATACATGGACTGGTAGTCCTGTGTATATCCTGAGCTTCATTACGCTTGTAATTAGCATTTGCTAAATACACGGGGCTACTAGTCCCATGTATTTTAAACATGATACTTAGCAAAAATCGACTCTTTTTGGCCAACCATGATGACGTGGCCAAAAAGAGGTCAATTTTTGCTAAATAGTTAGCAAAATAGTTGATTTTGCTAAATATTTTTCAAAATTGGTCTCTTTCAAAAAATTCTCCGAAGGAAAAATTAGTGTAATTTGAGAGATTTAATGGGTGAGGGTATTTAGGTAATTAATCATATGTGGTTAAGTCTAACCTAATTACGATTGAGTGCTTTCAATGGAAAAGTTAACATAGGGACCAATATCAATAATTTAATGCAATTTGAGAGACTAATATCAAAATATAAAAGTTGAGGGACTAATATCAAAATATGTATGGGACTAATATGATATATCAACCCCGCCCAAAAAGAATCTCAATTGAGGCATCTGGTTTGATTACGATTTTAAGCTGGATCTCTTGACTAAATTATAAGTTTTGATCAGATTTATATTTAGTTGGTCTACACCTCCTTAATTATGTGTTTTGGAAAACAAAATATTAAAAAAGACCTTATACACTAATTGTTCTAATAATGGGAGGTCTATATCAGATTTGAAAAACAAGGTAATACTTCACTGGATGTCACTAATGTATTGATCAGATATTATTTGGGTTCTTAATATTTGCAGGTCTCATTAGTGAGAGTCCCTAATGTTACCTCCACCATTAGCTTGGGTCTTTTTACAAACTTCTGTTAATCCTGACGTGACGATGACATGGCCCTACCATGTCACTGCCACATCAGCAAAAAAATTAGTGAAATTACAAGTTTGTAGTGAACTTGGACTATCACTAGTTTCTTTGCTGACATGATAGGGTCATATTATCACCACGCCAGCAAATTTTAATATAAGTTTGTTAGAAAGACCTAAACTGATGACGAAATAACATTTAAAAAGTCCCACTGATAAATTACAAACATTAGGGACCTAAATGATATGCATGATACATCAAGGACCTCCACTAAACTTTTGCCAAAAAAGCAAAATTGCTGTGTCCTTGGCCCATCATATAAATCGCTCAACTAATTTAATTACGTTTGTTCACAAAATCTCTTTTATTTAAAATGTGCTAAAGGAGTATTTTGAATTTATTGTAATTTTTCCATATCTTGTTTGTTTGTTTTCAGTTCGTATTCAAACGGTGTCAATAATACAATGATTCGATAATAAAGTAATGGCTAAATATCATAAAACCCCCCTTAACTTTGGATGATTATCAGAAAACCCCCCATAGCTTTGAAAATATTAGAAAACCCCCCTTAAGTTTAGGGGTTATCAGAAAACCCCCTTAACTTTGAGATTTTATCCAAAACCCCCTTAAATTAAGGGGGTTTTCTGATAAAATCTCAAAGTTAAAGGGGGTTTTCTGATAAAATCTAAAAGTTAAAGGGGGTTTTGTGATAATCCTAATACTTAGGGGGGCTTTTCGATATTTTGAAAGTTAAGGGGGGTTTTCCGATAATTGTCCAAAGTTAAAGGTGGTTTTCTGATATTTAGCCTAAAGGGATACTAGAATCATGGTATTTTCAAATAAGTTATTTGTATTCCCTTTCAATTATCCTCTCAACTTAGGTACACCAATTAGAATTACCACTTTTAACTTGTATTACACTATAACGTAACATAATATTTTGAAATAAATACTTTAATTATATAGTTTGAAGTATCCCTTTTGACTTATGCATGCAGACTAATTTGGTTTTGTAGCGCTTCAGAAACAATTTAATAGTAATAATATTCTCCTCTTTTATCTGGTGGATTATTCTTTTCATAAAATAGATGCAATACTAAACAAGGAAAACCAAAATTATAGGTCAAATTCTTGAAAAATTTTTTAAGAAAGAAAATTCTTGAGGAGGTGAGAATAAGTTTATGAAAGAGCCTAAGGGGATGTAAGGATAGGGATCATCTACATTCTTGGTTGTAGGGACTATAACTTACTAATCATATCTTCTCACTCAGTGGATCCCACGAAAGATATCCGTTATATAATTTACATAAAAAATCTTTTAATTAAATTATGGGACCCATTGAATGAGCCAATGCTATTCACCTAGGTAACCAATTGCAGAAGCTCTCTACAATCAAAGATGTAGAAAATCCTTGCTCGGGATGTAATGGGTGTTTGGCAAATTAAAATTAGATTGGAAGTGTGAAAGTTACTTTTTTTTGTAAGTGTGCAAGTGCATCCACATCAGCATGCAAGTGAAATACAATGTTTATTTATGAAAATAGATTACTTTTAAAAGTAAAAGTAAAGATGATGTCTAATATCATGCTACATAGTATGAAATATATATATATATATATATATATATATATATATATATATATATATATATATATATATATATATATATATATATATATATATATATATATATATATATATATAGACACACACACACACACAACTCTACAATGCTAGAGAAAAATACAAGTAGACTTATTGATCTATAGACAATGTTTAAAAATAAGAATTTAAAAAGAAACTGAAACCCTAAAATTAAATCTAAAGACAATGTTAAAAAAATATGTATTTAAAAAGAAACTGAAACCAGAGATGCCAAGATTGTTCAGCTTGGGGGGGGGGGGCTCACTTTCACTATTTTTCGTCAAAAATATTCACAAAAGATTGAGACAATGAAACAGTCATCCTCTTTTATTGATCTCTCTGGAGGAAAACAACAAAGAAAGAAAGATACAATGTTCTTTAGTTACACTGGAGATTTTGGGAAGCTATGCTGGTAGAGACTAGGCGTCAGCTCTGCGGACCGTACGGAGGAAATAACATTGTCTTTTGAGTTGGTTTAGCGAGGTCGAATTGGGCCGCTATGAAGATTCTAGGAGATGAAGTATGAATTTTTCATTGAGGGTTCGCCCCAACGAACAAGTAGATGGAGGGTCGGAAACGATTAAGGATCAACCACTAGGTGGCCGGAGGTGAATAGAGCTTACAAAGTAGATTCTCGCCCAGTGCGATTCGAGCTTTGGGTGGTCGAGGACTGAGGGTATTCTCTTTTTTCTTATTTTTGTATCCAGATCTGTGTAACTTTCTCCCTCTTTTCTCTATCTCTCACCCTTTTTGGTCTCTCCTTTTTTTTTTCTCCGTATAAGAACGTATTTATGATATTCATACTGCACTGCATGAGGAACTTGCTTGCATGCAATTAGGTCTGTGCTTACGTGTCAACCTTTCTGTCATCAATCGCCGTCCTGTCACATCCGTCACTTCACCGGATTTCCAAGAGTCAACAAAACCTAAAGCTCTTGTTAGGTGGAAAGCTGTATGTAAACATAAAAAAGAATTGGGTTTAGGTTAACCTCATTAATTTCAACTATGCCCTTTTAGCAAAATGGTTCTGAAAAGCCCTCAACAAAAACTCTCTTGCTAGTAGAGTCATATCCTCTTTATATTTCAAAGCTAACTCTAACATTATAAGCACACCTCCCTCCTCTTTTGCATCCAAATTTTGGCAGGATGTCTTTTTTGTTAACAGTGCCTTCTTTAGTTCTATCAGTTAGAGGTTGGGGGAGGAGAATGAGATCAGATTCTGAGAAGATAAGTGGCTTGGAAATAACACCCTTCAAAGCTTGTTCCCACATGTATACAACCTTGCTCTATCAAAAAAAAATACTTCCGTTAGATCATAGGATTACTTTCAGAATGGTGAATGGATTTGGCACCCTCTCATAAGAAGGGGAATCAGATGAGGAGAGGGCTTAGGTCCAAGCTCTCAAAAGAGCGCTTTTGAAAAAAGTTATTTCAATCACTCAACAAAAAGATGAAGTGAGATGGCCTTTGAATCACACAAATCAATTTACTGTGAAATCCATATACTCTCTCCTAAATGGGAAGGTACTCTTGCTAAAAATTTCAAAGGCATATGGCACTACATCTTAGCTAATAAGTTAAAGTTTTCTTTTAGCTTATCTCTAAAAGAAGGTTGCAGACAGGGGAAAACTTAATTAGAAATGGTTGGATTGGAGACCCATGCTGCCTCTATGCTCCTCTGATTTAGAAAATCCTTGCTCTGGATGTAATGGGTGTTTGGCAAATTAAAATTAGATTGGAAGTGTGAAAGTTACTTTTTTGTGCAATCCACATCAAAGATGCAATACAATATTTATGAATAGATTACTTTAAAAGTAAAGAAAGATGATGTCTAATATCATGCTACATAGTATGATATATATATATATATATATATATATATATATATATATATATATATATATATATATATATATATATATATATATATATATATATATATATATATATATATATATATATATATATATATATATATATATATATATATATATATATATATATATATATATATATATAATGGAAGGTATAAAGAAATAAATGAAGGAATGGAATGAAAGATAATAAAGAAATAGTGGGAGGAATGGACAGCGGATTACAAAGCATAAATAAAGATGGATCTCCGAGGAAAACAACAAAGAAAGAAAGATGCAATGTTCTTTAGTTACACTCGAGATTTTGGGAAGCTATGCTGGTAGAGACTAGGCATCACTCAAGGACCGCATCGAGGAAATAACATTGTCTTTTGAGTTGGTTTAGCGAGGTCGAATTGGGCCGCTATGAAGATTCTAGGAGATGAAGTATGAATTTTTCATTGAGGGTTCGCCCCAACGAACAAGTAGATGGAGGGTCGGAAATGATTAAGGATCAACCACTAGGTGGCCGGAGGTGAATAGAGCTTACAAAGTAGATTCTCGCCCAGTGCGATTCGAGCTTTGGGTGGTCGAGGACTGAGGGTATTCTCTTTTTTCTTATTTTTGTATCCAGATCTGTGTAACTTTCTCCCTCTTTTCTCTATCTCTCACCCTTTTTGGTCTCTCCTTTTTTTTCTCCGTATAAGAACGTATTTATGATATTCATACTGCACTGCATGAGGAACTTGCTTGCATGCAATTAGGTCTGTGCTTACGTGTCAACCTTTCTGTCATCAATCGCCGTCCTGTCACATCCGTCACTTCACCGGATTTCCAAGAGTCAGCAAAACCTAAAGCTCTTGTTAGGTGGAAAGCTGTATGTAAACATAAAAAAGAATTGGGTTTAGGTTAACCTCATTAATGTCAACTATGCCCTTTTAGCAAAATGGTTCTGAAAAGCCCTCAACAAAAACTCTCTTGCTAGTAGAGTCATATCCTCTTTATATTTCAAAGCTAACTCTAACATTATAAGCACACCTCCCTCCTCTTTTGCATCCAAAATTTTGGCAGGATGTCTTTTTTGTTAACAGTGCCTTCTTTAGTTCTATCAGTTGGAGGTTGGGGGAGGAGAATGAGATCAGATTCTGAGAAGATAAGTGGCTTGGAAATAACACCCTTCAAAGCTTGTTCCCACATGTATACAACCTTGCTCTATCAAAAAATACTTCCGTTAGATCATAGGATTACTTTCAGAATGGTGAATGGATTTGGCACCCTCTCATAAGAAGGGGAATCAGATGAGGAGAGGGCTTAGGTCCAAGCTCTCAAAAGAGCGCTTTTGAAAAAAGTTATTTCAATCACTCAACAAAAAGATGAAGTGAGATGGCCTTTGAATCACACAAATCAATTTACTGTGAAATCCATATACTCTCTCCTAAATGGGGAAGGTACTCTTGCTAAAAATTTCAAAGGCATATGGCACTACATCTTAGCTAATAAGTTAAAGTTTTCTTTTAGCTTATCTCTAAAAGAAGGTTGCAGACAGGGGAAAACTTAATTAGAAATGGTTGGATTGGAGACCCATGCTGCCTCTATGCTCCTCTGATTTAGAAACTGACTCACATTTATTTCACAATTGTTCTTTCACAAAATGGGTGTGGTCCTTCTTTAGTCCATATCTTCATCCATATAAGTGGCCGGTCTCTTTCTCTCACATTATGGATTTAAATGGAAGTTTTTATTTAGGATTATAGCATTAAGGTCTTTTTGGAAACTTCTTCTGCATGTGGTTTGTTGGTGCATCTAGAGAGAACAAAACAACATGATCTTCAATGATTTTAAGCTTGAACCTCAAAAGTCTACTGCTCATATTACTCACTTTGTCACATTCTGGGCAAGACACTCGGTGGGAAAGAGAGGAGAAAAATCAAGAAGATTGTTTAGGAGCAGGGCTTTGAATATTTGAGGCTGTTTGAGGATGGTGGAGATAACTTTCATGCTGATGCATAAATTCTTTTGCTCTTAGCTAGTTTATCTATAACTTTTGGATGTGTCTTGCCTATCTATTAAACTTAGCTTTGGATATATACTTAAGAGCAGGTTTTGCTCAGATACTTCTAACTTTTCTTAGATTGTTAGCTTAGTTTTTTTTTTTTTGGTTTTCTAATGAATGTTGTGGACTGAGGTCATGTCTTAGTTTGTTTTCTTGGGCCTCTCTTAGCTTTCTTTTGTACATATTGTATGCTTAATATACCATAAATAGCGCTTCTCACCTTGTTTTTATCCTCAATAAAAAAGTGTCATTCCATCTCATATAATGTTCTATATCTAATTTTGTTCAGTTTCTTCATTATTAATGAAAACTAATCATATACCTAATAGTGCATGACTGTACGAGACAAATGTTTTCCTCCTCTCAATTAAGAGGTTTATCCACTAATTTAACAATTTTCCTCAATTGACTTTTACATCTCTATAAAAATCACAGGGCTTGTTTTCTTTCTTTCTTTTTGGCTCCTTTCTTTGTGTTTGTTTTCTTGCTGACACATGTTTGTCCTCTCACTAAACACTGGAGTGGCCATTAGGAATAGTATTGGTTTTCCATTAATATTAATGGATAAATTGGATAGAAGTGGATTTTGGGGGTTATATGTTAAAGAAATGACAACAAGAGTGGTATTTTAAAACTCGGATAATTATGAGCGGTAACCTGAAGTTGGGCATGTTTTTTGGATAGTTCTATGTTAAAAACCCTTCTTATTTTTTCATATTTTTGTATGGTTTTGATTTATTAACAATTTTGAAATTTCTATTGGATATTTCTATTTTTTGACAAGGGGACCTTGGCTGAGGGGAGCTATAATCAGAGTGACAACCCAAGTTCGAAAACTAGGACCTGTCCTCAGACATTGCATTTCTCTTAGGACCTCCAACTAACCAAGAAAATACTGGGTGTCGTGCCCCATCTTTAATCCCACACAACACCAGGTGAATACGGTCCGAGAATCGAATCTAGGCACTCGAAGATCACAGTGAGAACGATGAATGGAAATGAAGACAATAGATGTCATTTTTAAGAACAGAAAGGAATCCAACTTTATTAAGCAAACAAATAATCGGTCAAAGGTCCCTGTCACTACGTTAAAACTCCAAAGTTATAATAAGGGTTGTAATTAGGTCATACGGGGTGAGGGCCTTCTCATAGGAATGAAATCTGGGCTCACGAAGCGGTATCTTCTTTTTAATCCACTTTACAAATTTGTGATCGGTGTAGGCGTTAAAAATTGCTTATCAATACCCAAACAAGACTCGTAAACGGTGGGTTGACAACCGACGATCCATCCGTGTGCTGACCAGGCAGCGTCGGCGTGATTAGCCGCAAAAAGCGCGCAAAGCGAGTCGGCGAACCCATGAAGTGAGTCGGCGTCAACGGTAAGCAAAGCGTCGTGAAGAAAACGACGCAACCAACTGGCGAGTTGGCTAAATTCAAACGTTGGCGAGGCGGAATCAACCGTTACCAGTCCGTCGATGCAAACGAACCGCTTGAGCTCGAAAGTTGATCTGACACGGACTCAACACAATGGCGACATCACCGAGCAAAACTAAGCCCTAAGACCGAAGAATCGACGAAGAATCGACGGAGAGTCGACGGAAAACGACGGAGACGACGGAGCGCCAGCGGCAGCGGCACCTGCCAAGTGGCCAAGGTGGCTCGGCCACTTTGGCCGAGCCACCTCTACCAACTTGGCCGAGGTGCTCGCCAGTGGCCGAGGAGGCTCACCACTTTGGTCGAGCCACCTCGACCAAGTGGCCGAGGAGGCTCACCACTTTGGTCGAGCCACCTCGACCAAGTGGCCGAGGAGGCTCACCACTTTGGTCGAGCCACCTCTACCAACTTGGCCGAGGGTGGCTCCACAAGTGGGCCAGCCATGTGCCTGCTTTGTTTTTGTATAAATAGGGGGTCTTGCTCATTGAGGGGGATTTTTGGATTTTGGCGACTTCAAGAGCCCTCGCGAGATCTCTGACCTTGCGGTTCGAGCAGCAAGTGAGCTCAAGTCCGTCGACGTCGATCTATAGGCGGAAGATAAGCAAACTCGGTCGAACTACGATACCCTCTAGGTTAAGCTTCGCCTTAACCTCGTGGATAGCGCCGTGGATTTCTCCTTGTAGATCTCACCGCTCGGCGATCCTCTCCTTCGTGAGTGTGATCCCATGATCCTCTCGCCGTGAGTGTGATCCCCTCGTAACCGTTTCCTTCGTGAAAGCGAGCCCCTCGTCTGTAGTTCGAACGGGTTTACACGGGATCGAATGCTTGCGGTGGTCAGCGGACAAACAAAAGTCCCGACGCGGGCAAAGAACCCATAGCGAGGATCCGTAAAATAGAGCTCCTCGTGTTTGTTCACAAAGGAAGAAAGTTGTAATTTTCGTTTTCATTTATGCGCCTAAAATAAAGGCATTTTCTTTGTTTGAAATTTTGTTGTAGGCCAGCGAAGGCAACAAGTTCAAGCGAGCAATGAATAACAAACCAACTTTCCCCGTGAACAAGGCGACACGATTAGAATAGGAGGCTTCAACAAAAAGCGGTCGTGTGCATAACAGCGGATCCGATCCGGTCGCCGAGGAGTCGAGTTGAGTTGACCGGAAGAAGTATGAAGAATACCTCTCCTCCCGTTGAGATCCGTTCCCCGCAAGTCCAAGATGGTTTCGCGCCGGAAGACCCGATCGACCTCGAGATCGCGAGGCGAAAATCCACCACCACCGCCGTCAAGGCTGCGGACAGCGGTGGTTCCCGTAACAATGGCCAAACCTTGAACCCTGTCTTCACGGGGATCGATTCCGCCAATGGCGTTGTGACTCTCTCCAAGAGAGCGTCGAAGCGGCGTCGGCGCTGGCGAAACAATTAGCCAGGCGAAAGAGTCAATGGATGGGGTCGCTATGGCGGATCTAAGATCAAGTTGACTCGAGGTTGAAGTCGAGATGTGTAGATTCCTCTGGGCGGCTGACGAGGAAGGCAGATGAGTCCGGTCAATGGTCGTTCCAGCGCCAGAGCGTATCCGGGCGCCCGGCTCCTCCGGCGCAACCGCGGGCTTTGGTGCAACAAGCCCACGAGTTGAAGAAGGCTGACCCGAAATGTCGACAATCGGCTAGCTTGGAAGCCCAAGTCCGTCGAGGCTTCAACCCGGCGAACCGACATCAAGCCTAGCTGCGGCGAGCCAACTCTGCTCCGTGCTCAAATCGAAGTGAGCACTTCAACAAAGTGGCATCGGCCAGTTACCTCCGATTATGCGCACCCAAACTTCCGTGGCCAACTCGCCCGACCAGCGGGCTTGCCATTAAGGATCGCCTAGGTCCGCTAAAGGAATCCGGTCACTCGTCGAGGAAGTCGCACCCACAAAGACAAGAAGAAACACAGCGTTTGCTCGCCGGGCTTCAAATCGGTCAGAGAGCCCATCGAGGATTCACACTTTCGCGAAGCGATGCGTCGCGGCAGTGACTTATGAAAGGCCTATTTGTTCTCGGAAGGAGGCGCTCTCATCGGCGATGACAGCGTTATACGAAGTCGTACCAACCAATTGCTTTCCATTCATGCCGCGAGTTGTACTATCGTCTTTGGGGGTAAATCCCGAAGAAGGCAGCCGAGAATCAAACATGCCTTGCTTGTGCTCGAGCGATCAAAGGCGGTGTTATCAGTGCAAGCTAGCTAGAACGACTCGGAAAAGGCGTCGGTCTTTGATAGGCTTCGGCGCGAGAATGCGAACTCAAGTCAAGAGCGGCTTCGTAGAAAAGATGAAGCGCCAGGCGATAGTGCCAAGTGTTACCATCAATATGACCAGCCGAGAGGGGCGTCGTCCGCGTCGCGTTCGAGCATCGCAATGAATGACTTCGATGCGATCCGGGCTGATGAAACGACAATTATCGCCAAAATGCGAAGGATTACCCTCGAGATGATGAAGTGTCGGATCTTTGGCTCCATAATGGCCGATAATACAATTTCGGCCTAGGACAACCTCGCGGCGTTCGCAATCGGCGAACAAATTCCCCAATGCTTGAAGAGGCCCTAACCAAGCAAAAGGACAACTTTAAAAGAAATGGTAGCCATGTGAGATGAGACAATGCATGACCAGCGGATCGGCGATAATGAAGCCAAAGAAGGCTGAATTAGTCGCAATAATGTCAACTCGCCGGAATGGCGACACGGACGGGGAAGGAGAGGCCAGCGTTAATTAGTCGTCTGCTTTCCGGCAAAGCGCTAATGCGATACCGTCATTCCTCTGAAATTTACCGAGCGGAGGCGTAGGGAAAATGAAAAAAAAAAACCCTCGAGCAAAATCAATACTTTGATTTCGCTCGAAAAGGAAAAAAGACATACCATGTCCACCCAAAGGAGTGGGAATCAATCCCGGTATCAGACAAAATTCAACCTCATCAACTTTACACGTTTGGCGGAAGGAATGCAGCTCGGCCGCCTTGATCTACTTCAAGTCTCATCTAGAGTGTTATCTCGACGCGAGCCCTTAGATGGTTCGGTCATTGGTTGGCACCTTAGTGAAACGCCTTGATTGGTACCTTGCCGTCTCAAACCCGGGGGCGTTAATAGGCTGGGATGATATAGAGCCCATGTTTCTCCAATTTCTTCGATAGATGACAGAAATATCCATGGTTCTTTGTTAGACAGAAAGAGCGGAAGCGATGGATAACCGTCGAGGTTGAGAAATAAATAATTAAAGAGACCGACGGAGAAGTTCATTCTCAAACTTGTCATAGCAACTTTGTCATTGGGCGTGTTGGAAGCAATGAGAACTGCCGTCGAGACTGAAAAGATTTAAAATCGTGGGCAAGCCGGCGATCACGAGGAGAAAGCGGAGAGAGGTCGGCCTATGGTGGATGCTCACGAGAACTTTCCCGCCAAGGTAAAAGCGCCCGGCAAAAGTCTGTAGGCAGCTAATCAAGCGTTCGAGCTGCAACCACCGCCAGTGATGCATATGGCGTGCACCGGCAATGCGACTCAATAAAGCCAACAAACTCGAATCGAGAACCATCCAGTTCGAGGTTTCCCAAGACTTACCGTTCAAGGGCGAGGAAGTTCAGGCATCTTCAAATACAGGAAAACAACAAATCGGTTGCTAATTGTAAACCAAAGGAGGCAAACAAGGTTCTGAATCCTAATGTCGCATGCTTACCACGGGGGCATCATCCTACAAAGTTGCTACCATCTCAGGACAAGATTGGGGCCTTGATCATGTTGGAGTCATTACTCAGAAACCCTCTAAAGAGAAGTGGGAGCAAATCACGGTCTCTATAAGCTTGGATGAATTCGCCCGGATTGGTTGGTTCCAATAGCGCCAGTTGTGAAGGTAGGAATGAAGATGGTGAATGAAGATCCTCACGAGACGCGTAGAAGGGGCTCATACGCTGGCAATAAGCGGAGAAATCCTTTGGGTCCACACTGACTTCTTTGGAAGGCGATCAGGTGGACTACATCCTCGACCATAAAAGAAGTCAAGGGAAAAGGCAAGCTATGCCATCTTTGCTTAACAATTCGAGGAGAAGGATGATGAAAAGTATCCACCAATTTCGGAAGAAGAAGCGGGAAGTCTTGGCTACTAGGAGGACAAGAATACTCCTCAAAGTATCGGACAACAAATCCAAAGCAGCTAAGACCAGCGGGCTGGGGGTGACCCGCGACTCCTCTCACTCGTCGCGAGAAAAGCGGTGAAGCAAGGTGAAAGCGACCTCGAGGTCGGGAAGCTCAACTCGGCGGTCCGATTCAATGCGATTGAGACAAACATCGAACTCTCCATACGTTTGACGTCGCGTGATTAGCGAACATCCGGCGAGAATAACTCTCACGAGTTGCTCCGTTGTCAAAGAAGCAGGGAAGCTCTGCGAAGCCAGGCGACTGACGAGTGTTTCTCCACCGGAGATCAAGCGATTAGGAAGAATGCGCACAACAATGCAACAGCGGCAAGCACTTCCCGCATTACTTTTACAAAGGAGGATATCGGTGATTCCGGCCACGATGGCGCTATACTTCCGCGGGTATATTGGCTCTAGTGAAGTTAGCAGGATCCGTCGATCGGGTTCGGCATGAGCATTATGCCCTGCGCCTCATGTATCACCTTGGAATCCTGCCCGATGGTGGCATCAGCCGAACACAATGATCTATGGGTTTAACACGGCGGTCTCGGCGCTTGGTAGATCCAGGATAAAGTGCCAAATGGGGATTAAAGTCGAAGTCACTTTATGTGATTGAGCGAGACTTCCTATAACTATTGTTGGAATTGACCTTGGATCCACGGTAGCGTTATAGTCCCATCTACTCTTCATGATGTCTGAAATATGTGAACTACGAATAATGAGTCAAGGCGGTGGTGTGGACAAGCGGCCGTTTAAGGGGTGGAGAATTATTTCTTGATTCTCTCCTCTGATAATGAGTCCGGAAAGCTGAGATGCCGGCCCAGAGCGATAACACCGCCATTCCTCCCCAAGTTTACCCGAACGGAGACGAGGGGAAAATGAGAAAATAAAGACCCGAGCAAAATCAATACTTTGATTTGCCAAGAGGTAAAGAAGACGGTATACCATGTCCTTACCCAAGGGAGTGGGAATCAATCCAGATCCGACAAAATTCAACCTCATCAACTTTACACCGCTTGACGGAAGGGATCGCCCACTCAAAGACTTGATCTACTTCAAGTCTCATCTAGGTGTTATCTCCCGAACCAGCCCTTGATGGTTCGGCATTCGCTGGCACCCTTCGTGGAGTCCGCCGATTGGTACCCGCCTCAAACCAGGAGCGCAATAGCCGATGATATGGAGGCCATGTTTCACCAATTTCTTCGACGATGACACCGAGGTATCCATCGGTTCTTTGTTGGACGAAACAAAGACGGGAAACAAAGGATAACTTCGCCAAGAGGTTCGTAAATAAGGCAATGAATTGCCGAGACCGATAACCGAGAAGTTCATTCTCCAAACTTGTCATAGCAACCGTCATTGGACGTGTTGGAAGCAATGGGAACCGCACCGCCCGAGACCCGAAAGATTTAAGGATACGGAGAGCAAGCCGAGCATTCTCGAGGAGGAAGAAAGCGAGAGAGGTCACCTATGGTGGATGCTCACAAGCGTAACTTTGTCCCCCGCAAAGGTAAAGAAAGTCCTAGACGCTTAATCAAACGCTCGAATCGCAACCACAACAGCCGCAACAACGCGGCACCACAAAGAATCGCAGCCTCAATGGCCAACAAACTTAATCGAAACCATCCGGTTCGAGGTTTCCAAGACTTACTCGCTCAAGGACGAGGAAGTTCCGCATCTTCAAATACCTTCGAAAACAACAAAATCCAGCTTGCCCCTAATTGTAAACCAAGAGGAGGCAAACAAGGTTACGATCCTGGCATCGTGGCTTACCACAGGCGTACATCATCCTACAAAGTTCGCTACCATCTCAAGGACAAGATTCGTGCCTTGATCGATGTGGAGTCATTACTCCAAACCCTCTAAAGAGAAGAAGGTGGGAGCAAATGCGCCTCTATAAGCTTCGGATCAATTCCTTCGATTGGTTCCAACCGACGCCAGCCAGAAGGTAGGAATGAAGATGGTGAATGAAGATCCTCACGCGCAACGAAGAAGGGGCTGCATCACACACCCACACAAAGAACGGAGAAATCCTTTGGGTCCACCCCGACTTGTCGGAAGATCGCGGACTACATCCTACATAAAGAAGTCCAAGGGAAAAGGCAAGCTATGCCATGCCGCAAAGAATTCCGCAGAAGGATGATGAAAAGTATCCACCTTCCACTTCCTAAGAAGAGCGGAAGTCTTCGCTACTAGGAGTGGACAAGAATACTCCTACAAGTATCCGACACTCCAAATCCAAACGCCAAGACACCGCCGAGCCGGGTGACCACGACTCCTCTCACTGCGGCAGAAAGAAAAGTACCAAGCAAAGGAGAAATGTTCTCAGTCCGTGAAGCTCAACTCCGGCAACCGATTCAATCGCCTGACAGAGGGATAGACCGAACATCGGCTCCATACCGCTGACGCCATGGCCTGGCTTGGCAACATCCCTACCGTAATAACTCTCTACGAAGGTTCGATTGTCAAAGGAAACCCGAAGCTCTACAAGAAGCTCGGCCGACTCTCAGGTGTTTCACTCGATCAAGCCGATCCTAAGAATCGCGACAACAATGCAACTTGGCAACCAAGCACTTCCCCGCATTACTTTTACAAAGGAGGATATGCACAGAGATTCCAAGCACGACGGCCGCTATACTTCACCGTATATTGGCTCTAGTGAAGTTAACCCGATCCAAGTCGATCCGTTCAACAGAGCATTATGCCCCGCCCATGTATCACCTGAATCCCCGCCAAGAAGTCGGCATCAACAGCACAATGATCTATGGGTTTAACACCAGCGGTCTCTACGCTTGGTAAGATCCTGATAAAGTGCCAAATGGGGATTTAAAGTCCAAGTCACCGCTATGTGATTGACGCAGACTTCCTATAACTTATTGTCGGGTCGACTTTGATCCACTAACGCTATAGTCCCATCTACTCTTCATCGCTGTCTCAAATATGTAGACACAATAATGAGGTCAAGACGGTGGTCGCGACAAACACCGCTTAAGGGGTGGAGAATTATTTTACCGATTCTCCTCTACTAATGAGTCCTAAATCAATCATCGGCCCAAGGCACCATGAAGAAGCTCGATAAGCCGGCTTGATTATAGTGGTGGTTTTGTTTTAAATGACATTGTACCCCTTGTAATCAATCTTGACGATGAAGAATCGCCGATGAACATTGTAATTGGCAAATTGCCGATGAATCAATAAATGACGATTTAGAGTACCCTTTGTCTTTGAATGATGTAATGACAGTGTTTATACAACCATCCGTGTTGCACTTACCAACTCGGCCTTCTTGCTTTACACAAAAGCAATTCCAAGACTCCTTTGGGACAACACTCGCCATCCCACCTAAGATCAAGTAGTGAAAAGACTTGGTTTACTAAAAGGAGATGCGGTTCCAACGCAATCATTTCACTTAGAAGATGAAGATGACAACGGCCTATCCTCAACACATTCAGATATAGTCCAGACACCGGGTATCATGAAGAAGTGGGGCACGACTTGACACAAGGAGAAGGTCTATGTTTCGGGCGAGGTCCTCGAGTCCCTCCTAAAGCGCATATGTCCCAAAAAGGAAGCCGATAACTACTATGCATTTAGAAGGGGATTGGGATACTAATCCTCCTCAAGATGAATGCTCATGGCTAATTGATGATAATCCACCGATGAGAGACGGACATTCCGATTCTTCTGCTGGGATTCTGACACCAGCCTCTGAGAAGCTTTCAAGGCTTTGATGTCAAATATGGCTACATCGATCCCCGCTACTATTGAGGGTGATGAAGATATGCCAACATGGGAAGACCCATGGATCCATCAACCTGAGAGCAGCTTTGGGATAGATTCAACAAAGAGAACCCCCACTAAGGACGCAGGTAGTCCAGTTAATATGGGTGATGAGGAGCCCCAAGCTCATAAACATCAGCAATACTCTTCCCCGAGAAAGAAGAGTTGATCGCCTCTAATCGTGAGTATATCGATGTATTCGCTGGAGTTATGAGGACATGCCGTGACTCTGACCCTAATGTAGCGACACATCGCCAACATCAAGGTGGATGTCAAACCGCAAGCAACCACAAAGACGGTTTCGCCCACAAATCTTGCGTGCAATCGCCGACGAAGTGAAGAAACTCATAGAATCGGATTCATCGAGGAAATTCAACATCCGGATTGGGTGGCTAATATAGTCCCTGGCCATGAAGAAGAATGGTTCGATCAGATCCGTGGTCGATCACGAGATCCAACGCCGCTGCCAAAAGACGACTTCTTCCAATCACCGATGTCATAGTCGACAATACGTGTGGATTTGAAAGAATGTCGCTCATGGATGGTTTCTGGTATAATCAAATCAAGATGCACCCCGATGACGCCAAACACACGCTCGTAACGCATTGGTATATTTTGCTACACGGTCATGCCATTCGCTTAAAGAACGCCGGCAACATACCGAAAGCAATGACGAGATTTTCCAAGATCATCTCCGAAAACGGTCATGCTACGCCGACGACTTAGTCGTAAAAGCCGCGGACAAAGGAGATCACATCAAAGATCTTAGAACGGTATTCGAGCTCATGCTAACTCATCGCCTAAAGATGAACCCCGCCAAATCCTTCCTGGATGTCTAGTGGCAAGTTCCTATCGCCACAAATAAAGGAATCCACGCGATCCCGACAAAGTGAAGGCATTCAAGAGTTGCAACCCGAGAAATCGAGAGAACTCGTGGGTTACAAGGGCGACATGCGACATCCGACGGTTCATATCGAACCTATCCGAAGTGCCAACCGCTCTCCGTTGAACAAGAAGGGCGGTCGCTTATTTGGGACGACGATGCCGAAAGCGCTTGAAGAGATAAAATCGATCTCGCTAAACCTCCCGTTCTGTTGCATCTAGCCGGAAACCGCTCGATCTACCGCCTACTCGCCAGATCTAAGACATACGGGTCACCAACGTGCGCAGTATTACCCGAGTCAACATTGGTCGGCGCCGAAGTCTCGATACCCAATGGTCGAAGCAAGGTTTTGCATTAGTGTTCGCAATTCAAATGCGACACTATTTACCAGACGCATTTATGTTATCTCTAACGTAACCGTCCAATATTTATGACCCAAACCGCCTCAATGAGTTGGCGTTTGGCAAAATGGGCTTTGTTTTGTCCCAATATGACTTGCACTTCAAACAACGTACCAACAGCAATGACGAGATTTTCCAAGATCATCTCCGAAAACGGCCGAATGCTACGCCGACGACTTAGTCGTAAAAGCCGCGGACAAAGGAGATCACATCAAAGATCTTAGAACGGTATTCGAGCTCATGCAAACTCATCGACTAAAGATGAACCCCGCCAAATCCTTCCTTGGGATGTCTAGTGGCAAGTTCCTCGGCTTTGTCGCCACAAATAAAGGAATCCACGCCGATCCCGACAAAGTGAAGGCAATTCAAGAGTTGCAACCTCCGAAATCCGAGAGAACTCGGGGTTACAAGGGCGACATGACATCCGACGGTTCATATCGAACCTATCCGAAGTGCCAACCGTTCTCCAAGTTGAACAAGAAGGGCGGTCGCTTATTTGGGACGACGATGCCGAAAGCGCTTGAAGAGATAAAATCGATCTCGCTAAACCTCCCGCTCTTGTTGCACCGCTAGCCGAAAACCGCTCCCGATCTACGCCTTACTCAGCACTGACGCATCGCAGACGGCCACGGTAATCGCGCAAAGCAGTATTACCCGAGTCAACATCATTGGCTACCGAAGTCTCGATACCCAATGGTCGAAGCAAGGTTTTGCATTAGTGTTCGCGAACTCGTAAAATGCGACACTATTTAGCCTGACGACGATTTATGTTATCTCTAACGTGAACCGGCCAATATTTATGACCCACCGCCTCAATGAGTTGGCGTTTGGCAAAATGGGCTTTGTTTTGTCCCAATATGACTTGCACTTCAAACAACGTGTGGTCACAAAGGACAAGCGATTTATGCATCTCTTGGTCGCCAACCCACAACGGACGCAGTTGAAGCTATATGATGATCTCCTGATGAAGTTCGTGAAGTCAACACTACATCGCACCAACAAATATGGCGCATTGTATTTTGACGGAGCTTCGGCCACTAATGTGGCAAGTACCCCGACGTTCTAAAATCTCCACTGAGTCGGAGTTGTCTTGATTTCCCGGAATCATGTCATGCCCGTGCTTATTCACTCACCAAACCTTGTTCCAATAACGTAGTCAATACAACGCGCTACTTATCGGACTTAGCTTCGCCAAGGAGCCGGGGTCAATATCTCAAGCATACGGCGACTCACAACCGATAGTTAAGGTGTTCGTGGTGACTACGAGTCGAGAATCGGATCTAATCCCTATCATCGATAGCCGTTGAAATGGCGACTCATTCAAGGATTCTTCATCGAATATATCCCACGCCCAAACGCCACGCAGATGCACCGGGCGCAAGTATCGGTTTAGCACAACCTTCCGACCGAGCAACTAGTTACGGTCGGGACTCACCAACTCTTCGCACTATTATAATGATGAGGCACAAGAAGGTAAGGGGTAGTTACCAAAGAAGTACATGCAACCCAAATCAAGTTGGAGCCGAGATTGGCTTTCCTATCATCGACACGCCTTACATGGTATTCTACCGTAAGACGGAAGGAGAGAGAGTCAATCCGTGAAGAGCTCCAAGATTCTTTACGACCACGAAACCCGGATGCTATATCGCCGGGGTACGATGGTCTTTACTCGATGCCTCTCAAACAAAGAGGCGTAAGAGGTCCTTCGAAGCACACGAAGGTGAATGTGGTGCGCACCACCGGGTCCCAAGCTCTGGCGAATCGGAGAATGGGCTACTTTTGGCCCACGATGATTAATGACGCAGCTTGAGCACGCCGAAATGCCATGCGTGTCAAATTCCGCGAATTATATGCATCACCGCCAGAGTACCGTGATCCTTCGCCACATCCTCGCCATTCGAGACATGGGGAATGGGCGTTGTAGGTCCCATTTTCCTCCGTCGGTTAAAGGAGATCGGTTTATTCTAGCGATCACCGACTACTTCTCAAGTGGGTGAAGCAATCCCACTAAAGAGGTCAAGGCGAAGTACCGCCGCCGATTCATCAAACACCATGTCATCTATCGACATGGTGTCCCAAGACGGATCGCGCATGACAACGGTCCCCAATTTATCGGCAATTCCTTCATCGTTTTGCTAAAAATTCAAGATACAAGATGTCTGGTGAACCTATAATCCGGCCGAATGGGTTAGGCGTTCAACAAGACGATCATCAAGATTTTGTCGAAGCTTGTGAAGAATAACAAGCTAGACCGATGATAAACTCGAGAAGCACTCGGGCATATCGCACAACCAGACGCACGCCGACAGAGCTACCCCGCACTCTCCGGGTCTACGTGTGAAGCAATTCTCCGTTGGAAATCCAGATTCGCCACTTCGCCGCCTTGCAAATGTAGATGACGACCAAGAACAACATCAAAACGCCTCAAGAACTTGAGATGTTAGATGAGAAGCGCTGGAGACTCAACAATGCATTGAGTTCTATCAAGCTAGAATGTCGAGGGCTTTCAACAAGAAAGTTCGACAGAGAACCTTTAAGGAGGGAGATCTCGCCCTCGCCGCCGACGACCGATAATCCTCACCTCTAAAAAGAAAGGTAAATTGAACCCAAATGGGAAGGACCGTTTATAATAGACCGCGGTCTATTCAAGCGGTGCATATCATATATCACCTGAGAATGGCGGCCAAACAAATTCTTAGATAAATGGGAAGTTTACGAAAAGTATTATCCTTAGTACATTCAGATAACCCATTTTGATGGGAAGTTCCTCAAAGAATATCTCACTCATATTCATGAGGATAACCCTAAATTATTGTGTTTTCCTCCAAAATTCTCTCACCGATCAAATTCATTGGCGGTGGGCCCACTAAAATCTCCCCGTCCAACCACCAAGAATTCCTCTCGATTCCTTCCACTTAACGAGAGGTCCACTTTCGATTCTCGTTAGCAATCCTACAAAAGCCAAAGCTATCCATACCCTTTCAAGATTCTGGGTGGAGCCCCACTCTTAGTTTCTCATCGGAAATAGAATACATTTTTCTTTCCCACCTTCACCGAGATAGGACACATCCTTCCTCTTCGTAAGCAAGAGATAGAATACATTCTTCCTCTCTTGTCTTAGATTCTCTGAGTGGAGATCCCACTCTTAGTCTCATCTTTCAAGAGTCTCAAAATGGAGATCCCATTTTTAGTCTCTCCTTGGAAACAGGACAAAAACCTTCCTTTCCAATATCCGGAGATGGGAGACAAGATCCTCCTTCCTCTCCATCAATAAGAGATAGGATACAAAACCTTCCTCTCTTGTTCATCACTTACCCGAAGATAGGAGACAAGATCCTCCTTCCTCTCCACTTTCGGAAATAGAATACATTCTTCCTTTCCCACCTCAATCAACCTTAGTCGGTTCAACCCTTCTCGGTCAAAGAAGGGGACGAGATTCATCTTGGGGTATTTTATCCGAAGCCTAAGAAGGGATAAAGCCAGCGCTTACAGCGTTGCGGTTTAGTCTTTCTCCGATTGAAGAAGACACGAGTTCGATTACGGGGCATTTTATCCGAAGCCTAAGAAGGGATAAAGCCAGCGCTTACAGCGTTGCGGTTTAGTCTTTCTCCGATTGAAGAAGACACGAGTTCGATTCGGGGCATTGCAAATGTAGATGACGACCAAGAACAACATCAAAAGCGTCTCGAAGAACTTGAGATGTTAGATGAGAAGCGCTGGAGACTCAACAATGCATTGAGTTCTATCAAGCTAGAATGTCGAGGGCTTTCAACAAGAAAGTTCGACAGAGAACCTTTAAGGAGGGAGATCTCGCCCGCCGCCGAATAACCATAATCCTCACCTCTAAAAAGAAAGGTAAATTCGAACCCAAATGGGAAGGACCGTTTATAATAGACCTGATCTATTCAAGCGGTGCATATCGCCTTTATCACACACGGCGACCTAATTAATGCCGATAAATGGGAAGTTTACGAAAAGTATTATCCTTAGTACATTGGGATAACCCATTTTGATGGGAAGTTCCTCAAAGAATATCTCACTCATATTCATGAGGATAACCCTAAATTATTGTGTTTTCCTCCAAAATTCTCTCACCGATCAAATTCATTGACGGTGGGCCCACTAAAAATCTCCCTCGTCCAACCACCAGCAAATTCCCCTCTCGATTCCTTCCACTTAACGAGAGGTCCACTTTCGATTCTCGTTAGCAATCCTACAAAAGCCAAAGCTATCCATACCCTTTCAAGATTCTGGGTGGAGCCCCACTCTTAGTTTCTCATCGGGAAATAGAATACATTTTTTCTTTCCCACCTTCACCTGGAGATAGGACACATCCTTCCTCTTCAGAAGCAAGAGATAGAATACATTCTTCCTCTCTTGTCTTAGATTCTCGGAGTGGAGATCCCACTCTTAGTCTCATCTTTCAAGAGTCTCAAAATGGAGATCCCATTTTTAGTCTCTCCCACTGGAAACAGGACAAAAATCCTTCCTTTCCAATATCCGGAGATGGGAGACAAGATCCTCCTTCCTCTCCATCAATAAGAGATAGGATACAAAACCTTCCTCTCTTGTTCATCACTTACCCGGAGATAGGAGACAAGATCCTCCTTCCTCTCCACTTTCGGGAAATAGAATACATTCTTCCTTTCCCACCTCAATCAACCTTAGTCCGGTTCAACCCTTCTCCGGTCAAAGAAGGGGCCAGGATTCATCTTGGGGTATTTTATCCCGAAGCCTAAGAAGGGATAAAGCCAACGCCTTACACGCGTTGCCGGTTTAGTCTTTCTCCGATTGAAGAAGACACCAGAGTTCGATTCTGGGGCATTTTATCCCGAAGCCTAAGAAGGGATAAAGCCAACGCCTTACAGCGTTGCGGTTTAGTCTTTCTCCGATTGAAGAAGACACGAGTTCGATTACGGGGCATTTTATCCGAAGCCTAAGAAGGGATAAAGCCAACGCCTTACAGCGTTGCGGTTTAGTCTTTCTCCGATTGAAGAAGACACGAGTTCGATTACGGGGCATTTTATCCGAAGCCTAAGAAGGGATTAAGCCAACGCCTCACAGCGTTGCGGGCGATCTCTTGCGGTAAAGAGTACCAAGCCTATGTATTCAATATCATAGCAGCGAGTCTAGAAGAGTTTCATTCTTCCAAAGACAACGCCACGCGGCGGAACGGATTTGGACAATCCGCCGCTAGCCCAATTCAAGCGGTAGTTGGTAAAGGCTCATCAAACCCGTTGAAGGCGGGGGTTGGCCAATAACCCTAAAGTCAGCGCCTTACGCAGCGTTGCGGTTTAGTCTTTCTCCGATTGAAGAAGACACCGAGTTCGATTACGGGTACATCATCCGAAGCCTAAGAAGGGATTAAGCCAACGCCTCACCGCAGCGTTGCGGGCGATCTCTTGCGGTAAAGAGTACCAAGCCTATGTATTCAATATCATAGCAACGAGTCTAGAAGAGTTTCATTCTTCGGCTAGCGTCGCGTCGCGGAGCAGTTTGGACAATCCGCCGCTAGCCCAATTCAAGCGGTAGTTGGTAAAGGCTCATCAAACCCGTTGAAGGCGGGGGTTGGCCAATAACCCTAAAGTCAGCGCCTTGCAGCGTTGCGGTTTAGTCTTTCTCCGATTGAAGAAGACACGAGTTCGATTACGGGGCATTTTATCCGAAGCCTAAGAAGGGATTAAGCCAACGCCTCACCGCAGCGTTGCGGGCGATCTCTTGCGAAAAAGTACCAAGCCTATGTATTCAATATCATAGCAACGAGTCTAGAAGAGTTTCATTCTTCGGCTAGCGTCGCGTCGCGGAGCAGTTTGGACAATCCGCCGCTAGCCCAATTCAAGCGGTAGTTGGTAAAGGCTAATCAAATCCGTTGGCGGTGAGGGTTTGCCAAAATCCTATAAGTATTATGGTTAATTATTTACGTGAAATAAAAGAATCATAATAGAGCACAAAAGAGGACGAAATATGTTTTGCTTTAACTTCGGATACTTTATTGGGAAAGCTTGTTGAAGTTCCTCACGAGCTCGATACGAAAGTCTCCTCGCCGCCATTAAGGGCCTCATGATCTCCTTCTTGATGTCAACCGGCTTACGCCGAGTTCAAATTCCTGCACGACCACAGAGAGTCTTTTCTTTGTTGGCCTTCGTCGGCTTCAAGGCGATCAGGCCCTCCCTCGCCGCTGAGTTCCTGCTCGAGCTCTACCATCCTCGCTTCTCCAAAGAAATACACAAAACCAAAAGTGTCCCACGGAAGACGAAGCTTCAAAGAATGCTAGCCTCCAATGATGCACCCGCCTCGCCGCATGTGAACTTCGAGTCCAAGAATAACGCAGCATCCCGCCAAGCCGCCAATGTGGCCGACAGCACTCACCGCCAGATATTCTCCCATGCCGCCTAGCCCTACTACAAATAGGATTACGAGTATAAACTAGTTCCTAGTTCTTAACGAGAAGTTCCTGGAGAATATTACCATATTCTTAAGGATAACTCGATAACCCTCAACTTCCTCCCACTGGGGAACCTCAAAGAGGGATAAATTGACGAATTCTGACAGTGCTTATGTTGGCGCCGGACAGCGCGTTCAACCTTGAAAGAATTCCTCCCACTGTATCAATGCCGATTCATGCGTCGCCACAAGAAGGCCAATCGGCCAATAGCGAAATTGGGATAAATCCCAAAAGAATTCCTCCCGAGGATAATTGTGCTCCAACAAGGAGTAATACGCTGGCGACGCAACCAACGCTCTGCCGCCAAGGATTCACCGATCAACGGTTCGATCCACGCAGATCGCGACGCCAACGCTGCACTCACCGATTGAAGGCTAAAACCCATATAGTTTGAAGCCAATTAACGCTGTCAGAGTGAAGAATTCCCGATCAGCGGAGGAATCTCGAGGTCAATTGGGCGACAATCCACCGACACGAAGTCAACAACAAGAAGGAAACTTAATTAGCTACAGCTCGAATTCCAACAACGGTCAAGCAATAAATGCAAAGACCGCAACACCCCAGGGATCCTACAAAGCACCGGAGAACCCGAGAGGATTGGAGGAATCAAATACTGGAGCCAATCTCAAAAGAAATTTATCTACCGACTTCGGTCAAGATCTCGACAACGGTCGGACAAAAATGCGATGCCGTAATGCTTTCAATCCTACAAAGCACCGGAGAGACTGAAGGGAGATGAGAGATCAAGCGCCAAGGTCATTCGTAAGTCCTATCCGCCAACTAAAGGGGTGAAGGGCTCATCATGTCAAAGCATCGGACTCATCAAGAATCGGTGAGGCGGCTGGAGGGTATATCTGTGGCGTTAAAATTGCTTATCAATACCCAAACAAGACTTCGTAAGCGGTGGGTTGACAAGCGGCGATCCATCCGGCAGTAGCGACCAGTGCGTCGACGCGTGATTCGCCGCCAAAGCGCCAAAGCGGTCAGCGAACCCATGAAGTGAGTCGGCGTCTGAGCAGTAACCGGCAGCGTCGTGGAAAACCGGCAGCGAAGCTCAGCGAGGCGAGTTGGCTAAATTCAAGCGTTGACGAGGCGAAATCAACCGTACTTAGTCCGTCGATGCAAGCGAACCGTTTGAGCTCACGAAAGTTGATCGGACACGGTTCGAACACAATGGCGACATCACCGGAGCAAAACTAAGCGGGAAGACCGAAGAATCGGCGAAGAATCGTGGTCGGCGACGGAAGCGGCAGGCAGCGGAGGCCTTGTAACCAGCAAGTGGCGGCCAGGTGGCAACCCGCACTGGCGAGCCACCGCAACCAAGTGGCGAGGCCACCTCAACCAACGGTAAGAGCCACCGTTGGCAGCAGCGCTACTTGTTTTGTATAAATAGGGGGTCTTGCTCGATGAGGGGATTTTTTGGATTTTGGCGGACTTGAAGAGCCCTCGCGAGATCACGGCCTTGCGGTTCGAGCATCGGCGAGCTCAAGTCGATCGGCGTCGGATCTATAGGCGGAAGATAAGCAAACTTCGGTCGAACTCTGAGATACCCTCTAGGTTAAGCTTCGTCTTAACCTCGGGGATAGGCTGTGATTTCTCATTGTAGATCTCACCCGCTCGGCGATCCTCTCGCCGTGAGTGTGATCCCTGGCGATCCTCTCGCCGTGAGTGTGATCCCCTCGGGCGTTTCCTCCGTGAAAGCGAGCCCCTCGTCTGTAGTTCCGGCGGGTTTACACAGATCGAATTGCGGTGGTCAGCGGACGAACAAAAGTCCGGCGCGGGCAAAGAACCCGCATAGCGGGATCCGTAAAATAGAGCTCCTCGTGTTTGTTCACAAAGGAAGAAAGTTGTAATTTTCGTTTTCATTTATGCGCCTAAAATAAAGGCATTTTCTTTGTTTGAAATTTTGTTGTAGGCCAACGAAGCTGTAAACAAGTTCAAACGAGCAATGAATAACAAACCAACTTTCCCCGCGAACAATCGGTTTGAAGTTGTATTGATCCAATACTATGTTAAAGGGTCCGATCACTATCCAAAAAGTCCGAAGCTTAGACGGGAGTTATAATTTTATACTTCAACATAGTCAATTACAATTTTTAAAGATAATTGCATAGTTTTGTTGTATTTGAAACAGTGGAGACTGGATAGTGATGATCGCGTCTTGCACCGAAAGCGGCCATGAAAACGGGGACCTAAAGGTGTTTGGGGAGGACCGGAGGAGGCAATAGCTTAAGAGAAAGGGTAGAACAAGCGGGAGAAAATTGAGTAATATTTTCATATAAAAAAAATCAATTATGTGAGTGTAAACTAATTATACATAGAATTAACATAACTTTTGATAAAATTTTGCTAAAACTGGAAGTTATTGACGGGATACTAGTTGACCTCCACATATTGGCTAGAATTTATTACAGATTATTGGAATGTTATAAGGTTCATTCTTCCAAAACAATATACACAAAATTAGGCTTGGTCTAAGGGGCTGTTTGGTTGGCCCAAAAACTGCAGAAAACTGCAGAAAAAGTCCCGCTAGAAAACTGACGCAGGGCACTATGGATGTTTTCATCCACAATCAGGTGTTTGGTTTGCAAAAAGTAAAAAGAAAAGTGAGAAAATGTGATAGCCACGTAAGATTTTTTAGCGAAAATTTTCGGCTCTTTTCAGGCCGATTACGAGAGAAAACACCCCTAGGCCCTCACCCTACACAACCACTCAAAAAATTGGGGATTCTAGGGTTCGGTTGTTTGCTGCCGCCATCTCGTTCTTGTCACCCCCTCTCTCTCTCTCTCGTTCTTCTTCCCCTTTTTCCCCAATCGCCCCGTTATTGGATCCGATGATGGAATCCAACCCGTTAGCTCGGACTGCTAGGCCACGGCGAGGGGCATAAGAAGCAGAGGAGGAGGGGGAGGAGGGCTTGAGAGAGAGGAGAGAGAAAGTGGGGAGATTTTTGGAGAGGGTTTTGAGGGTCGAGGGATAAAAATGGAGTCTTGGAGCTCCGAACGTGAGAGTGGTGGCCATTGAGAGAGATTTGGATGTTGGGGGTTTTTCTGTGATTATTATTATTATAGATGATTTCTTGTCCGCGTTTTGGTTTCGGAGGGAAATTACAAATTACCCCTCATGTTTTGCCACTTGTCATCACCACCCATTCCTCGGTTTGTTTTAATGGGGTTATTTGCATACATCCCCTTAAATCATGAGTATTTGCATAACTATCCTCTAAAACTCGGTATTTGCATAACTATCCCGAAATTTTGGAAAAAAATCATCCTCAAAGCAAGTAATCATCACCTTTAATAAGCTAATATGTAATCACAATATAAAAATTAACAATAAAATAGTCAAATTTTTTGAATTAAGTTGATGATTTGTTGATTTTAGGGATATTTTTCATAAAGTTAATGATTTAAGCGGTAATTTGAATACTAATATTGGAGGGTATTTTACAAGTATCCATGATTTAAGGGGTATATATGCAAATAACCCTTTTTGACATTAGCCCTTAATTCATTTCATAATTACTCAGGTCAACTAATCCTTAGAATTATTCCCTCACATCACAACATTGCTATTAGGTCCTCTTATTCTTAAATTATTTAAAATCAATCCTTTCAATCATGAGTAAGCACACTATGGTGACCACAACCATGATTTTTTCAATTTTTTAGTTTGAACCAAACACTAGAAAATGAGGGAATCAAGTCACACATCAACTATTTTATTGTCTTTTCAATTTGAACCAAACTAAGGAAAGTGATGGAAAGTAATTATGCCCCATGTTTCTTTACGAAACAAACAAAAAAAATACTCTTCCAAGAAAGTGAGGGAAACACCAAAAAGTAAAGGAAAGTGGGTTTTGGAAAGTGAAGGAAAGTAACCAAACAGCCCCTAAGTTCCTAAATAGAATTCTGGTTTGAATTAATTTCATTTGTTTTGTTGGTCTATTAAATTTTTACATTTCTACATTGTTATGAAAATTATTAAATCATCCTATGCTTATTGTTTTTGAGCTAGATTAGAAGTTAGAAATTAGACGTTAACATTTTGTCAATCACTCTTTCATCTTCTTTGTTTTATTGAGAGCAAGAGCCGGAACCAAAGCTGGGAGTTGTTGCTGCTGGCGGCCTGAGCAATAATGCTGGGCCTGTTCGTTTGAAAGTATTTTTTTGTAAATGAGGCCGTACAACATTTTCTTAATGAATCCTGTTACATGGGCTTATACTGGGCTCCTTTCTTTATGCCACGTGCAAGTGGCCGCACAACGTATGAAACAATCCTACAACAATCTGATTGTGGGAAGTTAAATTCTGAAGTGGCATATTACTAGGGGAATTTACTTGTTTTGTCAAATTTTTATGTTGGGAATCTATTATTTTTAGACTAATTTATAGAAAATTTCTCCACGGTTTGCATGAGTTATATAAAGAGCATATTTAGCAACTTTGGATTATAGTCCACTTGGCTTATAATTCACAAATGGAATAGAAGCTAAGTGGATTATAAGCCAAAATATTTGATAAATTTAGTGGACTCTAATCCATTTTTAATAGTAGAGTGTTTGGCAAATGAGTTGCTTACAAGCCATTGTTATTGTCAAAATGATCAAAAAACATCAATGGAGTTGGAAAGCGATAAATGAGGCTTGAAATTTTATGAAATAATGGGGGACATATAGGTCTATTACTTGGTCAAACTTTATGGCTTATAAGCCACCAAAAATTAAGCTAGGATATCCTAGCTTACGTTTTGGTGGCTTAGCCAAAATAAGCAATTTGCCAAATCTGTCAAATTGGCTTATAAGCCATAAAAGCGGCTTATAAGCCACTTTGGCCACTTGTCAAACATGCAGAAAATCTTTCTAAAGTTTCAAGAGTGTCAACTTTGAATCTGAATTAAAATTGTTAGTGAAACGTGTGTATATATCCTTTTATTCCCCCTGATTTTCTATGATAGTTTTATTTTCCTCGTAAAACTGGGCTCAAAGTTTAATGAGCCCCTAAACTATACTCTACTTTTCTATAAAGCCCCTAAACTATTATTCTAATCTAATAAGCCCCAAAACTTTCAAAATTCAATCTATTTGGCACTTTAGCTCCAAGTGCTACCCAAAATGCTACTGTAGTAAGGGTAAAAGTGGGATATTTAAAAAATGAACCCACGTGAGATATTTTATCAATCCTTGCCTCGCCGCTGCGAGATGTGATCTTCTTTTGACGCAGCGTCTTCTTTGGTTACTACCTCTTTTTGAGTCCTCTCTATATAAAAGATCATACTTTCATCCAGCAATCTTCCCATTCTAGATCAGTTCTTAAAATTATTTACTGAAATTTTAAAATTTTTTAGGAATAGTATCTAGGGCTTTGATCAGTTGTGTTATTCTCTTGATCAAATTCCTTTCCCAAGTGAAATCTATTACTTAAACATAGAGTTTAATTTGTTTAAAGTTTCAATTTTGAATTGTGCTAGTTGTTTTATGTTTCTTTGATGGGAGTATACTGAATTGTGCTTGCGGACTTAGGTTTTGCATCTTTCAGATGTATTTACTTTGTCTAGTTGTTAAATTTGGTGCAAAAATAAAAGGAGAAAGTATAAGGATTGTCATGCATTTTCTTTTCAATTGTATTTTATTAAATGTAGGTAGCAATAGCGATGGACTTTAGTGCCGCATGCTCATGTAGGTTCATTTTTTAAATATTCTAATTTTACATTTGCTACAGTGACATTTTGGGTAGTAGTTGGGGCTCAAGGGCCAAATAGAACGAAATTTGAAAGTTTAGGGGCTTATTAGATTAGAATGATAGTTTAGAGGCTTCGTAGGAAAGTTGGGTATAGTTTAGAGGCTCTTCAGACTTTGAGCTCCGTAAAACTGGGCAACCTCAGCTCACCTATACAAATTGGGCCCATGTTGATTTGATCCTAACTAGTAGTCTACATTATGACTCACTCCGCGAGTCCAGCTTGGATAAAGTCGGCTCACAAAATGTAAAATAGTACCCGGATCGTAAGTTGCGATCCAAGTCCACGCGTTTAGCACTAAACCCCCACCCAATCCAATAAGGCATGAACATGATGAAGGTATTACAGCTGTTTCTGAAAACACGCGATTGTACTTGCACAAGCTCACTCGATTCATCAAACCAAATAGTATTAATAAACAACTATTAGCATAATCAATCTCATCTCACCGTCATCAAATTTAAATAATAGAAACAATCAACTGTCTTTCCGTTAAAAGAGTTGGTACGTCGGCGCAACGCTCGCTTCTCCCATGGGGAGGTTCGTTGGATTCCAGAAACTTCACTGGTATTTCTGTTAATTATATTCTTATATTTTTTTAGCGTTAATTGCATATTAGCCTCCTAAATCTACAATTGCAAATTAGTCTCTCAAATCTCAGTACGTGCTCATTGGCCCCTCAAATCTATATTTCTCTTGCAATTTTGTCTCTCTGGTTTAGTGAGGAAAATATTTCGTCATCTTTAACGGAATGAGAAGATTTACCCATTATATCCTTATTTAAAACTCATCAACCAGTTTCTTAGCGAGTTTTAACTCACAACCTATTTATCCTAAACCCGAACCCAAAAAGTTATTCTTTCTCAACGGTGAGGGAGACCTCCAAATCCATTTCAGAGCTCTTTCCATGATAATATTCTTTCCAAATCCTATATAATCCTTTAAATTGTGTTGCCTTTGAGAGGGAAACATATACTAGAGGGAGTATTTAGGTAATTACAAATAGTTGGGTAAGGGTTAATCCAATCATGGTTAGAAAACAACATAAAAGCTAACGAAGGCATGAAATTGCAATAAACTACAGATTTGAAGGACTAATGAATTGAGAGACTAATATGCAATGAAGCCTTTTTTTAATTAATGTTTTGCAATTTGTATTAATGAACAGCAGAAAATAAGGAGATAGAGCCCACACGCTTTCTCTTTAGTCTACTACTAGAAGGGCCCGCACTCTCCATTTTATTGTGCCTTTACATCTAGGCACAAGAGTCATATAGATTATCAGGAAGACTAACCCCCAAATTAAGGGTGACAATCATATCCTAGATATTTAGTCATCTAGTAGTGATCATTGGATGGTTAGGCGATTAGGAAATGATTGATTGGGCTTAGTTTGGGCTAGGTCAAATAATCTATTTTCGGAAGAAGTAGATTGTCTCCTTAGAAAATCATACAAAAGTTAAAACATTTGATCTATTATGAATTTTGATGTATGCACAATCAATACGATTATATCGATGAAAATTGCAATGATAGTAACGACTGGACCAATGGACAATATTGACTGCACTAACAACTAAAGTGATGTGTATCAATACTTCTGTTAGACAATACTAACTACACTAACAGCTAACAAATATTTTCTCTATTTGATGACTGTATTAATTGCATCTTTCTCGATTGTAACTGTATTAATAACATATTTTATTTAACATAACTATAACTTTGAATATTTAAATACTAAATCCTCAAAATTTTTAAAACTCTTAGTAAATGCTAATAATAATCCTTTCTTTATATATAAAGGCGATTGGTGATTTATTATTAGCCTTACATATCAAAAATTTTATTTGGCCCTTATTTCTAAAGGTTAAATTTCACTAAATCTCTAATAAGTTTGGTCATTTGGCAGTAAGCCCTAAAATTTTGAAACCCGGATAATTTTGAAAATGGCGAGAAAACCTCCAAAATATTTTGATATTTTGCGGTTAACCACATAACTATGTTACCTCATTATTTTACAGCGATAAATATTATCCCTCAAACCAATATGTACTTCTCGAATCATTCCTATTTACAGATCAACCCATAAAATTGAGAAAAATCCTAAAAATACAAAAGCTATAAATAGCCCTCTTAAAATATGAAATTACAAACAATTCCTGAAAAATTGGAAATTATAAACAAACCCCTTTAAATTTCAAAACTATACATAACTCCTTAAAAATTCCAAAACTATAAATAGATCCTGAAAAATATGAAAACTACAAACAAGCCCTTAAAGATCTGAAAAGTATAAGCAACCCCTGAAAAATCTAAAATTACGAAATGCCCTCTGAAAAATATTTAATTGGAAAATTATAGCTAGTTTTAAAATATCCATAAAATATCAGAATCCAAATATTTATTCCTAGGATAATTTTAAGAACACATTTTCAATCTAATTATTAGAAAAAAAAGTGAATAAAGCAGGAATAATTCGAGATAATGTTTTCTTGATTTGTGTAAATAATTTATTTATTAATTTGGATCGTGGGGAATATTTATATAATAGAAAAGTTTTAATTTTATAAATCTTTACATGTTATATGTTTTATGGTGTATTGTATTCTATTAATATTTTAAAGAGAGACATTGGTGAACCAATAACCTCTGTTTATAAAAATTAGTAAAAACATGATATTAAATTAATAAATAATAAAAATTAACAAATTCACCAATAATATTTTGAAAGGAAAACTAAATCATCAAGTTTAAATATAGTTTGAGGCAGATATAATTTTGCATATATGATCTTAGGATTAGTTTAGAAGAACTCCCTCAACAATGGTGGATGTCTTAGGGGAAAAAAATGTTTAGGCATGTTATAATCCCACTCAACTTTAAAAATTAGAGGAAACCCCCTCAACTATAGGGTGTCTCACAAACACACCTCCCCCTCCCCAAAAAAATCTCTCATATTTTACTCATCAAACCCTCCTAATGTTATTTCAAAATTTAAAATAATTGATATACTCTTTTGTAAATCAACCCATTCAATTAAAAGAAATCCCAACTGGTAAAAAAATTATTTTTATTTATAATATTTTTTGTGCTCTTTCTCTTATCCTAAAAAAGTTAGAGAAATTTTTCATGATTGATGGGTATTTTCTCAAGTCCTACTTGTAACAACTATTAGCAATCAATACGATTCTATCAATGAAAATTGCCATGGTAGTAAATACACTTATAACAACTAGACCAATAGACAATATTGACCGCTCTAACAACTATAGTGATGTGTATCAAGACTCCTGTTAGATAATAGTAACTACAGTAACATCTAATAGATACTTTCTCCATTTGATGACTGTATTAATTGCATCTTTCTCGATTGTAAATGTATTTATTTTTATTACATAACTATCACAAAAACTTATGCATTTTTTATAGAAATTTAGCTTGATCTTTCAAATAATTATCATGAAAAACAATGTTAGTTTTGAAAATCATTCAAATTCGTGATAATTTCTTGAAGTTAATCTCTCTGTTGCACAGTATTACCAACATGCATGAGAGTTCACATAATTGTCAATAGATCCTTGTAAATAGTGTATCACTTGCTTCAGTTGTTCATCTGTTTCTATTTTTATCTTGTAAACTATTTATCTATTAGATTACTTGCATCTAACTAAATTATTATTGAACAAACTATAAAGAACAGGTTGAACAGACTTGTTAGGCCTGGACGGCTGGACTACCCCAAAGAATCAAAGATGCTTATGCTTTTTATTACTTTCAAGCAATCTATGGAGACCACGTGATATGGGACCCATCCTACTCTTAAAGCTCCACATTCATACTTTCATTTCATAGTGTAAAATAAATCAAATTTAAACATTTCCTATCACTACGATTCTTCCCATCATCATCATATATTATGTAACCCGATGACAATTATTGATCCATTAGCTGTCACGTTCATTCAGAACACTATATATTACTCATCTGCTCAAGCCACAAAGCTCATGCACAAGTTATCAATCAACAAGTCATTTGGAGAGAGAGCAAAAAAAAAAGCTCCGGATCCTGATGGCTATGTCGATTGAAAACAACTCAGTTATCAAGAAAGATCGTCGATCACTGACGAGATGTTCCAATCTCAAGAATCCAAGCACGGCGACAGCAGCAACACAAGCGATAGCGGAGGCTCGGAACATAAGGATCAATTCCAACGACAATGATCATAATGGATTTCAGTTGAAATTCGTAGTAAGTAAGAAAGAGTTGAAGCAGATGTTCACCTCAATGGAGCATGAACAAAGCAATAAATATCGGCCGACAGCGGCGCACTGGAGCAGTTGCTGCATGTTTTGAAGAAGAAGCAGATCAAGAAAGTTGAGTTTGAGGACAAACTTTGCAGTAGCAGGTGGAGGCCAGCGCTTCAGAGCATCCCTGAGGAAATATACTAGGAAGTTTCTTTGGTGGGTTAAAATAGTTAATTAACTAACCAAATTTGTTGATTAATGATCTCTATGTAGAGCTTCTTCATTGGTTATGGAGTGTAATTAAGTATGGGGAACAATTTAAAAGGTTCTTCTATTCGTAATATTTTCTGTAAAACGAATAATTAATTGTGGTGGAAGTTACATGGTAATAGAAATTAAGGAGCCAAGTGAAATGGAAAAAGTATGGATCCACTAGGCACATTCGTCTCTTGCTTTACATTGTGCTAATTGTTTGATATTTATTTATTTATTTATTTATTTTTTGGGAAAAGAGCATTTGAGTTATATTGGTGTTTTTTTAATTTTGCTTTTGTTTCAGAAAAAGATTAATTAAACATCTTGCAAAATTTTATTCTTGTCCTTCTTCATCCTTTTTAATTTTTCCAACCTATGTTTAACATTATTTGTCCTAATTAGAATCCTTAATTTTCTTTATGAATTCTTTTTCTCCTTTCAATAAAGATTCTTCGATTCAGAAAGTTTCTTTTTTCATAATAAATGTAACCATCAAATTGTTCAGAAATTAGAAAGTGAATATTCATTAAATAAAAAAGATGCAAGCGATGTAATATGTTCAAATTAAATAAAAGTTTTGATTTGTTTTCTTTTTCTTCTATTTCTAAGAGGAATAGGAGAGTGAAGTTCTATCGTGTTACACTAGTTACAAGAGAACTTGAGTATCCCTGTTAGAATATAAAAATATAATCCTCATCCTCACTATAACTTTAGAGTTTTGGTATAATAGTTATGTATTTTATCATTTTACCAGAGCAATCTAGCTTCAAATCCCCCTAGCCACAAAATTAACGTGGATTTTAAAAAATGGCCTTATTTGTGTGAGTCAGGGTTTCACCATAAAAGGCTCAACCTGAGCTTTGGCATAATTGCTAGGGACTTACTCCCTATCCATCTTAGAAATAAATAAGAGGGAAGTTGAAAGAGTCTCTTTTGGGGAAGGTTTTTTTTTTCAATTTTATGCTAGGATATTTTTGCTAGTGAAAATTGTGATTCATGATTTTGAGGGGATTTTTGTAAAAATGTTAAGTTAAATGACGTTTCTGAGAACCCCACTATTTTTTTGGGTGGGTTTTGTTTGGGGGTGTGGTTATCTGAGCAACACCTAAACTTAAGGAGAGGGTTTTGTGAAATTTATCTTTCAACATATTTTAAGCACTAATTGGTGTAGTTTGGTTTTAGAAAACTTTGGTTTGATTTGGTTTGGAAATATTTGAAATCGAAATAACTAAACCGATTGATCTCAACACAATTTTATAAAAATTTCATTTTTTCTAGGTGAAAAGATAATTTGTACTAATATACTAATCTTTCATATAGCTTAATTGATCATGGTCCGTTTTAGTTTGTAAAGTAGCTATTTAATGAATTTGCTCTTCAACTTGAGATATAAAACGAGTGAAAGGATTGAAGGAGTAAGAGTGTTAGTTCTTTGAACTAAATAAAAAATTCTCATATCTATGCCCAAGCCGAACAAACCAAACTGAACCGATTTAATTCGGTTCGGTTCAGTTTGACAACTTGTCAAAACCGACAGAACCCACTGAACCGACGTTTGCTTACCACTAGGTTTCCCTAATTAACCGTAGGCAACTAAAGAAATTGATCGAAAAGGTACAAAATAGAAGCTTAGAAGTGTATACAAAAGAAAGCCGACATAAGGTGAAGCAAAAATAGGATACATATTCAATTTCTAAGGATTAGAAACATGGCCTTGGTTAATGGCCCATTCTTTAGTGTAGCTTTTATTACCTTAAGGCCCACAAGATATTTTTCTGTCGTTGTAATTGGGCCTTATATTAGGGGTAGTCAGCAGTTTTACCTTTAAAGAAGATGCTTTCAGCCCCTGGATCGTAGGCTCAACAATCCGCATACTGTTTTTTTTTTCCTGATGAATTTATCTGTAAGTTTGCTGAGATTAGAGATACACCGACACATATGTAACTATATGTAAATATATATGTACGTATTTTGTTATTCTATAATTTAAATTACATAAAAATTCGAGCTACACATAGACATATGTAAGTATATATGTACGTACGTATTTTGATATTTTACAATTTAAATTACATCAAAAAATTTCGAGCTACATCTACCTCTTTAAAAAAGAAGAAAAGATAAAAGCAATAATACTATCAGAAATTAAAAAAGGGATCAAAAAAAAAAAAAAATGCTAAGAGTGTTTCTCAAACTTTGTTATGATCTTTCAATTACAAAAAAGGACCCATCCAACTCCTTTCCTTTCCCTTTTCCTTCCTCTATCAATATCCATCTTCTTTTGCCTTAATTTTGAAACTACTCATCAGTTCCGAGAGCAACCAGACAACTCATCGAATTAATCATCAAATTTGTGTCCGTGTACCAAAACTCCAATATTAGTAGGTGAATACTGAGCATGACAAGATCTAATCCGTTCTCGGATCAGTCTATGGACCATTTCTCCGTTGGGTTCAGGTATGATTGCAATTGCTAGTCACTTATTGTATCCACTTTGTCAATAAATAGTCTATTATTCAAACTTCATTTTCTGCAATCCAAAAGAAGTAACAAAAGAACAACGTACATCTTAGGATATTATCCACACCCATCATGTGAGTGTCGCACACAACATCAGTGTGATGCTTAGTGATCCCCTGAGATATTTTAATGTGTACTTATTCTTTTATTGATGTTAATTAAATATACACCCACCCCGTAAAATACAAGTAGATATAGATAACAGAGATATAAGCTTATGTAGGAGAAAGGGGACGCATAGATAACTAATGTTCTGATTTTCTGAATTTGGGCCCGGTAAAAATATTCAACTTTGACATTTCTGTAACATGTCAATAGCCCATTTAACATTTTTGTACCGTCAATTATGCCAAAGGACAAAGGTTGAGTTCATTCCAAGCAATTCCCCCTTTCATAGGCCTAACGTACAAGCAACTCAGCCTCCCTCCATCAAAACAGTCGCCATCCTCATTCATTGCCTCCCAAAGAGCAGGAGTGAGCTTATACTAAAGCTTAGGAGAGATAGCTACCTTAGCCAAAGAGACTCACCCCAAATAAAAAAGCAAAACCCCTCAAGCATTAAAAAGCAAAAGTTCATGTTAAAGACCCTCACCCACACTCCTCCCCTTTATTAATTTCTTCAAAGAAATGTTTTCCTCTGTCCTTATTCCTCATTGCCTCTCGTCTCTTACACATTTATAACATGTACACACGTATTACTACTACTAGCTTCTGTGTGTTTTTGAGAAAGTGAGGGTGCTCATAATAAGAGATGAAGGATTTTGGGGGATTGGTTCATCTCTTTGTTTCTGTCTTTCTCTTCAACTTCTCTTCTTTCATTGTAATTCCGGCCATCACGGATGTTTTGATGGAGGCGCTCTGCCCTGGCCGAGACCAGTGCTCGCTTGCCATTTATCTCAGCGGCTTCAGCCAAGCGGTACGTAACTCCACTTCCCTCACTTCATCGCTTATTTGCGTAACTGAGTACGTGCTTGTAAGTGTTCTTTGGATGCATGACTTTAGGCCTCTCTATTAATTGGTTTTATTTTTTTTTTCCTCGTACAAATTAGGATTTCAATCCTGGTCCTGTTTGCACTAGTCTCAAAAATTTTTGATACAGGCCAATAGTCTGGAATTGATCAGTTGTTAAGTTAATACATAGGAGTACCACGAATAGATAGGAGTTTCAGAGGATGGGATTAATGTACGTAGTTTAAACCTTGCTTTGCTTCCCAACTAATGAAAGGATCACTGAGTCTTGGTATCTTTCATTAAACAATTAAACATGCTTAAAAGCTTTGTTCCCATTAAAGTGGGTTCGCATCGTTCCATCATGAGACCAAGTGTGTTAAATGTTGTTTTTAAGGGTTGATTGCAGATAGACCCTTGTACTATCGCCAAATTGAAATTTCTTACCACTATAGTATTGTTGTTGCAGATAGAACCCTAGGAGAAATTTTGTCGACCCTTTTCAACTGGTCTATAGCAACCAAACATTTTCACTTAGGGTTCATCTGCGATAATAGAACTATGTGGATAGTAAGTTCAATTTGATGAGATTAATTAGGGTCTATCCGTATTAATCCTTTTTAATTATTTTCAGTTATTGCTATTGAGGGTACCAAGTCATGTGTGAGAAGGATTTGGAATTTTTTTCAATATAATTTAGAGGGGAAAAAATCTTATTCTAGAATATAAGACTTCTTAATTTTGAGTAATTAACTTTGGTAGAAGTTAGACGAAGAACTCACACGTATTTAGAAAAAAGTATTGTCATTGCTATGTGGCCCGTCTACTTTGGGTGTTGAACAGCTATCAATTTGCCTTATTAAGGGGGCACCTAGTAAACCTCCTAAATGAAAATATTTGAATAAAAGCACGTAATTAGAAAGATGAGGTATATTAACACAACAAAAATTGCTAAGAGTGTTTCTCAAACTTTGTTATGATCTTTCAATTACAAAAAGGACCCATCCAACTCCTTTCCTTTCCCTTTTCCTTCCTCTATCAATATCCATCTTCTTTTGCCTTAATTTTGAAACTACTCAACAGTTCCGAGAGCAACCAGACAACTCATCGAATTAATCATCAAATTTGTGTCCGTGTACCAAAACTCCAATATTAGTAGGTGAATACTGAGCATGACAAGATCTAATCCGTTCTCGGATCAGTCTATGGACCATTTCTCCGTTGGGTTCAGGTATGATTGCAATTGCTAGTCACTTATTGTATCCACTTTGTCAATAAATAGTCTATTATTCAAACTTCATTTTCTGCAATCCAAAAGAAGTCACAAAAGAACAACGTACATCTTAGGATATTATCCACACCCATCATGTGAGTGTCGCACACAACATCAGTGTGATGCTTAGTGATCCCCTGAGATATTTTAATGTGTACTTATTCTTTTATTGATGTTAATTAAATATACACCCACCCCGTAAAATACAAGTAGATATAGATAACAGAGATATAAGCTTATGTAGGAGAAAGGGGACGCATAGATAACTAATGTTCTGATTTTCTGAATTTGGGCCCGGTAAAAATATTCAACTTTGACATTTCTGTAACATGTCAATAGCCCATTTAACATTTTTGTACCGTCAATTATGCCAAAGGACAAAGGTTGAGTTCATTCCAAGCAATTCCCCTTTCATAGGCCTAACGTACAAGCAACTCAGCCTCCTCCATCAAAACAGTCGCCATCCTCATTCATTGCCTCCCAAAGAGCAGGAGTGAGCTTATACTAAAGCTTAGGAGAGATAGCTACCTTAGCCAAAGAGACTCACCCCAAATAAAAAGCAAAACCCTCAAGCATTAAAAGCAAAGTTCATGTTAAAGACCCTCACCCACACTCCTCCCCTTTATTAATTTCTTCAAAGAAATGTTTTCCTCTGTCCTTATTCCTCATTGCCTCTCGTCTCTTACACATTTATAACATGTACACACGTATTACTACTACTAGCTTCTGTGTGTTTTTGAGAAAGTGAGGGTGCTCATAATAAGAGATGAAGGATTTTGGGGGATTGGTTCATCTCTTTGTTTCTGTCTTTCTCTTCAACTTCTCTTCTTTCATTGTAATTCCGGCCATCACGGATGTTTTGATGGAGGCGCTCTGCCCTGGCCGAGACCAGTGCTCGCTTGCCATTTATCTCAGCGGCTTCAGCCAAGCGGTACGTAACTCCACTTCCCTCACTTCATCGCTTATTTGCGTAACTGAGTACGTGCTTGTAAGCGTTCTTTGGATGCATGACTTTAGGCCTCTCTATTAATTGGTTTTATTTTTTTTTTCCCTCGTACAAATTAGGATTTCAATCCTGGTCCTGTTTGCACTAGTCTCAAAAATTTTTGATACAGGCCAATAGTCTGGAATTGATCAGTTGTTAAGTTAATACATAGGAGTACCACGAATAGATAGGAGTTTCAGAGGATGGGATTAATGTACGTAGTTTAAACCTTGCTTTGCTTCCCAACTAATGAAAGGATCACTGAGTCTTGGTATCTTTCATTAAACAATTAAACATGCTTAAAAGCTTTGTTCCCATTAAAGTGGGTTCGCATCGTTCCATCATGAGACCAAGTGTGTTCAATGTTGTTTTTTAAGGGTTGATTGCAGATAGACCCCTTGTACTATCGCCAAATTGAAATTTCTTACCACTATAGTATTGTTGTTGCAGATAGAACCCTAGGAGAAATTTTGTCGACCCTTTTCAACTGGTCTATAGCAACCAAACATTTTCACTTAGGGTTCATCTGCGATAATAGAACTATGTGGATAGTAAGTTCAATTTGATGAGATTAATTAGGGTCTATCCGTATTAATCCTTTTTAATTATTTTCAGTTATTGCTATTGAGGGTACCAAGTCATGTGTGAGAAGGATTTGGAATTTTTTTTTCAATATAATTTAGAGGGGGAAAAAAAATCTTATTCTAGAATATAAGACTTCTTAATTTTGAGTAATTAACTTTGGTAGAAGTTAGACGAAGAACTCACACGTATTTAGAAAAAGTATTGTCATTGCTATGTGGCCCGTCTACTTTGGGTGTTGAACAGCTATCAATTTGCCTTATTAAGGGGGGCACCTAGTAAACCTCCTAAATGAAAATATTTGAATAAAAGCACGTAATTAGAAAGATGAGGTATATTAACACAACAAAAAATTGCTTAACTATGCAGTAATATTCCATCAACTATTTTATGGTTTGTTGATTTGGATGAAGTCAAAACAGTTTAGCCTACCGACCACTAGTAACTGTATACGTTTCAACGCATTGTCACGGATTCCAAATTAACTTGCCAACCGGCTTTCCTCGGTAAATATCACATCCCTTAGGAGGTCCCTTTCTTGCTTATGAGTGGGATGTAGAGGCTACTGTTTTGGAAAATGACGTGAGATCGATCGATGTACTAATTTTCTGAATTTGGGCCCGGTAAAATATTCAACTTTGACATTTCTGTAACATGTCAATAGCCCATTTAACATTTTTGTACCGTCAATTATGCCAAAGGACAAAGGTTGAGTTCATTCCAAGCAATTCCCCCTTTCATAGGCCTAACGTACAAGCAACTCAGCCTCCCTCCATCAAAACAGTCACCATCCTCATTCATTGCCTCCCAAAGAGCAGGAGTGAGCTTATACTAAAGCTTAGGAAAGATAGCTACCTTAGCCAAAGAGACTCACCCCAAATAAAAAGCAAAACCCCTCAAGCATTAAAAAGCAAAAGTTCATGTTAAAGACCCTCACCCACACTCCTCCCCTTTATTAATTTCTTCAAAGAAATGTTTTCCTCTGTCCTTATTCCTCATTGCCTCTCGTCTCTTACACATTTATAACACGTACGTATTACTACTACTAGCTTCTGTGTGTTTTTGAGAAAGTGAGGGTGCTCATAATAAGAGATGAAGGATTTTGGGGGATTGGTTCATCTCTTTGTTTCTGTCTTTCTCTTCAACTTCTCTTCTTTCATTGTAATTCCGGCCATCACGGATGTTTTGATGGAGGCGCTCTGCCCTGGCCGAGACCAGTGCTCGCTTGCCATTTATCTCAGCGGCTTCAGCCAAGCGGTACGTAACTCCACTTCCCTCACTTCATCGCTTATTTGCGTAACTGAGTACGTGCTTGTAAGTGTTCTTTGGATGCATGACTTTAGGCCTCTCTATTAATTGGTTTTATTTTTTTTTCCTCGTACAAATTAGGATTTCAATCCTGGTCCTGTTTGCACTAGTCTCAAAAATTTTTGATACAGGCCAATAGTCTGGAATTGATCAGTTGTTAAGTTAATACATAGGAGTACCACGAATAGATAGGAGTTTCAGAGGATGGGATTAATGTACGTAGTTTAAACCTTGCTTTGCTTCCCAACTAATGAAAGGATCACTGAGTCTTGGTATCTTTCATTAAACAATTAAACATGCTTAAAAGCTTTGTTCCCATTAAAGTGGGTTCGCATCGTTCCATCATGAGACCAAGTGTGTTCAATGTTGTTTTTAAGGGTTGATTGCAGATAGACCCCTTGTACTATCGCCAAATTGAAATTTCTTACCACTATAGTATTGTTGTTGCAGATAGAACCCTAGGAGAAATTTTGTCGACCCTTTTCAACTGGTCTATAGCAACCAAACATTTTCACTTAGGGTTCATCTGCGATAATAGAACTATGTGGATAGTAAGTTCAATTTGATGAGATTAATTAGGGTCTATCCGTATTAATCCTTTTTAATTATTTTCAGTTATTGCTATTGAGGGTACCAAGTCATGTGTGAGAAGGATTTGGAATTTTTTTCAATATAATTTAGAGGGAAAAAAATCTTATTCTAGAATATAAGACTTCTTAATTTTGAGTAATTAACTTTTGTAGAAGTTAGACGAAGAACTCACACGTATTTAGAAAAAGTATTGCCATTGCTATCTAGCCCGTCTACTTTGGGTGTTATCAATTTGTCTTATTAAGGGGGGCACCTAATAAACCTCCTAAATGAATATATTTAAATAAAAACACGTAATTAAAAAAGATGAGGTATATTAACACAACAAAAAATTGCTTAACTGTGCAGTAATATTCCATCAACTATTTTATGGTTTGTTGATTTGGATGAAGTCAAAAACAGTTTAGCCTACCGACCACTAGTAACTGTATACGTTTCAACGCATTGTCACGGATTCCAAATTAACTTGCCAACCGGCTTTCCTCGGTAAATATCACATCCCTTATGAGGTCCCTTTCTTGCTTATGAGTGGGATGTAGAGGCTACTGTTTTGGAAAATGACGTGAGATCGATCGATGTACTAATTTTTGGCGAATTAGAGTTCCCTTTGGCATAATTACATATTAATTTGGGAATTTGTATCTATCGAAATCTGATTGTTAGAATTTAAAATTTAACCCTGAATTTCGAATCACAATTTCAAAGTTTACGTGTAGTAGGAAAAACTTTAAGATAATATCTGAATAATCAAAATTTTAATTCTACCATGCATATACATATGTAAAACATACTTTAATGGAAAAGAGGAATTACTATCTAAAATAGTCCATGTTATCGGTGCATAGAAAGAGGGTTCAACCTGGAAAGACAGGCTAAGGCGTCTAGCTAGACTAAATAACCTATTCCAAAAAATAATTCTAAGTAACAATTGTGATGAAACTTGTATTAATGTGTAACATTAGAACCTATATTCAAAAATTGTTACAACATTATTAGACTTAATGCGTTCGATTTACTCATAGGTAAAGTCCATTTAAAAAAGCAAGCAAAAAAAAAAAAAAAAAAGTTGCCAATTGTTTGTTGCAAGTGATTGCCATTCACCATCACATAGCTATAGTTATCATAGAGCCACGAGTAAAGTTTGACTGTCCGTTACACCGAAGCATACTATTAGATGCGATTTTTTTTTTCCGAGGCATTTCTATATCCGCTTGTTTTATTAGTTCTTTATGATGTAAATTGAGACAAAATGAAGGACGGCAGCTTGCCTGTATTTTTGTATAGCTGCCGCATGCCTCCTCTTACTTATGCTGGCGAACGCACTATTATTAGCTAGACAAATACACCATGTGTTCTTGTAGCACATCAACATCGATCACTTTGATTAAGATGGGCTACTCAAAGGAGAAATTATAGGATTCCCACAACCAATAGTCTATAATTTCCCATTTGAACATGCCGTTTCTTTGTGCACCTCTAATTCTTTAGAAATATACAAGAAATGAACGTTATCAAATCAAAAGGAGGAAGTATACGATGCTCGAGGCATCCTAGGACGGGGCCGTGAAGGGGGACCGTGACACAAATTATTTGGAATAAGATCGGATTAAACAAAAAGATATATATAAGTTCGCAAGCTAGTTTGTCCTATGCAATATATCGGGAATAATATTGATCGGAGAGGTTTAACTAGAAGGTTCATCGTTATAGGTCTTCGATCGTTAGAATTTGCTTTATAGAATTTAAATTCATCCTTTTTCTATTTACTTAATTTAGAAAATACACTAGCTAGTACTGAATACAATATTGGTTAGATATGAACACATTAAAATGTACTGATACTTATATAGATTTCTTTTGCCAGCCTGATTGTTGGTTATATCATAATAAAAAAATAAAAAAGATTAATTTCAGAAATACCAAATGCATGGAAGTTGCTAAGAAATTAACACAATAAAGCCGCTTCACACAATTATATGTTCTCTTGACAAAAAAAGTATCAAGGAAACATGAAGTCAGTCGAAGCTTGGTGGATATACCGCTACAACTTGCATGTGGTACTATTTTGGGCCATACTCACAATTGTACATCGTGCAGGTACATGAATTTCGACCATTTATGTTTCCATTATGTTTATTAGGTAACATGCAACTTCATTTCCTATTGTCTGCCACCATCGTGGCCCCCAGTTACTTTTTTTCATTTCCATGTTTGTTTGTGTCTCATTACATTGGAAACACACTAATAGGGGCGTTGTGTATAATTTGGATGTCAGTGATTGTACCAGTAAAATTTCAAAAGATTAAAATTATAAAAAAAATAAAATTTAAAAAAAACCCATAAACTTTTTGTTATTGCAGATGACGGGGCTGGGGACTCTGATTGTGACTCCTTTGGTTGGGAATCTCTCGGACAAGCATGGACGCAAAGCCTTGCTCACTGTACCTATGACCGTTGGTATCATCCCAACTGGTAACGCACTCACTAAACTATGCTCATATTCTAACTCAATACGTAATTGCCATTTTACAACAAAATCGAATTTGATAATTTTTTATGGGACCTTCCTTCTCAAAAAACAACCCTCCTAACTTTAACTTGAAGGTGCTTTATCTGACCAGTGAACAACCTAACATTCTCTTCCAAGTCCTGGTTTGATTATTTACCATGCTAGAATTGGTCGAGGTCGTCCGGTTATTGTTCCACTTTTAACTAGGTTATCTTAAGTTATCAAAAAGGCTTTAGAATGACGGTTTCAATCTGATAGCTGACTTGACTCGAATCTAACACCATGTTAGGATTGGGGGTAATAAGAGGTAAGAGAAGGTAGGTAAACCATTAATTTTGTTTTGGAATGCATTTTTGGGGAGAAATGGAGGGGAAGTTCAGGGTCCGTTTGAATGTTTTGTGTAAGGTTAGGTATTTATGACACCACATGGAAAGTGGTCGTCCAACTCTTTTCTCTTCACTTTTCATTTGAGCCTTTACATTGTTTGGTTTGGATTCATTGCAGATTTTACAATGATAGCAATACATTATTTGGATTGCATAATGCAAAGTTGGAAAATGATAGTTATGTGGAACCCATTTAAAAGGTACAATTTACCATGAGGTACTATTACCTCCATAAAACACGAAAAAAAATCCAACAATTAAATATAGCTATTTCAGTAATTTATGCATCAAAGTTCCACAACGCTGCATAGAAATTTGTAGGAACCTCCAAATATTCTATACAATTTCCAAATTATATTAGCTTTTTCGCAAATTGGAGTGTTAAGTTTGTTAAATACAAAGTTGAGTTACTAAACAAAATTAATTTCAATATCCCCCTTCATCCCCCACCTCAATGCCGCCTGACCTTTCCGACCCTTCCCATCCACGCACTAAAAACTGAGGTGTAGATCTCAATCTCCTCACTTTAGTTGTCCTTGATGTTTATGGCTGAAGAAGACATATGGAAGAGGAGTTCTTTGCTGGGTGTGAGTTGGGTTTTCGTTTCCCCATTTCCCTTTTTTTTTATTTTTTTTATTTTTATTTTTTTTATTTATTAATGACAGTTGCAGCTTTCCAGCCAATTCAGCCAGTTTTGGTCGGATTTCTGCAAAACTTGACACATCAAAAAAGTGATGACACGTCAGCACTATGACATGGTTTTAAAATTGCAACCAAACAATTGCAAAGTGTGAAAGCAATAGGTGGATCGCACACCGATTTCCTTTAAATAAATAATAAAAAACCGCAACTAAGCAGCCCCTTAGTTAATTTAAGTGGAAAATTACGGGATCTTGCTGCTTTTTCAACTTGGAAGTTGATAAAATAAAGATTACCCTTCAAAGATCAAATCCTGAGATTGAGTTTGAAATTTCCTTCTCATTATTAAAGTTTTCAAACAAGATAAACTAAGTTATCCTCAATTCCTCTTATAAAGAGGTTTGTTTGATTTGCATGCAAACCCAAAAAAGAGGTTTCTAAGAAATTCCACATCAGTTCATGAAAATATGCTTTTGTTTGGTTGACAACAGAAAAGAGAAAACTTCCTTTCTAAAGCTGACAAAAAGGTGTACAAAATGGGAAAAACTATCTCTGAGTTTTTAGCTCGGAAATGGACTGGATATCTGACATGATAGCATAGGTTTAAAACATTTTTGTTTGGAATTTAATTTTTCCCCCTTTTCTGGAAAATCAATTCTCAAACAAGATTAGAACCGATTTATCCTAATTCTTATGTAAAAGAATTAGTTTTGATACCCTAAAGTCTCACCTATTTTTAACTTCCATTTCAGTAAAGTTTAAATATAACCGAAACTACTTCAAGAAAAATCTTTCTACACTTTTCAATGAATATAAGTATGCATTATACCAATCAAGTTTATTCTGTTCTATATTAGATTAAATGATTATAATATTTGTTTATACTCTTGGGACTATTATTCTATATTTTCTTTTTTATTTTAAAAACAGAGCTTAGTTGCTTTAGGAGAGCTTGTGAGACTTCTTGCAAAAAGGCATTGTTTATCAATTTCTTTTATACTCAAGAAGATCCGGCATCTGGAAAATCTCTTTTCCATTGAATTTCTAAATGAGAGAGAATGAGTGAGAGATGAATTTATCCTTATTTGGTTCGGGAATTACTTTACCCTTAATTTTGAAAAGAAAAATTCTAAGTGCTAATTAGCAGTGAAGTGGATATATTGTTTTTATAAAAATTAAATTATTTTTAAATCCATATTCTTAAATCATGGTAAAATAAATTATTGGTGTAATCTTTTTAAAGGTAAAGAAAAATATTTATTAATTATTTCTTAATGAAATTTAACATTTGAAAGAAATTTGACTCAAAGGTGTTTCTCATAATTTTTTTCTAGAGTTCATATAATAATTTTAAATTAATATATACAATGATTGTAAATGACCTTTGAAAACTGAAATTATTGCTTCTAATCTAAATGGTGTTTTGGATTAAAAAAAAAATCTAAATGGTGTTTCTCCTGAAAATTATTTTTCATATTGTTTATAGGAAAAAATGTAAAGGATATTGTTATAATCTCAATTGATTAAAAGTTGGGGTTTTATATAAAGAACTTTGATTTTAGGGTTTGTAGTCCCTTAAATCTTTTAAATTAGTCCCTTGTCCCCTAGTATTTAAGTGTTTTGAATTTAGTCCCTCAAACCAATAGTAAAATAATCAATTAAAGTGATTAATTTGAAACAAATTATGATTTGAGGGACTAATTTCCTTCTAATTCTTATTTTTACTCCTGATTAGAGGGACTATTCTCAAAATAATTCAAGAATTGGGAGATACGATAGAAATTTTAATAATTTGAGAGAATAATTTTAAATTAACTTAAGATTATTTTGTAAAAAATAACTTAAGAATTGAGGGATCTTATAGCAATTCCAATGGGTTGAGGAAGTTAATTCAAAACATCAAAAACTTAAAGGACTAATATAAAAAACTAATTTTTTTTACCTCTTCGCCTCCTTATCTTCACATGCCCCGCTTTGGAAATTTGTACGTGTGTCTAATAGTTTAGAATTCAAAAGGTGAAGGAAGAAATTACTTTTATGCCCTTGTCATTTCAACGGAGTGGATGAGAATTCCTCCATTCCCAAAAGTATGTTTGCCGCCCTCACTCGGCCTTTTCGGACTTTTAGAGATCGGTATAGATTCTCAAACAAGATTATGTTCAACTTCCCCTCTCTTGATGACTTGCCGAAAATAAAAAAAAAAATAAAAAAAAATAAAAAAAGAAAAAGAAAAAGAAAAAGAAAAAGAAAACTTGCTATCATGCTTCTTGCTCCTTCCAATGTGACGATGTTAACTACTAAACCAGTCGAGATCATGACTCATGTCCCACTCCGTCATCTTCACCGACGCCACATAACATGGTTTTTAATTCGCCCTCTCTTTTCCTCATTTCACCAATTCTTTCCCTTTCTCTGCTCGCGGAATCGAAAAAATCTCCTCACCAGCCTCTCGTTCACCGACACTCAATGTCAACAGCTCTCTTTTTACATTCTAGAAGTAATTATTTACATTTTCTCTCCTTTTCCATCTCCATTTCAATTCAACAAAAGTGCTCGTCATCTACAGCTGATAGTGATCGCCACCCACTTTCACCTTCACCGCCCATACCAATTTCTTGAAAGACACCTTTTAAACCTTTTCACCTTTTCACCCTTTCCCTCTTTTGTCTAGTTCTCAGGTTGCACGCCAAGTGTTTGCTCTATTGCCTGAAAGGAACAAGATTCAAAATTATCTACTGACTGTGGATTTTGACGAGTTAGGGATGATTCTGTTCCTATAGCAAACCATTGATTTTATTGCTTCAGCCTCCAACAAAATATCGTAAAGAATCTACGACATAAATGAATTGCATCAGTTTGCAAATAGAAAACTATCTGAGAATCGATCGTAATTTTGAACTTTTGTGTTGATGAAACATGCATCTTGATGAACTTGATAAATTCTAAAATGGGTTTTTAAATAAAATAAAAAAGAAAAAGAAAAAGAAAAAGAAAAAGAAAAAGAAAAAGAAAACTTGCTATCATGCTTCTTGCTCCTTCCAATGTGACGATGTTAACTACTAAACCAGTCGAGATCATGACTCATGTCCCACTCCGTCATCTTCACCGACGCCACATAACATGGTTTTTAATTCGCCCTCTCTTTTCCTCATTTCACCAATTCTTTCCCTTTCTCTGCTCGCGGAATCGAAAAAATCTCCTCACCAGCCTCTCGTTCACCGACACTCAATGTCAACAGCTCTCTTTTTACATTCTAGAAGTAATTATTTACATTTTCTCTCCTTTTCCATCTCCATTTCAATTCAACAAAAGTGCTCGTCATCTACAGCTGATAGTGATCGCCACCCACTTTCACCTTCACCGCCCATACCAATTTCTTGAAAGACACCTTTTAAACCTTTTCACCTTTTCACCCTTTCCCTCTTTTGTCTAGTTCTCAGGTTGCACGCCAAGTGTTTGCTCTATTGCCTGAAAGGAACAAGATTCAAAATTATCTACTGACTGTGGATTTTGACGAGTTAGGGATGATTCTGTTCCTATAGCAAACCATTGATTTTATTGCTTCAGCCTCCAACAAAATATCGTAAAGAATCTACGACATAAATGAATTGCATCAGTTTGCAAATAGAAAACTATCTGAGAATCGATCGTAATTTTGAACTTTTGTGTTGATGAAACATGCATCTTGATGAACTTGATAAATTCTAAATTGGGTTTTTTTAAATAAAATAAAATTTCTGGAGTTGTTTGTCAAGAATTCAATGGAGCTGTTAAGGTTAAAATTAATGGCCTTTGCAAAATTATGAATTATAGAAAACTAGACATCTTATGTTTACTGATGCTTATTAATTTGCAGTTATATTGGCTTATGATCGGTCAAGGCCATTCTTTTATGCTTACTTCGCCATCAAGATGTTCACTGGGATGTTTTGTGATGGCAGCATGCAGTGCCTTTCTCTAGCTTATGTGGTAAGCATTTTACCCAATTTTAACCTGAAATTTTTGGGCTGGTAACTTCTGCAAAGATATTTTCTGATATATATTTCTAATCTGACGACTCTTAGGAAATTCAAATTCCAATTAATAATTAAGCTCGCTATGTATTATTTTGTATGAAATAGGACCACCATTTCATATAAAATTATTGGAGTAGTTGCAATTATTGTGTTTTATTATAAGTTTCATTGACAATAAAATAATTTCTGCAAGAATCACTATAACGATTTTCATGATCTTACTTCTTCATAACTGTATTTACCATTCATTTGCCCCAACTATTACATGCAAATCATCTGAACTCCTGCATTAAATATAATCTAAAGTTCACTATATTCTGGCTTCTTCATAACTGTATTTACCATTCATTTGCCCCAACTATTTCATGCAAATCATCTGAACTTCTGCATTAAATATAAGCTAAAGTTCACTATATTCTGGCTTCTTCATAACTGTATTTACCATTCATTTGCCCCAACTATTTCATGCAAATCATCTGAACTTCTGCATTAAATACAAGCTAAAGTTCACATAACATAGAGTGCTATATTATCAAATGTATTGATGCTTCTCTTAGTATCAACTTGTATAATGATATTTTTAAATTAGAGTGAATGTTGAGTACATGAATTACATATGAACTAGTAAATCTAGGGTAATGTAATTGGAGTCAATCCACAACTGATCATCTTGTAGTTGATACTCTCTGTATTGGTAATTCGGCATCTGTATCAAATATCAATGCCAGCTCTAGACATTTTATTAAATAAAAGTATCATAAAGTTTAAAATAATTTTCATTTTGTTACTTAAAGATTTAAGCATTGCAGTATTTGAATTTCTAAAATAATTGGATGGTTGCTAAAGAATATGCACATCTGCTGCTTGCTAATTCCTTGCTTCATAATTCCAATACAGGCAGACAAAGTGGCTGAGAGCCAAAGAGCTACTGCATTTGGTGTTCTTGGTGGCATCTCTGCTGCTGGGTTCGTCTCTGGGACTCTCGCTGCACGCTTTCTCCCCACCTCCTACACCTTCCAGGTCTCCTTCTCTCTAACCTCTTTAGTTTCTGCATCATTAATCTGAATGCCTCATTTGTTTGTTGTTTATCTCTAGGTCTCTGCTGCAGTGGCAGTTCTTGCAGCTGTGTACATGAGATTCTTCCTGGTTGAAACAGACAGCAAAGGAGATCTAGTTGATGAATGCTCTCAGCCCCTATGCCCAGCTTCTTCTTCTGAGGCTGATTCGAGTTCTCCCAAGTTGCTGCCCATCAAGAAGGTTCCCTCGCTTCGCGACATGATTTGCCTTCTCAGGAGCAGGTCTGCGAACTAGTTACTCTTTCTTACTGTAGTTTTGAAATAGTTGCCTTTTGTTCTTATTCAAGAGACATTGAGTTAGTTTTAATTAGTAATCACAGTGATTCAGGAATTAGATTAAACTAAGAGTAGGCATGAGTTTATCCATGCCTTAGCTAATGGGGGAGTCTGCAGAAGCAATGCCCACTTTGTATCTAATCTATCAACCATAAGAAGAATAACAGGGGGAATAAGTAAATTGTGAATATTTGATGGTTTAGAAAGCTCCTATGTTCATGAGGAGAGGAGGGCCAGACAGATTCAAACAAGAACCAAAAAGCACGGGAGAGTGCTACCCTTATGTTTACTCTAGATTCCAACAAAAGAATATCAATGTTGTTGGTCTCTATCTTTTTCTTCATTTTTGTGCCCACAGCCTCTCCTAAATAGGGAAGAGAACTCCGCCCTTTATATTACTTAGGCACTCCTTAAACTTGTGATCTCCTTTTCAGAAAGAGAATGCCTTTTCAAGACCTCTTAGGAGAAAAGAGCTCTCCATTCATGTTTTCTTTTCTTCTTACTTATAAGATACATATCTCCTCCAAACAACTAGAAATCCTTTTAGTGACATAATCATCCTGAGCAATAGAGAAGATAAATCCTTATCCTTGTAGTATGAGTTTCTGTAACTAAGTACATGTGATTGATATCTGTTGAAATACCAACATTTTAAAAAGCGGCACCTAGGCTGCCAGCCTAGGTCTTGGGAGCGCCTAGGGGAGCGTGGGCTGCTTATGCGGACTGCATCGCTTAGGTCTTGATCATGATTTCCTTCATTGCAGCCTTGACGTCCTCCGAATTCCTCTAGTCTCCTCCACCAACTGTGAACACCTCATCCAACCTTCAACAAAACCTCCTCCACCACTACTTAATCAAAGAAAGAAATTTGTCTAGGAACCTAGGTGCTAGGCATCAGTCCGACACCTAGCGCTTCCTATAACATCCGTTTATTATCAATTATTGTAATTAAAAAATAAAAAAGGAAAACCACCTAGATCTTGCTTAGGCTCTAGGTGTCGAGTCCGCCGCCTAGAGCTTTTTGTAACCTTGTAAAATACTCCTTGAAAGTAAACCAATTTATTACTCTAGTGGCTAATCAAAGATCTTTCTCGATCAATCCTTTTGCCCCTCATTCTTCGAGAATAAGAAATATCCTTTTCGGGTTTGAATTTGTTCATTTGGAATCCAGACTCTTAAACAGGGACAAAAATAGAGTTAAGTTGAGACGTGTCATAGAATTCGTACCTTGATTTAATATGTTCTTATTATAAAGATATCTTATGATAATATAAACTATTATAAATAAACGAATCAATTCAGATAGTCTTTTTGGCTTCAGTGGTGGCTAGATTACCTTGTCATTCGCTCAAGAGTTCTCATTGAAGTTCAATATGAATCTTTACGTACTTACCATGATATTTATGGGCACTATCTACTAGTAAGAAGCGTGAAAAAAGAAATCTGTTGTATGGTGCTTTTTCCCAGAAAGTTACTTGAATAGAAAGAACTAAGTTTAGTGCTACTGTAGTTTTGAAATAGTTGCCTTTTGTTCTTATTCAAGAGACATTGAGTTAGTTTTAATTAGTAATCACAGTGATTCAGGAATTAGATTAAACTAAGAGTAGGCATGAGTTTATCCATGCCTTAGCTAATGGGGGAGTCTGCAGAAGCAATGCCCACTTTGTATCTAATTTATCAACCATAAGAAGAATAACAGGGGGAATAAGTAAATTGTGAATATTTGATGGTTTAGAAAGCTCCTATGTTCATGAGGAGAGGAGGGCCAGACAGATTCAAACAAGAACCAAAAAGCACGGGAGAGTGCTACCCTTATGTTTACTCTAGATTCCAACAAAAGAGTATCAATGTCAAAAGAATATCAATGTTGTTGGTCTCTATCTTTTTCTTCATTTTTGTGCCCACAGCCTCTCCTAAATAGGGAAGAGAACTCCGCCCTTTATATTACTTAGGCACTCCTTAAACTTGTGATCTCCTTTTCAGAAAGAGAATGCCTTTTCAAGACCTCTTAGGAGAAAAGAGCTCTCCATTCATGTTTTCTTTTCTTCTTACTTATAAGATACATATCTCCTCCAAACAACTAGAAATCCTTTTAGTGACATAATCATCCTGAGCAATAGAGAAGATAAATTACTCTGGTGGCTAATCAGAGATCTTTCTCGATCAATCCTTTTGCCCCTCATTCTTCGAGAATAAGAAATATCCTTTTCGGGTTTGAATTTGTTCATTTGGAATCCAGACTCTTAAATAGGGACAAAAATAGAGTTAAGTTGAGACGTGTCATAGAATTCGTACCTTGATTTAATATGTTCTTATTATAAAGATATCTTATGATAATATAAACTATTATAAATAAACGAATCAATTCAGATAGTCTTTTGGCTTCAGTGGTGGCTAGATTACCTTGTCATTCGCTCAAGAGTTCTCATTGAAGTTCAATATGAATCTTTGCGTACTTACCATGATATTTATGGGCACTATCTACAAGTAAGAAGCGTGAAAAAAGAAATCTGTTGTATGGTGCTTTTTTCCCAGAAAGTTACTTGAATAAAAAGAACTACTTTTAGTGCTACTGTAATTTTGAAAATGAATACGCAAATGTCCATCAAAAGTAAGTAAATACATCCGAAACATATAAAATGCGGTTAATCCTGTTGTGAAGGATGCTATTATTGCGAAAGTTGGTGAATGGGTTTTTGACCATCAAAAATAAGATTTTTTTTCCTGCAGCTTGACCTAATGTAAAAATAGTCAACTGCCTTACTCTGAGTTCTAGTGATCAGTTGACTGCTTGCTTGTGCTATCAGACTATTTTTCATAATGTATCTAACAGCTTATGTATGGTTTGTGCTCAACGTTTAACATGCAGATGGATGAGGCTTAATGATGAATGCACCTCTTTATCTTAATATTAGCATTATGCTTTGATACTTGTTATCTTGCAGAATGTAATATCATATAAAAAAGACAATGATATAGCATTTTTCTTTGAATTTATCAGCACTGTTATTGTCATTTTCTTGTATTTTTCATTTTGTGCTTGAAAGTTTTTTGCAATGTGATTTTACTATATTTACATTCACCCTACTTCACTTTTGAATTTTACTTAAAAATAAATGAAAACCATATGAATTATTCCTGGGAAAACCTATTGCAGCGATACACCTGATATTTTCTCTCTATTTCGAAAACCGACTTATGCCTGCTATGATTTTTCTTGCTTTCTTTTCTTGTTCTTTGCTTTTTTTGAAGTCTCATTAGGCCCAAAGTTATCCAAACATTCAAATTCTTCTATGTTGTCGAAATTGTGGTTTTGTACACTGAATTTTTTAACATTTATAATTCCTGAATATTTTTCTAATGGAGACGAAAAACTTAAGTTTAGTTCCTTGGATAATTTAAAAATTCTATATCTACTAAAGGAAAAGAAAACACAAAAAAATCATTCGTAAGGGAAAAGAAGAAGAAGAAAAGCTGACGACGAAGAAAACAACAGAACAAATAATCTAGCAAAATCCACAACAATTATATATCTTTATACTGAATCGCATATAAGTCTTACCATCTATCGAATTATTTGTAACCATCATCATAATGTGTGTAACTAATAGAGTATTATGATTATGCAGCTTGGTCTTATTGCGAGCAGCACTTGTTACATTTTTTGGCAGTTTTGGTGAAAGTGGCCTCCAAGCTGCATTACTGGTAGATATCTCTATCTCAATGCCTGAGATAAAGCATACTAGTTTCTTTGTTCATATTTACTATTTGTGTGCAACTAGCATAAACTACAAAGATAATAATCTTAAAGAAGTCTTTTTCTTCTATTAAATAGTGAGCGGAATTTAAAGCTCCTAAAAAAATTTATTTTCTAGCCCCTAGTTGGCCTTGTTTGTTCATGAGCATCTTCTTCCCTAGTCGGTCAGCTTGAGCTCAATGATATTGGTAGTATCTAAGATTGAAAAGAATGTCCTTAATCTGTAATTTTGGTAATTGTAATCCTTTAATAAACGTGTACTGAATTGTTCAGTGCGACCTAAGTTACCGATGCTGGACAGTATGAAACAACTGAGAACAACTCAAGCTATCATCTGAAACTTAAACCCAGTAGGTTACCAGAGCAGGGAGGAAATATTGCTTGGTTTAGAAGGTACAGAAATAACCTCGAATGAGAAGTCAAGGATTCTTCTTAAACATGAGGACATTTGTGACGTACCCAGATATCTGTTGTATGTGCTTTTCTCTTGTGAGCATTCTTCACATTTCAACTTGATTAGGGTGAAAATTCCGAGAATTATATCTGCTTATTTTAATTTGTAAATTAAGCACCTATTTTCTCTGCTTTTCTCATCATTAATCTAGTGCAACTTCATGATAAATTAATGCAGTACTTTTTGAAAGCAAAGTTCCAGTTTAGCAAGGACCAATTTGCCGACTTGTTGCTGATAGTTGGGATTGCAGGGGCATTCTCACAGGTATAATTCTGAAATTTTCTGCTTAACTCTGTTTCCTTATCTTCATTTTTTACCCTGTAAATACATCCACATACATATATAATTATACATACTTGTATATTAACTAAAATTATCTTATGTGCAGCTGTTTCTGATGCTCCCGTTAACACGTATTATAGGGGAGGAGAAACTACTTAGCATTGGACTCCTAGCAAGCTGTGCCCATGTAACTATCTTTCTCTTCTTTCACACTTTCCCATTCTTTTCCTATAAATGCAAGGTACCGAACTTGTAGTTACTTCTATTTTCTTTGAATCGTTGCAGGTATTTCTTTATAGTGTTGCGTGGGCCTCTTGGGTACTTTCCTAGCTAACTCTCTCTCTCTCTCTCTCTCTCTCTCTCATGTGTATTGTAGGAGTATCCATCTTTTGTAATTAGTTATTTTTCATCTTACTAGGAGAATTAATCAAGTCTATTTATTTACCTTTCAAATTAGTTTTATCAACTATTATCCCATTTTGGAGATGCTCTCAACTTCTTTTTGTGTTGAATATTTTTGCATGAAGATGGCTTTGGTTCATTTGGTAATCCATTTATAATTTGCTTAAATTTCAGGTTCCTTATCTAGCTTCACTATTCGTAGTCATGAGTATTTTTGTTCAACCATGTGTGAGTACTTCTTCACTGATTGCTCTCAATATTTGTTCCCTCAAATGAACCTTATGTTTAGTTCTATTTTTGCAGATAAGAAGCACAGTGTCCCAAAAAGTTGGACCTTTTGAGCAGGTACTAACTGCAAAAGTCTGAAACATTAGGATGGTTCTTATTTCATATATGTGTTTGTTTGTCCTCATTTTATACAAATGTAGGGATTAAGGGCTTTACTTAATCTGCTTACAACTTTAGTACCACTTGGCATATTTTAATTAGGATAGTTTATACAATTTTTGCTAATGGATTAGCTTTTGAAAGTTATTAAGTCATTGGTTAATGCTTCATTATTGCTAAAGTGTAATGCTCATCTCAGGGAATGGCTCAAGGATGCATGACGGGCATAAGTTCATTTGCTAGTATCATATCTCCATTTGTTTTCTCTCCTCTAACTGGTATTAATTACTCCTAATGTTTTCAAGCACATCTTGATTTAATACAGTAGCCAGCTTAATAATACTCTTCTTTCTTCAACCAGCTTTGTTCCTGTCAGAAAGTGCACCATTTAATTTCAAAGGTTTCAGTATAATGTGCTGTGGATTCTCATCGGTGAGCAATTGGATACTCTAAAATTCTAGCTATAAGTTTGGTACAACAATGGATACATCAATGGTTCTTTTTTCCTCTTGTGCAGCTCACAGCATTTACACTGTGCATCACCATGAGGGAAACTCTTCCAGTTTTAAGCAAGAGTACTAGACAGCCACAGGTCTAGATATTTCCAAGTTGTTTATTTAGCCAAGTTCCTCTCATATCTGATTTTCTTCACGGCGAGTATATGAAACCAGTAAGATAATCCAACCTGCTTTTTTAAAGGATTGTAGCCCTAAGAGTAGTAGATTGTAGTCCATCATATATGTTACTGGTTGTACTGTGATTGGTGTTTAGAAAGCCAAGCTACTGAAAGGAAAGACCACAGGTTTTAGGAGATGATTCTATTGTAAACATCCGAAGCAAAAATGGATATGTAACTCTTTTCCAGCACTTCAGTATATGTAAATATATTGTGGTTAAATGTCTTGAGATCTTGACCTTGTTATTTCTTTGGACATTTCGGATCAATTCATGCCTCAGTTTAGTTAAGACTGAAATAGAATTCCTGAAAAGGGGAAAAAAGATACATTGTTGTCATTTATGCCACAAAATGGATATTGAAGTGAAAATACAAGAAATGGCATTGTTAGCCAATTCATTTCAGTACATCTTCCAAAAGGGTCCTTAGCCAATTCCTAAAAATTAGTATGGGAGTTATCATTTGCTACTACTTTCCTAGCAATTTTTTTAAGCAATATATATTATATAAGACTTCATGGTATCTTGAGATTAGTCTTACATCAATTGAAGAGGTGATTGGGTTCTAAATAAGATCAGAACCCCAAGAGATTCATCCCAGATTTTCCCCTAGGATCAAATTACAGTTCGGTATTGTCGATAACCAATCTATCTATGTAAACATTTCGAAATTTGAAGCTTAACCAAATTCATAACTCCATGAGAAGAGAAAAAAAACCCCTGAACATGGAAGACGTCATTCTGTAGCCAAGCAAAGAACAAGTGATAAAATGCAGATGTACAGGACAATCCTCCCCCCTGAAGTGTAAGAAAATATCACAGCTTAAGTACAAGTCAAACCCATTTTAGTGGTAAGAATTGAAGATGAATCTGTAAAATAACTTGCATTATATAAACAAGACAGAAAATAAAAGAAGCGTACCCCACAAGGAGTTGGTCCTCCAATGAGGAGCCATACAACTCCTATCCCATTCTATCCTTCCCACTCAAAATCAACACTATCCAGATTTCCCTCCCAACGAGTGGTTTCCTTCCCTTGCCCCCAAATCAGCAATATCTCTCTCTTGACTGCAATAACCACAGGATATATTGATTTCGAAACCTGCAGAGCTTCAGTTGTTGGTGTTTGTTATACTAAGAGCCATGGCCTCCACTGCTACTGCTGCCACCTGCGCTCTCGCTTCTCCGTCCCTGGGAGTGGAAGGCAGAGCTGCGGCGGCCCCGCATAGCGTCGGGCTTCCTGCTTTACACGCACTGACCAATTTGGCATCTCTGAATCGTCCTCAGTCTCGCGAATCCTGGAGAAGCACTGCCTGCTGTAAGTCTGCTCTATTGTTTAACCTTCAGATGGCATGAAGTATGATATAGTGTATATTGCTAAAAGTTTGCATTCTCATCCTGCATCATTCTTGTCTTGTTTTTATGGAAAGTTTCATCAAGTGAAACATAGACAGGAATTCATCAGCCAGTATATTCCCGAATAGTTAAAAACTAAAAGGCAAAATGTTTCGTAATGGAAAACAGCATAGACTGAGTTTAACAACCTCATGTATCTATAAAATAGAGTGCTAATCCAGTACTCTGATATATCAATAAGTCTGATCCAAACCGTGCTAAGTCATTCAGCCTTTTCCAAGTGATCTATAACCTCTCAGCTGTTCTCTCGAAGCAAACTAAATGATTGTTTGAGGACGATGAAATAACAGAGCTTTGAGACTATTGGGGGTATACGAGCAACTTTCCTTAGCTTGCAAAGATCATCCTTCTTCCTTCTAAACTTTGGCACTGGATCATCAACCAATTAGTGTTAACTCGAAATACTTTTTCTATAATAGGTCGTAAACTTGCAAGGAATGTTATGGCCATGGCTACAGGAGATGCACCGGCTGAAGTTGCAACTGGACTTCCAGAAATTGTGAAAACCATACAAGAATCCGTATATATTATATTACTCTCTTCTTTAAGATTTATTGAAGTAATTTTGATATTGTTTTCATCAGAAGATCTTAACAAATATTCTTTTGGTAAACAGTGGGACAAGGTTGAGGATAAGTACGCTATGTCATCTCTTGCAGTTGCTGTAGTTATTGCACTTTGGGTCTCCACTGGAATGATCTCGGTAATTATAACTCTGTACCGATGTTTATCAAGATCTATATTTCTGATGAGCTCTGATATTCTATTTTTGGTTATTACTTACAATTCTTGGGTACTAATGCAGGCCATTGATAGGCTTCCTGTGGTCCCTGGTGTTCTTGAACTTGTAGGAATTGGATATACTGGTGTATGTACTGACTTGTGAAACTTCTAACATATTTATAAAGGAACATATAACCAATTGTTCGGCATCGTTTAAGGCTTTCTTAAATATTAAAGAAAAGACTGATTCAGCAAAGATTTTCCAACTAGCTAAGCTTTTTGAGTAAGTGGCTAAGTTGTTGAGTAAAATTTGTTTCGAACATAATTGTTCACTAACTACATCAGCCAGAAAGTTTTCTACTCCTAAGAGTTTTCAGTTAGATGCCAAGCTTTATTTCTTTACGAATCCAATATTGTTAGTGCATCATTCAACAAACTAGGGTGTGAGAAATGTTTTGAAAATTACTTGTGAAAGCAGAAAGTGGTATTTTTGTGACTTGTACGGTATATCTTAATTATGATATTCCTGCAACACAGTGTCATTTAGAGATACGAAACTTAAAAAACATATGCTGAATTTCTTCTATTATAAGCTTCATGGATTAGTATTGCATGATTTCAGATTTTATATGCTCTACTGATGCACATCTTTTACTGTCTTGTCTACACAGTGGTTTGCATATCGTAACCTGGTTTTCAAGCCTGACCTAAAGTAAAATAGTCAACGCCTTACTAGTTCTAGTGATCAGTTGTTGCTTCCTTGTGCTATCGGTATATTTTCATTAAGCAAATCTTGTTTGTCATCTCAAATGTATTAGCCAAATTTCATTTGTTATTAATGTTTGAAGTCATCAAGAGAGATCCTAACGTTTTCTCCATCATCAAATTAGGTCATTTCGATATTTTTGTCTCTTTGATGTGATGGTAATTGTTTTTCTCTCTCCTTTTGCACATAACCCTTATAAGTTTTTAAATTACAAATAACACCACAGTTTTAAAAATTATAAATAACACCATTAGTTTGGAACATCACAATATCCCCTAAAATTTTCAATAGCTACAAATGGTGCAGTAAAAATTTAGAAAGTTTAAAATTATAAATAACCCCTAAAATTTTTAAAATTACAAATAACACTGTTAGTTTGGAACATCACAATATCCTAAAAATTTCAAAGCTACAAGTGGTTACTAAAATTTTATAGCCAACTAAATGTATTGAAAATTTCAAATAACACCCCAAAGTTATTTGTATTGTTTTAAGAACTTCAGGGTTGTTTATAAAACTTTTAGGTCTATTTATAAAAAATTTAGGGGTCCATTCATAGTTTTAAAACTTCTAATTTTGTATATTTTCTAAATAAGGGTCCCCTAAAATTTTCTAAACTTCTAAAACTTTTAAAATTATAAATAACTCCAAAATTTTATAAAAACCTCCTAGAAAATATGCAAACAACCTCAAATTTTGAAAACTATAAATGAATCTCTAAATTTTTACAAACAAACATTCAAAATTTTATAGAAAGTTCTAAAATTATAAATAACTTTCGGTGCTATTTGTAATTTTAAAACTTTCAGGTTGATTGTAAATTTCTAGTCTTAGCTTTAATTTTTAGGGATATTGTGATGTTCAAACTAACATGGTGTTATTTATAATTTTAAAACTTTGAGTGTTATTTGTAATTTTAAAATTTTTAAAGGGTTGGTTGTAAATTTTTACGACCACTTGTAGCTTTGAAAATTTTAGGGGATAATGTGATGTTCAAACTAACAGTGTTATTTGTAATTTTAAAAATTTTAGGATGTTATTTGTAATTTTAAAACTTATGTTATGTGCAAGGAGAGATAGTCTCACATCAGCAATAGATACGTCAAAATGACTAATTTGATGATGACTTAGATCTGTTTGACTTTCAAACATTGAACAAATAAAATTTGGCTAATACATTAAGGACTATAGTGAAGTTGCCTTTCATAATGTATCTAACACTTATGTATGATTTGTGCTCAACGTTTAACATGATGGATGAGGCTTAATGATGAATGCACCTCTTTATCTTAATATTAGCATTATGCTTTGATACTTGTTATCTTGCAGAATGTAATATCATATAAAAAGACAATGATATAGCATTTTTCTTTGAATTTATCAGCACTGTTATTGTCATTTTCTTGTATTTTCATTTTGTGCTTGAAAGTTTTTGCAATGTGATTTTACTATATTTACATTCACCCTACTTCACTTTTGAATTTTACTTAAAATAAATGAAAACCATATGAATTATTCCTGGGAAAACCTATTGCAGCGATACACCTGATATTTTCTCTCTATTTGAAAACCGACTTATGCCTGCTATGATTTTTCTTGCTTTCTTTTCTTGTTCTTTGCTTTTTGAAGTCTCATTAGGCCCAAAGTTATCCAAACATTCAAATTCTTCTATGTTGTCGAAATTGTGGTTTTGTACACTGAATTTTTTAACATTTATAATTCCTGAATATTTTTCTAATGGAGACGAAAAACTTAAGTTTAGTTCCTTGGATAATTTAAAAATTCTATATCTACTAAAGGAAAAGAAAACACAAAAAATCATTAAGTAAGGAAAAAGAAGAAGAAATTACCTCTTTCTAACACTGATTATGAGCAGAACATGTAACGAATAGCATATTAAAACGTCTTAAATCAAACATAAGTCGGTATAACTTTTACTAATATAAAAGTTCACCTGTACACATCCTTTTTTAAGGGGTTTTTTTTTATATGAAACCACCACAAAATACACCGGGTTTCCAGAGAACCACCAGAAAATTTTTAGTTTTCGTAAAACCACCAGAAAATTTTTAGTTTTCGTAAAACCACCAGAAAATTTTTAGTTTTCGTAAAACCACCAGAAAATTTTTAGTTTTCGTAAAACCACCATAAAATATGCACTCTTAACAAAGTCCCAGTCATAATTTTCATTCATATTCTATTAAATAATATGCTAAATCCCTAAAATACCCTGACGGTGGCACCCAACGATATTTTATTATATTTTCTCATCCCAAGAAACACCTTACTTCCCTCCAACCTTAATAGTTAACTCCCTCAAAAAATTTTTATTCCCTCCAAACACTCCCCTACAGTATGCCTCCAAAATTTAGTCATAATGGGCATTTACGTCATTTTATACTCTTATTTAAAAGAATATGGATGTAAATTACGACTTGTAGTAATTTGTTAACAATGCATATTTTTATAGTGGTTTTATGTAAACTGAAAAGTTTATGATGGTTTCCCGAAAAACCAATATATTTTGTGGTGGTTCGAATAAAAAACCCTACTTTTAACTTACAACATGGACCCTGAAAATGTACATATAGTGAAGACTTCAGGGGTAACTATAGGGTATTTAAGTACCAATTATTTGGTTAGATAGATCGCAAAAAAAGATATTTCCTTTGATACAATTGAATCAGTTTAAATATTAAAAGAAGAATGGACCTGGAGTTTCAGTTCTCTGTGAATAAGATTGTTCTGGCTTAGCATTTGCAAACAGCAAAGCTGTACAAAGTAAATTAATCCAAGTTCACTTCTCCGAAGACTCCAACTTTCCCACTAAACCCAGCAAATAAATACTAATAAATAAATGAAAATGTTACCGAGAAGGAGTGGATTATTTTGGAGCGCATAGAGGAGGAGAGCGGGTTTATATGCGTTCGGATTTTGGACCCGACTCAACCTGGTTTAGTTGGTGATCCAGTTTGGAAAGTTTTATCGGGTAAATTACTTGGTAAAATGAGCTCACTAATCTTATTGATTAAGTAAAGGGTAAGTCAAGTGAACACGTGCGCTTGAGGTGCACGTAAGAAATTATTAAACCGTGCACCTATAAATAATAATAATTTATTTTGATGAGTGCCATGAAAGGCAGAAAGAGACCATCTGTCGCTTGATTACGCCTAAAGACACTCAATCCACTCCCTCCTCTGCGGTCTAATTCTTTTTAGGCTATTTTTAATTGACACTGAAAATATTATATTATCATAATTTTGAAATTAGTATTACTCTCCAGCAAATAATGTTCTTAACAAAAAAAGACAAAAAAGAAAAAAAAAATTATTTTACTTCGATTATCTAACATAGAAGTATAGGGGAGAAATTGATAAATAAAAGATTTAAAATAGGGTTTTGTTTCTAGGCCCAAAAGTTTACACGATTTATCTAAAACCCAACATCTTTTGCTTGTATCTTTAAACCCAATTAGCCTTTTGTATTTACCTTTAAACCCAAATTGTATAATTTATAGATTGAGTATCTTGTATTTATACATTAATATGGTAAAATCCCAAAATACCTTTAAACCCAAATTGTATAATTTATAGATTGAGTATCTTGTATTTATACATTAATATGGTAAAATCCCAAAATACCCCTTTAAACCCAATCAGATTTCCTCTCCTCTTCTTCCTCATTCTCATCGCTCTTCCTTAACCGAAAACCCCCAAAAACAAAAACAAAAACAAAAACAAAAACAAAAACAAAAACAAAAACAAAAACAAAAACAAAAACAAAAACAAAAACAAAAACAAAAACAAAAACAAAAACAAAAACAAAAACAAAAACAAAAACAAAAACAAAAACAAAAACAAAAACAAAAACAAAAACAAAAACAAAAACAAAAACAAAAACAAAAACAAAAACAAAAACAAAAACAAAAACAAAAACAAAAACAAAAACAAAAACAAAAACAAAAACAAAAACAAAAACAAAAACAAAAACAAAAACAAAAACAAAAACAAAAACAAAAACAAAAACAAAAACAAAAACAAAAACAAAAACAAAAACAAAAACAAAAACAAAAACAAAAACAAAAACAAAAACAAAAACAAAAACAAAAACAAAATCGCCCTTCTTCCCCATCTCCTCTCGAGCCCTAACCGAGAAACCGCCTCGTCATTGAGCCCTAACAAAAAAAATCTCTATTGTGAAGGAATTATTCCCCCAATTAGATCAATCCCCAAAAGAGAACTAGCGAATCTTCTTCTCTGTCCGACACTCCTCCGCATGGTGCCTCCTCCGCCTCCATCTCCGAGCGGCATTAGGCGATCCTCCGCGGTGCCTCCTCCGCCTCCATCTCGTCTGCAGGCAGTCCGGCGATCCTCCGCTTTGCCTCCTCCGCCTCCATCTCGTCTGCAGGCAGTCCGGCGATCCTCCGCTTTGCCTCCTCCGCCTCCATCTCGTCTCGAGGCATTTGTCAAACGATCCTCGCCGCTGCCTCCTCCGCCTCCATCTCGTCTGCAGGCAGTCCGGCGATCCTCCGCTTTGCCTCCTCCGCCTCCATCTCGTCTGCAGGCAGTCCGGCGATCCTCCGCTTTGCCTCCTCCGCCTCCATCTCGTCTCGAGGCATTTGTCAAACGATCCTCGCCGCTGCCTCCTCCGCCTCCATCTCGTCTGCAGGCAGTCCGGCGATCCTCCGCTTTGCCTCCTCCGCCTCCATCTCGTCTGCAGGCAGTCCGGCGATCCTCCGCTTTGCCTCCTCCGCCTCCATCTCGTCTGCAGGCAGTCCGGCGATCCTCCGCTTTGCCTCCTCCGCCTCCATCTCGTCTCGAGGCATTTGTCAAACGATCCTCGCCGCTGCCTCCTCCGCCTCCATCTCGTCTCGAGGCATTTGTCAAACGATCCTCGCCGCTGCCTCCTCCGCCTCCATCTCCGAGCGGCATTAGGCGATCCTCCGCGGTGCCTCCTCCGCCTCCATCTCGTCTGCAGGCAGTCCGGCGATCCTCCGCTTTGCCTCCTCCGCCTCCATCTCGTCTCGAGGCATTTGTCAAACGATCCTCGCCGCTGCCTCCTCCGCCTCCATCTCGTCTCGAGGCATTTGTCAAACGATCCTCGCCGCTGCCTCCTCCGCCTCCATCTCGTCTGCAGGCAGTCCGGCGATCCTCCGCTTTGCCTCCTCCGCCTCCATCTCGTCTGCAGGCAGTCCGGCGATCCTCCGCTTTGCCTCCTCCGCCTCCATCTCGTCTGCAGGCAGTCCGGCGATCCTCCGCTTTGCCTCCTCCGCCTCCATCTCGTCTCGAGGCATTTGTCAAACGATCCTCGCCGCTGCCTCCTCCGCCTCCATCTCGTCTCGAGGCATTTGTCAAACGATCCTCGCCGCTGCCTCCTCCGCCTCCATCTCGTCTCGAGGCATTTGTCAAACGATCCTCGCCGCTGCCTCCTCCGCCTCCATCTCGTCTCGAGGCATTTGTCAAACGATCCTCGCCGCTGCCTCCTCCGCCTCCATCTCGTCTCGAGGCATTTGTCAAACGATCCTCGCCGCTGCCTCCTCCGCCTCCATCTCGTCTGCAGGCAGTCCGGCGATCCTCCGCTTTGCCTCCTCCGCCTCCATCTCGTCTCGAGGCATTTGTCAAACGATCCTCGCCGCTGCCTCCTCCGCCTCCATCTCGTCTGCAGGCAGTCCGGCGATCCTCCGCTTTGCCTCCTCCGCCTCCATCTCGTCTCGAGGCATTTGTCAAACGATCCTCGCCGCTGCCTCCTCCGCCTCCATCTCGTCTCGAGGCATTTGTCAAACGATCCTCGCCGCTGCCTCCTCCGCCTCCATCTCGTCTCGAGGCATTTGTCAAACGATCCTCGCCGCTGCCTCCTCCGCCTCCATCTCGTCTCGAGGCATTTGTCAAACGATCCTCGCCGCTGCCTCCTCCGCCTCCATCTCGTCTGCAGGCAGTCCGGCGATCCTCCGCTTTGCCTCCTCCGCCTCCATCTCCGAGCGGCATTAGGCGATCCTCCGCGGTGCCTCCTCCGCCTCCATCTCGTCTCGAGGCATTTGTCAAACGATCCTCGCCGCTGCCTCCTCCGCCTCCATCTCGTCTGCAGGCAGTCCGGCGATCCTCCGCTTTGCCTCCTCCGCCTCCATCTCGTCTGCAGGCAGTCCGGCGATCCTCCGCTTTGCCTCCTCCGCCTCCATCTCGTCTCGAGGCATTTGTCAAACGATCCTCGCCGCTGCCTCCTCCGTCTCCGTCTCGTCTCGAGGCATTTGTCAAACGATCCTCGCCGCTGCCTCCTCCGCCTCCATCTCGTCTGCAGGCAGTCCGGCGATCCTCCGCTTTGCCTCCTCCGCCTCCATCTCGTCTCGAGGCATTTGTCAAACGATCCTCGCCGCTGCCTCCTCCGCCTCCATCTCCGAGCGGCATTAGGCGATCCTCCGCGGTGCCTCCTCCGCCTCCATCTCGTCTGCAGGCAGTCCGGCGATCCTCCGCTTTGCCTCCTCCGCCTCCATCTTTTTCTTCGAGCATTGTCTGACGATCTCCATTATTTTCCGGCTTTGTTTCGTTTTCGAGCATTGTCTGACGATCTCCATTATTTTCCGGCTTTGTTTCGTTTTCAGCTGTCCGGCGACTACAGACCGATTAAGCATTTTCGGCTATTGTCTGATTGCCACTGGCTATTCCTTCCATCTGTTTGTTCGACGCCACCTCCTCCAGGTTTTCTCATCACGGCCAGCTTTCCAATTCCTCTCCTGCCGATAGAGTTATAATTTTCATATCAGCGTTTTGTTGTAATTAAAACTGTTGAAACCGAGAATTCATCTCAACATTCATAATTAGGGATTTGTGGTGGAATTTTCTTCTAGGTATTTGCATTGATCATTTGAAAGATGTTCAACCACTTTTCCTTTTAATACACCTTTCTTTGTACCTGTGAAAATTCGGCATTTCTTCATACCTGTGTAAATTAGGGAGTGTACTTAATGGTTAGCATTTTCATGTTACTTAGGATTCCTATAAATTAGGATTCTAATTGTTTCTATTCTAAACATTGAATTTCAAACAATGGATTGAGGAAATTTGTTCTAGTTATCAATGGCAAATTTTTTCTTATTAAACTCTTAGAGAATTGAAAAGGCTTGTGAATAGCTTAACTAGATCACATCACTTTAATGGTGGAAGAATTACGATCTCGCTCAGTCGATTCGCTATGGTTGATGGAGTAGAAGACTATTCACATCGATATTGAGATGGTTAATGAGAAATGAGTCAAACTTCAATGAGGCCGGGTGAGTTCATTATTTAGTTTAACTAGATTTTAAGCAGAGCAAGTATGGGTGAAATTAGTGTATTGCATACATCCAATTTGTTTCTTTACACCATCGGTTGGAAGAAGAACAAGAAAGGAAAACAAGTCGACTCAAGCCATTAAACGAAGATCCTACAAATGCAGTTTAAGTTCTAATGCTGCCTTTAACTGTGGAATTTCTTAGTTTGCTAAATAATGTATACCTTGTTTTAGCTTCCTGTGTTGGAAACAGATCACTGGTTGAGGGCTAACACTTCGAAAAACCTACATTTTGAATTGCTATGTGTCTCAAGTTATTACTTTGTTGTTATCTTGTTCGCTTTTCTTTTAGTTCTTTTAGCTAACTAAAAATATCAGAAACTAGAATATACTCTTTGTAGCATGGTCTCTAACTCCATATTTCATATTTTAAAATTAGTCCCTCAAATGATTAAAATTGCTAACAGGTCTCTCATCTTAAGCTATATTTTGAAATTAGTCCCTCAAATGATTAAAATTGCTAACAGGTCTCTCATCTTAAGCTATATTTTGAAATTAGTCCCTCAAATCATTTAATTTGCTATTAGATCCTCCAATTTTAAATTATTTTGAAATTAGTCCCTCAAATGATTAAAATTGCTAACAGTTCTCTCATCTTAAGCTATATTTTGAAATTAGTCCCTCAAATTCCCAACATACCCCTGTGATCATCTCACCATCTCCTCCAAAATCATCCACATAAATTCCATCTACTTCACGACCGCCATCCAGTAACCCGTCCTAATTTTGGGCGATCTATCAACCCCCCTCCACTACCCCGCTGCAGATGACATTGACGATGAGACCGCCGGAGTTGAGTGGCAGTGCTTCTCGGAGATTCTTTTGCTGGTGTGATCATTAATTATGCAACCGGCATCATCAAGTATTTTTCTCATCGATAGTGATTTTTGACATGGGCTGTTGAGTTTTCTTGAATGATTTGAGTTCTCTAGGCTTGGAATTGGGCTGGGTTTTAAGCTTTTTTTTTTTTTTTTTTTCATGAAATGGGTTTTAAGATTTATAGTAACAATAATTTACTAGTAAATTTGACTACAACATCACCACGAGCATACCGAGATTTGTTAGGTGATCACACCAAAATTATTGTTTTGAAACTCCATGTACAAGCTAGCTAGGAGACAGGAGCTACACCAAACATATATATTCGTCCACATATACCTATCATCTTTTACATATTCAATTGCTATAGTATTCGTCCACATATATCTATCATCTTATACATATTCAATTACTATAGTAAACAGACACGTGCAAAGCACGTGCCCTCTAACTAGTAGTATATGAAAAGAGAACTATTTTGTCATGTAAAATTGTTAGGTCGATTAAGCTGAGAGTGAAAATGGGACAACTCAACAAGTTTCTTGGCTACTATAGCAGAAAAGATAGAGGGTGAACACACTGAAATACTTTGTAAATACTCTAAGCTTCGGGAGCTAAATGTCCTTAAACTGGTAATTTTCATGTGCTCAGTCAACTTTTAACAAAAGTACCTCATTGACTATTCTCTTCATTGATCATTGGGATAATCAGGTGGGGGAAATTTTTTTTTTTTTATGAGAGGAAACTTTGTTCAGAAACAAACTTGGGCGAGTTCTTTCCTAAACTAAACCATTGAGAAGTAGAAGAAAAGCATTAATTTTGGACCTTAACAGATGGACCAAATTTTATAGGGTATTTTTCATTATACTGTTTTAAATTTTTTTTCAATGAGCGTGATAATTTGTTAGAAGTGATTTTACTTGAGTCAAATAGGGCGAAATTTCCCCCTCTTTGTTCAATAAAAATATGAAAACTATTCAAAAGGGTTTTGCTATATGTTATAGGATTTTTACATGAAAATCAGCTTAACTTTTGCCAAATTGCAACTTACCATATTTATTTATTTTTTTAATATAAACCATCTTAGTTTGCTTACATGTTCTCAATGTTACACTTTTTAGTATTTTTTGCTTAAAAAAATGAAATTACTATAAAAAAAAAAATGAAAATGAGCAAAAATTAAGGTGAGAATGGAGGAGGAGGAGAAGAAGAGGAGAGGGAGAGGACAGTTGGTCGGATCGATGGCATGAGAGGAGGAGGGAAGGAGGTCGCGGTGAGAGTGGGTAAAAAGGATCAGGGAGATCAGGATCGGAATCAAAATCGAGGATCAGGATCCTCAAAATCGGGAAATCGGAAACAAGGAAACAAATCGGCGCTCAGGTCGAAAATCGGAGAGGAGAGGGGAATAAGAGATGGGGGAGAGACGGTGAGGGGGAAGAGGGGAAGCAAGAGGAGGTGGAGAGAGGAGGGAAGGAAGAAGATGGAGAGAGGAGTAGGGGTAAAATAAGTATTGAAAATTTTTTTTGGACTGAATAGTGGTGAAGGTGTGATATTGAGAACATGTAAACAGACTAAGGTGGTTTAGATCAACAACTTAAATAAATATGATAAATTACAATTTGAGCAAATATTAAGGTGATTTTCATGTAAAACCCTATGTTATATTAATAATGGTTGTACATTTACCATAAAACAATTGTGTAATAACAATAGACTCAAATATTTTATATGAACCATCTTCAAAGACCTATTTCAAATTACACCTCTTGCCAAATATCGTAAAAGCCCAATTTGTTTAGTACAAAATAATATTTCAAGGTACAAAAGTTCTTCTTTTGTTGGAAGATACAAACTCAAGCGTTAGGGTGTGTCGGCAATTTCAAAAGAGAAATGAGTTTAAACTAGTTTTGCTTTAACTAAGATAGATTGGACCATATAGAGCGTGCTTCAAAAAGAACTAGCTTAGAGGCTAAAATTTGAACTAAAGAAAACTAGTTCAATTGTGGCACAATTATTGCCAAACTAAAAACTAGTTTTGGACCAAGATTATACCTATTAAAACTAGTTTTGTGGAGTTGCCACACACACAATTAGTATATTTCAAAAGGCTCAAATGTATGCTTAAGATTCATAATGAAAATCCTAGCTAATCACGCTTACACATGTCCTTTTCCTGGAGATTACCTCATTTAAGAATCAATAATCCCTTCTTCAGTGGCTTTTAGGAGCAAAACGAGAAATATGTTATCATTTCAAGGTATATACGGAAACAAATCCTTCTTTCTTATACTAATTTAAATATGTCATCTTCTCGATCTATTCCCATTTAAGAAACACTTAACAATTAAACTCCCCGTAAATCTAAGACCACAAGGACGTTTTGTTGTGGAGGTCCATATGCATGTACAAAAGTAATGGGCTTTGAGGCCCAGACCCCAATCCCCTGATTACCCGTACTCTCACGCGCCTAGTGATGCCCACCTGCTCACCCGCCCAATAACCAGGTAAATTTCACAAAACCCCTGACAATGTTTGGTCTATTTTTGAGATAACCCCCAAAAGGTTTGATACGTGCTTACTCTCAAAACTTTATCGACCTTTGCAGGGCAGACTGAGAGAGAGTTGATCATTTGATTCGACGGTTGGAGAGCCATGATCATGTTTGAATGGTGTCATGATTACTGTTCGGAGGAGGAGGACTCTCGGTAAAATTTGGAGATATAATATCGATCTGACATGTCATATAACAAAGAACAAAGTGTGTAGTTCTCTTTGTTCAACGCTAGAAACTATTTTATTCTGCTTTTGTTTATGTATCGGCACGATGAGCTTTATATTTTCTCTTTGTGGCTTTTACTACTTTTGTACTTTGTATTAGTTTCGTTAAACTTTTATTAATGAAACATGGGGAGTTTCCCATCATTTCACTGAAGAAAAAAAAACTAAAAATATACGTATTTTTCTGAATCTATTTTCATATGACCTCTGATATTTTTGGGTTACCTAAAAAGGGTAAGGGGTTAAGTGAAATTTTCGAACTTTTTGAGGGTTATATCAGAATATGGCTAAAGTCTGGGGAGTTTTGTGAAACTTTTAACCCTTTCAAACCTCCACCCGACATGCCCCCGTCTCGCTCGCCCGCGCTCCCATATCCCCCAAGAAAACTCCTCGACCTCCACCCCCTCTCTCACTCTTAATATCACATGGCCTCATTCCCCCTTCCCTTCCCCCCTCTCTCTTCTCCTTACTTCCAATGTCTCCCCCCACTTTCTCTCTCCTCATCTCCACCTTCATCTTCCTCCTCCTCCTCCCAATCTCTACCTCTCCTCATTCCTGAATCCTTCCACCCCCTCCATCCACCTTCCTTTCCTCCTCCCTCCCCCCCTCCACCCTCCCTCCCTCCTCCATCCACCCCTCCTCCTCCATTGATTGCTCCGACCTCACCTCCCTCCCCTAACCACCCCCTTCCTCTCCGTCCTCCTCCAACGTCCTCCGCCTCTCTGACTCTGACTCCTCCGTCTGCCTGTCCTGCGACGACATCGACGGAGACTGCGACAACAAACCGGGGTGCTGCTAGGCGGATGGGGTGGAGTGGAAGGTGGGGAGTTTAAGGAGTTCGGTTGCAGGGGTTCTCGAGCTGAAGCGGCGGGGGGACGAGAGGGTGGAGAGGATTGAGATGGAGTGGGCCGTGCCGAGAGGGTACGGGAATGGGACGGAGTGCGTCGAAGGGGCGACGGAGGTGAAGGCCGCCGCGGTGAAGGGCGGGGTGAGGTGCGCTTGTGGGCCGGGCTTTGTTGGGGATGGGTTTGCTGCCGGGAGTGGATGCTTCAAATGTGAGTAGAGCTTTGTAATTAGTTTAATTTATGCTGGTAATTATTTGGTAAATATCAAATAGACGCCCAAGTATCACTGTTTTGAGCTTACTGTCACTGTTGTTTCATTGTTGAAGAGGGCTCTCTGGTTAAATTCTTTTTGTTGACTCGTTTACCCCTTAGACAGACTCACTAATTTCACCTATGGACGATATCTGTAAAAATTCCCCCCCGGGTAAAAGAGTCAACAGAAGTTAAGCCAGGGGTCTATCTGCAACAATGAAAGTGTAGGGGCAGTAAGTTGGAAACAATGATACTGCAGGGGGTCTATGTGCAATTAACCCTTATTTTCTTTTAAGATACATAGTGAGGTTTTAAGGTCTATGATTTTTGATGAGTGGGGGATTGTGAGTACATCTTATTAGTTGGGCCTCTAGTTCGCTAATTTCACAGCCTTATGTTCTAATTTTGAATTATTATCTTCTAGTTCCACTTCTAATTTCCACTTCACCTTGCGTTGAATAAGGCAGTTAGGAGCTTTCTGTATAACAGTTAGGATCGATGCTAGTCTTTTCTCAAAAAGTTAGTATCAATGCTATTATAACACATTTTAAAAATTAATCAAGCTAAAACTTTAACTAATTAGAGAGCTATATCATAACAGCTTAAGATAGTACATTTTGATACCTCTCAAATAAATGCCCTTGTCTATTATTGGCTTCCTCTGTTTGAAGAAATTAGTTGGAAAAACTAATACAACCTTGTGTTTGCAGCTTGTGATAATGTCGGGAATGCGACTTACAATGGAGACTGCTGCAAGGGACGGCTCTGCAGAAAGAAAGTTATCGTTGCTGTCGGTAAGCATTTTATGATCCAGAAAACGTAGATTTTGAAAAGAACTGTTTGGTTTAAGAACCTGAATTTCCCAGTTTGAGTCCCTAACTGCGTAATGAACAGTAAATTTTCAGCATGCTTCAGTCTGTTTCTCATTTTGTTGTAGGAAATTACGTGTGCTTTGAGACCATATAGCCCCTTTTTTGATACATATAAGCTAGTCCATTAGCATCCTCTACTGTTGTTTCTCTCTATTATGTCAAATTACCTTTTTTTTTTTTCCTCTTCTTCTAAACAGGTCTACTTGTTTCTGTTATCTTTGCCGCGGCTGCTACAGCATGTTATTTTCTCTTGAGATGCACTCCTAATGAAAGATATCGATATGATCCTGAACAATCCTGTCTCCCAAAAATCCTTGCAAAGGCACGTCGGACTCGTGTGTTCACTTACCAAGAACTCAACGAAGCCACCAAGGGCTTCAATCAAGACCAGAAGCTCGTCGATATTGCCAATGAATCAGTGCACCCTGGAGTGCTCAGCGATGGATCCCTTGTCACCGTTCAAAGAGTTAGATGCCAGACAAAACAGAATCTTAATCAGATTCTTGATAGAGTAGAGATTCTCTCTCGTAACTCCCATCAAAACATTGCTAAAATCATCGGTTGCTGCATTAGCTCAGGTCATAATCTCTTGCTTGTACATGAATCCTTCCCCAATGGAACACTTAAAGATCTCCTTCAGCCTGGTAGAGAGAATGGACCTCTTAACTGGTACCGAAGGATCAATATAGCAACCGAGGTTGCAAGTGGTCTTGCACATTTCCAGTCCAAGATCTCTTCATCCATCAAACCTCATAATCTCAAATCTAGTGACATTTATATACTCCCGGACTATTCAGTCAAGATTGCCAGTTTTAGGCTCATTGACACAGTCTCTACACAAGTTTCTCATGGTGCAGATGTTGTGCACAACTTCGGTCTCATACTTCTTGAGCTAATTGTGGGAACAAAATGTGAGAGTATTGAAGAAATGATCTTAGATAAGATAAAGGACAGGAAATTTCATGAGATTGCTGATCCTTGCCTTAGATTTGAGGAGCAGTTACCTGTTCAGTGCGAGCAGATTGAGAAGTTAGCAATTTTCGCGGTGCATTGCTTGTCGAGAAGAGGATTGTGTATGGTTGGAGCGGTGAAGGAATTTATAGACATTGTCAACGATAATATGGCGGGCAGTACATCATCTGAACCTTCACTTGAAGTTACGTTTTCAAACTCGAGCTTGCTTCAAATGATATCGATGTCACCCGATTCTTTACATGTTCATTGAGGATCTCTCATTCATAAGGTACTGTAAAAATGACCAGATATTCTGACGGTTGACGAGCAAGTATGTATGTGCGCGTGCTTCTAGTGATGATGCACAGGTATTGTTATTGTATAATAAGTTGTAATATCTTTAAAAGGACTCCTCCATTGTTTTCCTGGTAATTCCTTGCTTTTCCATGTTTGATGCCAGTGCACACAATTTTGGCCCTTAATTTTTTGGTTCGCTAGAACTTTATTGCAATGTAAGTATTAGTTGCATGCAAGTGGAGCCACAACTACTATTGTTCAATATGCTGATGCTATGTACAGTATAGACCTCTTCTACTTCCAATTCAAACTTTGCCGACTCAGGCTCAACTAAATAGGACCAAAAGAACCCCACAAGTTTTGTCATTCTCTCCTCAAGTCTCCCCATTCCCATACATTACTCTGTCCCCTTGCCCCCCCGTGACTTCGAACAAGCCACCAAAATCAGCGACGATCTCAGTGCTCTTTTAGTCAAATATCGTGTGCTAAAAGTTACCAACAAATTAATTGTATATATTTGCAGTTGTAGCCTTCCAAATACAGCTGATTCATATCATATCCTTTCTAATTATCTATTCACGGACATTTGAATCTTGGCTGGCCTCCACCGGGGTGGATGTGCCCATTTTGATCTCTACCTTTTAGTGGAATGGATATTTTAACCCTCAAATCTTCATAATTTTATATCGGTCTCTCAAATTATTGCCTCAATCATAAAAGTATTCGCAATTTAGTCCCTCTACTTATTGATTTGATATTCCCTCCCTAACTTTTCACTAGATGGGTTCAAACCCAAAACATGCAAACTAAAACAACACATATCCTGATCTATGTAGAAGCCCCAAACCCAATTTTCATCTTCCCAGTGGCCTTCTCTCATAACCTATCACTGAGGGGTTTGCAAATTCAATTGAAAAACTAATAGAGGGCTAATTGCATTAATCTTACGATTTGAGGGACCTATCACTGTATCAGCAATTTCAATAATTTGAGGTACTAATATCAAATTATATATGGAAGATTTAAGGGATCGATATCTAAAACCCCAGTGGAATCGGAGCTGAACCAGTATCGATTACAACATTCAAGCGTGTGAGCCCACACAGCAAAATTGGGCTCGCTAGGTTTCAGCGGGTGGTCAACGATTGAATCGAATCGAATACTAAGGTGTTAGTATTTATATTTGTTCAAAATTATCAAATTTGAATCTGAGCTCTAATATTCATATATGGAGTTTTGAATTGAACTTCGAATACTTGGTATTTGATAAATATTCATGAATATTCACAAATACTTATCAAATATCAAAGTGATTTTCATGTAAAACCCTATGTTATATTAATAATGGTTGTACATTTACCATAAAACAATTGTGTAATAACAATAGACTCAAATATTTTATATGAACCATCTTCAAAGACCTATTTCAAATTACACCTCTTGCCAAATATCGTAAAAGCCCAATTTGTTTAGTACAAAATAATATTTCAAGGTACAAAAGTTCTTCTTTTGTTGGAAAGATACAAACTCAAACGTTAGGGTGTGTCTGGCAATTTCAAAAGAGAAATGAGTTTAAACTAGTTTTTGCTTTAACTAAGATAGATTGGACCATATAGAACGTGCTTCAAAAAAGAACTAGCTTAGAGGCTAAAATTTGAACTAAAGAAAACTAGTTCAATTGTGGCACAATTATTGCCAAACTAAAAACTAGTTTTTGGACCAAGATTATACCTATTAAAACTAGTTTTGTGGAGTTGCCACACACACAATTAGTATATTTCAAAAGGCTCAAATGTATGCTTAAGATTCATAATGAAAATCCTAGCTAATCACGCTTACACATGTCCTTTTCCTGGAGATTACCTCATTTAAGAATCAATAATCCCTTCTTCAGTGGCTTTTAGGAGCAAAACGAGAAATATGTTATCATTTCAAGGTATATACGGAAACAAATCCTTCTTTCTTATACTAATTTAAATATGTCATCTTCTCGATCTATTCCCATTTAAGAAACACTTAACAATTAAACTCCCCGTAAATCTAAGACCACAAGGACGTTTTGTTGTGGAGGTCCATATGCATGTACAAAAGTAATGGGCTTTGAGGCCCAGACCCCAATCCCCTGATTACCCGTACTCTCACGCGCCTAGTGATGCCCACCTGCTCACCCGCCCAATAACCAGGTAAATTTCACAAAACCCCTGACAATGTTTGGTCTATTTTTGAGATAACCCCCAAAAGGTTTGATACGTGCTTACTCTCAAAACTTTATCGACCTTTGCGGGGCAGACTGAGAGAGAGTTGATCATTTGATTCGACGGTTGGAGAGCCATGATCATGTTTCGAATGGTGTCATGATTACTGTTCTGGAGGAGGAGGACTCTCAGTAAGAGCTGGAGATATAATATCAGTACGACATGTCATATAACAAAGAACAAAGTGTGTAGTTCTCTTTTGTTCAACGCTAGAAACTATTTTATTCTGCTTTTGTTTATGTATCGGCACGATGAGCTTTATATTTTTCTCTTTGTGGCTTTTACTACTTTTTGTACTTTGTATTAGTTTCGTTAAACTTTTATTAATGAAACATGGGGTGAGTTTCCCATCATTTCACTGAAGAAAAAAAAAAACTAAAAAATATACGTATTTTTCTGAATCTATTTTCATATGACCTCTGATATTTTTGGGTTACCTAAAAAGGGTAAGGGGTTAAGTGAAATTTTCGAACTTTTTGAGGGTTATATCAGAATATGGCTAAAGTCTGGGGAGTTTTGTGAAACTTTTAACCCTTTCAAACCTCCACCCGACATGCCCCCGTCTCGCTCGCCCGCGCTCCCATATCCCCCAAGAAAACTCCTCGACCTCCACCCCCTCTCTCACTCTTAATATCACATGGCCTCATTCCCCTTCCTTCCCCTCTTCCTCCTTCCAATGTCCCCTTCATCTTCCTCCTCCTCCTCCTCCTCCTCCTCCTCCTCCTCCTCCTCCTCCTCCTCCTCCTCCTCCTCCTCCTCCTCCTCCTCCTCCTCCTCCCTCCTCCACCTCCTCCTCCTGCGACCGATGGTACTCCGACCTCACCTCCCTCCCCCTAACCACCCCCTTCCTCTCCGTCACCTCCTCCAACGTCCTCCGCCTCTACGACTGCGACGACTCCTCCGTCTGCCTGTCCACCTGCGACGACATCGACGGAGACTGCGACAACGGAAACCGTGGGTGCTGCTATCCTTTGGCGGATGGGAGTGAGTGGAAGGCTGGGGATGGGTTTGGGGTGTTCAAGGAGTTCGGTTGCAGGGGGTTCTCGAGCTGGGTGAAGGCGACGGGGGACGAGAGGGTGGAGAGGGGGATTGAGATGGAGTGGGCCGTGCCGAGAGGGTACGGGAATGGGACGGAGTGCGTCGAAGGGGCGACGGAGGTGAAGGCCGCCGCGGTGAAGGGTGGGGTTAGGTGCGCTTGTGGGCCGGGCTTTGTTGGGGATGGGTTTGCTGCCGGGAGTGGATGCTTCAAATGTGAGTAGAGCTTTGTAATTAGTTTAATTTATGCTGGTAATTATTTGGTAAATATCAAATAGACGCCCCCAAGTATCACTGTTTTGAGCTTACTGTCACTGTTGTTTCATTGTTGAAGAGGGCTCTCTGGTTAAATTCTTTTTGTGGACTCGTTTACCCCTTAGACAGACTCACTAATTTCACCTATGGACGCTATCTGTAAAAATTTTCCCCCGGGTTAAAGAGTCAACAGAAGTTAAGCCAGGGGTCTATCTGCAACAATGAAAGTGTAGGGGCAGTAAGTTGTAAACAATGATACTGCAGGGGGTCTATGTGCAATTAACCCTTATTTTCTTTTAAGATACATAGATAGGTTTTAAGGTCTATGATTTTTGATGAGTGTGGGATTGTGAGTACATCTTATTAGTTGAGCCTCTAGTTCGCTAATTTCACAGCCTTATGTTCTAATTTTGAATTATTATCTTCTAGTTCCACTTCTAATTTCCACTTCACCTTGTGTTCTTTAGACCATGTTATCCATGTAGACGGTTGAATAAGGCAGTAAGGAGCTTTCTGTATAACAGTTAGGATCGATGCTAGTCTTTTCTCAAAAAGTTATTACCAATGCTATTATAACACATTTTAAAAATTAATCAAGCTTAAGATAGTACATTTTGATACCTCTCAAATAACATATGACCTAACTATGCCCTTGTCTATTATTGGCTTCCTCTGTTTGAAGAAATTAGTTGGAAAAACTAATACAACCTTGTGTTTGCAGCTTGTGATAATGTCGGGAATACGACTTACAATGGAGACTGCTGCAAGGGACGGCTCTGCAGAAAGAAAGTTATCGTTGCTGTCGGTAAGCATTTTATGATCCAGAAAACATAGATTTTGAAAAGAACTGTTTGGTTTATACGGAAACAAATCCTTCTTTCTTATACTAATTTAAATATGTCATCTTCTCGATCTATTCCCATTTAAGAAACACTTAACAATTAAACTCCCCGTAAATCTAAGACCACAAGGACGTTTTGTTGTGGAGGTCCATATGCATGTACAAAAGTAATGGGCTTTGAGGCCCAGACCCCAATCCCTGATTACCCGTACTCTCACGCGCCTAGTGATGCCCACCTGCTCACCCGCCCAATAACCAGGTAAATTTCACAAAACCCCTGACAATGTTTGGTCTATTTTTGAGATAACCCCCAAAAGGTTTGATACGTGCTTACTCTCAAAACTTTATCGACCTTTGCGGGGCAGACTGAGAGAGAGTTGATCATTTGATTCGACGGTTGGAGAGCCATGATCATGTTTCGAATGGTGTCATGATTACTGTTCGGAGGAGGAGGACTCGGTAAAATTTGGAGATATAATATCAGTACGACATGTCATATAACAAAGAACAAAGTGTGTAGTTCTCTTTTGTTCAACGCTAGAAACTATTTTATTCTGCTTTTGTTTATGTATCGGCACGATGAGCTTTATATTTTTCTCTTTGTGGCTTTTACTACTTTTTGTACTTTGTATTAGTTTAGTTAAACTTTTATTAATGAAACATGGGGTGAGTTCCCATCATTTCACTGAAGAAAAAAAACTAAAAATATACGTATTTTTCTGAATCTATTTTCATATGACCTCTGATATTTTGGGTTACCTAAAAGGGTAAGGGGTTAAGTGAAATTTTCGAACTTTGAGGGTTATATCAGAATATGGCTAAAGTCTGGGAGTTTTGTGAAACTTTTAACCCTTTCAAACCTCCACCCGACATGCCCCGTCTCGCTCGCCCGCGCTCCCATATCCCCAAAACTCCTCGACCTCCACCCCTCTCTCCCCTCTTAATATCACATGGCTCAAATTCCCCCCTCCCCTCCTCCTCCTCCTCCTCCTCCTCCTCCTCCTCCTCCTCCTCCTCCTCCTCCTCCTCCTCCTCCTCCTCCTCCTCCTCCTCCTCCTCCTCCTCCTCCTCCTCCTCCTCCTCCTCCTCCTCCTCCTCCACCTCCTCCTCCTGCGACCGATGGTACTCCGACCTCACCTCCCTCCCCTAACCACCCCTTCCTCTCCGTCACCTCCTCCAACGTCCTCCGCCTCTGACTGCGACGACTCCTCCGTCTGCCTGTCCACCTGCGACGACATCGACGGAGACTGCGACAACGGAAACCGTGGGTGCTGCTATCCTTTGGCGGATGGGAGTGAGTGGAAGGCTGGGGATGGGTTTGGGGTGTTCAAGGAGTTCGGTTGCAGGGGTTCTCGAGCTGGGTGAAGGCGACGGGGACGAGAGGGTGGAGAGGGATTGAGATGGAGTGGGCCGTGCCGAGAGGGTACGGGAATGGGACGGAGTGCGTCGAAGGGGCGACGGAGGTGAAGGCCGCCGCGGTGAAGGGTGGGGTTAGGTGCGCTTGTGGGCCGGGCTTTGTTGGGGATGGGTTTGCTGCCGGGAGTGGATGCTTCAAATGTGAGTAGAGCTTTGTAATTAGTTTAATTTATGCTGGTAATTATTTGGTAAATATCAAATAGACGCCCCAAGTATCACTGTTTTGAGCTTACTGTCACTGTTGTTTCATTGTTGAAGAGGGCTCTCTGGTTAAATTCTTTTGTGGACTCGTTTACCCCTTAGACAGACTCACTAATTTCACCTATGGACGCTATCTGTAAAATTTTCCCCGGGTTAAAGAGTCAACAGAAGTTAAGCCAGGGGTCTATCTGCAACAATGAAAGTGTAGGGGCAGTAAGTTGTAAACAATGATACTGCAGGGGTCTATGTGCAATTAACCCTTATTTTCTTTTAAGATACATAGATAGGTTTTAAGGTCTATGATTTTTGATGAGTGTGGGATTGTGAGTACATCTTATTAGTTGAGCCTCTAGTTCGCTAATTTCACAGCCTTATGTTCTAATTTTGAATTATTATCTTCTAGTTCCACTTCTAATTTCCACTTCACCTTGTGTTCTTTAGACCATGTTATCCATGTAGACGGTTGAATAAGGCAGTAAGGAGCTTTCTGTATAACAGTTAGGATCGATGCTAGTCTTTTCTCAAAAAGTTATTACCAATGCTATTATAACACATTTTAAAAATTAATCAAGCTTAAGATAGTACATTTTGATACCTCTCAAATAACATATGACCTAACTATGCCCTTGTCTATTATTGGCTTCCTCTGTTTGAAGAAATTAGTTGGAAAAACTAATACAACCTTGTGTTTGCAGCTTGTGATAATGTCGGGAATACGACTTACAATGGAGACTGCTGCAAGGGACGGCTCTGCAGAAAGAAAGTTATCGTTGCTGTCGGTAAGCATTTTATGATCCAGAAAACATAGATTTTGAAAAGAACTGTTTGGTTTAAGAACCTGAATTTCCCAGTTTGAGTCCCTAACTGCGTAATGAACATTAAATTTTCAGCATGCTTCAGTCTGTTTCTCATTTTGTTATAGGAAATTACGTGTGCTTTGAGACCATATAGCCCCTTTTTTGATACATATAAGCTAGTCCATTAGCATCCTCTACTGTTGTTTCACTCTATTATGTCAAATTACCTTTTTTTTTCTCTTTTTCTAAACAGGTCTACTTGTTTCTGTTATCTTTGCTGCTGCTGCTACAGCATGTTATTTTCTCTTAAGATGCACTCCTAACGAAAGATATCGATATGATCCTGAACAATCCTGTCTCCCAAAAATCCTTGCAAAGGCACGTCGGACTCGTGTGTTCACTTACCAAGAACTCAACGAAGCCACCAAGGGCTTCAATCAAGACCAGAAGCTCGTCGATATTGCCAATGAATCAGTGCACCCTGGAGTGCTCAGCGATGGATCCCTTGTCACCGTTCAAAGAGTTAGATGCCAGACAAAACAGAATCTTAATCAGATTCTTGATAGAGTAGAGATTCTCTCTCGTAACTCCCATCAAAACATTGCTAAAATCATCGGTTGCTGCATTAGCTCAGGTCATAATCTCTTGCTTGTACATGAATCCTTCCCCAATGGAACACTTAAAGATCTCCTTCAGCCTGGTAGAGAGAATGGACCTCTTAACTGGTACCGAAGGATCAATATAGCAACCGAGGTTGCAAGTGGTCTTGCACATTTCCAGTCCAAGATCTCTTCATCCATCAAACCTCATAATCTCAAATCTAGTGACATTTATATACTCCCGGACTATTCAGTCAAGATTGCCAGTTTTAGGCTCATTGACACAGTCTCTACACAAGTTTCTCATGGTGCAGATGTTGTGCACAACTTCGGTCTCATACTTCTTGAGCTAATTGTGGGAACAAAATGTGAGTATTGAAGAAATGATCTTAGATAAGATAAAGGACAGGAAATTTCATGAGATTGCTGATCCTTGCCTTAGATTTGAGGAGCAGTTGCCTGTTCAGTGCGAGCAGATTGAGAAGTTAGCAATTTTCGCGGTGCATTGCTTGTCGAGAAGAGGATTGTGTATGGTTGGAGCGGCAAAGGAATTTATAGACATTGTTAACGATAATATGGCGGGCAGTACATCATCTGAACCTTCACTTGAAGTTACATTTTCAAACTCGAGCTTGCTTCAAATGATATCGATGTCACCCGATTCTTTACATGTTCATTGAGGATCTCTCATTCATAAGGTACTGTAAAAATGACCAGATATTCTGACGGTTGACGAGCAAGTATGTATGTGCGCGTGCTTCTAGTGATGATGCACAGGTATTGTTATTGTATAATAAGTTGTAATATCTTTAAAAGGACTCCTCCATTGTTTTCCTGGTAATTCCTTGCTTTTCCATGTTTGATGCCAGTGCACACAATTTTGGCCCTTAATTTTTTGGTTCGCTAGAACTTTATTGCAATGTAAGTATTAGTTGCATGCAACTGGAGCCACAACTACTATTGTTCAATGTGCTGATGCTATGTACAGTATAGACCTCTTCCACTTCCAATTCAAACTTTGCCGACTCAGGCTCAACTAAATAGGACCAAAAGAACCCCACAACTTTTGTCATTCTCTCCTCAAGTCTCCCCATTCCCATACATTACTCTGTCCCCTTGCCCCCCCGTGACTTCGAACAAGCCACCAAAACCAGCGACGATCTCAGTGCTCTTTTAGTCAAATATCGTGTGCTAAAAGTTGCCAACAAATTAATTGTATATATTTGCAGTTGTAGCCTTCCAAATACAGCTGATTCATATCATATCCTTTCTAATTATCTATTCACGGACATTTGAATCTTGGCTGGCCTCCACCGGGGTGGATGTGCCCATTTTGATCTCTACCTTTTTAGTGGAATGGATATTTTAGAATTGGTCCCTCAAATCTTCATAATTTTATATCGGTCTCTCAAATTATTGGCCTTGCCCCTCAATCATAAAATTATTCGCAATTTAGTCCCTCTACTTATTGGATTTGAGGGAAATATTCCCTCAACCCTAACTTTTTCACTAGATGGGTTCAAACCCAAAACATGCAAACTAAAAACCCGAACACATATCCCTGATCTTCTCCCGATGTAGAAGCCCCCCGAACCCAATTTTCATCTTCCCAAGTGGCCTTCTTCTCTCATAACCTATCACTGAGGGGTTTTGCAAATTCAATTGAAAAACTAATAGAGGGAGCTAATTGCATTAATCTTACGATTTGAGGGACCTATCACTGTATCAGCAATTTCAATAATTTGAGGTACTAATATCAAATTATATATGGAAGATTTAAGGGATCGATATCTAAAAACCCCAGTGGAATCGAGCTGAACCAGTATCGATTACAACATTCAAACGCGTGTGAGCCCACCCCTGCGCAAAATTG